>OU026154.1:64247829-65447829 GCA_907269105.1 Volucella inanis | reverse complement strand
GAAAACTATCATGTAATACATGATTAAGGGGAAAGATATCGAAAATTAAGACCATTTTTCTTCTGTAAAGCTTTTTTAACATAATGATGAGCACATACATATATGTTACGTTAAAATGGTAAAATAAAATTCGAATTCTACAAGAATTTGCTTCTTCTCGGTCTGCTTTTTCTTGTTAACGTTATTATATACATTTTTTTATAACAGTATTAAGATCATAAAATTGCAATTTAGATCAGAATGTTAAACTATTTAGTTCATTACATGGCTTTTGGTTAAGTTGAATTTCCTGTATGATATAGTGGAGCATGACATGAATTGATTTTTGCACATGTTCATTTTGTGAAAAAATAAATAAATTAATTAATTAACAAAAAACACTAAAATTGTACTTTAAAATATGCATAAATATTATCATTTTTGATTAACTGTTTTGTTTTTACTTACTATAATGTACACATACGCATAGTGTGTATAGTTCCTTTTATGATATATCTTCAGTGATATTTTCACTTCTACAATAACTTGTTTTTAAGGGGACTTACACCTTGTCGGTTTGAAAAAATTGATTTTTTAAAATTTTTCTAATATAAAGGGTCTTAAAAATGAGCTTATAAAACGTTTTGTCAGATTTCTCTCTATTTTGAGAATATAGCTAGCAAATACTACCAAAACTTAAGTAAAATTTCAGCAACTCAACTAATCATCAGATTAACCTCAACGATTCGCCAAACAGAAGTACCAATTCCGAAATAACATCGATCACAAACTGCATAAGATCTGTTTACCCGGGGAGTGCCGGCGTGCTGGACAGAGGTCGTTTGCGTGGTTGAAGTCCCTCTGTGTATACCATAATGAGTTCTGTAAAAATCAGTACTTGAAAGCAAATAAGACATATAGACATATGTAGTTACAAACGAAACAATTACTTGGTGGAGTCTAGGCGACTGACGCAATGCAAGAATGCTACCGATTTATGAAGACTAGTAAAACACTTGTACGGATATAAGTTTATGATACATCGAGATCCCACACCTGCTGTTGTTTATCAACATTTTAAGGAACCGTTAAACCCTCTCGCCAGTAATTTAATCATTACCTATGCAGAACCGTGGAACGAAAATCTAGTTTTGGGTGCGCATATAACTCGTGAAGAAATTATTAACGCCTTGAAAAGCAGGCAGGCTCCGACGGAATACCCGTTGAGTTCTATAGGTACGGAACCATCGAACTTATAAACAAGCTCACTATAGCGTTCAACCAAATCTTATAACATGGAACCATCCCGCAAGAGTTTAAAGAGTCCTTAATTTTTCCTATCCACAAAAAAGGAAATACTCAAAATCCGGAGAATTATCGGAGAATAAGCTTTCTCAATGTTTTATACAAAATTCTGCAACGGCGACTCAATATGTGGATTTACCAAAAAAGCTTATTAAAAGAATTCTAAGCCGGTTTCAGGCCTGGTTACTCCAGAGTCGATCACATTTTTGTGCTAAGGAGCATTGGAAAATCTTTCCTTCAAAACGGAAAAGCTTTACAGCTTCTTTATCGATTTTAAGGTGGCATTCGATGCGGTAGATAGACGTGCGCTTATTTACAAGATCTATGGACTTGGGATGTCTCCAAAGATTGGATGTCTCAAAGTTTGGAAAAGTTTTACAAAATCTGTAAAAGGAAACTATAGCTACAGTTTGAAATGTAGAAGAAATATCAGAATGGTTTCAGAGTCTGGCATTCGACAGGGGTGTGCACTGAGTCCCTTACTATTCCCACGGATCCAACGGATTGCATTAGTGTACTGTGTAGGTACTGCACTACTTGGAATCTTAAAGTTAACCTCAACAAATCAATGATAGTGATCTTGAGAAACGGAGGTGGAAGAAATAGCATAAGCGAAAGAGGATTCTATAATTCAATACCTATTGAAGTCGTGAAAGAATATAGACACTTAGAAGTTTGCCTTACAAAAAACTTAAGTATGAAAAAGCATCTGAGTAAGAAACTTGTTAAGGCCAAGATTGCTATTAAAGCCATTTGGAAAAAGTGTTTTGCCAACAGAAGTATGGCGCATAGCTGTAATTCCGTGTTTCTAATGCAGCTGTGAAATCAATTATGTTCTATGCGTATGGGGATTCAAACAATATGAATGTGTAGAAAAGCTGCTGAGGTTCTTTATTAAAAGGATATTCCATCTGCCTTTGAACACACCAAACTACGCCGTAACGTTAGAAACAGGACTATCTCCACTCTTCATCCAAACCCTCAAACATTATCAAAGTTTTGAACATGCATAATGAAAGACTACCGAAGAAGGCAGCCCTTTACATAATCAACCGGGGACACAGCTGATATGCGGAATGGAACGAGCTCGCGCAAGGGTGTGGTATGCACGAGCATGCACGGTATGACTTGCATATTGAAAATCTCAATGAATGGAGAGCTTAACTGTATAAGTTAATTGCTATGGTTGATGAGAAGCTTCGAGAGAAGTTTATCGAAGAATCCACCAGCTCTGTCTATAGAGTGGTTTACAGACGGCTTTGTCATAACCTATTGCTAAGAAACTACTTCAGAGATGAGAACAGTGTGGATCATAACTCGATGACGGTGAGACTTCGTGCCGAGCTCCTACAATTGAATTATATGCCACAGAGAGAGGATCTTCCCGGCCTAGGCAGTCTGTGTAACCGGAGAGAAAGAGAAAATGTCTTTCATTTTCTCGGAAAATGCCCGGTCTTAGTAGAAACAGGGCGATCCTTCTTCGGCTGCAATTATTTAACTGACATGGAAATGGTATCGTATTTAAACGAAATGGAGGTGCAAATTTTTTTTATGTGCTGCAAAGTAGCGCAAGCTTACCGAAACAGAATTCTCAGCGAAAACTTCTGAATTCAAAATAAATAAGAAAGATTGGTGTTAGATATTGATGTGTAAGACATATAGACAAAGTGAATGTATTTATGTAATTTATTTTAATAGTCAATCTGGCAGACGGCTTTTCCATGCAATACTTGATTTTTGCTATTGTATTGTACATACATGATATGAATAAGAATACAAAATAAATAAAATAAAATTGCTAACTAATCAGAATGAACCGGTTTGCTCGCCCCTGGGTCGCCCAGCTCTATTTATGATTTCACAGATAGCTACTCGATCGGTGAATGCTTTTCCAGCTCAACCGATATGTGTGTCCATGCTTGTTTTTAAGGAAGGATTCTTTAAGTCCGTCCTTCAAGTGGCGAATTTGACAACTACTGCAAGTCCCAAAATTAACACATTGAATATTCTAAAGCTTCAAACGCGTTTCCTCAAAAGTTGAATCTTTCAAAGTGTGAGTGCACAATTACGGTAGAAAACTCAACGTATAGCGATATTATTTTTTTTTTAATTCACACTTAGAATGTCCCGATCTTTCACTTTTAAAAAATTCGTTTTGTTGATTTCTGACAGATTCAAATAGGACATAAAATATAGTAAAAAAAAAATCTTTTTTTTTTTTTTTTTGTAAAATGTCCGCCATTTTCCGAAAAATCGAAATTTAAAAAAAAAAAAACCAATGGTCAGGACCTTGCTGACGTAACAACAATTGAGTGTTTTTGATTTCAGATTTCAGATAGCTAGGATAGACCCAATTCTGCACAGCGTTTGACTCTTCACTTTTGATAGGGGAGCTGATGGCTTTGACAGGTCTTGGAAGTCAACATTGACATGTAAAAAAATCACGTGTGAAATTCAATTGATATATGTTACAATAAAAAAAAAAAAAAAACCTGTTGTAATTATTGTACTTGTAGATTAATTTTCTCTATCGCTCAATTTAAAAATAAGTGTTTAACATTTTTCTTTAGCTAACTTTTAAACGGAAAAGAGAGAAGTAAGGCATAAATTCAGTAGTCCTTATTAAAGCCGGTTAAAAGGAGCGCACAAAAATTGTTTCAACAGAGTTTTTTCCTTAAAAATATTAATATTCTAAAAAAAAAAACATTCTATACTCATTAAGCCATAGCCCATGCTGACTGTCGAAACCCAAAAATAAAGCAGATTAGATGCATGTATGTTGCTTACACATATTTACGAATAAACAAATGATACTACGACCAAAGCTAGTGGGTGCGGAGGAACTAGTTAATCTATCTTTTTTTTTTATAACCGCATATAGGATTTAAGAACTAGTTGTTATAATTATAAATTGAAATAAATGTATATTAGTATATAAAATAAAGGCAAATTAAATGATAATAAGAATAGGGTAAGGAGATATAAGGTCAGGAAGAACAAAAACTACTGTATTGCATTATTTACAACTGTTGTTGAGCTTAATTGAAAAATTTAGTTAGCCATACAAATTTGTCTCCATTCTCTGTAAGAATGTGCATGCAATTTTTTTTTTTTTTTTTAATTTTGACTCACCAGCTGTTGCTTTCGATAGAAAGCGTTTAGTCTTGTCCAAAATATATTGCAAATTATATCCATCTTTCCCGTACCTAACAAAGAATAAAAAATAATAATAAATAATAAAAATAAAATTAAATTGTTCTGGGTTAATTAAATTTTTTGCTTTACGTTTCAGTTCGCTTGGTGCAGAAGAGATTTTTAAAGTTGCTGTAAATGCAAAATAATGTAAACGAAGGCAACCCCTGGCCCAAGAATCGGGCAAATTTGATTTGCTCTGGTTTGTTCATACCGCTTTGATTGAGTGCTAAAAACGGTCGATGATCTGTAACATCATATTCCTTAAAAAAAAATAAAAATATAAATAAAAAATTATTAACAGCGGTGTGTACATAGGTCTTTGTAAAAAAAAAAATAATAATTAACAACAGAAGATTCACACTTGAGCCAAACACGCATTTTTCATATAACTTTAAAAATCGATACAATGTATGTAAGCATGTATCGCTGCCACTCTAACGTGAAAAATGAAACATAAAAATTTGAATTTTTTTCTGCACACATGCTTCTAAAGCCATATATGTATATGTATGTATGTACTTAAATACATACTTATATATGTATATATGCAGTAATTGGTGAAAGCTGAAAGGGGACGAATTGTTAGTTGTTTTGGCAAAAGATTGATAAGACGGTCTGAATTGTTATATTTAATATATATGTATGTATAGATTTTATTATGTATTCAACTTTCACTTACTTGACAGAATTTAATAAAGTTTTCTACAACAATTGATTTGTCGGCTAGAGTCATTTGTCCAGTAAATCTAACGCCTAGTTGCTTCAAAGTATCCTTTTTCTTAACTGGCAGCTTGTTCATGTGCTGAAAGATGCCCTCCTCGACCTTGTGAGCCGGATGAACTTCAAAGTTATCCTTAATACTAAAATTAACCAACGGTTTGGAAGCATTGCTTTGATTATTATTGTTTGAGTTATCACTGCCCGCTGACTCCGATGATATATTTGAATTGCTGGCGTTCAATTGAACTCCAGCAAAGGCGCCCATTGGGTCACAGGAAGACTCATTTGAATTGTTGCTAGTCTGGTGTTGTAAATCAAACAAATTGTGCTTGGAATCGTGGTCGAAGGTATCAATGTCCAATGAGGAACGATTTAATGGAGTCGCAGTGGTTGCGGCCGCAGTTAGGGGTGTACCAGTACGATGGCTGTGCGGTGTTAATGAGGTACTGTTATCTAAATCTATTAAATTACTATTCGAACAAACCGCTGCTGCTGGAGCTGGTGTTGCATTCGATTGAGTTTCATCACAATAATCACCAGTGTGACGAAGATATTTTAGGAATTCAAAGGATCCATCAAAATGATGGTTGTGATGATTTTGAGTATTATGCGGTTGTTGTGGTGTATGTGGATTCTGTTGCAGGTGCAGGTGATGATGATGATGATGATGAGGATTACTGTGATCTGTCGATGCAGCACTGGAAGGAGTGCTGCATGTCGTTCCGGGGGTCTGGGAGTTGTTCCAGCGTACAGGTTGATGGCCAAAGGTTTGCGGTGTTGATGCGACATTATGCTGCGGATGAATTGTATGTTGCTGTGCTTGATGATAACTGTGTTGTTGTTGTTGTTGTTGTTGTTGCTGCTGCTGCTGCTGATGTTGCTGCTGTTGCTGATTTATCCCATGGTAAATTGTAGGAAGATGTGAGTGCTGTTGATTTTCACTGCTTCCATAAATTATACTATCTCCATTTACACTAGCAACGCTATTAATACCAGAGCTGTTGCTATAACTGCCATTGCTACTACCATTGCTTCCAAATGCATGAAAATCTTCTAGTGACTGCACCTTGTTTTCACCATTGCTCAAATATTTTGCAAATTCCGATGGATCATTCAAGGAGTCTAAGAAAAATGAGCTAAAATTGCTCGAGATACACGACATTTTTTTCTTAACTCAGTTTACTTTCAGAGCAACATTAAAACGGAAATCTATATGATCACAATAGAAAACACTATACAAACACAGAACACAGAGCATCAAGCATCGAACAATGCAAAGCACAAATAGGATAGGTGTATCCCTGTAGCAGTTGAATTTATTTTTGGCCTCTGAGAAATTTCCCTTTTGCTGCTCATGCAGAGAAATAGAAATTCACTCGCTACCGCACCGTATCCGTAGCCGTAGTCGTCGTCGGTTTTCTTAATGACCTCTTCTTTCTTCCTTTTATGCGAGTAGCAGCAATATCAAGTTTTCCGATAACTTTTTTTTTATTCTTTTTTAACTAATAAATTTTACCTAACTTTCTTCTTGACTGGCCTTTCTAGCTTCCTAATTTATTTGATTTATTGAATTTTATGGATAGAAATTTATTTAAAATTAAATTCCATATGCTTCTCTTTTTCGCTCTTCCAAATGCATCGTCGTTTATTCGTCTTGCAACACTCGCGTTCCCAAATTTGATTTGTTTCTTTCGTTTCTTCTTGTTGCTGCTGTTAGCTGTTCTTTTCCTTGTTCGCCACTCTTTCCTCTCTGGCTTCTTTTCCTTTTTTTCTTTTGCTTTTCTTCGCTTGGTGCTGCTTCCTTGGAAGTATTTTATCTTCTCTTTGCGATTGCTTGAAAAAAACTTTGCTAGACACTTCCTTGCTGCTTATAGACTTTCTTATTTTGAGATTTTAATTTTTACTTTTTTAATATGAAAAGTAATACTATACGGTAAACGTAAATATTATTTAATTTGCACCTAATTTTCCAATTAATCTTAATTATGAACTTAATTAGGAAGCAATCCAAGAGTAAAACCAAAAAACACTTTACAACTATCCACCACCCGCAGAAACGTCGCGCACATACACTGAAGATCAACCAAATTTTCTTTTACACACTTAGCGCGGTTTGTCGGTGTATTGTATATGGATAATATCGAAATGGAGGGGAAATCGCTGGGGAAAATCACTGTAGGGGTGTGACAACGTGCGAATCTTTATGCGTTTACACACTTGTAGTAGATTACGTTTTATGTAATAGAACAGCCTTTAAAATAAAATTATAATTATAAGATGTTTATATTGTAAAAGTATATTTATAACAATTTTTGTAGTAATAGTAACGAAGCAAAATTTATGGCGTTTCCGTTTAGGCAGGCAGAAGGCTTATTTTCTTCGTATTCCAATTTTAATTCCAATATAGCACTAAGAACTTTTCCGGACTTTTATTTTCTAAATATATTTGCTTGCAAATCAATTTGAACACTCGGGATAATCAATTGGCCAACAGTCGACTGCACGAAAACAGATATCTAGTTTGTCACACAATAGTACTTGTTTACACATCAAAAATTTTGATTTTGAAAAAATGAGGGGAAAAAGTTTTGTCGTTTTTATGTTCCCGGGCACAACAACGCCATAATAAGCTGTTTCCACCGACGAAAAAAAATTAACTTCATGTGCCTCTCTTTGTGTCATAATCAATCAAAAGTAAATGTTATTGCCTGCCATTCCAATTTCCGCAAAACTCCCCAAAAAAATTTTTGTTTATTATATTCAAGACATAATAAAAAAGATAAATAAAATGAACATTAATTTTATGCAGTCTCCAATCATAAAAATTAATAAAGAAAATAAATAAAATTAAGATTTATCTATATTTGATATCTGATGTTGCGTATGAGACGTCGATTTTAAGCATAAAAGAGTAACTTTTCAAACAGACTTTATTTACTTTGTATAGGTATATTATAATAAAACATGTTCTGCTGAATAAATACATTTATAAGATAAATGTAAATGTAACGCGGAAACCGCCAACAGGATGTCTAAGCTGTAAATTTTTACAAAAGAATTAGTAGTGTTCACTTAGCCTTAAAATAACATACCATAGATCGTGAAATAAAATTCTATTATAAATTAAAGTTGAATTCGTGAGTTTCATTTCTAAGATCCTTTTTTTTTTGTATATTTTGGGGTTGTAAAAATTCTGCGCCCTAAACATTGGTTTCAATTCATTTTGTTTAGAGAACGCTTTATTGGAAGGAAAATTTGTTGGTCGTATAAGAATTGGCTAAACGCCGCGGTTTAAATTAAATTTTTTTGATAAAAAGTTAATATCGGGAGTCACGATCAAAGTCCACGCATTGCCATGCATTCATAGACCGATCGAGACAGTCTCAGCAAAAAAACGAACTCTTTTACGGCCAAACGTCCATCCTATACGTAATTAAAAGCTGTTCAGAATAACAGCGCGGACGAAAATCAAAATTGTTTAGAAAAAGCTTGTTTTGACAACAGCATAAAGTAAACAATGATATTCAAGATAAAATATGGATTAGCAGTCAAAGGCTAATAGAGCTGAAAGCCTTCCGAGTCACAAGTGGTAGTATAAGCCGGATAAGAAATCTTATCGCAAAAAAGGGATCGGCTCTGCCTCCAGAAGAATAAGAGTGTAGATTAGGAATTTTAGAATCATATGTTACATTAAGCAGATTCTTTCGGTGTAAGCAAGTATAAACAAAATTGCGTCAGAGTGAGATAAAAGTGCAAATGCCACTTTCATTGAAGGAAAAGAGGTTAATGTCCAGACGGCGTACTTCAGCAGGTGAGATCAGCATGTCCAACACAGCTACATTTGCAGCTTTAACATCAAGATTACGACGTGAGATAAAACTTCCGAAATTTGATGGAAAATATGTAAAATCTCCCAAATTTATCGCATTATTCAATAAGTTGATACATCAAGAGGAATTGTTGGATAATTGTGACCGTTCGACGAGACGGATGAAAACTATCCCAAAGCATTGAAACGCTTAGAGAGTTGTTTTAATAAAAAGGCACTAATGTTTGAAGAGCACATCATTGCATTGTTTGAAATGTTACGGTCTGGTGTGCATTTAAGTAAAATTATTAACATCACTAATGCGCGTTTAAATGCGATGCCGTCACTCGGTACTTATGAAAATATTGCTAATGCTCTTATTATATATTTCATTATGAAAAAGCTGGATTCGGATTCACAAGCAAAATGGGAAAAAACTGTTGACTATACTAAATTATGTTCATGGTTAGATTGTTCAGCAATATTGTCCAGACGGTGTCAAACTTTAGAAGCCCTAAGCAGGAAATAAGCAAAAAGCTGCGTTGTCAAAATTGAATTAATCCTCGTTGTTCGCAATAGAGAAGATGAGAGAAGCAATGTAATGCGGAGAAGTGTGCAGCACGTAAGCAACTTAATGGGTCTGCAAACAATGTTGGAACTTCCGTGCCTAAAAGGGATGCTCTTTATATGAACTCATGTGGGCTGAAAGAGGTATTTTTGGAATTGTTGTCGATTGGGTAAATAAGGCTCAAAGATGGGTTGCTACGTTTACAAAAAAACGTTTTTGGGTGGGTGGTGTCTGTCGCGGTCAAGAATTATGCAAATATTGGTGGAAAGATGCAAAGCCTTGCAATCAGCGTAAACCAAACGGAGGGATAAGGCGAGCCACTCAACAATCTGGTAAAACGCGTCTGGGAGATGAAGCAAATTCCTACGAAATCTTCCTTTCCCACCGAAGAGGAAGCTGATTGTGAGATTAGATTTTTACAAAATGTGAGCAGAAAATACAACGGTCAATTTATTGTTGAAATCCCGTTCAAGGGTAATGTCGACAAATTGGGAAATTCGTTTAAGACAGCCGAAAGGCGGTTTTATTCAGTAGGTAGGCGTGTTAATAAAGATCTTCCAATCAAAAAGTCTTATGCAAAATCCATAGAAGAGTACGTGAGACTAGGTAAGCTAAAATATTTTTCGCCTCATCAATATGTTCTTTGTCCTGAATCTACGAACACGAAACTTTGTGTTGTTTTAGACTGCAGTGCTAAAACAAGGAGGAAGAGCTGCTTCAAATGTATGCGCATTTTACATTTTACATTGCTTAAATGGAACTCGAATAATGTAAAGCTACTGCACCAAGCACCAGATGCAGAAGATCTTACGACTAAACAATGCAGAAATTATAAAAACCCTGATGATCATCTGGGAGCTTTCAGTAGACTTATTCAGGTATGTTTGGCCAACATTAAATTATAGTAACACAATTGCAAAAAGGATTGTATTGGCAGAAATATCAAGCTTGTTCGAGCCTCTTGGAATTGTGAATCCAGTCATTGTGAAGCAAAGATGTTTCTATAAGATCTCTGGATTAAAAAAGTTGCTTGGGATGAATTATTGATAATACATCTACACAGTCTTTGGGATGAAATTTGTGACAAACTGAAAACAATACAAAATGGTAAGGTACCACGCTACATTTTAAATACACAAGGCGGCGCACGAGTAGAGATACACGGGTTCGCTGATGCCTCGGAACGGACATATGGATGCTGCATTTATGTTCGTTGTATTGATAATAACGATGTGATTACAGTTCATTTATGGAGTACTAAATCAAGAGCTCCACCCCTTAAAATTAAATCACTTCCTAGATTGGAATAAATGGCAGCATATTTACTTTCCGCATTTGTGATAAAAGCGCTGGAAAATTTTTCTTTTCGAACTGATAGTGTATATTTGTGGAGCGACTCGGATAGTACTTGATTGGCTGAATACTCATCTATCTTTTTGGACAACATATGTAGCCAAGGGTTGACTTGATCCGAGAAGGAACGAAGTCTGCGATATGGCGACATGTCCCATCTCAAATGAATCCTGCAGACGTTATATCAAGGAGTATGTATGCAGACGATTTACTAAATTACTTTTGGTGCTCAGGTCTAACGTTCTTGCAGAAGTCAATAAATGAGTTTCCAGCTAACAAGGGGCGTAAGAAGTCAGCATAGGTTGATGAAGAGAGACCGTATAGAATGTTTACGCTGTTTTCGATGCCGTCCACGCCTGGAGCATGTCGAAGTTAAGACAAATTGAAGACTATTGGAGTTTATATCAAAAAAAGTTTATACCAAAATGGATCCTTCTTCACACCGGACCAAATTGAAAGCAAGTGTAAAAGTTAAGAAAGGGCCTTTAAGAACAAAATGGTCCACAATAAAAAAAAAAACTGGCAACGATAGAGCGACATGCCCATAGGAAAAGTATTTCTATATTAACGTAAGGTTTTTCATTAACCTATTTGTATATTAAAGTGAGCTCTCGGATATAATGTTTGACCGACCATCAATAGTTTCTACCTATCGGTTAGCAAGTTCGAGTGGAAGTGGGAAGAGTAGAGAAGCAATTCTGGAGGATGCGGGAATTAGCTCTTTACAGGTAGTTTTAAAAGAAAACATAAAATTGCATTGCCAACTGCATCCAGCGAAAGCGAGACTCCTGCTGTTGAAGAGGACTTTCTTTTGATTCCTAAGGGGCAAAAACAAACAGTACTGTGGCTGAACAACTGCGAAAGAGGAGGGAGGAATTTTCCGAACACACAAAATTTAGGCAGGAATACGGCAAGACCAAATTTGAGGCGTATCAACAGCAAACTCTGGAAATGCAGAGGCAATGAACGCAAGAGGAGCAAATATTGAAAATATTTTTAAATAATAAAAACACATAAATTTATTTCATTCTATTTTATTTTTTATTGTATTTACTGTTCCCTATTCAAATGGGAAAAAACTTCTTCGCATAGCCTATTTCGGAGCCTAAATCTTTGGTCCTGGTCAACTGCATTGTTGTTTTCAACACTCCTCAATATCTTCATCACCTATTTTGATAGGAAGTTCATCACCAGAGGCAGAGTTTCTTAATTCCTTTGCAATAATTTTTTTTTTTTTTATAATCCCGCGCGCGCACCAAGGGGATATGAATACCCTTTTACTGGTTTTCTCCAGGGCGCAGGCGGGTGGTGTAGTAGTTTGAAACTCAGGTGTATTAGGTTTCGATATTTTTCCCAGAGGTGGTTGTCAAACTGGACGGGACGAGCAAGTGCATCCTCAACCAGTGGGTCTCAGTACGTGCTAGTTGTTAGTTCGTTACATTTAACCCAGCCAGCAACCACTCCAACATCAGTGTTATGCCTTCATGTCAGAGTTGACGCCGACGGGATTCTCATATAACTACATGCAAATTCTACGAAAAGACTTTTTCAGAGAATTGCCTCGCACGGGATACGAACCCGCGACCCTCTGCTTGAGGAGTGTAACTTGTAACTTGCAATAATAAAGCTGTCGAAACAATTGTTTTAAAAGGATAAATGCAGATTCTGCCAGAATTGTGTTTCCGGTTGAAAATTTTTTGCCTATTCGTGTACCTACCATCTATTATTTCAGCAAAAGAAAATAAATAGCTAATGTTTAAAATTGCTTAATATTATATAATATAATATATAAGATAATATAATATATCTTGCAAATGTACCTATAACACCTTGGATTCCTGTTTTGTTTCTCATGCACAGAACAGTTTCCGGTTTTTCCTTTTCCGTAGGCAATCGAATAATAGAGGCGCAAAGGTTGCTAAAAAATAGATTACTCTATTTATTATTAGACACATAGTGCCCAAAGCGACGTTAAATCGGTCAGCAAGCGCCATGACAAGCAATCCACAGCAATAGGGCTATATGCATTTCTTAAGAAAAGGTTTTTCGGGTTTCTAGCTTGTTATATTCCTCCGATGTGGAAAAGGTATTCACCAAACGTTTGTAAAGCGTTCGATTTACACAAAATGAGTTATAAACTCCTTTTCATAATAGGAAGAAACTTCTTCCTAAAATTGTGCGATACAGTTCCTTTCATCTTTCCCTATAAAAAATGGTATTGTATTCAACACTTCGTCGTCGATGGATTTTAAAATATCACTTGAAAAACTATTGTCACTTTCTGAATCCATCGCCTGTAATACCATTTATTCCAACAAATTAAGCTCCATTGGGATTTAACGCCGGGGTACTATGCCCATGTGGCGGGTTTTGTCAACAGCACACAGAGTACTGCATTATTTTATTGTTTTTATTTCACGATCTAAACTTATAAACTCAAATTATCCAACAATCGAAAATGAAGTCGTCATTTTTAACAACCAACACATGGCTGCACTTTTCTGCACTCATTTGATCTGACATTTTGCAAGTGAGCTTGAGACGAGGAGTGCTCAGGTTAATAACAAAAACAGAGAGGTTTGAGTTCAGCTTTCGGGGCATACGGGATATTGGTCCTTTGAAAGGAAACATAAAAGGTTGGGTTGAGTTAGGAGGGATGATCACATCATAAGTTAGGATGTATACTGTTTAAGGACATACATATAATTGTAAAGTGAGGAGCAATCCACAGAACTAGATAGCAGGCGATGAACGAAGAGAATATCAATTACGTCTCTGGGATATTGAAGGTTATTCAAGTTAATAAGTTTTGTAATTATTTTCTTTCGCGGTCACTTAATTTTTTGGCCTTTAAATGTCGAAAAATGAATGAATCATCAATATGTGTTAAATGTTCCTTTTTACCCAAATTTATGATACAAAATATTTCTTATATTTCCATATGTTTAAATGTCAACAACTGTCAGGCAGTTGCCTGTATCTACAATACATTCATAAATCAAACCACGAAAGGGAAAGTTTAGCTGTCTTTGGTAACATACATCGTCTTTGCATGAAATCAAAAAATGAATGAGTCTTCTGTATATTACGAAAAAAAAATTATGAGAGATTATTCGTAAAAACTTGTTTTCAAGATTGAAAGTCATTATTCCTGAACGGGGAAAATGAAAAGGTGCAAGCTCAAACTCTGCTTATAATTCTTTTATTTATTTCTAAGAAATTAGTTTGATTACTTTACATTTTTAAGACTGATACAAGAACTAACTGCAGCTTGCATCTCTTCCCATGGCTTCAAGAACAAAATGAGAGATCAGATGGTTATTTATATGGCTGACAATGGCTGACCATAGAAAGGAGTGGCAATTGCGGCCAAAGTGAATATTGTATTATCGAGAGGTAGATGACGTGTACGGATAATTAATTTCCATCCCCGACCCAGTGAATCGGTCGGATTCATCATTAGCTTCAACCCCAATACGGCTAATCTTGAGACCGGACGACATAAAACTCCGGTTCTCATGTGTATTACGACTCATCTAACCATTCCGTCAAATCGTTGATGTACACGTAGTACTCTGGCTAGCTTCCACTGACGTCTCGGAATGTTGGGATCACCAATGAAGACTAAGTTTCCGATTTCAACTGACTTCGTCTTTTGACACCACTTGAGGTCGAGGAACGGCGTTCGAATATGATTGCATCGGGAACTCCTTTCTGTGACTTCAAATGGTACTCAATTCTGAATCTATGAGACTTTTAGTCGGCAAGTTGAGGTCCGAAACACCGTACACATGACTAAGAGGGTTTTTTTTCTTCATACCTGCTCAACTTACCTGAACGTATGAATGAATTTTTATTGAGTCTTTTAAATACATCGATTGCTTATTTCATAAAACATATGGTTGACTTTTTCTACACAAATGTGCAGTACATGCAGAGGCTGTAATGTATGTCCATCCCTTTTTGATTTTTTTTTTGTCGAAATAAATGCCAAAATGGCCTGTCTTATCATGGATATGACTATAGCTCTCGCTCACAGAGCTGTACACTTGTCTTATTGAATGGCTTAACCTAAATTAACCCAACTTAACCTACTTAAAATACTGTACAAAAAAGAGAAGGATGGAATATAATCGAACTATACATCTCGTTTATTAGCGAATTAATTTCTCTGGTTTCTATGCGAGATATTTGTTTTTGAGAAGGTATCTCTTGTTTCATGTTACATTTAGGTTTTTTGTTTTTGTTTCATTTTTGGTATTTACTTTATAATGAAATAAAATCGACTTGCATTAATTTCAAAATTATGAGGTGTTAACTTTGAGATTTTAACATATTGATTGTTGTTATGTTATCTTTTTTTTTTACAGATTTTGTTTCATTTTTGAGCAAGTTTATTTAATTAATGGGTTATGTACATATGTATACATAAAGTTTTCTTTTTATACATGAATATTGTTATATGTAATATTCTATTTCAACTTTGATTTATCAGTATTATATATATATATATATATATATATATATATATATATATATATATATATATATATATATGTTATTAATAGTCTTGTTTTGTAAAATTTAATGCGCTTGAGTTGTTGTTAAACTAAGATTTTTTGTTTTTGATATGTTATATGTTTTGATATTAAGAGAATAGTTTTGCCTCCAGGACAAAGTTTCGGCAAACGGAATATTTATATAAAATTAAGTGTTTACAGAAGGTTTTGTATTTAAATTTTAACCGTGAAGCGATTTTTGATAGGGTGCGATGTTGCCATTTGAGGGGGATGATATTTGAACTTTTGTAAATGTGACTGTTAGAAATTTTTTTGTTGTGGCTTTTACCCTTTGGTTCAAATTATTTGGTATGAATTTAAACCCGCTTAAGTGGAGTTTGTGATTGCTATGTAGGTGAGTCTTCTGTATAAAGGCTGTAAGGCAGTCATTTGCGTGTAGTATTTCAGCAAGCTGTATTCTTCGGCTATGGTCTATTAGGGATTGGGTATTGAATGTAAGAAAGTTAAGGTTCGTTATGTATTTGATGTAAGTTGTTTTAGGAGTATTAAGTACTCTAGTCTCTTTTGCTGGATGCAAGCTGAGTTATTTATATTTTTCACAAAGCTCTTAATTTTAAGCAACAGCTGTTCAACTCCAACTCCGAAGAGTTCGTTGGCTAGACTTAAAAATTGACCCACAAAATTGTGATTTTTGTTTGCTGAAAATAAGCCTACGGGATTTTGGGCCATTACAACGGCTGATTCGTCGGGGTCGATTTGAAGTTGCTAGAATAGCTAATACTAAGGCAAACCTTTGCAATTTGGTTAACTATGTAGTTTAGTGAGGAAGCTAGATTTCCCACTGTTTTCCCTATCTTCCTTATCGTTCTTTTCCTGAATTCTAAATACCTTTTGTAAGCCGGGCAACCACGCCAATTAGCTGTATGGTCACCTTCACAGTTTATTTTCTGCTTATTTGACTGAACAATTCCCTGGAAAATGTTCGTCGAGGCACTTAACGCATTTATAATTTTTGCCACAATTTTTTGCTAAATGGCCGAAACTTTGACATTTCTCACATTGTACAACGTCCCACACCGATTTGGGTTTTTCCCATTTCACTTTCGAATTAAAAACATAGTTTAAGCCGATTATATCACTCACAATCCTCACCGGGGAGAGACGAACTAGGAATAGGTTATAGTTGAGGTTGGGATTATTTTTGGATTTAGGTGTTTCGAAAATTTTTACTTGGGATACGATACCCGGAGCCATTGAATTTAACTCGGCTAGGAATTTATTGGATGAAAAATCGGAAGTCAAACCCCTTAGGATAAGATTATGTGAGCGATTCTGCTTTAACGTAAAAGAGTACCCTTCGATCTGGCTACCCTTAGCCGTTATTTCCATGGTTAATTGAAGCTTCAGTGTCTTGAGTCGGGATAATTGAAGATTTTTTCTTATTATTTATTTTAACTTTAGAATTTACGAATGGTATTTCATTTAAGATAGCAAATCTGTTATTTGCTAATCTAACGGATGGTTGCTGCGCAATAGATGGGTCTATGCCGTTATCAGTAACGGTTGAGTGGTTGTTGAGTGGTTCGACTTCAATTGCGGTACTTGTCATCTTGAAATTAGTAGCGACATCTTTTTGTTTAGGCGCCATTGAGATAGGATAACCGTTGTTTTTAATCTCCGAGAGCAATTTAGCGGCTCTTATGGCCCTAGGAATGCGGCTCGAATAAAAATCGATTCACAATTGAGTCAATGTTTCTACTGAAACCCCCGTCGTTAAGTTAGCTTGCAATGGTTTACTTAACGTTTTTAGATAATTTTTCGCTTAGCCATTTGTTGCCGGATGACCTAGAGCCGTCAGGATATATTTAATACCAGTATTGGACAAAAATTGTTGTAAGCAAAACGGTACAACACTTCGCGCAGTTTATTGATGGCGAATGTTGATGTCATTTTTTTGATTTTGAAAACTTCTACCTACTTCGAATATAAGTCGATAATAATTTTTCTGGACTCGGGTGTGTAACATTACCCGAAAAATAATTCGAAATCATTTGTTCAATGCTATGTGAAATGTGTAATATACAATTTCCTTAAAATCTTTTCGTGTAAATTAAAAGGAACAACGGTACGATATCTCCACAAGATACAATCGTATTCTACTGACAATTCCTGTTTCTTTTTACGAAACGTGCTAAATTCGTCGACATTTAAGGTCTAGCGAACCACTATTTATTGCTTCGCCTATTTGATAGTATGGGATCGCGGCTAGTTTCCTTTGCAATTATTTTAAAATCCAATTTTGTATTATTGTCTGTTTCAATCAAATTCATATACGAAAAATCCGTAGTTTCTTCGCACACTTTTTCTTGTGGAATATGCGATAAAAAATCGGTTTGATTCATGCGTCTTTGATATACTTAATATTGTAATTGAAACCTGATAAAATAAAAGCCCATCTTTGCATCCTCACTGCTGCCATTACTGATAAACCTTTAATTTAATTAAAAATAGCCAAAAGCGACTTGTGATCTGGCTCTAACGTAAAATGAACACCGAACAAATTCTGCTTTCATTTCGTAACGCTGTAAACTATAGCCAAAGCTTCCTTCTGAATACTGCTGTAGATTTTTTTTGTCTGTGAAAGTGCACGAAAAATAAAAGAAATTGGTTTTTGAATACCATTAGTGAAAACACGTGACAACACATCCGCTACCGCCGAATTAGAAGAATCAGTTGACAACACCATTTGAATTTTTGGATTAAAATGTGTCAAAACCTGATCAGATGTAACTTCCCGCTTCAATAATTCGTACGCCTCTTGGCATGCTTTTGACCACTGAAAGATTACGTGAAAAATTAATGGTACCATTATAAGCAAAATTAGGAATAAACCTTGAATAATAATTTATCGTACCCACTGCTAGAAAGAGATCAAATAGAATTTTTCTCAGTATTTGTTGCACACACACTGCCAGTCTGAACATATGTGTATGGCATATTAGCTCGATTTACTGCGCATATGTTTATCGCATTTTATCCTAATGAATTAAAATCGTTTTCTTTTCTTTTAAATTTCTCTCAATAAAGTTATTTCAATAAAGTTTCCTTTTTCTTTTAAAACTCAGGACTGTGTTTTTGGTTATCGCGGTTTTTTTTAAGGCAACATCGAGTAAATGCGTAATAGTTAAAAGTGGAAAGAAAAACAGTTTCAAAAAGGGCGTCATCCACATTTAACATTAAACCGCATACTAAAGACAACTATGGTATGAGAGTTGGGCAGTGCAGATAAAGACAGGTAAATTGGTAAGGCCGATAGTCAAGTCAGGAACAGAAGAAAAACAATCCAGCCTGGGTCGAGAGAAATAGGATGATGATGACGCTAAAGCGAGGGCAGACTTGATGATTGCAATTGATCTAAGCTTATTGTGATTTGTGAAAGGGTTGGATACACCAACGCAAGTGTGGGTCCAGACAAAAAGGTAAGCTTGCTGAAGCGTATTTCAACGTTCAAGATGTCCGAAGGCGATGATCTCCTTACGCAATTGATGGAATTTTTTGACGTCACAGCGCAATTGGAGTCTATGGATACTCCAATAAACCAGGAGTTGCTCCAGACAGGGTGCTTGGAAACTTGAATTAAAAATCTGCTATGAAAGAAACGTGTTTTTATTTTAACACTAACGATGGAGAATGTACGTTCCTTGTCGTGTATGTTAACGATATATTGTTCGCGTCAAACAGTGATACAAGATTAAAAGAAGTTCGCTCGGGACTGAGTAAAGCGTTCGACGTTAAGAACTTTGGTCTCACGAGTTTTTGTCTCGACATCGAAATAGAACAAAAAGCCGGTGAAATTCGATTAAGTCAAACGTGGTATGTAAAAGACTTACTGAAAGAATTCAGTATGGATGAGTCGAAACCCGTGAAAACACCCAGCGAAATTAGCCAACTGAAGTGCAGAAAAGAAGTATAGACAACTGATAGGTTCATTGATGTATTTGACCGTTGCCACGAGGCCAGACATTGCGTTCAGAGTAAATCGATTAGCGCAATTTAAAGTGAAATATGTCAAGAACATTGGCCAGCAGCTAAGCGTGTATTGCGATATTTACGAGGTGCACACAATCAAGGTCTGGTGTATAAACGGAATGAACTTGGGGTACTTGGTAAGAGAAGAGTAAGTAAGTAAGAGAAAGGATATTATATAAAGGATATTTATTGGTATTGAGTGGTGCGGCGATTACCTGGAGATCTCACAAACAGAAGACTGTCGCGATTGCAACAAGAGAGGCCGCTGTCGGAGGCTACTAGAGAAGCTATTTATCAACGAAACCTGATGCTTGAAATAAGAATGCCGAAGTTGTCATGTGTGACAATAGGGACTGGCAATTATGGAGCTAAAGCAATAGCAGAAAACGCAGTTTACTATTCGAGAACAAAACATATCGTAACTAGATACCATTTTGTTCATCGAAACCCGTGAAAACACCCAGCGAAATTAGCCAACTGAAGTGCAGAAAAGAAGTTCTAGACAACTGATAGGTTCATTGATGTATTTGACCGTTGCCACGAGGCCAGACATTGCGTTCAGAGTAAATCGATTAGCGCAATTTAAAGTGAAATATGTCAAGAACATTGGCCAGCAGCTAAGCGTGTATTGCGATATTTACGAGGTGCACACAATCAAGGTCTGGTGTATAAACGGAATGAACTTGGGGTACTTGGTAACTCAGGCGCAGATCATGCAGCAGATGTAAGAGAAAGGATATTATATAAAGGATATTTATTGGTATTGAGTGGTGCGGCGATTACCTGGAGATCTCACAAACAGAAGACTGTCGCGATTGCAACAAGAGAGGCCGCTGTCGGAGGCTACTAGAGAAGCTATTTATCAACGAAACCTAATGCTTGAAATAAGAATGCCGAAGTTGTCATGTGTGACAATAGGGACTGGCAATTATGGAGCTAAAGCAATAGCAGAAAACGCAGTTTACTATTCGAGAACAAAACATATCGTAACTAGATACCATTTTGTTCATCAAACGTTTCTAGAGAAGAAACTTCAGTTGGTGCACAAACCCACTGAGTAAATGCCTGATATAAATGAATCCACTGCCGGGACCTGCGCATTTCAAACACATGTTAGGTATGGGACTTAACAACTGCTGAATTCTAAGAAAACGTAAAATTTAAAGAAGACGTATAAGAAAGAGGTCAAATAGACGTTTTCTCAGTATTTGTTGCACACACCCTGCCAGTCTGAACGTATTTGTGTGTGGCATATTAGTTCAATTTACTGCGCATATGTTTATTGCAGTTTCAGTATGTTATTGTACGCGCAAAGGATCGCATTGTATCCTAATGAATTAGAATCATTTTATAATTTTCTCAATAAAGTTTCTTTTTTCTTTTAAAACTCGAGACTGTGTTTTTGTTTACTTTGTTACATCTCCCTGCAAAGGAACAATTTAAAAAAACAAGAACACATTATAAACATAAACTTACCAAATCATTTTCCTTCTTATACAAAACAAACAACTGTCAAACACGACAACAAGATGGTGGGGAAAGAAATTCGGTCCTCGAAAGAATTCCGATCTTCGGAGAAGAATAAAAAGGTGGTGCTAGTCCAGCTAAGCTTAGAAACTGATAGCTTAAAACAGCTATTATACTATTCAGCGTGAGAACACGACTACGACCAAAAGTGGAGTTAGCTATTATATTAGCAGAGAAAAACGGTGGTATCAAGGCAGCCAAGTGCATCACGCTAAATTAAACTGGACAGTGATAAGGCCACGAAGAAGACAGTGGCGTGGCAGCAAATGAGATTGGTGTGCACATAAAAATAAAAGAAAAATAAAAAAATTAAACAAGAGAAAAAAATATAAATTAAACAAAGTGCCAAAGTTAAAAAAAAATACAATATACAAAAACAAAAACGCAAGTAAAACAAAAAAGGAAATAAACGTGTCCATAGTGCCTCAATAATAATATCGAAACTAAACAGTCCCAGCCAAATCTTAAAAAAAATAATGAAGAAGGAAATTTAGTGTAAGTGCTAGGAATGATAAGCAAAAAAAAAAAAAAAACAAAGGAAGGAGAAAAAAGAAATTTTTTTTTTTATAGTCACTTGTTAAAGAAGTAAAAACGAGACGATCAAGACCAGGCTGGTCTGGAATTGCAGGAGAAATTAGTGAACTATTTTATGTGTCTCGTTTTGTGTCTGGTATTACATTTTTGTTTACCCATTTATCATGCTGAAGGATAATATCACATCTGTACGCAGTCAAATTGTTAAGAACTTAACTGATGCTAAAACGACATCGCATACGTCAAGGAAAACTTGCTATGACACCTCCAATGCTAAAAAAAAACTAATAATAATCAAAAAAAAAAAAAAAAACCAAATACAAAATACTTTTTTCTTTTTTACATAATATACACACAATATAATATACATCTGTTGTTGATATTCCCTATAAATCTTAGAGTCATAGGATGACATTTGCAAAAGTTACGTATCCAAGAGTACTTTTATATATGTATGTGTTGGCGATATTTTTACAATTTTAGAAATGGATTTAAATTTCTAACAACGAACTTGTATTAAATTTTGCGTAAAAAACGGATTTAATGGGCGCGAATGTTGGAAATGTTGTAAAAGTGTTTCCACAACGATTCTCTAAAGGAAACGGACTTTCACCAGTGGCACGAGCGGTTCAAAAGTGGCTGTGAATCAATCAAAGATGATGAACGCAGTGGCAGACCATCGACATCGAAAACCGACGAAAACATTGATGAAGTAATAGAAATGTTGGTCAATAACGGCAAATTAACCATCAGAGAGATAGCGGAGGACTTGAACATTGCCTATGGATCCGTTCAAGACATTTTGGTTAAAGACCTCAATTTCATGCAAAAAAGAGACCGTGTTGACGTCGCAAAAGATGATTTAAGAGACTGAATCCGATCCCATATTCATCAAAAGGATAATTACTGGAGACAAGACGTGGGCTTATGAGTACGACAGGCAATCCAGGCATCAGCAAGTGAATGGCGTTCACCAAATAAGCGAAGACCAAAAAAACAACGTTGTTTTCAGTCAAAAAAGAGGGCAATGCTCACGGTTTTCATGGATTACAACGGTGTAGTGCATCATGAATTTTTGCCAGAAGGCCAGACAGTAAAAAAGAGTATTATTCGGGCGTTATGAGATGTTTATGTGAAGTAATTCGGCGATTGTGGGCAGAAAACTCGTGGATTTCGCACAACGAATTTACCTGATTCGGCTACCTGTGACTTCTTTCTGTTTAATGGAGTAAAAAACCAGCAGTATTTATTATTGTTTTGTTTTCTATTTATTCATCGCTTATTCATATACAAATTAATCGTTAATTATTTATGTATTTGTTACTTATTTATCTATTTATTATTTATTCATTTTTTTATTTGAAACTTATTTATTTAATTGCTTATATTAGACTGAGTTAATTATTTATTTATACATTAGTAGTACGCATTTTTGGGCATACTATTTACAATTCACATAATACATCCTTTTTTTTGAAGTAAGTACAATACTTCAATTAATAGTGGCAAGGTATGTGCTACATATTTCTTCCTTATAATTTAAAATTTACATGTTATAATATATAAATGTGATATAAATTTTTTTTTGTTTTCTTCATTTACATAGGAGAATATAGTAACGTAAGCTCCTCCTTCCTTGCTTTTGTTAAAATAAAATTGGTCCATACAGCAGTATTCATATCCCTAAATATTTGATTTGTCTTGTTGCGTTACAGTCTCTAGGTACGGTGAGAATTTCGACCTAAAACAAAGATAGGACTGAGCATCATTTGTGGAAAAGTTAAGAAAACATTCTTTATACCTACATATGTATATGTTTATATAGGGGGTGTTTTATAGTCTGGTTTGATTTTTAATAGGCTTTTTTTGACAGATCACGCGTGACTCCTATCAAACTGTTTTGTTATTTTTGTTCAGTATCGATTGGCAAGTCATCATGGAAAGACTCACACCACAACAGTGTCTCCAAATTGTTTAGCTGTATTACGATAATCAGCGTTCTGTGAGAAATGTTTTTCGTGCGATTCGAGGAAATTACGGTGTGCATAATCGACCTACTGAAACTACTATTGCCACAGTTTACATCAGTGGATGATACTCGACCGGTTGGACCACATCCAGCACGTAGTGAAGAGATTATGGCAGCTGTAGTTGAGAGTGTACGCGAAGACCGTCATGAATCTATTCGTCGTCGTTCTCAGTAGCTTAACTTGGCGTATTCGACAACTTGGTGTATTTTATGCGAGGATCTCGGCCTAAAAGCGTACAAAATTCAACTTGCTCAAGAATTGAAGCCAGGTGACTTGAATTTGCTTCATATTTTCAGTGAATTTTCTGAAAAAACTCAATGAAAGTCCGGTGTTTTATCGTGAAATTTTGTTTAGTGATGAATTTCCGGCTCAATTGATACGTTAATAATTAAATATTTGGGCTGATGAGGAACCGAAGAGTACCAAGAGCTATCATTACATCAATTAAAAACAACTTTATGGTGTGGTTTATGGGCTGGTGGAATCATTGGTCCATATTTCTTCAAAAATGAGGCAAATCAGAATTTACCGTTAATGGTAAGCGTTATCGCGCCATGTTAACGGACTATGTGCTTCCTGAAATTCAAACACATGGTCTCGGTGAGCTGTGGTTTCAACAACACGGCGCTACGAGCCATACAGCGCGTGAAACAATGGACTTGTTGTTAAATCATTTTGGTGAGTACGTTTTGCAACGGTAAATTGGCCCCCTAGATGTATTTAACGATCGATATTAAAAGCGTAATATAAAATTCTTTCCTTGAAGAACTTACATTTACAATACGATTTGAAAAATAGCGAGAAGAGAATAACGAAATAGAAGAAACAACCCAAGTAAAATTATTTGGTTATTGGGATTGATGCGACGTGTACAGCGAGTTCATCACGAGTGCAGTGCCCAAACTCCTAACCAAGTTAGTCCAACCCAGAAATCATATGTTGCACATCACCTCAATGCACTTGGTGATGTAAATAGTTGTACAGTGGGATGGTCAAGCTATGCTTTACTGTTATTTGTTTTTGTAATGCAACTGCTCTCAAGAGTATAGACATAGCTGGAAGAATTCTTTGCCAACAATGGCCAACATCGAGCGAGGAATGGTTATTTACCGGAGGAAGATATTGGTTCACTTCATGGAAGACTTTTGATTTAAAATTCCATCTTTGATCAGAGTGCAGCTCTGCTTACAGTTATTGACTATTTTTTCCATTTTTCTTTCCCACTCTGCTCATTATCTCCCTGTTGGGAGGAACGGATTTCATCTGTACTCCAAACCCCCATTAGCTCGGTCCTGATCATGCGGATAGTGGCCTCTTCTTTCACTTTTTTACGCTTGCAGTGTTCACATTTCCGCATTCCGCACGGTCGACGAGAGAGAGCATCAGCATTAGAGTGGAGTTTTCCTTTGCGGTGTTGCTATTCAAAGTCGAAGCACCAACTGCTTGAACCACCTCGCAAGTTTACCATCAGGAATCTTAAATTGAAGTAGCCATTACAGAGCTGCGTGTTCTGTCCGAAGAATGAACTTTTGTCCAAAGAGGTACCTATAGGAATGGTTCGTAGACAAAAGCTCAGGCCGAGTTAAGCAGTAGTTCCATTCAGGTTTAGAGAGTACCTTGCTGTAATATGCGACCACTTTCTCTTGACCATCATGAACTTGAGGGATCACAGCTTCACATTGCTAGCGTCTGCGTAAACGATGAACATTTATCCGGGTGTGGGGTAACCCAAGATAGGGGCATTGCACAGCTGCCGCTTAAGTTCTTGAAATACTTTCCCACTCTCTCCAGACCACCATACCCGTGACTGTTTCCGTAAGCTAGTGCAGACTTATCGCAATACCAGGGCAGGCCAACTTTTCAGATATTTCACTTCCGGGCGGAACAAAGCACACTTTTCTGGGTTCAGCTTCAAATGAGCACTTCGAAGCTTCTTAAACACTTCTTTTGGGTTTTCTCAATGGCCCTCGAATGTCCTAACTCTGACAATAAAGTCGTCCAAAAACACTAGACAGGTTTCCACGAGAGCCCTTGCAATGTTCGTTCCATAAGTCGCTCGAAGGTGGCCGGAGCATTATACAGTCCAAACGGCATCACTATAAACTGCCAAAGACCGCTTCATGTAGTGAAAATCGTTTTCTCACGATACGTACTATTTATCTCTACCTGGCAATATGGTAACTGCTCTTCAAGTCAAGAGTTGAAAACCATTTTGCTCCAGGAAATGTATCCAAAGAGTTATCGATTCTCGGAAGTGGGTAACTGTCGTTACTTCAGAAACGTTGGTTTCGAATCAATTAGTTTTGACATTATAATCTAGCTCTCGTTTATAATTTCTTTGAGTTCTTTAATTTTATTAGTGAATATTGAATTAAATACTTTTTCTATTGAATTTTATTTTTTTATGAATTACCTTAATTTTGTTTTAATACGGCCACCCCATCTTAAATTTTAATTTAATGCAACAACATATTGAAGTGGCGTTCAAAACTATTTTATTATTTTTGTAAGTAAAATACAGAATGTTTCAACTTTTTCATATTGTACAATTTACATAATTACCTTATATTAGAAAACTATTTACGAGTTTGATTTAAATAATACTTTCTTATACTATATGAAAAATAAATATTTGAATATCTATCTATCTAACTGCTCGAACCATCTCGCAACCTGGCCTTCAGGATTCTTAAATTGGAGTAGCCATTTCAGAGCTGCGTGAAAGAACTTTTGTCCGTAGAGGTATTTATGGAAATGTTTCGTAGCCAGAATTCAGTAGTTCCTTTCTAGGGTCTGGAGAGTACCTTGCTATAATATGCAACCACTCTTTCTCTTAACCATCATAAGCTTTAAAGATCGGTGCTCCGACCCCAACATTGCTAGCACCTGCGTCCACTATAAACATTTTTCCGGGTGTGTGATAACACATGATGGGGGCATTACACAGCTGGCGCTTGAGTTCTTCAAATGCTTTTCCCACCTTTCAAACCACCTGAATTTTCGGCCTTTTTCCGTAAGCTGATGCAGGATCTTTGCAATACCAGCAAAATCTTTTACAAATCTTCTGTAATACGTGGCAAGTCCAAAAAGCTTCTCAGTTGGTGTTTATCTTTCGGAGCAGGCCAACTTTACACCGCTTCGATTTTTTCAGAATCCGTTCATACTCCTTCCGTGAGGCCTTGCAGTGGGAGTTTGAAGTTGGGCGGAGCGTTGTCCAATCCAAACGGCATCACCGTAGACTACTAAAGACCACTTCCTCTAGTGGAAGCAGTTTTCTAACGATCTTTTCGATCAATCTCCACCTGCCAGTAACCGCTCTCTCTTGAGAACGATTTCGCTCCAGAAAGTGTTTACAAAATGTAATTATTTTAGTTGGTAACTATCCTTTAGTAGTCTAGTATTCTACACAAAACTTCGTGTTCCCGCCTTTTTCTTCACGAGGATTACTGGAGATGCCCATTTTCAGTCAGATGCAAATCTTCAATCAGCCCATTTTCAACACCATTTCGGCAACTTCTATTTGCTTTGCCAATGGAATACGCCTTATAGGTTGACGGATTATTTATAATAACGGATTATATATAACAGCTCACCGATTAGTGCGTCTGCCAGGATACGCTGCTCTTGATCCAAATTACAGAGGCTGAGGATTTTGTTTTTGACTTTCATACTCTGGACATTTGCGACGGTCGACATAGTCTCAATAGGTGGATTTGTGGTAGAATCCATATAGGCACCATGTTTTTCTTTGGTTCCGCTAAGGTTTTTCCCACCATGAAGTCACTCTTATTTTCTGGCCCCATCAAATTGAATCGGTGGCTACCAGAAACAGTTTCTACTTTTGCTCAAACAATTGCTTCCGACGAAAGCTCTAGAATCTGATTTATGCAGATAACGACTTTTAAGACTCATGTATTGGTGTTTCCATATATCATTGGTATCTCCATGTTTCCGTATCTCAAGGTTTGTGCTCCAAAGTCTACAGCTAGTCCATGTTCTTTCATGAAGTCTGTACCAATGATACACTCGTACATGTCAGCCACCAGAAAAACCTGAGAAGGCTATTCCGGCCAGGTGGATTTTTATACGGACTTCATTATATAACTTAGCTGTTTCTTCCGTAGCTGTTCTCAAGCTGTAACTGCTGTTGTTATGCAACCAGGATATTTGCACCAGATCCCTCTTGATGATTGAGGTCCTGGCACCGCTGTCTATTGTTGCCATCTATTTTCATTCCTTTCTACTTACTACTTCTTCTAGAAGGCTTTCATTACATCGTTTTGCTAGCGAGACTTGGAGATGGTCGTCGATAATTTCCTGGCCTGTGGTGGGGTATGACAAATATACCAGTCTACTCGTGTCTGCTAAGAGCTGCTGCAGTGTTTCTCCTCGTTGCTGTATTTGGCTTATCAATTGGACCTTGTAAACCTCACGCATGTGCAGGAGCTTCTTATAAGTAGATCAAGTTTAAGTTCATCAAGATTCTTCTTTATGGTATTGTATCAAATTTGTCATCAACATTCTTTTCTATTTTATCAAATTTGTCATCGATTTCTATATTTTGTTCTTCTAGATTATTCTGTTGTTTATCCATTTTTTTAAGGCCCTGCAGGATGTTCTTTTGATCGTCTAGATTTTTATTTTGTTTGTCCAGCTTTTGCTCGAGGCTGCTTTTCTGTTCGTTCAGATTTTTCTTTTGTTCGTATATTTTTGACAAGAGGAGTTATATCATCGCAGCCATGTTGTTGCCGGTACCCATTTGTTCTTCTCGTCAACGTCAAATTAGTATGTATCTGGTCAGGTCAGTTTTTTTTTACACTGGCGCTGAGGTTTCTCTTGTTCAACTCGGATTTGCGTTGAACGAGGGTCAACTGAAATAGTTTTCGACCCATTTTTTTTTTCAATAATCAGAAAACACTTGTTTTTTTACACACAATGTGTCCTATCCCACTTCTGACACCAATGTAAAGTGTTTGTGTGGGTACGAATGGTAGAACTTATTCATTTTGAATACAATCGCTTTATCAAATCCAATTAGAATCTACACTTTAAATTCAACTGATGAGCTGGCCTGCATACCTTGCTGATACTGATATTTATATTTATACTGTTTGTGATCACTTTCAACTGTAAATTCACGGCCATATAACAAATCATGAAAACGTTGTCACGCAAAAACAATAGCTAAGAGCTCTTTCCCAATTTGTGCCAGTTTTTGTTCACTTTTTGTTAATGCATCTATAAATGGCATTAGTTTGAACAGTTACTGGTAACCTTGGATTATACACTGCCAAAACTGGTTCAGATGAAACAACATTCAATATTTTTTTAAATTTCAATTCGTGTTTGTCATTCCACTGAAAATCGATATCCAATCTTATTAAATTTTTTAATTCAGCTGTTATTTTTGATAAGTCCTAGAAAATATATTTGATATACGAAAGAACATGGCAAAGCCTGAAATAGGGAAAAGTGGAGATACCAATGGAATACGGAAACGCTAACACTTCCTGAAAACAGGTTCTAGTCTTCTTAGTAAATAATTGTTTGGACAAAAGCGGAAGTACGTCCTACAGGTCACCGATTCTTTTTGATAGAGCCAGAAAATAAGAAAGACCTTAGTGGATTCTAAATCAAAGACATTACGTATAAAGGTGAAAAGTAAGAGAGTGGGAATATGTGGATGTATTGAGTCTATATTGACTATAAGGAAAACCGGTTGCAACAGTCCAGAGTATGAAGATCAAGAACAAAACAAAGAGCAGCGTATCCTGGTAGAAAAACGAGTCAGTGAATATAGTACACTGATATATTTGCTACAAAGAATGGATAATATTAACTTACGCAACTTGTTAAAGCAAACAGAATTTGCCGAAATGGTGTCATAGATCACAAGTGGTCCTCCCAAGAAGAAAGATGGCAGCACTAGGTTTTGTGTAGACTACCGACGTTTCAACGATGTCAACCAAAAAGACAGCTACCCACTTCCGAGAATTGATTACACTTTGGATACGCTTTCTGCAGCGAAATGGTTTCCAGCACTTGACCTGAAGAATGGTTACTGGCAGGTACAGATTATTCGAAAAGATCGTAAGGAAACGGGCTCCACTACACGACGTGGTCTTTGGCAGTTTACTGTGATGCCATTTGGACTGTGCAACGCTCCATCAACATTCGAGCGACTAATGTAACGTACATTGGAAGGACTCACGTTGAAAACCTGCCTAGCGTATGTGGATGACTTTATTGCCATAGGCATGACGTTCAAGGAGCATCGCGAAAATCTAAAAGAAGTGTTTGAAAGGCTGCGAAGCGCTCATTTGAAGCTGAACATATGTGCCTTGTTCCATCCAGAAGAAAAATATCTAGGAAGGAGTAAGGATGGATCTGTTCTCAAGCTGTAACTGCTGTTGTTATGCAACCAGGATATTTGCACCAGATCCCTCTTGATGATTGAGGTCCTGGCACCGCTGTCTATTGTTGCCATCTATTTTCATTCCTTTCTACTTACTACTTCTTCTAGAAGGCCTTCATTACATCGTTTTGCTAGCGAGACTTGGAGATGGTCGTCGATAATTTCCTGGCCTGTGGTGGGGTATGACAAATATACCAGTCTACTCGTGTCTGCTAAGAGCTGCTGCAGTGTTTCTCCTCGTTGCTGTATTTGGCTTATCAATTGGACCTTGTAAACCTCACGCATGTGCAGGAGCTTCTTATAAGTAGATCAAGTTTAAGTTCATCAAGATTCTTCTTTATGGTATTGTATCAAATTTGTCATCAACATTCTTTTCTATTTTATCAAATTTGTCATCGATTTCTATATTTTGTTCTTCTAGATTATTCTGTTGTTTATCCATTTTTTTAAGGCCCTGCAGGATGTTCTTTTGATCGTCTAGATTTTTATTTTGTTTGTCCAGCTTTTGCTCGAGGCTGCTTTTCTGTTCGTTCAGATTTTTCTTTTGTTCGTATATTTTTGACAAGAGGAGTTATATCATCGCAGCCATGTTGTTGCCGGTACCCATTTGTTCTTCTCGTCAACGTCAAATTAGTATGTATCTGGTCAGGTCAGTTTTTTTTCCACTGGCGCTGAGGTTTCTCTTGTTCAACTCGGATTTGCGTTGAACGAGGGTCAACTGAAATAGTTTTCGACCCATTTTTTTTTTCAATAATCAGAAAACACTTGTTTTTTTACACACAATGTGTCCTATCCCACTTCTGACACCAATGTAAAGTGTTTGTGTGGGTACGAATGGTAGAACTTATTCATTTTGAATACAATCGCTTTATCAAATCCAATTAGAATCTACACTTTAAATTCAACTGATGAGCTGGCCTGCATACCTTGCTGATACTGATATTTATATTTATACTGTTTGTGATCACTTTCAAATGTAAATTCACGGCCATATAACAAATCATGAAAACGTTGTCACGCAAAAACAATAGCTAAGAGCTCTTTCCCAATTTGTGCCAGTTTTTGTTCACTTTTTGTTAATGCATCTATAAATGGCATTAGTTTGAACAGTTACTGGTAACCTTGGATTATACACTGCCAAAACTGGTTCATATGAAACAACATTCAATATTTTTTTAAATTTCAATTCGTGTTTGTCATTCCACTGAAAATCGATATCCAATCTTATTAAATTTTTTAATTCAGCTGTTATTTTTGATAAGTCCTAGAAAATATATTTGATATACGAAAGAACATGGCAAAGCCTGAAATAGGGAAAAGTGGAGATACCAATGGAATACGGAAACGCTAACACTTCCTGAAAACAGGTTCTAGTCTTCTTAGTAAATAATTGTTTGGACAAAAGCGGAAGTACGTCCTACAGGTCACCGATTCTTTTTGATAGAGCAAGAAAATAAGAAAGACCTTAGTGGATTCTAAATCAAAGACATTACGTATAAAGGTGAAAAGTAAGAGAGTGGGAAAATGTGGATGTATTGAGTCTATATTGACTATAAGGAAAACCGGTTGCAACAGTCCAGAGTATGAAGATCAAGAACAAAACAAAGAGCAGCGTATCCTGGTAGAAAAACGAGTCAGTGAATATAGTACACTGATATATTTGCTACAAAGAATGGATAATATTAACTTACGCAACTTGTTAAAGCAAACAGAATTTGCCGAAATGGTGTCATAGATCACAAGTGGTCCTCCCAAGAAGAAAGATGGCAGCACTAGGTTTTGTGTAGACTACCGACGTTTCAACGATGTCAACCAAAAAGACAGCTACCCACTTCCGAGAATTGATTACACTTTGGATACGCTTTCTGCAGCGAAATGGTTTCCAGCACTTGACCTGAAGAATGGTTACTGGCAGGTACAGATTATTCGAAAAGATCGTAAGGAAACGGGCTCCACTACACGACGTGGTCTTTGGCAGTTTACTGTGATGCCATTTGGACTGTGCAACGCTCCATCAACATTCGAGCGACTAATGTAACGTACATTGGAAGGACTCACGTTGAAAACCTGCCTAGCGTATGTGGATGACTTTATTGCCATAGGCATGACGTTCAAGGAGCATCGCGAAAATCTAAAAGAAGTGTTTGAAAGGCTGCGAAGCGCTCATTTGAAGCTGAACATATGTGCCTTGTTCCATCCAGAAGAAAAATATCTAGGAAGGAGTAAGGATGGATCTTGACAAAATTGAAGGGGCGCAAACATTTGGGGTCTCAATGGAGCTACACTCTGATCAAAGACAAAACTCTGAATTGAAACTCTTCCATAAAGTGTCAATATTTGGGAATAAAGAAGGCAAGGATAATCCCACTACACCCTAAAAATGATGGAATGATGGAATGATCGAGTGATTCAATATGTCATTGAAAGAGCATATATCTAAGGTCGTCAGTAACTGCTAGTGAAACTGGAATCGTCACATATATCACGTCTTATTGGCCTACTAAAATGCAGGCCATAGTTCAACAGAACATACACCATCCGCAATCCTGTTTGATGAAACATTTCGGTTGCCAAGTGAAACGAAAAGTTGAGAGACTTTGTGGATAACTTGCGCAGCAGTATTCGTTAATTGCACAAAAACACCCGACAAAAGATGAAACTAGCAAGCAACCGCATAAAGACTATTAGGTACGTCATCAAAGCAAAATATTACGGAGTGGAAAGATGTATGGAACCCTGGATATCAGCGGAGTATAAATACCACCATCTTACAAGAGGTGCAAGTCCGTTTTAAAAGATATTTAAAATGTGAATTACGAATAATAACAAAGTTAATAAAATAAAAAAACAAAACTAGTACGAATAACCAAATGAAGAATAAAGTTAAAACACCATGAATTTCCCACTTCCTGAGCTAGCATATACGCTTAACCGCTTATAGGCAATTTTCAACTTTTATTGTCGTTTCATCCCCTATGCCATCGAATATTAACCACCGTTAATGTTAATGCGTTAATAAATGAAAACAAATAGAACGATCGGGCATCAATTTCTGGACATAAAAAACCATCAATTACTTCCATGAATGTAAACAAAATCCATGTTATACCACTCGTTCATTCAGCTCCTGGGAAAACATCAGCCAGTGTATGGACTCAAGCAAACAAAGCTCTGAGAGTCACTTTACATCAAATCGTCTATAACACAAAACACACATCAACCATAAGCATTTTTTGCAGCAAATCCAGCAATGCACAACGTGAGTGCAATATATGCGATCGCGAGTTTCTTGCGATATGTTTGTCCGTTAAACACTTTCGATACTTACTCCAAAGTCGCAATTTCACTACCTCCATGGGCAACAATTCACTCAAGTTTGCCTTCACAAGTAAAAACTGTTGAAAGTTAAAATTAAATGAGTGCTTGTACAAGTCTTTTATACAGATCCATATGTCTTTACTTCCGAGTAAATTTTTAGAGACATGCACATCTTGCAAAAGTTAATAAACAAAGAAGTGAAGCATGTTGTTTGGTGTCTGTTAGAAAAGAAAAAAATTAACAAATGTAATGAGGATTGGAGTTGGTAATAATACACTTTCGAATGTGTTCAAAGATTACAAAGCCGAATAATGCAGTTTTAACACTCCCACTCATTATTTGATTCCTCTGATTCCAATTCTGATCATGTTTCTGTCAAAACTTCGCAGTGCTAAGGGCTTTTAAAATGCATCCAGCAATTGCCCTTCTGATGAAGGTGGATTTTAAGTTAAAAGAATGATTGCCAATGAACATCGGATTTGGAACTTGCTCCTCAAATCTGATATCTGCCAACAATTTTCGCAACCAAGCTGCTTCCCTAGATCCTTCATACTCTGCCCCGGCGGTAGATTAAGCTCTTGTATTTTGTCTTCGACTTCTCCATGTGATAACGCCCGGGCCAAGCAACAAAATACATCCAGTAGTGGGTCGGCGGTTGTCTATATCACTTGCGATGTCTGCATCAGCGTATTCAGACAACAGATGTGCATTCTTCTGTCTACCTCCGTAAGTAATGCCATAGCCCGCCGCCTTCTTTAAATATCGAATTATGCGTTTCAAAGCCAAGATATGTGCATCCGTTGAATTTTCTAAAAATTTACAATTCTTCAAAAAATTAACAAATTTTGTGTTCCGTGCACGTGACGCCTGTTTTAAACAATGCAGACTTTTTCTTAGGCAGTCTTAATGTCGAACTGCAGCATCTCAAAATCTTCACTACTAGTAAAAATGTTTCGCCATAATGGATACTGGTATGCTATTCGCAACTAATCTCGATTTGTACTTCGGGTGCTCGTCATCTATTCGGGTTTTCAACTTGAATACCCATTTACATCTTACAATGTGTCGTCCCTTTGGTCTGCCAACTAGACTCCATGTACTGCTCTTTTCAACTGACTGAAGCCCATCATCCATCGTCGCCACCCAATGCACTGCTTCTTTTGAATTAATCCCTTCGTAATAAATAAGCATTAATTATCGTATCCCTTCGATGGAATAATTATTGGACGGAGTGAACATGAACCAAATACTTTTGCATGACTTAGATTTGGTTTTTTGCCAAACCACAAATGGAACAGGCTCGTTATTGGGTAACATGAATTGGAATATCAGTTTGAAATATAAACTACTACTCGGGCTGCTTCTGGCCACAAACATTTTTCAAGACCACTAGCAATCAACATCGTTCGAGCTGACTCCAGAATCGTACGGTTATCGCGTTCGATAAACTTAAATTTAATTAGGAGAATTAACTTCACAAACATTGTATTTTAATAAATGAAACCATAATAAAATAATCGCAAAAGGATTTTACCCATTCGGAGTAAATACATTGCACTATAAACTTGTAGCTACAAATAAATGTATAGTGTAGTGTCGGCTGAAAGTCCATAGCTGTCAAACGCACGACGAAGTAAAAAGTATCTCTACTAGGGCCTTGATGTCGAGCTTACGATATTTACGATCAAAAGTGTCAGAAATGCCTGAGGACACATTTCGGATAGCTCCATAGGAGCCCATTGTTTGTATTCAACATGTTAAAGCGCGACTGCGCAAACGCGACATTGTGATTTGGCTTTTAAAAACTGGTCTCGCTTCTTCGACTATCCTTTTCTTTTGCCATCTATTTGTCGCTGTCAATGTTCGTATCTTACATCTGATCCTTGGATACGTTCGAAATGTCAACGGTATTGCCAGTCACTAACGCCTTAATTTACTCAAATACGACACATTTCGATCTAAGCTGATTTTTCACATCCTTGCTGACAAATTCGTAGATTTCACACTGCACCATCGACTCCAGTTTCAAACAAATATTTGCATATTCATTTCGTGCAGCATTGAGCGCAAACGCTTTAATTTCTCCAATACAATCAACTACTTCGCAATAATCGCAATAATTTTCCGTGAAAAATATTCATTTTAGGAACAGATAGTATGTTTTTGAAATGAAATGCAAGTCATTCGCCGTTGCACCACGCTTCCATGTAAATTGTGCTGCCTTGAATTGCCAAGCACTTATCGTTTGTAGTTACTACATAGCGGTCTCCTTCGATAAATTTCAAGTTGCTGAAGCACTTACGTCTCGATGTGATGATTCGATGCGCCCGAATCCATCGTTGTAATTGTGAGGTTTACATGTAAATGTTGGTCACGATTACGTCTGAGGTGGTTAATTCGCAAGGTCCAATTTTTGTGACTCGTTCGAGCATAGCGACTGATATCTCGCGGATAACACGAGTAATGTTCGCTTCCAAAGCGTCAATGGTAGCTGGCTTGTTCCTGAAGACCTGATCCTCAGAGAAAATAGTCCAAAGGTGTGATATCGCACGATCAAGGTGGCCAATTTACCGTAGCAAAACGTGAAATTAAGTACTCACCAAAATGATTTCTCAAGAAGTCTATGTTTCACGCGCTTTATGGCTCGTAGCGCCGTTTTGTTGAAACTAAGGCTCACCGAGACCGTGTACTTGAATTTTAGAAAACACATACTCCGTTAACATGGTGCGATAACGGTTCCCATTGACGGTAACATTCTGATTTGCCTCAATTTTGAAGAAATATGGACCAATGATTCCATCAGCCCATAAACCACACCATACTGTTGTTTTTAATGGATGTAATGGTAGCTTTTGGTACTCTTCGGTTCCTCATCAGCCCAAATACAGCAATTTTGTTTTTTAACGTATCCATTGAGTCAGAAATGGGCTTTTTCTTTGAACAAAATTTCACGATAGAACATCGGATTTTCATTGCCCATTTCCAGAGCCCATTCACTGAAAATATGACGCAAATTTAAGTCGCCTGGCTTCAATTCTAGCACAAGTCGAATTGTGTACGCTTTTAGGCCGAGATCTTCACATAAAATACGCCAAGTTGTCGAGTACGCCAAGCCAAGCTACTGAGAACGACGATGAATCGATTCGTCACAGTCTTCGCGTACATTCTCAGCTACAGCTGCTATAGTCTCTTCGCTACGTGCTGGATGTGGTCTAACCGGTCGAGTATCATCCACTAATGTAAAATGGGACTCAAATTTCTCACATTTCTCACATTTCTCACAGAACGATGATTTTCGTAATATAGCTAAAAAATTTGGAGACGCTGCTGTGGTGTGAGTCTTTCCATGATGACTTGCCAAACGATACTGAATAAAAATGATGAAGCAGTTTGATAGGAATCACGCGTAATCTGTCTTCTTCCAAGTGTAATTGGGACATCTTGTTGTCCAATTTGTGGCGTTACTTGACATTATATCACACTGTTCAAAAATGTTTGAACTGGGGTGTGAGGCTTCTGATGATCCGTACCATATTGATGTTTTCTTTAATTCTTGAGCATCCAAAACTGTTTTCAGCTATAGGTTCCAAAGTTTTAAATGCGTCCTATTCAACCGATGTCAAAATAGCATATGACCTGGCGACATGACTTAACTTTTATAAATTCATTTTAATTTATGCGACCAGGTGTCCTGGGCCCATAACCTATTGAAATTTGGTATGCAGTAACCCCTGAAAATAAGTTAGAATAAAATGAGTACTTGCACCAGTCTTTTATATAGATCTATCATATACGAATGTCTTTAATTGCGAGTACATTTTTAGAGACGTGTACGTCTTACAAAAGTAAATGAAGAAGTAAACCACGCAGTTTAGGGTCTGTTAGGAGAGAAAAAACTTAACGAATGAATAAGGAGTGGAGTTGGTCATTCAACACTTTGGAATGCTTTCAACGATTGCAAAATCGAATATTGCAGTGCAGTAAACGACAAGGTATCACCAAACAGATTTGACACCTAAAATCAATTTTCCAGAAAAATCATTTTCATACCCGACGTGGACATTGCATTGCAAATCCATACAGGTGCAGTTATTGATTACGAATCGCCCGAAAACAAAAGTCTTGTGATGAGTTTCAAACGCTGCTCAAATCAGGCACTTTAATGCAATTACACAATTCTTGCGACATTTCGGTATCTACAGCAAGACCATTTCAATCACTCATCTTTCGCGGATCATAGCCAAATACCACAACATTTCACATTCAAAAAAGGCGAGATCATATCTTATCAAACAACGTTTTGTCTGTAACAAGATGGACAGCGATATTGGCAGATTCGTCAAGCAGTGTATCCTACATTAACGGGAAAAGGTGAGTAGACAGATTTTTTTATCTTCCTAGAGGATCAAACAAATCAACGTCGACCTAGTGGCCCATTAACACCATCAAATGGACATAGATACTGTGAAACAATCATTGATCGCATTTCTAGGTGGTCGGAGACTATTCCAATCACTGGTATAAGCGCAGAAACGGTAGCATATGCCATAATATATAGATGGATTAAGCACTTTAGTATTTCACTGCGTATGATGATCATAAACCAATATTGGCCTGGAAGAAATACAAGGAAGGAGGTATCGGTCCGTAAAAAATTCTGAAGGTGTATTGGACATAGTAGGACTCTCTTTGTGTGAAAGATGCTTTGCTGAAGGGAAAATGCGAAAGTACAGATTGAAAAACATCTCTTGTGAAGCTAATCGTGCTACGGTCCAGAGTCAGCCAAGTGCTTATTAAAATACATGACGGAACCTCAGTCTTACAAAGATTAGTAAGCGCTTTAGTGAGAAGATGCCTACAGTACCAGCACCCACCACGTCAGCGCCGAGTACTTGCAGCTTGATGCGGACCGGACCGTAAGCCGGACATTCAGAGATAGTATTCCGCGGATCAGCACATTCGCAGTAAGCATCGCAGAATTTTGTCACTTATGCGCAGCACATTTAAGTGCTTTGCAAAAGCATAATGTCCTGTCACGACGCTAGTAAATCTGAAGTCTTTCCTACTGAGGGACAGCAGAAAGGCCGCTGACCTCCTAGAGACGTCGGGGAGAATTCTTTTGGTCTGCCTGCATCCCGGAGAGCTGTGCCATCTGCAGTTGTGCTTGTATGAGACCCAACTGTCAATGCAAGCCTTAACGAGGACGCAGGTAGATTCAACGTAGGTTTGGATCCTGAAAAACTCTTCTCTGAATCATGCCTGGCAAGTTTATCGGCGATTTCATTTCCCGTGATCCGATTGTGACCTGGGAACCAGACAAGGATCGCTGAATTAAACCTTCCGACTGCGTTCAGTAATATAAGAACTGAAAAGAACTGTCAATTCCGTAAATGTTAAAATTTGTGTGAATTGCGACAGTTATATGGAAATTAACAAAAAAGAAGGCTTGAACATGGACAAAGAGAAAAATAAAACAGAGCTTCATATTCAATTGTTTGCCTAATACAATAGAACTCTTTAAACGCATATTACATCAATAAAACAGTAACAATAACTAATCTAAAAATCTTCTTTCTGCTTAGCAATTTCTTTTTTATTTTGTTTTTATTTGTTACTTTTAACGTTTCAAACATATTTTACAAAAACCAGTTCTGGCGACATTTTGGGTTAAAGAGAGAATTTATTCCTAGTTCTCAAATTTAAGCAAAAAATTCTCTTTTACAAATTGTTACAAATTCTCTTGGGAACAGACCTATTAATCCATTATCAATCAATAGGGGCACTTGACAGTTTCTTACCACAAATTTTAAATTTCAAATGAAATTCAAAAAATGGCAAGCAGGCCAGAAGGAAGAGAGGTTTTTAGCGGCGAGCAAATCGCAAAAATTATAGAAGTGTGAAGTAAATATATCGAAGAATTACGAGGGAATGTCATAAAATTCCCATGTATATAAAAGAATGTGCGTTGACCAGGCAGAAAACTAGCTTGAGTTAACTGAGCTAGAGATGCGCACAAGATTAAACAACTTGGCCATGAAATAGATACATACGATCACATTCACTCTCAATTACTATAAATATCTAAGTATACATATATCATTAATGTTTTAGGTCAGAAAAACAAAAAAGTGAGCATTTAGGAGGATCACCGTCAGAGTGGGAGTAATCTTTAAAATCAACGAATTCATGGGCGTCTACAAAAGCAACAACATACATGAACTTATGGAAGAAGTTGGTTGCAACTCTGAACATTTTGGTAAACTCTTTATTTAGCCTGAAGTATATAATATAATTTTTTATATTATAATAGATTACGAAACATCATTGGTTTCTTCTATACTGGAAGAGCTCTCTCCAACAAAACCTGGACCATCCGTGTCTAGAAGCAAAAAAAATGAAAAACGAAACATAAGTGAACGTTTTGTGGAAAGCTTATGGAAAAAAGCAAAGAAAATGATGAAAGGATGATTAAGCTTATAGAGGAAAACATCTACATGTGTTTCAATATAGCTTGCTTAATTATGTTTCCAGATTCATAATTTTTGCTGATGGTGCTTCGCTAAGGTCATTGCCTTTTTTTCGATGACTCTGATTCGAACATCCATGAGTGATTGATTTGGTTACTTCTATTATTAGAAATGTTATGTGGTACATAACATTCTTTATAATACTAATCGCACAAAAAACTGGAATGACCTTATAATATATTTAGAAAGTATAAATGCAGAATCTCCAATGAAAAGAATTTGCACTTTGACGCCTCCTATTATTTTAGCGTTCTGACTTAATATTTCATTATTTATGTGAATATAATTATAATTTTTAGTGTGAACATTCGAATATTTTTGAATCATTGCTTTTGCCCTGTATACCAACACTGATGTACATAAATCTTTACCTGTAGTCGAAGCAAATAATATTACTGAATGCCAACTTTTGAAGTTATAATAATCGACAGATTCTGCTTTTGGTGGGTTGAAATCAATAGGACAACCATCTACTGCGCCGTAGCATTGCGGAAAACCCAATTTTTCGAAGCTGTCAACTATTTCATGAACTTTTTCTTGTGTCGGGGTATAGGCATCAAAAGCTATAGATTGAAGCTCTCCCAGAGCTGTCCTTCCAGTTCTAAACAAAATGTCCACGGTTCTATACTCTGTCGAAGAACCTAATGCATACAAAACTGCAGCAACTCTTTTTTCAATGATATAGCAAGTCTCCAGCATGTATAGGTACTTCTTTTCTAAACAATTCAAATTGTTGACAAGGTATTGAAAGTTTTCTCTATCAACTGAGTGTTTTTAAATTTCTCATCGGAAATGGCAGGAACTTGGTATGCATACCATGGTATCTATACCACATGTGTGTCACGAGCATTAGAGACGTTTTACAGGAGTGGTAGTGTCGAAACGGATTGGTTTTCGATTAAAATTTTGTTTTCACATTTATATTTACAAAACTGTTGATATGCACTTTCCATTACCTATCTTTTTCAAGATAGGCATCATGTTGACCCGTCTAAATCTTTCGGCGAGCTGTGATAAATCACGAGAAACGTAAATCGGTGGAAACGTAGTATGAAATCACTTTAGATAATATTTTTATGTACATTTCGTATTCACATTTAAAAATATTTTCGATGTAACAAACTCAAATTATTGCTATTTATTAAACCTTTTATTCATTATTCATTAAAATAAAATAGTCATAAATTTTCCGCTATGGTGTCCCCAAAATCAGAGATTTCTGGGAAAAATTGCACAGAACAAAATAAAATTTATTAGATATAAGAGCAATCTTTTATTTGTTGGTTTATGCAGGTAAGTGCAGTTGGAAATTTCTGGATAGTTCGATTTAAACAATACATCGACAGATATATACAAGATCTGTTCGGCTGCATTGATAATGTTACAGTTTTAATATATATTTTCAGATTTATACATTAGGCCTGTTTGCATGTTGCAGGCGATTTTTAATGTTTTGTTTGGCAACATGGCAGAGTCCAAATAAATGTTGATTATTTCTGCTTCCATCTTTTGTATTTTTTATATTTGCTTGAAATTGATTTCAACATTCCAAATAAAAAGACTAGTCAGGGATTTGAACATATAGGTTGGGACATTTGTCTCGAAAGGTGTTACCAGCGACCCAGAGGTAAGACTAAAATACCGCTGACATGAACTATTGCTAATCGTTGCCAATCCAATGCCAATGACTCGAACCACTGCTGTTGCCAAAAAACACTTGGTTAAGGAACTTCAGAAGAGACAACTTTAGGTTGGTTGGTATTTATTTTGTATAAAGAGTTGTGTTCCTATAGGTTTGGAGGTGATATATTTAAAATGCAGCAGAGAATGGTGTTTCTGCTTGCAGTAATAGCAGCGTACACTGCTTTGACATTGGTTTATCTTGTGACTGTATGATTGGATCGTTCGCAGATCTCCACTTCAATAAACTTTTGACAAGTGCTAAGAGAGTGTTGTCCTTTACCAAATACCTGGAAGGATACTGCTTCTTCCCGATGTGCAACATAGTTTTCTTCTCTACATCAACAGCTTTATGTAAAGGATAACCGCTGCCCTTTAGGCCACTAGTTCTAGCTACAGCTTCCAAGGTCCGAAAACGCATTTCCCGAAACTCTGTAAATCGTGTTATTGTGGGTAACTCCTTCGAACTACCTTACTTCTCCTCTCACAAATGCTGAGTAAAACCAGGTAACATTTGTATCAATATATATAATAACATGTCATCCTAAGAACTAATCGGCAATCCTAAATTTTCCAGGGCATGAAAACATTCCCGGGGCGTGTCCAATATGGACTTTATATTACTTGCAGTCTCCTTTGTCAACTGCCGCTATTAAAAAAAGTGAGTCTATTAACACTCGCTTGTGGTCGTATCTGGCGACAAGCACTTCCCATGCCTTGTCATAATTGCCGGAATACAACCCTAAGTGCTGTAACAAACGAGCAGCTTCACCTGTAAGAGAGGATTTTAAGTAATAAAGTTTTTTTTAATTTCACCCAGCTTTTTATTTGCGTGGACTAAAACAAAACTATATCATGAAAAGCCCGCTATTTTGTGGACGAGCCCAAGGTGTGTAAAATTTGAATTTGGGGTAACAGTTGAGGTAAGAATTGAAAATAATAGATTTTCACGCGGCGTGGGAAATGCAATTTATGCGCAACCACCCAAAGATTCTTTTAAAGGAGCAATGCAAGGGGCAAAACACCGACCGCGAAGAAATATATGTACTCGTATGTATTTAGTCTTTTATATACAGGGTGTCCCAGTTAAGGTTTTCGTCCTGATAGCTGAAGATTCCTGGGGTTATGGCGAACAAAAAATTGTATTGTAGGGGGGGGGGGTGGTCTATTTTCACCCACCTCCAAGTTATAGGGCGTTAAAGTGAGGAGCCTCTGATTTCGGGGTAAAATTTCTTAAAAGGCCTTAGCTTTCTAACGGATTCAGCTTAAGAAACCGTTGCAAACATTTTTGAAAGGGATTTTCAGTGTGCACAAAATAATAAAATTTTTTCGAGTTCGATGAACGTTAAGCTTAAGAAGCTGAATCCGTTAAAAAGTTACGGCCTTTTAAATACTTTTACTTCAAAAAACGGCCTATTACTTGGAGGGGGATGAAAATAGACCCCCAATGCAACACAATTTTTTGTTCGCCATCTTCAATCTTCAGTTAACAGGACGAAAACTTAAACTGGGATACCCTGTATTTGCTTGCGAATGTATTTGGACCCTCAAAATAAAAAATTGGCCAAACATAGCCGATTCTACGAAAACAGAAATCTAGTTTGACACACAACATTATTTGAAATTTATACATGTGTATAAATATGGTTAGTACATTTTGACATAAAATCGAGGAGTGAAATTTCGATTCTGAAATGAAATCTAGAAGAAAGATTTTGTTTTTTGCAAAGTTTTATATCACGATAACGTCATTATTCCGTACGAATTTTAACGTCCCAACCAAATTTATTCCAGCCAACGAACTATCAGAAATGAATGTGGGATACTAAGTACAAAAAATATCCGCAATATTTTCGTCTGAGTCTCAATAGAAAGATTTTTAATAACTTAAATTTTAAATGAAAACATGTTTTTAGTAAGAAATTAATTTACCATCCAAAATATTTCAGCCGTCTACAAATAGCTTTTAAGTGAACAATACTTCAATAAAACATATTTCTATATTAATAAAAAAAATAAAATAGATAAGGATAGCAGATATTTGTCAGTGCACAAATTGTATAAGATCCGTTCGCTTATTTCTTAACAAATTTCTCTCGGATAGTAATCGATTGCCACCTCTCCGAATTTGACGGATTGCACATTTGGCTTAGTATTATACAAACAGACCTATTAATATAATTTGCATTGCACAAAACGTCTTTGATTTCAGTTTCTTTTTTGTTAGTGAAGTTCTGGGGAAAAAATTTGTAAAACAACTTGAAATGAAATTTGCGTTAAAAAGTGTAAGCAAGTCTTCTGGGAGGATAGGGTATTTAATACATCAGCAAACGGAGAAATCCTTCCAAACACCGACCGTAATTCAATGTACGAAAGTAGGAATGTTACGGTACTCGTTTTAAAATCTTGTTTACGCACAATTTTCTTTAAAGGGCGGCAGTATACCACATATAAGCAATGACGTCTTCAGCGGTTTTTCAAATGAAACTCCGATCTTGCTTTTGTCGCTGTCAACAATAACACACATGATAGAAGCATTGAAATGTTTTGATAAAGGGGCATCCAGGTTTATGGGATATAAGGATTCGCCAAACATTCTGGTTATTAGAGATGTGTGCGAAATAACACCATCCGGCTTTAATGACAAAGACATTATCCCTTTATTTACAAAACGCGGAAAAGAATGTTTATCACCTGAAAAGTAAACTATTAACTTCTTTAAGCAAACAGTATAATTTATAAACCAATTTCAGGTATATGAAGATAGTGGAAATAATGCAACCTGATATTTACATAGGACTCTGTGATGCTGATACGAATGAAGAAAGTTCTAAAAAAAGGACACAAAAATCAGTAGACCGAACCGACAGTTTCTTTAACTATTGCTATGAAAAGCACGAAAGTTCACATGCGCTTTCCTCGTGCTCCTTGTTTGGTTTGTTGCACAATAATTCATGTTTTCTTTTTTAAATTTGTTCCCTTAGCTCCCATTGTTGGTGGATATAATAAATTTGCCAGAACACTGTCAATTAAAAATGTGAAAGAAAAAACGGGAATATCTGGCTATGTATTAGAAGGATTTCATAGCAACGGATTAAGTGCAACTAAATTGGACAGTAAACATCTTTTAGATGTTGTTGAGCATTGTATAAATGAACTTGATACAGATAAGCCAAAACTAATGATGGGCGCGTATAATCCTTTAGTAGTGGTAAAATTAGTAGGCTTAGGTATCGATATATTTGACACTTCCTATGCCTATGTAGCTGCTGCAAATTTTAAAGCTCTTGCATTTAACTTTGATTTGTGTAAAGATATTGTTAGCAGACCTTTTGTAGATCTATCAGATGAAGGGTAAATTGCCTGGTTAATTTCAGCCATGCCTAATTAAAATTTTTTTTAGGTTAAAGGAGGATTTCAGCCCATTCCTCGAGGGCTGTTTGTGTACAGCATGTAAAAACCATACAAAGGCTTACGTCCACCATCTGTATAATACGAAAGAACTACTTGGACCAATACTTCTCATGATGTGGGTATTACATATTTAGGAATATGAATCAAAAAGCAGTTTGTATTTTTCTTATTTCTTTTATTAGTCACAACATTTATCATTACCAGGAGTTTTTTCGGCAAATAAGATCAGCTGTGGAAAACGATGTGTTGAAAAATTTAATAAGATTATTAGAGTTCCAAGGAACCTCAGAAAAAGTTGATTACACGATTGAAAAGCTGTTAAATAATTCTAACAAAATGCACAATAAAAGATCTATGTTTACAGAAATGGCTACTACGTAGACAAATAAAAATAAACAGCATTTTTGGAACATTTAATTTTGATTTAAATGTTTATATATCAAATCATACACTCCTCCAGTTTCGTCTTTTATTTTTCCTATAATTTCAGCTTCTGTAAGTCTTTCGAACAATGTGTAATCTAAGGAAAAAACAACTTTTTTATGCTTCATAGTTTTACATTTATATAAATAAATAACATACCTCCAACGGGGATGTAGCCGCTAAATTCACAGAACGCAACATTGAATGTGGTCAGCTCTTTAATATGACAATAATTCGCACGAGCGTAAATAAACAATTTAAGTCTTTTAGTGGTTTGCGTTTTGTCAGGTGTAATAAAAACGTTATGAGGTATATTTTGGTCGCAAAGAAACTTAATAACTCCATAAATTAGGTTAACCAGTGCTTTTTGGTTGGTGTCTGTTATTAAAAAACAAATAGCTTCAGTTGGCATGTCACTATGTAAGCGATATACATCACGTTCCCCAATTCTTTGTAATATCTGCCAATAACATTAGATTTTTTTTTCTGTACACTTGTACCGATTTGAAACATACCACATTATCAATATATAAATCGTAATCAATGTACATTAAATGAAAGTGAAGATGATTTACGGATGCCAATGCTCCAGGACTGTTGTATCCAATACGAAAGCATGGATCATCTGCTGTGAGTAGCAACTGTACGCAGAACTCTAAAGATTTTTCAGTAATTATCTGAGGTTGATACTTTTGCAAATCTGGGCATATCAATGAATGGTACGGCGTTAAAGGGCTTTGGTTTATTATGATCGTAACTAGAGTATCTTCAAAGGACATGTCTAAAATTTTTTCTTTCTGATCGATTTTGTTAAAATTGAACCCGTTGTGATCAAAACTTTGGTATAGTGATGTAATGACTTGAGGAATACGTCGCAGACGGGATCTCTCTGGATTTAACTAAAATAAGACAACCACAAGTCATTGTTTTAAATGAAGGGAGCGATTAAAAATATTGCCCAAAACTTTTATTTTCTGGCAATTTTTAAGCTTTGAACAAATATTATTTTTTTAATGTTTTTAATGACAATTAAGTTCAAATAAATTTAGAAAATTTTTTGTCATTAATTTAAGAAATAAAGTTTAGTTCAAAGTTCATATTTTAATAAGCCTGGAAATACTTAATTCAAAAAGTTGTTTGAAAAAAGTGGTCGTGTTGCAAGACTTATTCTTATTACTAATGAAAAAATATGTTATGTATAACTTATCTACATTCATTTATTGAATCCCTAATGTGTAATGATTATCGGGCCCATACTTCGATATAAAATTTATGTTTTTCTCCCACGCACTTTCGATTTGATACACGTAAATTGTATTGAAAAATGCCAGGTTTTTCTTTTATTTCTTTCCATTTTTGCTTCAATAAATTTAAATGAAACGTATCTATCATTTTTTAAATGAAAATTAATCTCCGCGGAAAGAAGCAGTGTTATTTAATAGCTAAACAAGATTTTCGTATCAGGCAGTGCAGAAGCTCAGATGAACTAGTGACGTTTTCGTTTGGGCAGGCAGAAGACTTTTTTGTTTATACTTCTGGATATTAGTTTTGTTAGATAAATTAAACTAGATGTCAAACTCTACTAAACATTTGCAAACATGGAACTTTCACACAGTCTCGCTGTAAGTGAATTATCAATCCATTCTCCATTTCTAGAACCTGTCAGAATGGCAAAAATGACAGCAAATTTCACGTAATGTTCATTAGGTATACTTAATAAAAGCAAAAGTTAGAGAAAAAATATTTTAGCTGGTTAATATATATTTTAACGTGGTGAAAAGGATAATAGAATATATGTAGAGAATCTATTTAATGTTTCAAGTGCATAAAAAGGGAATAGTATCACAAAAAAATTAAAAAAAAGGACCTAAGTATTATATTTTGAATTCTCCATTTGAAGATATAAATGGAATGCAACAACTACAATTTTGAAATCAAACTTAAGCTTGTTTTGTTAATCATTTGTATTAGCATTTATCACGTTTAATCATTAACTTTGAACTCTGGACATCGATGAAAAGGATTGTTAATTTAAGTCATTTTTTAAATTCAATTTCCCTGTTGTTCTTTTAGTTTGACATGTACTAAGTAAAAAAATTAATTATATAATACTTATAACTAATAAATTAACATTTTTGATTGTTTTTAGTTTTTTTTAGGAAAATATTTGTATTTTGCATTGAATCTAAAGGTTTTCTTTTCACACATTATAAAGTACAAGAGATATAATATTTTAATGGCTTTTTTGTTAAAAAAAAATCCCAGAATAGCCAACATACAATGTGCAGGAAGACTGTTGATATCCAAACTTAATATACATAGTTTTGTCGGAGGGAATTAAGTTTATAATTGCTTTCAACAGATCTGTTTCCTTACAAGTAATCAATGATTATTTGTACCTCCTTAAAAATCGGTCAAACAATAGCGTTACAGAATTAGACATTTTGCACAATTGAATTTAAAATATTGGTAATAGCAATAAACAAAATAATAAAGAAAGTAAAAAATATTGTGTTTCATAAGTCTATCTGTTGTACCAGGGAATTGACTAATTCTTCTTTTTTTTTTAAATATGGGTGTGACTAGACACATTTAGCTTAAAATAGAGAAAAAAATTCTGAATTACATAGCAAATGGTAATTAACTTATATGAATTTCAAATTTCAAAAAAAAAAAAAAAAAAAAAAAATGTCTACGATCAACGATTTTAATTTTAAAATGTGTATTTCTGTAACGCTATCGTTTGACCGATTTTTTCCAAAAATTTCCGAGAAGAAAAAATTCGATATAAACAGAACGCTGTACCTTTCACAAAGATCCTGTTGTAATGCTAAAATTTGGCGGGATTGTCGTGAATGTCAACGAAATCAAATTCCCCTAACGAAAGCAGCATACACAGTGTGTAGATAGACACAATGATCTGAATATAAATGCTATACTGCTAAAAGGAAAAGTTTCGTCAGCGAAGCAAATAAAAAAAGAGATAAACATAGGATTTTACTTCTAGAATTGTTTTCAAAAGATTAAAATAAGCATTGACTTGACATTTATGGATCAAGTAGGCCTTAGAAAGCTTGAAGACAACCAAATGAAGCTTTGAATTCAAAAACACAAGTAAACAAGTAAAGTGTTGATATTGTGGTTTTATGATGTAGGGCCAAATGTCCACTTTTGGGACCGGTAATTTGGTTATAGTTATTGAGAGTATGACAAAAGAAGTATATTTAAAAAAAATTGCAGGAAAATTTGCTTCAAAGTACAAAGTACAAAGTACTTCCAACAGGACAATGATCCCAAGCAAGTCGCCCATTTCCCACTAACACCACCTCAAAACCGCGATCTTAACCCAACAGAACGTCTTTGAAATCATTTACAAAAGATCTTACGAAAATATGTCAACACATCAAAGCCTTGGTTAAAAGCCTTATTTTCAGTGGACTGGTAAGAAATAATAAGTGAATATATGTAAAAGTTGACACATTCCATGCCAGAAGTTAAAAGGGTATTCAACAAAATATTAGATAAGTTCTTTTCTGTAAAATTAAGGTACAAACTAACGCTTTTCATTAAGGGTATCAACAATTTAACTGTGCTCATTGTGCATGCATCGGAATGTTTTTATTTCTATATTATTTTTTTCTGAACGAAATAGTACTGTTTTTGTTTTTGCCTCTAAGGAGGTACAAAAAACATTGAGTATTTGTAAAGAAACAGATCTGTTGAAAACAATTATAAACTTAATTCCCTCCGACAAAACTATGTATATTAAGTTTGGATATCAAAAGTCTTGCTGCACATGGTATGTTAGTTATTCTGGGATTATCATTTCTTTTGTACTTTGTAATGTGTGAAAAGAAAACATTTTGGAAAATTTTGGAAAATCTTTAAATTCAATGAAAAATACAAATGTTTTCCTAAAAAACTAAAAATGATCAAAAATGTTACTTTATTAGTTATTAGTTTTTTATAATTAATTTTTTTACTTAACACATGTCAAACTAAAAGAACAACAGGGAAATTGAATTCAAAAAATGCCCTTAATTAACAATCCTTTTCATTGATGTCCAGAGTCCAAAATTTGTGCCTTAACGTGGAAAATGCTAACAAATGACTAACAATACAGGCTTAAGTTTGATATCAAAATTTTAGTAGTTGCAATCCATTTATATTTTTAAATGAAACGTTCAAAATATGATTCTTAGGTCCTTCTATTAATTTTATTCTAATACTATGCTCTTTTTGTGCACTTCTAAAAAAAAGGAGGTTTATTCCAATATATTCTATTATCTTTACACCACGTTGAAATATATATTCAACAGCTAAAATATTTTCCCCTTTACTTTTGCTTTTATTAGGTATAACTAGTGAACATTACGTGACATTCTGACAGGTTCTAGAAATGGAGAATGGAATGGTAATTCATTTACAGTGAGACTGCGCGAAAGTTCTATGTTTGCAAATGCATTGGTAGAGTTTGACATCTAGTTTAATTTATCTGTGGTAAAAACAAATGAAACTGTTTTTTTTTTTTATTTATTTAAAACTGCCATTGCGTTTGTTTTTATTTCGACATGGAATTTTTGTTTTATTTCGTTCTACAAAAAGAGAGATTTGAATAGAAGATTAGTTGACTATGAAAGTTTCAAATAAAATTTTTTTCTAGAAAGTGTTTACAAATAAAATATATTAAAGAAAAGGCAATGTTTTTTTTATACTTTTTTTGAAAAAAAAAATCAAAATATTGGTATTTGATATTTGTCTGTACAAAACAGTTTTAAATCCGTTCCCGTACTTTTTAACAAGTTTTCTCTCTTAGAGAGAATTTTATTCCCACTCCTCCGGATTTGACAGTTTTTACACATTTTGGTCCAAAAAGTACGCGAACGCAAGGTACATACCATATAACAAAGTAATATAATTGAGGCAATTATTTTGTCTCGTTCTGCGCAGCAATGAAAATCTAGCAATATGACCGACCACAGTGACGACAAAGGCGGAAATATTTTGGTTGCCATAGGTTTTTGATTTAAAATTGTTTAAACAAAGTTTAAAGGTGTTAAAATGCGTTGTACTGTATACGGGTTTTGTGTTAACAACATAAAAGCAAAAATAAAACTGGAAATGAGATATCGTATCACTCGTTTCCAAAACAAAATTTTTTTGTGCCGCCGAAAAGACAAGTTAAATACGAAAACGGCGCGAATTTGTGGCAAACATTTTAAAAAAAGTGATTTTGTCATTCTACGAGCAATTTGTATAGTTCTGTAAATAAATGGAATTAAAGAAGATGTTGTTCGTTCACTTTTGTTAAAATTGCAAAAAGATGAGCCCAGATGAGTGACGAGCACACGGGATTTACGGGTTTAAAATAGACTTTCGATCCCGAAGTATATAAAGAACACTTACTATAACCGTTATACACTAATAACACTCGATTTTTTTTTATTTCAATGATGCACTGATTGTGCATGACGGAGAATATATATTGATCTGGAAGTCCCCGCGGAGAATTTATTTCTATCAAACAAGTGTGATTGCTCTACTCAAACTGATGCTTCCAAGGTAGACTACGGTACACAAGTTAAGCCATTAATGGTCGACTCTAGTAAACAAACTGATGAAATCATCCCTAAATATTCTCAGTAAGTAGAATGAATAAGAATAAGTAAATGCGAATTAATTGTAATTAAAATTTCAAACATTGTTTGTATTTTGTAGATTATTGGAGCAAATAGCAGAATTGAAAGCAGAAAACTGGAAGCAGCGTCAATCTGTTGACTCCGTTGTTCATATTTTTGCCAAGGGTCAGTTAAGAAAATTAGAATGTCCTCAAAAACGTGCAAAATAGTCATCAGACGATATTGCTAATGCCATCGCAATACATGCAGCTGGCCCCCGAGCCTACCGATTCCTGTTGCGAAAACAATACCCTTTTCCATCTGTGATGACACTTAAAAAGTGGTGCTCAAAATTAGAGGTATATCCGAGAATAATCCAAATCGTGTTGAATATTATGAAAACCATCGATATGGAAGACGTCGAAAAAATTAGTGTATATTCATTTGACGAAAATTGTCTACGCCAAACGGAAGAATGAAACTCTGAAAGCTGAGAAATATGTCCAAGTGGCGATGATAAGGGGATTGATTGGCAATTGGAAACAACCAGTTTTCTACGATTTTGACCAACGGATGACCAAACATATACTGTTTAGTATTGTTTATCAATTATGTGAATGCGATTTTAAAGTGTTTCCAATCGTCTGTGATCTCGGGGGAACAAATCAAGGTTTGCTGCGTGAACTAAAAACGATGGTTACAAAATAGTTTTTTCAATATCCAACCGATGAATTAAGGAATGCGTATGTGTTTGCTGATGTGCGTCATCTCATAAAACTAATCCAGAACAACTTCGTTTATAATGGTGGTTTTATTATGGACGGGCAACACATTTCTAATGGAATCATAGAAGAGCTTATTTCGAAAACTAATGATAAGTCTAATTTGAGTATTGCATACAAAATACCAGTAAACAATTTATATGTTAAAAGTGAAGAACGTCTAAAGGTGAAACTTGCAACATAATTCTCACACACGGTCTCTCAAACTATTGTGCGGGCTGGTAGTTTAGGGGAACTAAGTTCGGAAGGCTGGCTTAAGTGTTCTGTATTTTTTAAACAGAACAAATTTCCTTAAAAATCACGTTCGTATTTATTTTTTCCACAGGCAATACTTTAGTAGATAATACACCCGATTTAGAATGTATGGGATTTAAGTAGCACTCTACTGAAGACACTTAAACGCGACTTCATAGTAACTGAAGAGCTGGTAGATGAACTGGAATCTCTACAATACGATGGACTGGAGCATTTGGTAAAAATACCCAGGAAGAGACATCGTTTACGTGGACTTATCAGCTGATGGAGGAATATTTTCAAAAACCTAAAGACGAAAAGATAGTAAATATGGAGAAGATGGAGACAATTTTTAAAATGTTTAATAAAGATGATATAGTTTATTGTCGTAACTATTTAAAACAGTCTCAAAAGACATACGTCCAAAAGAAAAGTGAAAGAAATTTTCTCCCGTTCACGTATGTACTATAGAACTAAATACCTAAATAATACAATAGAAGACAATTTAACAAGTAATAAATGGGCTGTCCGTGCCGTTTCTAAGAGGGCACCACTTGAATTTAATCCATACTATTCAGTTCGTACCAACCTTCAAAAGATACGTGTATAAATTTGACAGCTGTTTATCATTGTTTTTGATGGGACAAAATGCAGCCGATGCAAAGGAATAGCTTGATAAGTGTTACCCGGACTCTGCACCAGCCGAACGAACTATTCGCAAGTATATTGAAAAATTTAAAAGTGGTCATACAAGCACCGAAGATGATGCACGCAGTGGACGTCCAAAAGAGGCTGTTTCAGATGAAAACATCAAAAAAGTCCACAAAATGATTACGAATGACCGCAAAGTGAAGTTGATCGAGATAGCTGAGGCTCTGAAGATATCAAAAGAGCGTGTTGGATATATCATACACGAATATTTGGACATGCGAAAGCTCTGTTCAAAGTGGGTGCCGCGTTTGCTCACAGTCGACCAAAAACAACAACGTGTTGATGATTCAGAGAAGTGTTTAAAGCTGTTCAACCGCAATAAAGCCGAATTTTTGCATCGGTATGTGACAATGGATGAAACTTAGCTCCATCACTTCACATCAGAGTCAAGTCGGCAGTCAGCTGAGTGGCGAGCAGGCGACGAACCTCATCCAAAACGACCAAAAACTCAGCAGTCGGCTGGCAAGGTTATGGCATCCGTATTTTGGGATACACATGGAATAATTTTCATCGACTATCTCCAAAAGGGGCCGACTATCAACAGCGACTATTACATTGCGTTGTTGGAGCGTTTGAAGGACGAAATCGCAGAAAAACGGCCGCATTTGAAGAAAAAGAAAGTGCTGTTTCATCAAGACAATTCACCGTGTCACAAGTCGATGAAAACGATGGCAAAATTGATTGAATTCGGCTATGCATTGCTTCCCCACCCACTGTATTCTTCAGATTTGGCCCCCAGTGACTATTTCCTGTTCGCAGTTCAGTTTTTTTTTTCTGTTTGTATGCATTTTTATTGTATCACTTAATTTACTCTTACTTGCTAGACAAAAAAATGCTTAAAAATTAGCTTAATTAACTTAAAATTATCTTATTCTAACTTACTGGCCCCATGCGAGCCCCATGTTAAGTTAAACCTAACGCTTAAATTATGTCTTTCGATGTATCTTACTACCATTGTATACTATTTCTATTCATTATAATTAAAACTAAGAAAACATTTTTTACAAAAAAACTTAGTAACCTGACTTTTTTTATTTTATTATAAAACATAAAACTAAAATCGTACAAACTACTTAAAATTAAATCTTAATCTACTTAACCTACTTACATCTAACACATACATACACATATGTATCTATATATATATACACAAAATATATATATACTTAATATACAAAATATGTATACATATATATGCTCTTTTTTTCATTTTCAATTTTTTTAAATTTTTTTTTATGATTTTTATTTATTTATTTTTTTTCCTTAAATCTACCTTAATCCTACCTAAAACTATGTAAGCCGGCCATGGCTAAAAAAAATTAGGCGACCCACTTTGCTTCACATGAAGCTACCAAGTATTGGAGGAATTCGACGACGAAGCATCCTCTCCCTCAAAAAGCTACCAAAATTGTTGGTGCTGCTGAGAAACATCCCTCAGGTCGCGACTCCCTACCGCCCTACTGAACCGGAGACGCTCCGCACTGCCGTGTGCGACGTCTCTGTCGTAGTTGAGTCGCCTGTCCGCAGCTGTTCGAGCGACGTGGAAGATTAGTGGCACCGCTAATCTGTTCTGGATCAGACCTTTACTATCTAGGTAGAGAAATGCTTCTGGAGGAATAAAGCCGTTAAAGCGAACACTCTCGTGATACATATAATTAGGGTAGTAAGCCCCGGAGATCAGGTTGTTCGAAGAAGTCATTGCTCTTGCAATATGCCTTCGAGTCAACTTAATGACGAAATTGTCCACTCTTATTAGGTTCGCCCTATTGTACAAGACCTCATTACGATAGAATTTTTTGTACTCAGATTCTGGTGTTCTGTATAAGCGAAGACAAGTCCTAAGACAAGCCCTCTCAAACACCCAAAACTTTTCCAATAACCTTGCTCTCACGTTGAACCACACAGGACATCCAAATACGAGCAAGGGCCGGATAAGGGCCATGTAACAGATCACCTTCACCCTCGCATCGAGTTGGCTGTTATAAAAAAGTCTCTTTGTAAGGGCAAAAGCACCTTTGGCTCTGGCCAGAGCAACATCTATATGTTTGTTAAAATACAGATATTGATCTAGCCAGATCCCAAGGTATCGACAAGCAAGTGGCTGTCCAAATTGTCCTATGGCAGAGAACTTTCCCCAATTCTTTCTGGTATACCTAGAGGCCCCAGACAAAGGCGTCCTAAACAGAATGGTTTCCGACTTCTGAAAGTTAATTTTCAACTTCCAGTCGTCGCAATATCGCTTAGTTTTGTCGAAGTCACGTTGCAAAAGTGTATTAATGACCTCAATCTTTGGACCCGATATGTACGCGATTAAGTTGTCTGCGTACGCTATGGCATGGTGAAGTGAACCTATCAGATCACTTGTGTAAATGTTGAACAGGATCGGCGAATTTACCGCACCTTGTTGCAGACCGTTTTTAATGTTAAATGTTCCAGCAGAAGTCACATCGCCATTCTTCACAATGAACTGTCTACTGAATAGCATATCAAAAAGAATATACAGCAGTGGTTTACTAATGCCCAACCTGTCAAGCTTGAAGAAGAGTCCCTCTAACCATACGGTATCGAAGGCTCTTTCCAAGTCAATCAGACAGGCACCAGTGCACTGTTTCTTGCCTTTGTTCCATTGGATATCAGAAACCAGTTTAGACGCAGCATGAATGATATCATGCCCCGCCTTGAAACCGAATTGATTATCCGGAACTATATATTTGTCCTCTACCCACTTAGTCAGGACTCTATGGATCACCTTCTCGAAAACCTTACTGATTTTTGGAAGAAGACTGATCGAGCGGAGATTCGCCGGATTGGACGTATCTTTATTCCTTTTGGGAATGGGATGTACCACAGCAGTTTTCCAATGCGCTGGATAATATGCATTATTTATTGCATTATTAAACAGGGTGGTATAAATGTCCACCGCTTCTAGTGGGAGATATCAAAGCAATGTTCGGTATTTCATCGGTTCACACTGATTTCTTACTTCTAAGTGATTCGAAGATCGTTTGGAGCTCTTCCTTCGAAATAAACGGTGGTTATGCCCTTTCGTTGGTGATGACATTATTTGCCATGTTCTCGTCACTGAACTGGGTAAAACCCGAGTTCTCAAATCGCCAATTCACAATTTCATTTCGAAGGCAGAAATTGTGCACAAGGACTCGACTCTCCAGGTCTTGGTTCGGGCCAATGATGTCATTCGCCTTGTACACTTCCTGAAAAGTCGCTCCTATAGCCTCTACCTTCTCCTGCAGATCCTCGATCACAAAGAAGTTGTCATCATCAACCTCGAAGGTAACTATATTGATAAATAAAGTTGAATTTTGAAAAAATTTTGTGTTTTAGTATAAAACGGCACTGACTTTTCAGTCCATGTGTTCGAAAAAGAAAAATGATAAAAACAATATTGTAAAATAGTAGAGTTAAGCTAGTTTATTTTGAATTTGTGATATTTTTTTGTAAACATACAGTCATTTTTATATTAACTTATGTTTTAATAAATTACATACATATGTGTTCAAGATATTCAATTCATCTTTTTGTGTTATATTTTCTCATACACACACGTATTAAATTTGTTTCCAGATACCCCGACACCAAATCGCAGATGATTTTTGTTTAAGAATCGCTATTAATCATATTTATCATTAGAAATGAATAAAAGTCTCTATAAAATTTTCGGTATTTACTTTTTTGTCTGTACCGTGCGCAATATTTATGTCAAAATGTACTAACGCATATAAATATGTATAAACGTTACATAGTATTATGTGTCGATATAGATTTCCGTTTCACTGCAATAATTTATTATTCTGAGTGTTCAAGTTGGTTCGAAAACAAATGTATTTAAAAAATAAAAGTCTGAAGTAGTTTTAATTGCTATATTGGAATTTAAATAGGAGCACAAAAAGAATAAGCAGCCTTCTGCCTGCCCAAACGAAAACGCCATAAGATGACAGATTCTACTAAACTTTTGCAAACCCTTAACCCTCGTACAAAACACTGTTAGTGAATTGCAAACGCCTTGACAGATCTAGAGCTAGAGAGTATGGCTAAAATGGCAGAAAATTGTGTAAGAAATTGATGACAATTTACTCAGCTTATGACAATGACAGCTATGTCAATACTTTGACATTAACAGCGTTTTACATTGGTTTCCTTCCGGAAGGTAGTCGTTTCCGATTTCAATGTTGTACTAAAAATTCCTTCGAATTTTACTCTCAATATTTTTACATGGATTAGTTAAATGTCAAACTTTTATTTCGCAATTTTGTTGATTGCCAAAATGTCAAGACCGATTTCTTTAATTAAAAAACCGTAGAATTGTGAAAAAATTCAACAAAGATGCCAACCACAGTTGATTTTTCAAAAACAAACATCTGGTTTGATTTGCAATACTATTTGACGCTAACATTTATGAATTCGGGTCAGTACATTCTGACATAAAATCCAGAAGAAAAAATTGGCTTCTAAGACGAAATCCATAAAAGTGTCAATAGAACATTTTTAAAAGATTTTGAATCTCCGGAGTGCAAAAGAAGGCTTCTGTCGTCGAGTGGAAAATGGCTTTGATCTGTGGCAGCATTAACCTGGTCATACTCCATCATTTTGACAACAACATTAACCTGATCATATTCAATCATTTTGACAACGAATTTTCAAACTTCTGACGCCAGTTGTTGTTTGTTCACAGTCAGCCGTCGGTGGTCGAGTAGCGTCAGCTTGTCTTGAATAATAAAAGCTTTCGATAGTTTTATTTGGTAGTAAACGCATTACGGCAGATCCACTAGAAAACCCTAAACCAGTTGCACATATGTCAGTGGTCGAGAATTTACTATTGCTTCAGACTCTAACAGAAACGAGTGCAGTGATTCATCTTGAAGCCTTTGGTTTCGAGTACTGTTTTAACAGACCCTATTAGTCTCTCCCATTATCTTCCCATATGGGGTGCTGCTGGCGGGCTAAAATTTCACTTCCACGTCTTCTCGGGTGAATTGATTTTCTCCCCTAATGCCAATTTATCCAAAAGATTGAACGCTTCCTTCAATTCACTCTCGGTTCCCTTGAAATTTGTACCATTGTCAGAAAAGAACTTTCATGGTGTGCCGCGCCGTGACATAAAGTTGCGTATACAAACGATACATGAATCAGTGGACAAAGAATAAGCCATTCCCAAATGTACTGCCCATATAGTCATACAGGTAAAAAGGACACCTCAACGTTTCTCGGATCTTCCCACAGTTACTGACATTGGCCCGAAATAATCGACTCCAACGTATGTAAATGAACACTCATATGCTACAAGCCTTGCGGGCGGTAAAGCTGCCATTTCCGGAATATCTGGTTGAGCATTTTTAATATAACATACCTAACAACGTTGTCTTACTGCTTTCAATTTGCTTCGAAGCTTTGGAACCTAATATTGTCGACGTATTTCGACGCACTGTACCATGACAACAATGGTGGTATCTTTCATGCCAGTATGCCAGCAACAAGTCGATAACTCGATGATCTCTCAGCAACAGTATTGGTTTCTTCATGCACTCATCCACACGTGTAGCCCGATCGATGGGTCCCTTCATTCGAAGAATCTGGAAGCGCTTTAAAGGTCTTTCAGCTTTAAGAATCGCAATCTACATGGTGGCCTTGGTGTAGTTGTATACGCATAGACTCCCCAAGCAGAGGGTCGCGGGTTCAAATCCCGTAAGAGGCAATTCTCTGAAAATGTTTTCCTGATATGAAGGCATAACACTGATGTTTGAGTGGTTGCTGGCTGGACAAAATGTAACGAGCTAACAACTAGCACGTACTAAGACCCACTGGTTGAGGATGCACTGGCTCCAGTTTAACAACCACCTCTGGAAAAATATCGAAACCTAATATACCTGAGTTTCAAACTACTACACCACTCGCCCGCGCCCTGGAGAAAGCCAGTAGAAGGGTATTCATATCCCCTTAGTGCGCGCGCGGAATTATAAAAAAAAACTCCTCTGCAAAAATCTGTTGCTCTGCCGTCCACACTAGAAGATACTCCGCTTGTTGTAATTCAGTCCCTGAGAGCACACCCGTTGATCTTGACACAGCCCCCCTGATATCTGCAATTCTTAAGAAAACGAGCACTCAGGCTGTTTTCCGAAGCCTGTCTTGCACCCATTAAAGCTGCATGTAATTCCATCCTCGGAAAGGACCACAGAAGTCTATCAGCCACCTTCGTTTGCGCCATGATGATGTTTACAGTAAACAAGCTGCTATTACATATGCTGAAGTAAGCCACTGTTGCCATTGCCTGCTCGCTTGCATCAACGAATATATGTTACTGGATCGAAGACTCCGCCGTAATCTTTCAAGCTGTGTAGCACCTTTAGATTTCAATATCTTGTATACAAGGAAGCATCTTTAACAAGTCGTTCCATTGCTGATGGAGGTTCTCAGGTATGGTTTCATCCCAGTCCACAGACAGTCTCCATACTTCTTGTAGGAGTATCTTCAGCTTGATCATATGATGAGTGATGAAACCTAATAGATCAAAAATTGTCATTAAAATCATTAACAGTACGCGCTTAGTTGGTATCCTTGATCCAGTTAGAATTTCTCCTTGTAGCTTCGCTGAACGAATAGAAAAGGTGAACACGTCTGGTTCGGTCTTCCACCAAATACCCAACACCTTTGCAATTAAAATCACTTCCTCTGGAGCTGCAATGGCTTTTTCCTCAGTTGACGAAACTTAACTCAACTCCCTGATCACCTCTTTTGAATTTGACAACCAATTTTGAACAACAAAACGTCCTTGCACATGAATGTGGGCTACGTCCTTCGCTAATTGAATCGCTTACTCAACTCAGTCGGCACTGTCCATCATATCATCCACATAATGATGTTCCTTTATCGATGTCACAGCTCTGGGATACTTTTCCACAAACTCTTCAGCATTCAGATTTTTCACAAACTGTGCGATATTTGGCGAACACGAAGCTCCGAACGTTAAAACTTCCATCTCGTATATGTCTGGTATTGACCTTGAGTCTCCATTGCGCTATAAAAACCTCTATGCATGACGATCTTCTTCTCTAACCCGGACTTGGTAAAAAAATTTCTGTCTCAACAAATAGCAATTTTGTGAGACCGAAATGCAAACAAAACTTCCGACAATGATGTTAGCTGATCAGGTAAGGATCAACGTAAGGAAATCGTGTACTTCTTTATGTAGTCGAAGACCACACTCGCAGACTTCAATGTGTGGACCAACTGTGCGCGCTTCTCCTGAAGGCATCCCTATTCCTCCACAACCTACCCATCCCAACCTGGTTCTCACTGCTACCGGTTCATTATATCCATCTTCTCCAATGATACAATTAGGTTCTCGTTCTTAAGACCGATTAGAAGTCTTGGCTGTGCTTGGTAAAGTGAAGTCAATGGCAATCCTTGCAGATGATAATATTTTTGCTGAGTGACATTAGCATCGAATGTCTGTCGTAGTAAACCCAAATGATCAACTGTGTATACATCTATCAAACTGTATCGTTTTCTTTCATTGAAGGCAGAAATTTCCATTGAAACCACCTCAGAATCTTTATCCCACCGTGCGATATGAGCTGTCCAGCGCAGATACAAGGGACTACTTTCCTCTCGAATATTAAGAGAATCCATAAATCCTTGTTCAACCAACGTTATCGAAGAACCGCTGTCCAAAAATGCATACGTATTCACCGACCGACCTTTCTTTCCTATATATGGTCACGGGAACAATCTTGAACAAAACATTTTCAAAGTCTTCGCTTTTTGCCGTGTTGCAATTAAATCCTCTTGAAACTTCGAATCTCTTACGGTCCGCATGAAAAGCCGCATGATGAATTGCCGAACATCCATCCACGCCGCATATCTTCTTCGAAAGGCATTTTTTCTTGACTATTTCCCACTTCCACTTCAGTCCACAAGCTTGTGTTCACCATTGCACGTAAATCAACATGTCCTTTTAACGTTATTCTCTACCCTTTGCTCTATATGTGAATTTAAGTGTCCCGTCTTTCGTCCAGGCTTCAAATCCACACCAGGTGGCTGCTTCGGCCATGACGTTCATCCACACACTAAATACGTTCAAACTTTTCTCCTGCAATGAATATGCATGCACTGCGCAATTTAGTCGCATGTGTGGTGGAAGTTTGTCGACCAATTCCTGAAGCAAGGTTGGATTTTTTATATACTCCTTTAAACCACCCGCTTGCATTGTTGCGTACAGCTCTTTAACTGAAAGTGCAAAACCTACTAGTGTTGTAAATTGCTCAGCCTTTGGTGACAGTTCATTTCTATTTTTTCTATCAGCGTTCGATTCACTAGCTTAGGATGACCATACAGCATCTTAAGCGTTCTTATGACCTCTGGAACCATTGATGGAAAGAGTAACAAACTGCTTACTGCTTTTAAAGCAACACCCTCTTTGCAACAAGCAACAAGCTCTTTGAAGCCTCACCATATTTTCTGCTTCAGTGTACCCACACAGTTCTGTAATATAATTAAAATTGCTATAGAAAATCGCCCACTCCTCTGGTCTTCCGCTAAACGTTGGCAATTCTTTTGGAAGTGTTTGATGACAAGCGATTTTTTCAGTCATCAATGAACGCTGCATATTTTCTATTTGATACTTATTAGCTTTTTAAATTTTAATCGGTTTTTTATCTGCCGTTAAACACAGGAGTGAATATTTCTTATCCAAGAAATCCAATTCAATCTGTTTCTGTTCTTCCAGACATTTCAGTTGGTCTTCTACAGAAAGGACTCCATTCATAAAACCGCTATTTCTCGTCGCCACGCCATGATGTAGCCATTTGCATTGAGAAATACAATTCTTTTGAGGGAAAAATATTAAAGGTCAATTTATTTAACCGAAAATAAACCTATTTTTGAAAAAATGTTATAGCCAAACGTCTATCCAAAATAGTTAACTTGTGATGATTTCAAATCAATGAACAGAATGAATAAAAATAACGGTTAAATATGACATAAAAAAAGTATTTATTTTGAGCTGTCATTCATTGTTGATTTTTCCCAACAGCTGATATATGCAAATGCCTGGAGGTTCTATTTATTTATAAAAAAAATTTGGGATAGAGCATTTTTGAGAATTTTAAGTGATTAAGTTTGAATGAGGACCCGCTTTTAATTGAAACAAATGAAACCCAGCAACATTTTCAGTTTCCAAAAAATATATTGTTTGCTTTAATCATAGAATTGTTTATAACATTCTAGAAATGCCATTTCAAAGCGAACACAAAGCGAATAAAATGTAACGTCATTAACACTCAAAAGGATATGACTACTTTTAAGATGGCGAAGCAATAGCGCTGTGACTTCTTTTTCGTCTCGTTACCTATCATCCGTTTTGTGTGCACTTTGATGATGAAATGACATTTCTGAGAAGACATAACAGATGTAATTTTTTTATGATTTTTTTTTTCGTTTTATGGTATTTCAATAAAAAATGTGAATAACAAAATTGAAATAGTAACATATACTCGTATTGCTAAAGTAGATTTTGAAGCTTATTGTGGAGTTGTAGGATCAAGAGGAAGAGAAGTCTGAAAGGCGTTAGTGGGTTTGGGAACTCAATATACGGAGAGATGTTTGATGCCCAACTCGGATGAAGGAAAAGGATCCCGAGCATTTTTTCAAAATAACGCATAAGTCTACTTAAGCAGTTGATATACTCCGTGCCCTTATTGAACCTCATTTGCAGACAGTGTAGTGCAGAAAGCAGATTGAATCTAGTGATAGGCTTTTTTTGTTTTTATTGTAAGTTGTTGAAATTTAATTTTTCTCTCATGACATTTTTTCTGAAGATATCTGTCGCAAGGAGCCCCGAAACGGGTCCTGGCTTGGATGTTTCGTATGGGCTGTTCAACAGTTGTTAATATTATTTACCAAACGTGCGATATTCTTAGACGCCACTGATACCCTTTTACTAGAAAGTGACTGGAAGCGGATAGCAAATGAGCAATGAGAATTCATTTAATTGTGTTGCTGCCCACCAGGAGTGGGATCGGAATATTACAACCACAAGGGACAACATTCCATAGTTCTTTTTGCCAGCTGTTTCGCGAAGTAAATATTTACTGCAGTAGAAATTGGTGCATACGGAAATCAGAGTTATAGTGGAATATTTGCGGAGTCATATAACAACAATTATAACACGTAATTTAAACTTTCTACCACCCACTCAGCTTCCCAATTCGGATGATGTTTGTAATCATTTCACGGTCGGTTATGCTGCTTTTCCCTTGAAGCCTTAGCTTTATCCCTAAGGTGGTCTGGAGTGTGTGAAAAGCATTTCAGGAACTCAAGCGGTAGCTGTGTAATGCCATCATTTTGGGTTACTCCACACCCGGAAAAATGTTCATCGTGGACGCAGACGCTAGCAATGTTGGGGTCGGATCAGTGATCTCTCAAGTTCATGAAAGAGAAAGTGGTTGCATATTACAGAAAGGTACTCTCCGGACCTACTGCTGCATAGGTCTACGACTTTGAAGTACAACACCGCAAGTGTAGCAACCGTTAATATTTTACTTTGCACATCTGTTCCTCTCTACATCGGATTTACAAATGAACTCTGTCTACTGACAGGCTCTCATATAGTGTTACCACTTTACAATTTATTCGTTGTTCAGTGCTACCAATTTATGTATATACAAGTATCTTTTTTTCCATTAGCTTGCTATATTTAACTTGCTACAATTCGACCATCCTGTCCTGCATTCGTCCCGATTGCAATCCTTAGTTTTGGCTCGGGTTTGGTAATTTTTATTTTTTACATACGGTCTCATATTCACTGCCTCCCAAGTGCCCTTTTACGGCGTCTGACTAATTTGAAAGTCTTCTACGTCCGTCGGTTCGTATCCTCCGTTTCCTAACACTCTGTTAATCCTACATGGCCCCTTGAACTTCGGTATTAATTTTCTTGGGGCACCCGGCCTACTTACAAAATTCCTTACCGTCATACTTCTGCTTATTGTATTCCTGCATCTGTACCTGCTTTCGAACAGCTCCTGCTCTTTACCTTTATATCTGGTTCCTCCCTTAACCCGATTATTTCTTCTAAATTTTCTTTAGCAACATTCATCAGGTCATTCGCTTGCTCAGTCGATTTCACCACCTCTCCTCCACCTTTCTCGCCGGTTCCGCCACGGTAGTGTGTGCTTGGCTGTCATTGTCGTCGGGCACATCTGTTAGCCAACTTGTGTATGTACCCCGTTCGGCAACTGGTACATGAAGTAGCCGTTGTAATAGTTCAAGCCTATTACCTGACGTCTCCTTCTCTAGCGCTCGTAGCCACGTTCTCAGCTCGTCTCTCTTCAACTATGATATCTCCTTGTCGTCCATTCTCGGCTTACTGGTAGTCTTATTTTACTGCACACTTGTCCCGTTTTTGACTGATCAGTCATCGTAAGGTTTGATTTATAATATACAATAAAACACATGAATTTGAAAGTGAACTTAAAGTTTTTGTTATCGGTTAAAAGAACAATTCATGGCATTTACTTTTTGAGAATGATATCATGTAAATGTTTGTAACGACTACGTCTGAAGTGGTCCACTCGGAAGGTCAAATTTTGTTGACTCGTTCGAGCATAGCGACTGTTATCTCGCGGATAACACGAATAATGTTGTCTTCCAAAACATCAATCGTAGCTGGCTTGTTCCTGAAAACCTGATACTTTTTATATCCCCAGAGAAAATAGTCCAAAGGTGTGATATCGCACGATCTAGGGAGCCAATCTATCATAGCAACACGTAGAATTAAGTGCTTTTCAAAATGATTTCTCAACAAGTCCATTGTTTCACGCTCTGTATGGCTCGTAGCGCCGTCTTATTGAAACTAGAGCTCACCGAGACCATGTGCTTGAATTTCAGGAAGCACATAGTCCATTAACATGGCGGAATAATAGTTACCATTGATGGTAACAGTCTGATTTGACTCATTTTTGAAAAAAATATGGACCAATGATTTAACCAGCCCATAAATCACACCATACTGTTGTTTCTAATAGATGTAATGGTAGTTCTTGGCACTCTACGGGTTGTTCATTAGCCTAAATACGGAAATTTTGTTTATTAACGTATCCATTGAGTCAGAAATGGGCTTCATCATTGAACAAAATTTCACGATAGAACACCGGATGTTTATTGAGTTTTTCCAGAGCCCATTCACTGAAAATATGACGCAAATTCAAGTCGCCTGGCTAAAATTCTTGCACAAGTTGAATTTTGTAGGCTTTTAGGCCGAAATCCTCACGTAAAATACGCCAAGTTGTCGAAAACGGCGACGAATCGATTCGTCACGGTCTTTGCGTACACTCTCAGCTGCAGCTGCTGAAATGTGGTTTAACCGGTCGAATATCATCCACTAATGTTAACTGGGACTCAAATTTGCGAATGGTATTGGCAATAGTGGTTTCAGTATGTCGATTATGCGTACCGTAGGTTCCTCGAGTTGCACGAAATATTTCTCACAGAACGCTGATTTTCGTAATATAGCTGAACAATTTGGAGACGCTGTTATGGTGTGAGTCTTTTCGTGATGACTTGCCAAACGATACTGAATAAAAATGACGAAGCAGTTTAATAGGAGTCACGAGTAATCTATCAAAAAAATCTATTGAAAATCAAACCTCACGATGAATCACCCTATATGTATGTATGTAAATGTATATCCCGCTATAAATTACGCGCACACTCATGTATTTATTCGCTCGCACGCAATTTTTGCTTTTCTTGTTTTTTTTTGTTTGTTATTTTATTTATTTATTATAATTATTATTATTTTTTGTGTTGGGTAATCCCACTTTTGAAAATTTGTAGTAACCGTCGTTTGGGAATAAACAAACAAGTTGTCGAGAATTGGTGCAAGAAGTGCATAAGGTGTGCGGCTACTAAGGGCCCTAAAGTAAAGCTACTGGAACGAATGCAACAACAATGTCGGAGCACCATTCGGTCAAATTACCATCAACATCGCTGGCTCGTTTCCCAATCAATCAATCCCAAATCAAGAGGCTAAGACCGTAAAAGAAGAGACAGTCAACAACTGGTGAGCCGATTGTTACGTCCAAATCACGCCCAAAAAATCCCGCACGTCCGTTGGTGCTTTTGTTGTCTGTGTCACCCCTCTCACCTCCTACCATTTCATATCCCACGAGGTAAAGTGCCCAACAACAAAAAAAGTTAAAAAATAACACAGAGGGGAGACTACTATCTAACTGCGGGCGACATTCATCTGTGCACCGGTCTTACGATGCTCAAGCACATCATCGAGCGCACCCACGCTCTCTGTACCTCTTTGCCTAGCGATCTTGTTTTGCTACGCGACTTAGGTCATCTTGGGGTACTTGCCACGTTCCTTGGGCACTTCTTATAGCGTCCTCCAAGTCATACATCCACAGTGAAACCCCTTCTCCGGATGGCGACCGATCCGACGTATTTTTGGGTTAATTTCGCAGCGTTCGCCGCGTCAGAGATCATAAAGTTCCTACGCCATACAACCTCGTTTGGTAAGTATTGAATTGCGGGTCGTCTGAGGTTTTATGACTTAGAAGCCTTCACTGTATCCCTAGCTAGTCATGTCAGTCGCCCTATTTGTTGAACCTAATTCCCTATCTATTGGCCTCATTTCCCTACCTTGTAAGCCTACTTCCCTATCTCCTGAGCTCACGCTGTCTTCTGGCGAAACTGGTTTTCTACTTTTGATCTCCGTGATCATATCCCGTCCAAAGTTCGCATAATAGGGCGAGAGACCTAACACGTCGTGTTAGGGGGTGCGGATACAATAGACAACTTTCGCCAACTGAGAGTCCCAAGCCCTATGGTTCTTCGACACATGGACTCTGAGGATCGACTTTATAATTTGGTTTATCCTCTCAGCTGGATTAGTTATCGGATGGTAATGCGCGGTAAATTTCAGACAAGAACCAAACGAATTACAGAGGTTTTTCAATTTCTTATTCCGGAATTGAGCGCCGTTGTAACAGATAACTCTACGGGGTACGCCGAACAAAAGAAAGACGTTGTCTTCGAGCTCCCTAGAAACTGAAGAAGTAGTAGCCGACCTAAGGGGAAACAACAGAGGAAATCTGGTAAAATAATCAACGACAGTGAGGATATAAACGAAGCCCCTACTACTTTCGGAAGCGAGCCAAACAAGTCAACGCAGATCATATCCCAGGGATTCGAAATCAATCTCCTTTCCAACAATAAATCATCGGTCTGTCATGAATTGACTTTACACTCTGGTAAGTCCTACAATTTCTAACATATTTAGTTATATTTGACCTCATCTTCGACCAGTAATACTTTAGACTTTACTCTGGCATACGTCTTCCTAACACCCATATGCAATGCTAATAAATTGTAATGACATTCTTTTAACACCCTAACTCTATCTAACTTCGCTACTACCTCTTTCCATTCTGAACTATTGTCATGCACAATCACGTGTTTTGCCTTAACAAAATTAAATAAAGTACCCTGTTCTACTCTCCAATCCGTTTAATCCAGCGAGTTAGAGTCGACCTTGCTGATCATTTTGGCGATCCACTGATCCGGGATTTGCTCTTCCAGTTCTGCTACAGTTGAAACATTTCTGGAAAGCATGTCCGGGACCACGTTATCTTTGCCTTTACGATGCACATTTTGAAGGCGAACTGCTGCAACCTAACCGCCACCTAGCCAACCTACCACACGGATCCTTGAGATTACTCCAATAGCCTAACCAGTGCGTTATGATCCATCAAGACCGTAAATCGAACGCCCTTAATGTACGGTCGCAACTTTTCAATAGCACACAGTACGGCTAACCACTCCTTTTCCGTGGTCAAATTTTTTTTTCTCGTTCCTATTCAATGACCTACTCAGGTAACAAATTACTTTTGCTCCCATTTCAAATGCCTGAGTAAGCACTGCTCCGAACCCAAAGTCCTATGCATCGGTATGCACCGCAAACGGCGGCTGAAAATCCGGTCATGTCAGTATCGGGGCAGTCACCAAGCACTATTTTGCATTCTGGAAACTCCCCTCGCACTCCTCAGACCAAATGAACTTACTCCCTCTTCTCAACAAGACGGTCAACGGTTTTACCAAAGCTGCGCAGTTTGGAACAAATCTCTTATACCAGGAAACCGTGCTGACAAAACTCTTTACCTCTTTTACATTTACTATACTCAAGACCATACCTGTTTATCTTTTTTATTTATTTATTTGGAAATGAGATTTTTAACTTATCTTATTCACTTTAAGATATAATATCTTATAAACTAGTGATAAGTTATAAATAGTAACAGCTATGAAAGCTAAGATATAAGACTAATTCATAAATTCGTAATATGTTTAAGACAATTTAACATTAATAAATATTAGCGATATTAGCTTATTATACATAATATCGCTGAGTTTCACTGGATTGCAATGTAAATGTAATAGTAATAAAGTGAATAAAATAACAATAAACACATATAAAAACAAGTTATGAGTTGTGGAATAAAGAAAAATAGAAGAGAAAATTGATAACAACATTTACATTTGTATGTAAATTATTAAAAGGGAAAAAGATTAAAACAAGAGAAAACAAGGAAATTAATAAAAATAATATAACGTACATGTATATGCCAGTGTATAAACATAATGAATGTAAGTCTTATCGCGACAAAAACATGCGTATTTGGTTTTTAGTCTAGTTCTATTTTCTATTTTCCTAATAGAACGCAGTACGGATGTTATATAAGAGAGGCATGATGCGAATGAATTAGCATTCGAGATATGTTGGATGGTGCGGTTTGTACTTTTTCATAAAGATAATGGGGTAACTGGCTTAACAGAATATATGAAAGCATAATTAAGACACAAAACTGGATGTAATTATCAAATGTCATACCGAGCAATCGTATCGAGTAATTGAACAATCTGTCGTACGTACGCAGGTATGTATAAGATTATTAAATGCAACATTCAATTTTCTTCTACTGGTGGAATCACAGTTGGAACAAATTTCACACCCGTAGGCTAAGGTGAGTAAGGCTAATGTTTTTGCCAGCATAAAACGTGTTCTGATAGGAGTGAACGAATGAGTTGTCCACAACGTTCTTAGGACGCCATAGGTTCTTCCCATAATGCTGGTAATATGACTTCCCCAGGTCAGCTTACGGTTGAACACCACGCTAAGACTTCTGGCCGTTTCTACATACGCTATTTGGGCATTGCTTAATATGATAGGAGGAAAATATGAAATGTCGATATTGTTTTTAGCAGTCACTAGTGATACGAACTTTTTAGGGTCCAATAAAAGACCATTTTTCTGACACCAACTTGCTATGTTTTCAAGTTCCTCACTAATACAACTAACACATGCTCGTTTAGGCCAAGAAGGCAACACATATACAACTGTACATCATAAGCGTACATATGTAGGCAACAGTGTTTAGTGATGATGGGTAAATCACGTATATAGAAAATAGTAGAGGTCCCAAAATAGACCTCTGGGAGACTCCACGTATAATTGGCAGAAAACTTGATAAACAGTTATTAAATTCGACTGCTTGATTCCGATCTACTAAATAAGAACTTATAAGCTGTACAGCACAGGGTGTGAAATTACAGAGCCATTTAAGTTTGTAATATAAAATAGAGTGGTCCACTGTATCAAACGCTTTTGAGAAGTCTAGTAGGATAAGAAAAGTTACTTTATCATCTTCGATCGCTTGCTAACATATAATAAGGCTGTAATGCAGCTAAGCTTTTTACGAAAACCGGATTGCTTTGGTGTTAGCAGGCATAAGCTATTAAGGTACAAAGTCATTTGTTTTTGTAATACTTTTTCCATGGTTTTGGAAATATATATTACTGTTGTCAGTATGACATTAAAGACATGCATCTGATCGAAACCTACTGCATTCGACTTTATGAAAGTATCCTTTCAACCACTTCTATGCTATCTATTGCCCTAAAAGTAAAAGGAGGACCAGACACTGTGGGTACTCGGTTCAAATAGGCATCAGTTGAATTTGAAAGTTTGAAACTGGGGAATCGGAAGGAAAACAAAAATTAGATTTATGTAGTGCATCACAGTCAATGTGGCCTACACAATTACTACCGCCATTAGCGATTTCGATTTGGCGAAAGTTTATCCATAGCTGCTGCCCGTTCAGGGAAAGGTTGTCACTGTCATTACAACTTGATTTCTGAGAGAGCGGTATACGCGATGTTCGTTGAGGCTGAATCGTTTCCATTGGTTGCGTTTGCGTTGAGGTGAATTATTTTATGTTTTTAATGGGATATGTCTATCATATACTGTTAAAACATTTTTATTGAAAAAGTCAATTTGTTGGTGAGGTGAAATCATATAGTAAATACGTTCCCAGTTAACATTTCTGGCATCTTCTTCCAGTAAAGTATAGTCGATATGTTTGAAGTTTCTGTAAACAATTGTATTATTATTGTTATAAGGTGTAGAAATGGCTTTAAAATCATAGGTAAGGTTAATTAAGTAAGTTAAGGGAGTTGGTAAGTTTGTGCTTACGGAAAATAATGTATGTATTATTGTATGTACATATTTATGAAGTTAGTAAGAGGCTCGTCAGCTAGGATGTTACAATTAAAGTCTTCACACACAATCAAATTTGGACTAGTGGCACTAATTTCTTTCATGACTGGTATAGAAGGGACAAAATCAGTTTTTTTATCGGGCTGCAATGAGCAGCGTACTCTCTTCGCCTATAATATCAACAAAAGGATAATGGATTTCACTTTTGGGAGGGAATTCTAATCTCTTTTTGTACTTGATACCTTGTCTAATAAACATTGCAACACCACCACCAACTCGTCTAATTCTTTAACAACGAAGGGTTTTGTATCATTTAAATCAAATAACTTATCTTTCAATTTTACTGGCAGCCAAGTTTCGTGACTTCCAATACATCTGGAAACTAGTCAATTTTGGGCATTACACTTTGTGCGTTAATGTGACAAACCTTAACACCACTTTTTCAATTACTTTAAATTTTGATCAAAGTACGCAAGACTTCACTATCATTCATTATTTATGCTTTATTTATCAGTATGTATTCACAAAGTATTTTCTATTCGCATTTCTCTTATTTGCTTGTAAATTTTAACAACTTTTATTTTATAGCAAATATATAGATATGTATAATAATAGTATAATAAAAGATAAAATTGAAAATAAATGTAAAACAGTCAGTCAACGGCCTCGCCACACTGAAAGCATCGGATCTCATTAGATCACCGAAATCAAGCAGTGTTGGGCGCGGAAAGTATGTAGGTGGGAGGACCACATGCGAACTCAGTACTCCGCCTGTTGTTGACAAAACGCGCCACATGGGCATAGTACCCCGGCGTCAAATCCCGGACCCTACAAATTAATTTGTATCGGTTCCTTGATAATAATAATAATATTATTAATAATAATAAAACAGTAAATGACCATTTTCAAGGTCAAACGATAATTCCTAATTTTCATTGCTCAGTCGTATTGATGGTATACTTGTCATTTGTTTTTACATACTTAACCCAGAAACCTTCGGGGTGATAAATTAGAGTGGGTCCCCTTGCCTCCCACTGTTGAATCATTGAATTCTGCCCATTTTGATGTTTATTTCCCGAGACTATTTCAACAAATGCTCGAAAATGTGACCATTCACTTCAATACACTTGTCTATCCGCGCTCTTAATGAACCAACAGAACTGAGAAATATTTCTGGCGTAATCTACCGGCAAGCTTCATTTATTCGTCTTTTCATGTCCTCACGTGTTGTTGGCTTTTTTCAGTAAACCTCACTTTTTAAGTAGCGTCACAAGAAGAAATCAAGTGACGTAAGATCAGGTGATCAAGCAGGCCATTGCCTCGGACCCCCTCGTCCGATCCATCGTTGATGGTAAACATTGTTTAATACGCCCCGGGCTACTTGGGAATAATGGGCTGGACAACTATCATGTTGAAACCACATTGTTTGTCGCATCTCCAAGGCAGTTCTTCTAGTAATACTGGAAGATGGTCTCGCAAGAAGTTTGCATACTTTTCGTCATTCAAGTTGCCTTCAATAAAATATGAATCTATTAATTTATTCCCAATAATTCCCGCCCAAACATTAACATTCCAAGAGTGTTGACGTTCAACTTTTCGCAGCCAAAAAAGGTTTTCGGTAGCCCAGTAATGCATATTATGTCGATTGACTGTACTGTGATTGGTGAAAGTCGACTCATCAGAGAATAACACCTTGGCGAAGAAAAGGAGGTCTCGTTCAATTTGCTGAAGTGCCCATTGACAAAAGGAAACCTGGTTGCGAAAATCCTCACTAGAAAGTTCTTGATGCATTGAAACATGATAAGGATAGTATTTATGCCGATGTAATATCTTACAGACGGTCGTTCGAGAAATTCCTGATTCACGACTTATTTGGCGAGTGCTAATGTGAGGATCGTGTGCAAAGGCAGCTAATACTGCTATTTCATTGTCCTCAACAGCCACCCTATCTGACCGATTCCTTTTCTTTGGTTGCACACTTCCTTCACCAGTGAATTGTTGGATGACCCGATAAAAGGAAGCGCGCGATCGTATCTGGTCTGGGAAACGTTGGGCGTAAAGAGCAACAGCACCATCGATGTTCTTTCCACTTTCTGCATAAATCAATATCATTTCAATTTTTTCTTGAATTGAAATAGCCTGCATTATTAATCTGGAAAACGTTCCTAATAATAATCAGTTTCCCAAAACAAATGTCGAACTTCTAAATGAAGTACAGTTCCGTTCAAGTAGAAAAAAAGGGCAGAGTGCACATCATACACTCTCAGATAAGTTTAGGACAATTTGTCTCTATCTGAAATTTCTTTGAGTTTTAACTTCACTCGAGGCAATAATGACTTCCTCAAAACAAATTTCGACCTTCTAACACCCTAACAACGTTGGAAACCGATTAAAGATTTAGGCGCGCAAGTGCAGTGGTATCTAGCACTGAATGAATAAGACCTTTGAGACTAAGTCGTGTGCCCCATTGAGGAATACGACTGATCAATGGAAATCAGGAATTATCATTTGAAAAATCAAAAGTGACCTTCGTTTGACCTTGAAAATGGTTCTCAAGGTCAAACTCGTGGCCACCATCTTATGTCCCCTTCAGAACCTAGTGACTTTTGTCTAAAACATTTTTCGCGATATTTCGTACTTTTCGAGTAATTTTGATGTCTTAAGTTTTATGGCGCCCTCTGACGGGAAAAGAACGTATTTTTGGAAAAAGTGTTTCATATAAAAGAATTGTAATTTTTCACGCAGATTACGAATCTGTCAAAAAAATAGGGGTTCCTATTAAAAAATCAAAAGTGACCTTCGTTTGACATTGAAAATGGGGCTCAATGTCAAACTCCTGGTCACCATCTTATGTCCCCTTCAGAGCCTTGTGACTTTTGTCTGAAACATTTTTCGCCATATCGCGTATGTTTCGAGTAATTTGGATGTCTCAAGTTAAAAAACTCACCCTGTATACCTCCCCAGGCGGTAGGGTTTTGTTTTCAAGGTTTTGGAAAAGCAATATTTCCTAAGACGGTAACAGATACGTAGAGAAGAGCGCAGATACTTTTTTTGAGATTCAAATATGATCGCACCAACTTAAATTACGGTCAATAACTACACCTAGGTATTTATAGTGATCAACTGTTCCTATTTTAAAGTAATTTGTATTGCAGCCAATACCTTCGTCATATAGAGAAGAGGGACTTCACTTATCACAGACACAATTTAGCAAGCTATGTCTACAGCAAGTTGTCGCATGAAATGTACTATCAGAATCTAGTGATTCTTTCGTGGAAAGACTGAAGTACAATACATTAATTTAGTCTTACTGCTTACTACTAGCTTGTGCTTGGCAAACCAAAGTCCGAGTAAGTGGACGTCGTGATTAATGTCTGCAACTAAATTTAACGGATTGGCTGAATTATATGCAAAAGCAAAGTCGTCAGTAAAAGCCTTTACTTTACCAATGAATAGGAGTCCAAAGATGGGGTTGACATAAATTAAAAATAAAAAGGATAGAGCCTTGGGGTGCGCTTCGATTGATTAATTCTGAGTTACTTAACTTATCTCTGATTTTTACAGGTTGTAATCTGTTCTTTAGATACAAAGCAAACCAATCTAATATAAAACAGCGAAATCTCGCACATTGCAATATGTTTAAGAGCGTGCTGTGGTCAACCATGTCGAAAGCCTTTGTAATATCTACAAAGAGTCCGGCGCAAAATTTTGCAGCATCAAGTTCATTGTAAATAGTTGTAAAAAAGTCTAGGAGAGCCCTTAGAATTACTTTCTCTAAATCAAAATTGATTTTCGCTTAAAAAAATCTGCCTTTGACAGTTTTCTTAAATATTTTTGATATTGTATAAAGCAAGGAATTCCGTCTATAATTGCTGTTTTCTTTTTTGTTGCCTTTTTTAAATATGGCTATTACATTGGCTGATTTTAATAATTCAGCAAAATTACCTGAAAATATACTCAAATTAAAAATTTTGTGACAATATTGGAAATACCATCGTCACCACAAGAGTTTTTGAGTGAATTTATTATTTTTAGCAACCCTGTAATGGGTTCAAAGAAGAAACTGCTCCTTAAAGGGGTATCTACTCCAAGACAAGATGCAGACAATAGGTGTTGGGGCTGGGAACGTCTGTATGGAAGGATAATTTACCCACGAAGGCATTAAATTCATTAGCAACTGCTGTTCGATCTGTAATGCTAACTTTCCCATTATTTAGAATGATAGATTCGCTATAGTTTTGAGATTTGCTATTCATTAAGCTGTTTACAATTCATGTAAAAACTGTTCATCTAGGGTTTTAGCCTAATTTCAGATTTTCTTCGCTCAGTGGTAAAGCTAGAGACAGCAATGTGTTTTATTAGAATTTTTAAAAATAAATCATACGCCTGAGAAACTTGTATTACGGTATGAATTTCATCCCAGCTTTCATGCTGCAGCTTATCATTTAATTGACTACAGTTAATTTTAGTTACCATGTGAGGAGCGGTGACAACAGATTTTTTGTCATTTAAGTTGCTAAATATTAAGCCAGTCAAACAGTATGATTAGTATGAATCAATCAAAGCGTATTAGTATTTAAGTTACCTACTTTCTAATGTACGTATTAACTTTTTTAATTTCTGTTGGCATCGCAAAAATTACATTTGCTGCGTTCATCTGAAAAATAAAAGAATCTTTGTTCGGCTTTCAATACGTACGCCGTACGGTCTTATATTATATTTATTCATTGTATTTGAAATATAAATTCACAGGAAATAGATCAACTTTCTGAACTAACGTAATTTTTGTTCACTCCACCTAGCAGACAAAATACCTGTCATTCACATGAACCGATTTCGGGTCAATCCACCTAGCAGACAAAAATGTTTTCGACCAAACGCCTGAATAAGCATTTACACCAAATGCAATGTTTTTACTGACCTTAGCCATAATAATCAAAAATTGCATGTGGAGTATTGGATAGTCTTTAGTCTTAAGCTTACGTGTGACAATAAAGTCACGCAATCTGCCTTAAATATATTTTTTAAAGAAACAAATTATATTTTCATTAAATGGCGCCCGAGCAGGGACTATTGATTACACTGTTAAATCTAAAACACGAGTCACAATAAGTTAACAATAATCAAGTTAACGTGAATAATATCCAACATAGTGTGTGAAAAAGCTAACGATATCAAGTTATCCCGAGTGATATCTAGTTCAGTGCGTGCAAAATCCAATGATTAAACGACCTTCTCATGATAACCATCCAAAAAATCGTGACAACCACAAGCGCGGTACAATATAAAAGGAAAGCTAAAAGTGGACACCAAGCCACAATAAACCAGTGTTTATGTAAGAAAAAAGAAGCTCCTTAGTAGCCCCGTAAAACAAGGACAAGAAGGAGTTCAGATATTTGTGGACAGTAAGTGAAACTTTTTTTATATTTTTTATTACATTTATATATAACTTATTGCTTAAACAATATTGATATTTAGATAGGTATCATCTTGCAGTACTTCCATGACTAGATACGAGTGATCCGTCAATTGAAGATTACATTTTTTTGATTTTGTGTTTGTGGGGTTAGATTTACAAATTTTATTTAGAGAGAAAACTGTTTATACAAATAAAATAATAATAAAAAGTATGTTTGAGAGCAAAAAAGAAAAATGGCAAAAAAAAAAAAATGTAAATAAGAAAAAAATTTGATAAAGTTTATTGAGATGAGATCCAGAGTAAAAAAGCCAATTCTTTATTTTACTAATGCACAACGTAAATTGTGTTTCAGATCTTATATCAAAAGGTAGTTTATTGAAAGTAAAATTTATAAAATTTTCTAGCTAAAGGAGTGTTTACCATTCCCATGTTATTCACCCTTAAACCGTAAGTGTGTGAGCTTCTCAAAGTAGCACTGTACTCGCTTCTCATAAAAAATACTTTTAAGACTTTAAGGATAAAAAGATGAGCTACTGAAAACACCCGAAAACTATGAAAAAGTGACCCACTACTTGGAAGTCTGTTGGCCCTGCAAATAATTCGTATCAGATGTTTTTGTGCAACATGTAACATATCGATTGTTCGATTGTATATTCCACTCCAACTTGCAATACCATATTGTAGTTTGGAGTGTGCTTATCCATAGTATATTATTATATTATTATTTTAGTTGAGCAGTATGGTTTCAATAGATAAATTTTGCGCGTAGAAGATAACATATAATCATTCAATTCGTCTACATGCGGTTTCCACCTCAAATTTTTTTCAATTAAAACATCAAGATATTTAAATCTTTCAACACTTTAAACCTTAAAACAATTAGTATTACAGACATTTTTATTAGAATAGTTTTTTTCCCCACAAATGTGAGTAGATAAGGACATTTTTGGAAGAGAATTGAAGTAAAAAAAACTTTACAATCATTAGCACAGAAGCCTTTTAAGTTAAAAATCATCAATTTATTTATTTCGTTTATCAGTAACTCATTGCCGTAGAATTTGTATGTCCATGTAAGGTTTAATTGTGTCATCAAAAAGGTTATTGTTCGTATATATAAAAATGATATCATCAACAAATACTGTAACTTGACTTTTTAAGTTTTGAATGAACAATGACTTTACGTAAATTAAAAATAAAAGCGGAACTAAAACGGATCCTTGAGGTACACCAATATTAGTATCTAATTTATAACTATAGATCATATCAAGTCTCACACGTTGATTTCTCCCTGCAAGGTACGAGGTAAACCACTGATGTATAACGCTTCTCAGTCCAGCTTTGTACAATTTATCTTAAAGTATATATATATATAGTTACGTGTCGCGGGATAGTTCATTTCAAAATATTGAATAATATATTTAGAATACGGAATTATGCTCAAAGAAAGGGAAACGAAAATGAATTGTTAAGTTTATTATAATCTTTACTCATTATAATCATGACTCAAAAGTAAGTGATCGCTCGGATAAAAAGCCAAAGATAATCCTGGACTATAACAAATATAAAGGGGGTGTAGACACATTGGACAGAGCAGTAAGTGACAAAACGGTGGCCTCAAGTAGTGTTCAGTAATAAGGTCCATATTTCAGCTTATAACGCTTTTGTTTTATTAATCTGGTAATTATACATGGAAAGACTGCTGCCTCTCAAAGCGCCGCTACTTTTTGGAAGGTCTTGGTATGCAGCTTGTTATTCCCTACATAAAAAAGCTACAAACATTATCTCGAGTACATTTTTCACTTGAAATTGCCAAAAAAATTCAAAGTGATTTTCAAACCGATACACAACCATCTACATATATCATTTCAATCGCAAAATAGTTCAGGAAGAAGTACAACTAAAAGAAATCGATGTCAATTATGCTAGAAAACAGATAATAAAACGGGACTAATTTGCGACATTTGTAATAAGTATATATATAAACAGCGTTCTAAAATCATAACTTTGTGTACGAATTGTAAGAACTGACTGTATTTTTTTCCTTTTAGTTTAGTTTAGTTTATTTGTTCAAAAACAACACTGTACATCAAGGTAAACTTATAATTAGTACAGGATATAAAATAACATAATATAACATTTAAAGAAAAGAATGCTTATTTAAAATTAAAGAGAACAATAAGAAAATACATGCAATAAATAAAAGAAAACAAAATTTTGAGTTAAAGAAAAATTAAGCGCAACCAAGAAAGAGAGAAAAGAAAAGGACTTATTCAAATAAGAAGTTAAATCAGTTCAAACTGGAGAGGTATTTGAAACAAGCTGTTAAGAATTTACGGCGTTCGATTAAGGACTTCACACGAATGGGTAGACCATTCCAGAGCTTAACAGCATAAATGAAAAATTGCCTGCGTGAAGTTAATCAGGTGAAAGTGGCAGGACGCAAGACTATGTAGCGATTTGATGAACATAAATGAATTTTGTTAAACAGGTAGATAGGTTCCTTCACGTGAATAGTTTTGAAGAGCAAAGCACAACAACGATATTTTAAAAAAGTCTCTAAGTCACATCCAAGGAGTTGATGAGCTTCGGAAGAAATATGATCAAATCTACGAACATTGAAAACATACCGCGCAATTGAGTTTAAAGCAATTTTTAGTTTTTGAAACGAGTACGAGTTAGAATCCGCAAACAGTTCACAGTATGATATTATGGGTATTATTAGTGCCTTTACCAATTTGAGTTTGACTTGAGTAGGTAAAACGTAGAGACGCATATATTTTATTGATTATAAAATTTATGTGAACATCCCAAGTTAACTTATTGTTAAAGGTTATTCCAAGGTTTTTTACCTGGTTAACGTACTCAACTTGCGAGGAATTTAAAAGGATAGGGGGTAAATCAAGGAGATACTGTTGATGTTTGGATATTGGTATGACTTTAGTTTTGTCAGGATTCAGCTTTAGACCATTGCGTGTTGACCACTCGAGAAGAGAACATAGATCATCGTTTATTTTTGCAACTTCATATTCAATCATTCCAATAGGGAAACTAAAGTACGATTAAGCATCGTCAGCATATATGTATATGATATTGACAATTCAATAAAATGGAGGGTAGATCATTTATAAAAAGAGAGAACAATAATGGACCAAGAATAGATCCTTGGGGAACACCACGATTAACAGGAAGAAACGAAGGCAGTTTACTATTACACGAAACAGCTTGCAAGTGATCAGTCATATATGAATAAATTAATTTATTAGATGTGTCAGAGAAGTTAAAATATATCGTAAGTTTATCACAGAGAGTATTCAGATTTTCACAGTCAAATGCATTAAAAAAGTTAAGTAGTATCACAGAGAGTATTCAGATTTTCACAGTCAAATGCATTAAAAAAGTTAAGTAGTATCACAGTTGTATAATCAGCGTCTATTGCTTGTCTTACATCGTCAGAAACTTTAAGTAAAGCTGATGTACAGCTATGTCCACACCGGCACCCTAACTGCAGAGGATTAAGAAGTTCTTTGTCCTTAATAAACTCATTTATTTGGTGGCTTACAATCGATTCAAAAGCTTTGGATAAAAAAGGGAGGATAGCTATAGGTCAGTATTTAGAGTTTGTACCTTTTTTGGAATCGGTATGATTTTATACTTTTTCCAGGCTAACGGGTAGGTAGATGTCACAATAATGGTGTTAAAAATATGGGTGATGTAAGGAAGTATAAGAGGAAGGAGAATTTTTATGAGCTCAGGATGAATATTATCTAGTCCGACTGACCTGCTTTTGCTTTTCGCACATTATATATGTTAACTGCAGTCAAGGAAAATTCATTTTCTCTATCATCCTGTGATGACGTTAAGTTAATGTCAGGCGGTGCGCTCGGGGTAGAGAACTTTCGATTCAACTCTTCTAAATCAATATTGTCATCCGAGACTATGGAGTGTTGCTTATTCACACCAATATGTCGAATTTCACTCCACAGAAATTTTGAAGAACGATTGGAATTAAATCTATTATTGTAGTACCCCAGCTTAATATCAGAATATCATACGAAAGCCAAGGGCAGCTCTGCAGCTTTATAACACGGGTCTTAATTGGAACATGTTTGTTAAAGAGGTAGTCAATAGCATTAGTTAGGAATTCAATTTACTTATTGGCGTCAGGTGTCAAGTAGATTGAGTACCAATCAATGGACGAAAAATCGATAAAAAGACTTTCAACGTTGACATTGCAAAAATCACGATACTGGAGACACATATTTACGAAAGTGTAAGTCAAAGGTTGCAAAGACGAGATCATGATACGAAAAAAAGGGGACAGATAATTGGCTAGAACATTTAACAAGCCTCACATCACTTATAAGATCCTTTTATTATTGAATAAAAACATTTGTTAAATTATTTATGAAAAACCTGAAGTTGAAATAAATTTACCATAATTTTTATTAAAATAAATTTGTTTTTCCTTTTTTAATATTAACATTATTAAATAATAAAATCTTCAAGTAAAAAACAAACAAATATCTGAAATAGAGCACTGGGTCAAATTGGACTCGAAGCCCGTTCGCGTCAGTAAATTTGAGGACCGTAGGAAGGTTAAGTAAGTCATTCATAGGTATGTGCAATATAAAACAAATGTTTTTGTTTATGTTGTTTTCATGCTGACATAAAAGCTAAGAATAGTAAACTTTTCCTTATCAATGGTACAATTAATTTTTAAAATGTCGGTACTATTTAGACTGATCTTTAAAACATCGCATTCATAATCCTTTTTTATATACACTATGACACCACCTGAGCTATACGAATTATTGCAATTTGCATACTGTTCGTAACCTGGAATATTATAATTGGATAGTTCGTGATGGTACAGCCAAATTTCAGTTAAGACAATTACATCAACATTAGGACTAAATGCATTTAAATGTACTTTTTGATGTATTATTTTAAATATAGAATGGGAAAGAGTAGTATAATCTTTTTGATATTTTAAGTTTGTATTCACATACAATTTTTTGAGGTCTTTAAAGCACCTCACTTTAATAACACCATCTCCTTCATTCTTACGCAAAAAGATTATGCTATTCCTCATCCATATATACTTAATATTTTTTTTTCTTATTTTAACTTTTCTGGTGGCACAAAAGATAGCTCGAGACGTTAAGCTATCGTTGATGTACATTTGAGATTCGACTTGATCATCGCCTAGTAGTTTTGTTGTTTCTCTTCTTTCAATCGCATAATTTTCTCTTTGGTTAGAAGATGGGTAAACTTAAGAGAAAGAATGTTTACATGTGATTTGTTCGGGTTATTTTTCGTTCTAATTATTTTCAAAAAGCAGTTGCTAATGTCACTTTCATCTAAGTCGAAATCCACTCCATTGCGAACGATATTCAATGCGGCTTGCAGTGCACTCGAAGTGTGTTTAAATCTAACATATTAATAATTTCGATGTAATTGCTTAGTTTTGATTGTTTCAATGAGTTAACACGTTCTTGCAAAATAGTTCTAAATTTTCATTTTTCAACTTAGAAATCATAGACAAACACTCCTAGTTAAGTTTTTTTAGTTCTTTAATTTCGTTAAAAAAAACCATTTCAATTGTTATGACACTATTTTTCTCGCGGTCAAAAATGTCATCAGTTGGTCTCGTATGGTCATAGGAACCGGGAAGTCGGTTTTCGGCAGAGAAAGAGGTACTATCTGAAGAAATGCAGTGAGAACATCTCCAGATTGAGCGGTTTTTTTTTTTTTACACACACAATTTGCGTGGAAATATTTTTTGCAATCATTGAACTAAATTTTAATTTCATTGCGATAAACTTTTTTCCAAAAACGCAATTCATCTTAAATTGACCAAGAAACGAACTTTAAAAAAAATAGATTAGATTTCAAACACCTCGTTTGCAAGTACCTCAGGAAATGCTTATCCTTCTCCTTCTGCTTCCGTCTTAATATCCAACCGAATTGACAATTGTTAGAACAAGTTACTAGACTAGAGACAGAAACTTAACAAATATAAGGACGAAAAATTTTCAACCCGATAATGTAATGATATAAATAACGACATTGACCCTTCAATGAAACTAATGATGCGAATTTGTCAGACATGGACAATAAAAACCTCCGGGTACTTTCGGGACAGCCAGAAGAGTTCAACTCGTGGAAAAAGAGTGTACTTCAAAAACCATATCCTCTCTGCCACAACCGATAAATTGCAAGTACTTGTTAATGACGAACCCTCAATGATCGCCAGACCCGACTTGCACAAGGGTAACCAGGAGTACAGGAGAAAACCTGAAAAAGTCGAACAAGAAGATTCTACGGACACCAGCTCACCAGCGACCTGTTCTATCGTCACTGAGCCACCTTCAACCGCCACCATGAGCTCGTAAGCGGTTCCAAATGCAGCAATGCCAATTTTGTATGGACTCCGGACAGAGCCAAGAACAAATACGCATTCCATGACAGCCACTTCGTCTTCACAGTATTCCTGGCCACCGATCACTGTTTCATCGATCAACCTAGTTCCAACGTTTCTTCATTCGTTAAACAGTTTGTAGGATGCGGAAGCCATGCGTAGTGGAGAGCTGCAGAAAGATGCATCATCAGTCCTTTCATGAAGCGGATGTCGCTAAGCAGTGAACTTCAGTCTACTTTAATAATCAGGATGTACAACTGCAAAACGGAACTACGGACGTATGCTTTGAACGGCGAAGGTTCATCCGTTACCATTATGAGCGAGGACCTGGCCAAGCTCTTCGGAAAACCGAAGAACCTGAACCTGGGATGGTTGGGACGTGAACCGCTCGCGAAGAAGTCGTTTGCAGTTGACATTTTAATAAGTGCCAACCAAAACGATGCCGAGCAATATCGGATGCGAAATGCACAAACAGCAGTTGACTTGTGTTTGTCTACTCAGATCTTTGCTGGCCCAAAGGTCCAGTTATTTGCCGACTCAAGAATTCCTTTTGCCAAACTACAGGAACACAAAGTCAAACATTCTTATTGGACTCGACAACGGTCATCTTGAAGCACCCTTAGATGCCGTCAGTTCGGATGGAGACGGACCAATCGTAACAAGAACCAAGCTTGGTTGAGTAGTTTATTGCAAAGCAAGTCTGACAGATGACCTGGATGAAGGTGTCGTTCTTTTTGGCCATTAGTTAGTTGAAAAGGCCCGTTAAAAAGATGCAATTGTCGAAAACTACCTTATGACCAAAAGCTTTGGTGTGAAAAAGCCGACACAGAAATTAGTTTCCGAAGAAGGTAAGAGGGCGCTATAGATGTTAACTGCCACAATCGGTCGGCTGGGGGGTAATACAGAATGGGTCTGTTATGGAAAACTGGCAGCCTTGTGCTTTCGAGAATTTACCAGGAAAGGATCCCGAGTTTGCTGTTACATACAAAAAGACGATTGCCGACTACGTCGAGAAAGGTTACTCGAGGAAGCTAACTTCGTCAAGAACTATAATGCCCTAAGATTCTCATTCAAAGACCCACGAGCTGTCAAAGCCATTATTGACAGCCACTACGTAGATGACTTCGTTGATAGTCGACAGTGTCTCGGAAGACATCAAAGTCACATCGCCGTTGTAGCGATTCATCTAAGTGGAGGGTTTGAGCTGAAGAATCTGTTGTCGAATTCCGAGGATGTCAATGTCTGTGTAGGGGAGCGCCGCTCACGACGCACAATCGACATGAACATTGAAGCATCATCGGCGACAGAAAAGATTTTTGGCATGTGTTGGGACAGTTCAGATGATTCGTTCTTCTTCCAAATTAAGTTTCTATTAGCCAGCCTATCATATAAGACGATAGATGCAAAACGAAGAGAGAATTTCTTAGTATCATGATGTCGAGATTTTACTCCTTCGGGATGATTGCCAACTTTACACTGTATCTAAAATTGCCAATTCGTTCAATCTGGAGTTTCGGAACTTGGTGAGATGAGCCAATTTAAAATGAGTCATTCGAGAGGTGGAAGCGATGGAAGGCAAAGCTGCAGCGTTAACTCAAATAAGGATTCCCAGATGCCGAAATAAGTATCTATCGTGTGCCAAGCTGATAGACTTGCTTCCCTTCGTCGATGCTAGTGGGGAAGCCTTCAGTGCAGTCACATACATTAGGATGCAGCATAATGGATTAGTTTGCATTTCGTTAGCCTGTGATAAAACGAGAGGAAGCCCGAGAAAAGTTTTATCTAAACCTCGTCTCGAGCTTTCAGTTGTAGTCCTAGGTGTGAGGCTGTGCAATTCTGTCGTCGAAAGCCACAAGCTGTCCTTTACCAACCAAGTTTTTTGGAGCAACTCAAAGACGATACTCTACTGGCTTTGATCAGGTCCCCGCCGGAATAAAGAACTCATGAGCTTCAGACTTGCAGATATAATTGAGAGCTGTCAAGTCAACTCGTGGCGTTGGGTTTAATCGAAGGAAAACCCCGCGGACGAAGCCACAATGCCAAAATATCCGTCCCAATTCAAAGCGGACTACAAACGGATAAAGAGACCCTCCTTCCTGGAATTAGCTGAAGCAGAATGGCTAAAATTTACAGATGACGTCTCCAAGGGTAAATGTCATTATAAACTCTGACCGAAGTTTTTACTGCGCGTCGACGATCCAGAGGAAGCTCTATTCGACTCAATGACTATCGCATGCCTACTGTGCTTTGTTGCCTTTTGCGGGGAAAGAGAGACGAACGAGGTGACCTGACCGCATCCGAGCTTCTTAGCTCAGAATGCTTAATATACCTTCAAGTTTAAAGTGATGTCTTCATTTTCGATATCGTCATGCTATGCAGGGAGTCGCGCTTCGGAAAAGATAGCCAGATCTACAAGCTTTTATCGTAACTCGATAACCATGAACTTATTCGCGTTCCAGGTCGAATAGAAGCTGCTACAACAATACCCTTTGAAACTAGACGTCTCATCATACTCCTGAAATATCATCGCTTGGCAGATCTGAACATCGACCATCTTCATCGACGTTGTAGCCACCACAACGACGATATGTTAGTGAACGAGATGCGCAAGCGATTCTGAATACTTGGACTTCGAAAAACCATAAAAAAGATAAAGAGTCGGTGCCAGCTATGCCGCATTCGTAATGCCACATCATCTCCGCCATTGATGGGCCAACTTCCAGTTGATCGTCTTACGCCGTATATAAGACCGTTCATGTACAGTTGCCATAGGCCGCCGAAACAAAAAGAGATGGGTCGCCCTTTTCACCTGCCAGAACATCAGAGCAGTACACCTGGAGATAGCAGTAGACTTGTCGTTGGACGCGTGCCTTCTCTGTACACGGAATTTTGTCAAAAGGCGAGGAGTTTCGCTTCGAATGCGAAGCGACAACGACACCAATTTCATAGGCGCGAAGAAAGAGCTTCTGACTAGTCAAATTTTTGATAACGAGGCAGTGAAAGCAGAGTTTGCTCTAAAAGTAATATGGTGGATTTTCAATTGTCCGTCGAATCCGATAAGCGTGTTCTCTTTCGAATGCTGTTCGAGATGTCGAACATAGAAGCCAAAAATATTGTGAATAGCCTACCGCTCGCTCGCTTACCGGTGACGATCGAGGGAAGAGCAGAAAAGACACTTCAAAGTAAAATTTAATTTCAAATCAACTACAACAACGCAAACAATATTCAATAGCGTTTATTCGTACGAAAAGCAGGGTTCGGGACTTTTGATCTCAAAATGGTGACTCGGTCTCTTCCGGTCTCCTAATTTGATGTTGGCAGAGCTTTTGATTGGACGATTGCTGTATGTAAGGATCACAGCCAACAGACATGATAAAAATAGCGGCTGCAGAAACTGAGAAAAACCTAACTGTTCAATACTATTTCTTTTTGGATAGTCGTTCAGTTGTGGCCATGTAGCCGGTTGATGGTTGCTTCTTGATGGTTGAAACTTGAAACTTCCATTTGCCTTGAAAGTACGCTTAATATCGATATACCTCGTTTCAAATTGGCTAAAATACTTCCTCACAAAGTACCCATACTGCGGATTTGTCTTGTTCGTAGATTTTCCAAAAACCCGGTATTTATTACACATTATTCACTGTGTAATGGAGTGCAGTGCTTCTATCACGATCTTAAATTGTTAGTGTGTATTGGTCTAGTACCAATATTTACAAATCACTTTTCCCTGTTCTGGCTAATCCGGCTCGCAGGGCCATGTAAATTTTACTACTTAGAATTTTTCATAGTTTTTATTAAATCGCTTCACATTAAGTAGTAAAAAGACTTGGTTCGATTAAATAACCAAGCAACTTTATTTTAACGTAATTTATACAAGAAATTTGGCAGCCTAAGTACAAGTTCAAAGAACAACAAAAAAATGTTGACCTAAATATGAAAATGCCAATATCGGTCACGGAAGCAGTAAAAGCGAATAATAAAAGAAAATAAATATTTTTTGTTAATGTCACCAATACAGCAATCTTCTAAATAGGAGTATTAACCGTCTCGTATTAACAATTTGAGACTAAAATAAATATTCCTACATGTTCTTATTTTTTCTCCTTATTACAGTTACAATCATATTTGGTATTTTCAGTTACAGTAAACATGAACATGTTTTCTTTGATCAATTTTCCAATACAATTGTTTGCTTTTTCGCAATTTCGCAAAAATCTATTATAATCAATTATACTTTTATACAATTGGGTATTACATACATAAGTTTCATTTACTCTTTTTACAATCTTCCATACACTGTTTTAAGGCGTAATGTTCTTTATCTGCACTAATTATCATGAGCTTATTTTTTACATCTACTCGTATTAACGTAACACCATTTGTAATTATTTTTGGTATAGCAATAATTTCATTAAGATTAAATTTTTCTAGAGTTATTAGAGGTATTTTGATTAATATAATTATATTTTGGCTTCATAATATCTGCATAGTTTTCTATGTTTGGGTTAAAAATAAGAGAAATTTCTATATCCAATTCTTGAAGTTCCTCCAGTAAATTCACTGGTTCTATTTTTCAATTTGTCTTCCTTAGGATTTTAAAAGATAAAATAATAAAATAAAATAATGATCAATTCAGTAAGATCGTTATTTTATTTTATTATTTTATTGGCAGCTGCATTTTGAATTTAGTTTAGTCATAACTTTATTATGGTATTTTCTTTCATGGCATCCTTTGTTTTTTCTCATTTTCTTTAATAACATTTGATATTTCTGAATAATATTCGGGATCCCCGTCGTCCATTGTTCCGAACAATGTTTTAAGCCCTGTTCCTATAATGTTTATTTATGTTCTTTTTGCTCTAACCTATTTGTCTATCATACTGTACTCGTATATTACCTCAGTTTTATATTCTATTTTAACTAAATTATTTCTTGCAATTTCTTAAACACGCTTGACTTATTGTATTGATAATATTCTTTATGTTTTCTATGTAGTTGTCTAAATCTTCGATCCTTATTTTATTCACTGGGGTGAGTCTACTTAGTTTTTTGATATCGATGTTCCCAGTTGTGGGCTTGAGGGGATAGGTTATCCTATACAGTAAGGTCGAATATTAGATTTATTGTATTTTTGTGTTTTATTTGGTAATTTAACAAGAACAAGATTATCGTGTACTTCTTTTATTTTAAACGGGTGTTTAAATCTTTTTTCTAACTTTTCTTTGACTAGGCTATTAAATAAAATCTTTTGCGCTACCTTATATTCTATTGCTTAACCTATTTGCATATCATATCTGACTTTTGATTTTTGTTTTGATTGCAATATATATTTCTCTTAGCCTTATAATAATTTCTATTCTATTTCTTGTTTAGTAATTTCGCTTGAAACTTATCAAGATAATCAAACATTGGTTTTACATTCAAGTCGTCAAATTCACTACGTCGGTTGGCTAAATTTCCGAAAAATAGTTCATGAGTATTTTGAATATCATAGTATTATGGTATCATCGAAAATGCTAGCGTACGTCATTCGTTCGTGCCAATCATTCATATTGTTCATTTCTCTGCCTCCTCCTCAACTCATTTGGCCATTTGGCCTTATTTCGTTTTGCAAAAGCTCTTGAGATTCGCGCGAATTTAAAACTATTATTTTCTCGAATTCAAAAAAGGGTTAAATGTTTTTTTTAAATCTATTAAAAAATAAATGAAATATGCACGCAAATTGTGGGAAATAGTACACGGATTTTTTGTTAATTATCTTATTTAAAAGATAAACATATTGTTTTTCGTTATTAAAAAAAAAAACACTTTTTTGGCCGTAAAACTTGATTTTTGTCACTCATTTTTCACAAATAAACATATAACTACATATAACACGTAAGTAAGACTGTCGTCGATAATAAAATTTTACTTAAGTAAATTTTTATCAGTTGGCCTTATTTCACACACCTGAAGTAAAATTAAGCCAGATTCATATTTTGAAAGCGCAGTAACACCAACTTGGCGTTATTGCACTTTGTCGAAGTGAAATAAGGCCAATTGCTGAAAGTTGGCTTTATTACAAATTTGAAAAACGTAATAAGACCAACTTTCAGAAGTCGACTTATTTCACTTAACGTTATTTCATGGTACTTTCTTTTCCAATTTTCATTTAAATTTCGCATAGGTTGCTTTTTGCCCTTCATGACCACTTGGCAGCTTATTATGGTTTCAATATGCGTTTCCTTTTTTCGAAATCTGTTATCTCTTTGCATTGGTTTTGTTCACTACTTTCGTTTTCCAATGCCTGCGAATTTCCCTCTACTTGGCTTTCTTCTGATCGTACTTCCTTATTCGAACCTATTCCGCTTTCTTCCATCATACTGCCCACTGTCTCGTCTATTATCCCATCTACTCCTTTAAAATTTTCTACTTCTGGGTTATTATTTTTATTAGTTTCCTGCTGTACCACTCTTACATTTCTAGATAATTCGTCTGTCACTATATTTTGACAACCTGTTTTATAGCTTCTCTCGTATTCAAATTCTTCCAACCTAAGTCTCCATCTAACTAACCTAGATCCAGAAATCTTCACGTCAAAGAGCCGATTCAATGGCCTATGAAGTGTCTGGACTAATAATTTCTTACCGTAAATATATGGCCTGAATTGTTTAGTGGCCCTAACGATTGCTAAGCGCTCCTGCTTAGTGATAAAATGTTTAAAGCTCTGCTAACGAACTGGATGGGTAGATTCTTTCCGTCATTTTGTTGGATTTGAACAGATCCAATACCTCTATTTGATGCATCGGTTGTGGTTATAAATGTTCTATTATCGTCGGGATATTGTCGTACCGAAAATTTCGTAATGGCTTCTTTTAGTTTATTGTTGTTGTAACTGTTATTATTTTTGCTCACTACCCCATTCGAATTGGACATCTTTCCTTAGTAATCTTTTTATAAGGCTCTGCTAATTAGCTAAAATTTTATATGCATTTATGGTAGTAACCTACCATTCCGAGGAATGACTTTATTGCTTTCCAATTCTGAGGAGCTTGCATATAGTATTAACTACGCCTTCAATTTTTCTGGGGTCAGTAATAATGTTTCCCAGATATTGAACTTCTTTATGAAGGAATTCACATTTATCTCACTGTAATTTAAAGTTAGGCACCTTTAATTGATGAAGTACCTAAATAAGTTTCTGATTGTATTCTTCGAGGCATTTACCATATATCACGATATAATCGAGATAAACAAATCACTTAAGGACTTGTAATCCAGCTAAGACAGTATCCATTAATCTTTGAAAACAAGCCGGAACATTTTTCAGTCCGAAAGGCATTCGAGTTTATTCAAAATTACCATACGGGGTGCTGATTCTGTTTTTTCTATTTCCTTATCATCAACTGGAATTTGATGAAATTTTGATGTCAGGTCGAGTGAAGTGAAGTACCTTTATAAAATCTCATTTATGTTAGGAAGAGGATAGTTGTCCGAAATTTTCAACTCGTTGAGTTTGCGAAAATCTATTACCATCCATTTCTTCTTACCACTGCACAGTGTGACGAATCACTGATTTAGCGGAATTAAATTAATAGCGCTCACAAATAATGTTTTTGTTTTTTTTAATTGAAATTGTTCACAGAATAGAATATAACAAACGTTTTTAACATATGACTACAAATTTCAAGACAAAACAATTTATAGAAGCTAGCTTATTTTATTTTTTTTAATTATTTGGTACATCTAAAAGTTGCAAGACTTCATGTCCCATGACACTTTTATTTCTTCTCGGAAAGCATCTTATGTATCTATTAATGTATCTGAGGTTATAAATAATCGATTTAAGATTAAGCACGTGATATTTTTCTAGTAAACAGTTCCCTAAACCTTTTATTTTGTTTCTTGCCTCTTGGATGTATACAAGTAGAAATTATTTGTTTTCCATGGAACAAGACCTTATGCACATTTACTGGCATAAAATACCAGGCATAATTTTTAAGATATAGTTCCCTTGTTTCCTTTGCATACTTCTCAAAAGCATCTGCATCTATTGGGAACACAGGCTCAAGAGCTTCTATGATGATATGAGACTTTTTGATAATTTCTTTATCTATACCTGTAATTTGGGCAGTCTTTTCCTCATCTCTAAAAAATCTTCTAGCCGTGTTTCCGTCATTATATTGCCAGGCTGTTGAATTGGCATATCTACCAATAACCCTGTTTCTCTTCTAAATTTTTCTTGGATTAGTTTTTTTCTGCCCTTATCATTTATTTTGTTTTGTATGATTTCTGTTGTGCACCATCACAGCCCCATTTTATTACCAAGAATAGTTCTCTTAGGTCAGCAATGGAACTTAAAACGTCTTTTTAAGCTAAACATAAATGCCCAACGCTTTGATTTACTAAACTTTGCAATCATATCATTTGGGAAGCATTTCGTCTTAACTTCTTCAATTTTGTAGTATAAGGGTAATAAATTGGGAACTTTGTTGTTAATTTTTAGGCGTTGTATTTCGTACTGTTGAGTTGAAAGCTGAATGTCCGTGATTAATGCTAGTGCATCATCTCCAGTTATTGGTAAAAATCCAGGAGCAGGTGTTTTTAGCATTTTCCTCACAATAGAACCTTAATAACAAAATTTAATCTACAGAAAAAAAAAAAAAAAAAAAAAAAATATCAAACCTCGGTTCGCAGAACTTTCAGATAATTTTTTCACTGCAATATCTTTTTCCGTCTTGTCTAAGCCTTTTTTCATGTGCCATTGCAATTTCTTCAGCGCTAAAAGAATCTAAAATGGTTTTAATTTTTCTCTTCTGGCTTTTCTCACAGCATTCATCAAAGCTTGTTCTCGGTCTTCCTAGATAGATGTGTTACATTTTTATTTAGCCACAGAGAATTGAATTTTCGAAGCGCTCTCTATACCGACAACTTTTGGCCCATCTCTTGTCAAATCTTAAACATAAAGTTTTTAAGATTAATTTGATTGACTTTGTTGCAGTCTCAGAAAATAGTATATGGCTTAAGTAACCCATAACAAAAGCAAAAACAGCATCTACGCGCTTAATTTTGACTTTAGAAATCCAAACATCAAAAATTTGCTTTTTCGTGATTTCGATGGGCATCCTAAAAAAACGAAAAATTTAGTATGAGTGTCGCACCTGCGCGCAAGAAGTTGAAAGACATTTTAGCGTTGCATATGCAAGGCTTTAGAACAAACACGGTCTCCAACTTGAACAAAACTGAAGAACTATAATTTTCGTCTAATGAATACAAAAAAACTCATGTTTTATCTATAAATTTTACTTTCTTATATTAAACTAAATCTCTAATTATTAAAGAAAAACTTACTTTTATATCAATTGACTGTTTGCTTATTGAGAAAAAAACAGCTATAAAATGTACGCGAACTAATTAAAAACGATATAAACACTTGCTCTTCAAATTGACCTTCTTATAAACAAAATTATACATAATTTGAAGTTTGAGATGATTTTTTTTTGTTGCACTAAGCTACAAAAAAAAAAAAAATGGACAGCCATTACGTAGGAGGTTTACTCTCTGAGAGAAACCGGTTTGTGTTTAATTTTGTGCATGTCATTAACTAACTGCTATTAATAATAATCCGTTCGTTTTTTTAGCTTTTCGGGTTAAGTGCGTACTTCCCCTTCATGTACCTTTTGGTAGCGTAAATTTTAGTGAATACTGGTTGTACACCATCTAATGTTCTAATCTGATGTTTGGTCCCATTTGTGTTCGTGAGCTTTTTATCTTTTATGCTAAATATGTCGCTGTAATCTTTACTGAATGAAGTCTTATATTCTCTCCACTTCTTCGTTATTCATATGTTCTGTTCTTACATTTCCTGATACTTCATTAACTCTTTTGTGTTACTTTAAAATCTTATAGATTTCCATCAACAATGCAAATTTGACTCATATCAAAATCTTCTTCTTTTATATTAAGGATTTTTATTTTTTGTTAAACATTCAGAAACCATAATTCCTTTCTTATCTCCAGCTTTGGTACAATATGTCTTCTTTCAATTTTTTACCATTTTCAATTTTAATTACTCTCAAAACTTCAGTTCTACTCTTAAGGTATTTTTCTTCACTTTGGTATCTCAACTTAATCTCGTCATATTTGTTTTTTATAGTACCTTCTTTATTATCAATTGAACAACCTCCCTCAATAGTATCCGAATGAGCCACTTTCTATTACTTGCATATCGACTTTATTTGCCTTAGCCTTTTCTTTATAATCTGGGAAGAGCTCTATGTCTTTTATTACCCTACTGTTGCTTGGGATCTGCCTTCCAATCTTTTAAATGATGATAAATTTTTTGGTTTTGTCATTTACGGTAGCATTAACGTGTTGGAATTAACTACCTGGTTAAATACCCTTATGTCCTGGATGTTTCTAATATCTGCTTCACTTTTAAACTCTCTTATCTTCGGTTGTGAATTGTACCCGCCTGAACTTGTTTCTTGTGTATTATTTTTCGTTCCTTGGGGTTTTGACCTTCTCCAATCTCTCTTTGGCAACCTACAATTCTCCATAATATGACCAGGCTTTCCAAAATTGAAATATTTTGTCTCTGCAAAATTAATCTTTGGTAAGTTCTTATTAGAATAGTCTTAATAGTGTTTGACTTAAATATATTCAGTCTCTGCTCTTCTTAAGCACAGCGACTAGCTTCGGCTACTGTCTTTGGTTTTTAGTTCACCAGGTATGATGTCAATCGTTCACTTAATCTATTGATAAAAACTGTTAAAGTTTCATCCGTTATGTAATCTAGCTTACCCTTAACGTTCGCCTGTTCTAAATTCTGTGCCTTGCTTTGCATTAGTCTCCTTTCAAGAGTCTCAACTCTCTGTGTGAAGAGGACTACAGATTCAGTTTTGCTTTGCGTAATACTTATAAGTTCTCTGTCATATAAGACACCACATAATTCCTGTTTCAGTGCTTCACAATCTCTTACTTAATTGTTCATCAATATTGTTATGGTATTGACACGAATGATCCTAGTCTTGATATATTTGAAAAGAATCAGTTTCTGAGCAGCTGACGCTAATTCGATAGCGTCGTTGCATGCGTCCATAAATGTGAACACCTCATCACCGCTACTGTTAAAACTAGGGATGAAGGATATTAGAAAGGGTACTTCGGTCATTTCTGTCTTAATAAGTATTTTTTCCAGACTTACTTCAGATTTTATTCCACTAGCTCTTCCTCTATGAACCAATGAGTCGCTATTGCTTTCACTTGTATTTTCTCTACTAACTTCTATTTCAAAGCTTCTATTTTTACTCCCACTAGGATCCTTGCTATCGCTATCGCTACCACTAATTGACATAATACAACTTGAAAGCAAAATTCTATACTTTCCCTTATGATTCTCTATCCACTCTAGACTTTTATATTTAAATTCTCCTGAAGGAAATTTGACTTTATACATTCACTAGGATATGTGACAGTTCTTTTTAATTTTGATTAATATCCAATTTAATTTTAATTTAACGGTTGTAAATCTATACTTTAATTTTAGACTTAATAGCATAATAATAGACTTACATAAGTATTAAAACACAATTCCTAATTATAATTTTTCACGATGCGAAATACAAGAACACAAAAACTCGGCTTAGCAATTTAGATGTAGGAAAACAGGAACACGGCTTACCAATGACTGGGTTTCTTTTTTTTCTTTTTTTTTTCAAACCACCGCTGCCACCAATTTTTATGTTACATCTCAGTGAACGTTATTATTTTGATCCAGTATTTCCGTTACACCGTTACGCAGAAAAAGGTGAAGATACAACCGATGATATGTAAATCAAACACCTATTAAGTAGTAATAAAAGTAATTTATTAATATACTACAATAGTAAAACTTAAACTACAATCGAGACGGTGTATACAGAGTGTGAATAAGAAATTTATTACAACAAAAACTGGTGTTCACACCTATTTATATCTTAATTATGTTTATTCAGCAGAAATTGCTGTAGTTACATCGTGAGAAACTGCTGTGCTGTTTACCCCAATGATATTCGAGTTGCGCGTGCATACCATTTTAGATGTTTGGTAAATTCCAAAATCCAACAATTTCATTTATTATTTCATTCATTTTGTTAAAAGTTACATCAGTGTTCTTAATACTTTCCTATTCTATTCTTAGTTCTTTGTTCGTTATTATTGCGAATGACATTGTAGTAGCGTTCTGCATCTTCGTTGTTCTTTATATAGAAGAGGACCTTGGGCCCTGAATCTATCTTATTGATTAGCCGACGTCTCTGTCTTTTTTTGTTTTCCATCATTTCTGAGGTAATCCTAATTCTATGGTTTATCTTTAGAATTTCTCTTTGTTCTATTCGCTGAAATTCTTAACATTCAATTTTTGATTCTAAGCAAGGGCTGTGCTTAATGTTAATCATATTTCTAATGACTTGTATACTTGCATAATCTATTATTATCAAATTCAATAACTTATGCTAAACACACATATTTATATTCCAGTGTAATAATTATGTTCAACATTATTTTTCCAGGGCTTTGTCGACAGAAGTAATGATTTCTTTATCAGGTTTCCAGTTGGTGCTCTGTTGATTTTCAATTGCAATTTCTCACTAAGCCTTCGATAGATTTTTGAATGCTTTGTCATTTAAATTGTTTCCTTATCATTATGTATGTGACTTACTGCCTATTAATTTCTATAAATCTTTCGTAATATCCTTTCGTCCTCCTATCTACACCTCTTCTTCCAATATAATAGAAACTTCATTTTCTACAGCTGTATTTTCTTCTGGGATGTTTTCAACAGCTTCTGTGGACTTTTCTTTGTTGGTAATATATTTCCCTCATTTGGCTCTATAGCCAGGCAATATCGTCTAAATAGACGAAGTATTTGATGTTCCCCTGACTGACTCGAACTGCAACCAATTTCAGACTGCTGTAATTTCCAAAAAGTTCATGACAGTGAGCTAAAATTGACACATGTCATATAATTTTATTATTTACAAGCCTTTTAAATGATTTGCGTCTCAGTTGTGTTGAAAAATTTTTATCCGCTATGGAATTCAAACGTGATAGTGTGATTGCTTTATATTTGGCTGAAAACCACAATTAGATATCATTAGAGCCCTCCAGCATCTTATCGTAAATAAATCATTTGTATCTCGAACCATAGCTCGTTACCATGATGCTGGCAGCGTTGCAAAACGCCATGAAGGTGGTCATAAAAAAAAACGCAACATCGGCAGAAATGGTTCGGAAAGTGAATGCTCGAATTGAGCGAAATCCGCGTCGAAGTGGAAGATAAATGGCTTGTGAGCTCAATTTATCGTTGGAACGGATGCAACACATACTGAAAAATGAGCTGGGCTCAAGCCATTGAAGTTCCAAAAAGCACACGATCTTACACCGCAACAGAAAAAAGTTAGAGTCGAAAGAGCGAAGGAGTTGCTACGTTTGGTTTTTTCCGATGAGTCACCATTTGTTATCGAGCAATATTAAAACAAACAAAATGACCGAGTTTACTTGCCAGAGAGGTCCTTTAAAAATTTACACATTCGGACGGCCACCAGAAAACAGGCAGCACCGATGGTGATGGTTTGAGCCGCCATAACCGCCGATGGTCGCCCTCCGCTCGTATTTTTGGACCGTGGCGTCAAAATTTATACCGTGAAATTGTCTTAGAGGCAGTACTAAAGCCTTGGGCAAACAATCATTTCGGTCGGAGACCGTGGACATTTTAACAAGACTCGGCACCGTCTCACAAAGCGTGCGTCAACCAAGATTGGTTAAAAAACGATGTTCCACACTTCATTTCTTCGACACAATGGATTGCAAATTCTCCGGATACAAATCCGTTGGATTTCTCTGTTTGAGGTATTTTGAAGGCGAAGGTCGGCACCAAAAAACATCAAAGTTTGGGCCACCTTAAGCAAGCACTTCGCCGGGAATGGACCAAAACACCGCAGAGTCACTTGCGTGCAGTGTGCAATTCTTTCTTCGGCCGTCTCAAGGAAATTACTCGTACCAAAGGTGGACATATTGAAAACTACGAATACAACTTTAAAATTGATGTATTTTCCAACATTTTTTGCTTTGGCACAATAAAATTTATTCACGTTAAGGTGCTGGAGGGCTCTAATGATAGCTAATTGTGGTTTTCCAGCCGAATATAAAGCAATCACACTATCAGGTTTGAATTCCATCATTTAAAAGGCTCGTAAATAATAAAGTTATCTGTCATGTGTCAAAATTTGATCTCACTGTCATGAACGGTTTGGAAATTATAGCTGTCTGAAGTTGGTTGCAGTTTAAATCAGTCAGGGTGTATATGTAGGAAGTAATCGCTTGTCATCAAGTCAGCCATGATTAATTTGGTGACTGTGAGATAACTGCTGACCTAGCTTACGTACATGTAACTATGTCGGAGAAAGACGTCGGTTACGAGGATGTTGACATTTGTTAATATTCGATTTCATGTTTTTATTCGTGGTGGTCGGTGGTGTTTAAGTTTTTTTAAATTGAATTGTTAATTCGTAAATGTTTTATGTTGTGTTGGGAACCAACATGCTCTCTGCCCTCATTGTAGAGATTTCATGGAAGCGACATCCTTCTGGCTGGCGAAATTCGAGTGCCATTCGTGGGAGTCCAAGTGAATAAGTGACTAAGTTGGATGACTCTCATCGGGATGCAAATGAAATTGGAAGAAAAATATAAGTTAGCATATGTATGTTATATATGTATACAAAATACAAATTAAACCGAGTTAAAATTAAAATTTTTAGTTATCCACATTGGAAATCCTGCTTTATGATAAGGGATGAGGTTTTATTCGCCCTGGGGTGTTGCTGTTATCATTTGTTTATTAGAATTTTTTTTAAGTTTATGTAACTATATTGATACAAAGTTAAGATTTTGTCCTTTTATTTTACGGCGAGGTGGAATAATTTTACGATCGGTCGTTTGAGTGTCGATGTTTGCGTTATGAAGGCAGTGGCAGAAATCTGGCTTACAAGCTTTATGTGCATAGCCTTAGATAGGCAAATGAAAACTGCTATGTATCCTTTCTCAAATTTGCTGCACCGCCCTTTCCACACTTTTATTTCAATGGGCCCGGCATAATCTATACTCGTGTTGGTATGGTCTGCAACAACGAAAATCTTCAGCGGGAAGGCTCCCCATGATTTGTTGTTGCATCTTCGCTTTGTGTCGATGGCATCTCACACATTTGTGTATTGTGGATTTCACCAGTCTCTTTATGTTTATTATCCAATAAACCTTCCTTACTTCTGCCATCATCATTTGTAGGGTGCCATGAACTGTGCTTTGATGGATGTCACCTATAAGTTACGCGAAATTGTGCAAATCTTTTAATATTAGAGGATGCCGTTGATTGAATGGAAGTGAGGAGTTTGTCAATCGCCCTCCTAATACTAGCAATCCTCCAGCGTCAAGAAATGGATTTAGGTTAAGTATTATACTTTTCTTTGAAAAAGTGTTAATTGTTTTCAATGATTTGATGTCTTCGGCGAAAAGATCTTCTTGGACTGTTGTGTGCTGACGTCAGTTCATTTGGAGTTGTTGTGAGTGGTTTTTTGTTTGTTGTGTTTTTAAATAATATTGACAAAATATAGTCTCCATATCGATACGTTGCGAACAAGTCTATATAAAGTTGAAACAATTCTGAAAATGATCTATTTATTAGGATACAATGAGCTACTATCTGTTTAAAGTGAAGCATGATCGAAGTTCATGTTTCTGGTCTATACCTTTGGTTTCCAGATTGGTATCAATTGGCTTTACTTTTATCAATTCTGTGAGGGAAAAATTTTGTAAAAATTTGGGACCGGGCCACCACATCTGATTGCTAATCAGCTCCTCGGGTGGAAGTCCTCGTGATGAGATGTCTACTGGATTTTTCTTTGATGCTACATGTCTCTACATTATCGGACTAGTGAGGGTCTGAATCTCAGCTACTCGGTTCTTGTTAGCGGGTTCCCTTTGATCCAAGCTAACTTGATCATTGAGTCGCACCATGCGAAGACTTTAGGTTTGGTGAATTGCATTGCTCGCAATATGAGACTCAACAATTTTGCTAAGAATAGCGCTGCATATAGTTCTAACCGTAGTGTCGCTGAAGCCATGTAGTTGAACTTTGGCCAAATCTCCATATTGTATTCAACGCGGTATCTACATTTCCTTAAGAGCGCTAAGTCCATTGCATAGATTTACCCAAACATCTTCAATCTCCTTTGAGATTGGGGTATCCCAAGCTAGCTCCTAAAGCCACAGCTGCTGCAAAATAAGCTTCGCCTTGATAATGCAAGTTGAAATCCACCCCAGGGGGTAAAAAAGACGGGCAATATCTGCCCAATATAATTGATCTTTTAGTGTATTCCTTCAATACGATTAAGTTGATTTTAAATTTAAACACGTCTTGTGATTGGTGCCATCTGAATTCCAGGGTCTTTATAGTGTCAGTCGAGTCGAGGTTTAGTAGAAGATTGATCTCCCTTTTATTTTCAGGTATTTGTTCTAGTACCCTAAGTGAGTTACTTGCTCACTTTCCGGCCAAAAATCCAGCCGACTTCAAGGTGACTAGAATATCTCCTTCAAGCTTAATCTCTTCGGATTTAGTATTTGCACCATGAATCAGGTCATCCACATAGAATCCTTCAGTGAGTGCCTTGGTAAAGTAAGGATATAATTTATTTGTCTCAGCCGCTAGCTGCTGTAGAGTTCGTACGGCAAGGTATGGTGCTGATGCAGTGCCAAAGGTTATAGTCCATAAGGTTAATGTTTTTAAGGGCTCCGTAGGATTCGTTCTCCATTCGTGCTATCCATTTTGACTGATGTCCGCAACAAATGCCATCTTGATTACGGATTAGCTCGATAATATCTGCCTGTAAGCGTGGTCCAATCATTAAATTGTCGTTTAATGATTCGCCATTTGATGACTTACACATATGAAGCATCGAATACTACGAGCAATTTTGTGGTACTACTCGATTCTTTGATAACCGCATGGTTTTCTTTTGTTGCTTCTACCATGTGACCAAGAGTGAGGTACTCGTGGATACAGTCGGTGTATGCCATTTGTAATTTTCTATTATCTATGAACCTTTTTTCTAATTGAAAAAATCTGGCTTTAGGGAATTGCCGAAATTTGGGCGGATATTGTTTTTAAAGGGTAGTTGTACTTCGTAGCTTCATCTTTTCTTCTATATGTGCTTTGGGAATGTTGTTCACATTTTTCTTCTTGCTGTGTTAATTTTCTTTCTTCTAAATCCTCTTCTTATTCCCAAAATCCTTTTAACTGAGTGTCCAGTAAATTGAAGTGATTTTGAATTGTTATTTTTGTAGACTGAGTAGCATTGTTGATGTTGCCAGTCAAAATCAACCTTAGGTCGGTACATTGTGCAACATGGGTTTCTTTTTCTCCTTTTACAAGACGCTGTAGAATTATGGATGCATAAACATCAGCACTTAGAAGAATGTCAATCTTACCCGGGGTGCTATATGAAGGATCTGCAAGGGGTAGGTTGGTAAGATGGGTCCAGTCTTTGGTTTGGGACTGATGCACTGGCAGCATTGATGTCAGTTGGTTAAAAACAAATGCCTTGACCTCGAGTGATAATGTTAGCGACGTCAATGAAAAGATTGTGAGTTCTACTTCATACTTCGATATGCCAGTAGAAGTCTGACCTAGACCAGTGACTTGTGCTGAAATCTTGTTCTTTTTTAATTGAAGAAGTTGTGTGACGTTTTCAATGACAAAGGTTGCTTCTGAGCCAGAGTCGATTAATGCCCTTAGAAAGTGCTGACTACCATTGGCTGCAAAAACTTTGACCAATGCGGTCGCTAATAATGCCTTGGTATAGACTTGACTAGCTAGCGCACAATATATTTGGTTCTGATCTCTATGTCCAAATTGGAAAGTATCTGTAGCGTTTAGTTCATTTGTCTTTTGAATAAGGAAAGTGCTAATGTTGAAATGTGGATGATTGCATATTGCGGTTTGAGATGTGCTGTTAACATAGGTACTCGCATTATAATTGAGTTGATTTCCAACTATTTAATTTTGTTTTGTCGCAGTGTCATTGTTTGTTGCGTCTAAGATGCCGTGAGGAATAGAGTGCTGACAATGGTGACCCTGTACGTTTTGTTGTGCATTTTGTTGAGTTTTTAATGAATCATAGTTTAGCAGCGTATGATGTTTTGAATTTAAAACAGCAGCTAGTGCTACTGCAATTGGATGTATGGTGGTCAAGCCCAAGGAAATTAGAGCAAACTGCATGTCGTTTGGTTGTCTCTATGCGGGCTTTGACGTCCATCCTTAAAAATTGCTTGCAGTGGCGTAAAATGTGTGCACTTTTACAGAGCCTACAGCGAAACTGTTATTGACATGATACGTATGAGGAGCGGAAGTCTTGCTAAACGATGACAATGGTTCTTTTTTTTTTTTTTGTATTTATGTTGGATTCCCTCATGTTTTCAAGGGAGTTAAAACAACATTTAATGAAGGCTAAGAACGTTTTCCAATCGGGTAAGCTCTTTGTCGTACCTAATTTTGTCTCCAAATATTTTTGTGTTGTGAACGGAAATTTCTGATATGTAATGTATATTAGGATGGAATCCCATGCCTCTACATTTAATCCCTGATTAGTCAAGGCATAGATAGACTCAATGCTAGTAACATGCAAAGATTTTAACGATTCGGCAGATTCATAGGGGATTTTTTGTTATTCTAAAAAGAAACTTCCTTTTGTTTTGGAACCTAACAGTAAGTATTTCCCAACCTCTTCAAATTTACCGGAAAAAAGTGTTAATCCGCGGAATACGAATGTCGGATACGGTAGATTTTGTGGCGGTTAAGCGTGGTGTTCTGGTTCGAAAATTGTTCAATATCATCACTTATCATACCACTAAATTGAAAAAAACACTCGCTTAATTTTGGTCTAAGTTTCGTCCGGAATATATTTGTCTTTTAGTGGATCTACCGCACTGATCATAATTGTGGAATGTAAGCCCTTAACCGCTTTGAATAACTTGTACACGTCCGAAAAACACGTGCTTTTGGTATTCCTCGAAATCAGACGCAATTTCTTTAAGAAACCGTTCTTGACATGTCGACCTGATTAAAATGTAATAAATTTTACACTGGCACTTCTTATATTATTTTATTGTATATAATTGTAAATAACTCACTTTAATTTAATTTTATTTGATGTTTGATTATAATTTTTATTTTGATTTATTTATTTTATTTTAAGAGAAAACAATTGGAGAAACCCTTGGTTCAGTGTCCTGCCTTTTCTTGTTTTGCAATACGTTTTGCAGGTGTACCATATGTTTAATTTGCAGTTTTGTCCGTTGCAGTTATCCGATGAGGACCGTAGATGTCCAGTGATGTTGACCGTTGATGTCCGTTGATGCTGGTCATTGACGTCCGTTCCGGTGGAGCTGAGCTGCCCTTATTTCTAACAACGTATTTTCTGATAACTGGTCTGCCATCAAAAAATGCCTCTCATTGCACTATATAGACAAGAAAGAAGTAAGAACACTGGAACACCAGCTAAGTTCACTTGTACAAGGAAGCTCAAGCATAAATGAGTACTATGCCAGTGTGAATTACCAATTCTTCCTCATTATAAATAAAATCAAGGCTGAAGACTACAGTGCTGAGACGATCAACGCACTTATTGAAAACTATCGAATTCGAGGTCTCTATATCTTCATCATCATTGAGAAATCACAAACCTTACCCGAAGCATACGCCTCATGTTTAGAGGTCCATAATTTGAACTATAAAAGCATGGCCATACACAGAAGAAATAATTTTAGCATGAAAGCCCCCATGTACCACATATCAATATCATCCAGACCAGAACGTTATAAAACACCACCTATGCAAAAACCACTGCCACTGCCACAAAAAATTGCTCCATATATTGTAACATCCAGCATAATCCGCATCAACAAAATTCAATCAGCTGGAGGTGAAATTCGAGTTAAAAGAAAAATTTCCGGTCCATTTTCTAAAAATGTAGGAAATGACACCATCTTGGACTTCTTTATTTTACCTAGCCTTAAAACATTTAATGGTATTATTGGTGATGACACTCTTAAACAGTTAGAAGAAAAACAATATTTTAACAATATTTTAATAATAAAATCAGGCATCAAAATCCCTCTGGTGGAAAAGAAATCAATGAGAAAAGGAAACTTCTCCAAAGCATAATTAACGGACTCAAGAAAGTATTTGGCCCAAACAGCAAAGACGAGCTCATAGATGCCAACATAAAAGCAGAAATCAAAACGACAACAGCTGAGACTAGGTATATGTACGAAATCCTATCCGTATCCAGTAAATCTAAAGCCGGAAGTGGAAGCGGCAAACCTCAGAGTAAACTTTGAGAAAACACAATTTCTTAAAGGAGAAACTGAATTTTTTCAGTACTTTGTATCTAACAAAGGTATAAAACCCGATAGGAATAAAGTGAAAGCCATCCGCAAACTAAAACCACCCGAAAACCTTAAAGAACTTAAAAGAATCCTGATAGGGACTTTGTCAGGATTGTAAAGCCTTTGACGAATCTTACAAGAGAAGAGAGGTCCCAGGTAAAGGCTAATGCGTCAAAATAGGTTCAAATTCAGTTGAATGCTGAGGAAATAAAGGCCTCTAAACAGTCTGACATTTCCTAACTTCGAGAAGCTCTTTATATTGACAACGGATACTTCGAACACTACGTTAGGTGCTCCCAGACTAATAACTTATATCTCCAGATGGCTTAGTAAGTCTGAAGAAAACTATGCAATTGTTTGGACTCTCGAAAACCTGTGGAACTATTTATATGGAGCAAAGAAATTACGAATTTTGACAGACCATTAGCCAAAAAAATGCCAAGCTAAAGTGATAGAAGGCAAGAATAGAAGAAAACATTTATAAATTAGTCTACAATTCAGGGAAAACAAATGCCCAGCCTTCTGCTGCGTAAAGTTAATCTTTTTAATTGTTGTACTTTTGCTGATTAGTTTTATTTTAAGTTATAAATATAACAATAAGTCAAAATTGTAACCAGAATTAAGTTGGACTAAATAGGGAGACATTCGTCTCAGAAAAAATTTTTTTTCCCGAAAATCTCCCTAAAAAGTTTACTGTACTGTACTGTACCTCTGCCAAAAGAGTCTGATAATTGGCTATATATATATATATATATATATATATATATATATGCTACATAAAAATAAAAACAGGTTGTATTTTGCAGGCCAACAAAAGTCGTCCAATACGGAGAGGTTTTAAAAAATTGCAGCACTGCTGGGAAAAGTGTATCGAGTTGAAAGGGGATTATATTGAAAAATAAAATGTCAAAACCTAAAAAAGTTGCGTTGTCATTTCCAATCCGGGTATTCATCAAACAGCCCTCGTATATTTGAGTGTTCCGGGTAATGAGTTGAAAACCTTAAGGGGAGGTTCCTTGACATATTTTGAAAAAAAATAAAAAATAAAAAATCTTATGGATGGAGGTGTGAGATGGTCTGAAATGCATCCCCTTTATGATAAAGAGGTTTTACGCAAAGCCTTATGCTGCATTTCTTTCGCTCCTATTGAAAATAACATCTTTCAAATTTATGCGTGTTTGTGTCAAATTTGGTATCCTTGAATTTGTATGCTGAAAGCTACTGACTTGAGATGATATGACCTGACTTTTTTTATTTGTATTTATATTTTGAGAAAAATATGATAACAAAGTCAAAATGGTTGATAGAAAAACCCTTAAATGACTTTCTCATTTCTTTAAATATCTTCTTAGGATAAGGTAAAAAAGTTTATTACATTTTCAATTTAATTAATTTTACCTTTGGGGACCTGCACGGCGATTGATAGGGAAACTGCATAACCTATCAACCGCATAAAAAAGAAAAGATTTCTATTTGTCGTGGGTCGGGAATGGTTTTCGTATCTTGGTTTTTGGAATGTTTTATGGGTATGTGTATTTTGGATCATTATTCTGTGGTACATTGGGGGTGATAAGATTTTTGTTTTTCGTAAGTAGGTCTGTATTTTCTTTTCCAGATTGTTTAGAAATGTTACTTAAAAAAGCGAATGGTAAAAAACACTTTCAAACTATAAACCTGACCTTTAGAAGTGATTTAGAAAGATATTTTTTAAATGTTTTGGATTCTGAAAATAAAATCTAGAGGAAAATATTGCATATGCCATTCATCGTGGGAAAATATTTTAAGATTGTAAGGGTAGATGTGATTGATGAAAAGTTATCAGTTTATTTAACGTCTGATGATGGATATATTATAAAAGCTTATTACTTAACATGCGTAGAGGAAAAGCCGTACCGCAATTTGTGTCATCAAAACTCATTTAATGCTGGCGAACATCTTAGAATTGAAGTAGCGGGTGGTGCAATAACTTAAGTAGATTCAATGAACAACGATGTCAGGCATATGAAGATTTTATCTCGTTTACAAGCGTCTTAAATATATGAAGATTTTGATGATTTAAGTAATATTGATGAAGAGGATATAAAATTAATATACAGGGTAAGATTTTTAACTTGAGAATGAAAATCAGGAGTTATCATTTGGAAAAATGTGACCTTCGTTTGACCTTGAAACTGGGTCTCAAGGTCAAACTCGTGGTCACCATCTTATGTCCCCTTCACAACCTTGTGACTTTTGTCGAAAACATTTTTCGCGATATCGCGTATTTTTCGAGTAATTTGGATGTCTCAAGTTAAAAAACTCACCCGGTATAAACTTGAATTAAGATCTAAAAATCGATAAGAAAACTAGGGCATGCTAATTATTATTCGTTAAAAAATGGAGAACATAAATTTGTCATTATTTTCAAAGCATATTCACGAATTTTTATAAGATAACAAAGAAAATTTGATAAATAGTAATTACAATGGGATTTTAAAGTATCATTCAATATTGTGCAAATATAAACATACTTTTCTTATTAAATCTAAAATAGTTATCATTATTTAAGATGTTCCTGGTCATCAGATACATGTCAAGCTCGACAAAGAAATTAATATCAATTTATAATAGAACAAGTACAAAAAATGAATAAGTTTCTTTTGTTGTTAAATTGTCTTTCATTAGGTTTTTTGCAAGTTAGCCTAATACCAATAAATTTGTCTGCTGTTTGTGATTATAAAGGTAGAATGAATTTTACGTTGCTATTGCCCAATAATGATACTTTAAAAACTGATTTGTTTTTTAAATTAATGAAACTTGTTGAATCGGAGCTGCCACAAACAACACAAATAAATGAGAAAAAATATTTCACTATTAAGGGGGCAATAGAGCAATCCGGCAAGTTTTAATCAGAAAGGAAAAGGATATTGCTGGAATAATTGAAAGCGAACAATAATTTCTTGGTGGCATCACCGTATAACGCTTCCATTGTTTCAATTTGAGTTCTGTTTTTTTTATTAAGTTGGTACATCTGTTGTTGACATTTCCTCTACTAAATCTTAGCATCATAACTTGACATTTGCAAAAGTTACGTTACCAAGAGTACATCTAACTCTGTGTGCGTTGGCGATTTTCTACAATTTTAGAAATGGATTTCAATTTGCAACAACAAACTTGTATTAAATTTTGCGTAAAAAAAGGATTTAATGGTGAGTGAACAATGGAAATACTGGAAAAGTATTTCCACAACGATTCTCTAAAGAAAACGGTCGTTTACCAGTGGCACGAGCGGTTCAAAAGTGGTCGTGAGTCAATCAAAGATGATGAACGCAGTGGCAGACCATCGACATCGAAAACCGACGAAAAAATTGGTGATGTAAAAGAAATGTTGGTCCATAACTGCAAATTAACTATCACAGAGATAGCGGAGGGCTTGAACATTGCCTATGGATCCGTCAAAGACATTTTGGCTTATGTTTTGGGTTTCCGTCGTGTAGCAGCAAAGTTGGTGCTAATTAAAAAACCAATACGGAGAACGCGTTTCAGTAGCCGAGAGGAAGTAATGGAAAAATCACGGGAAGCACTGATGGAAATACCGTGGGTATAAGTGTGTTGGAGTCGATGGGGATTATTTTAAAGGGGACAATATAGATTTAAATGAATAAACTTGTTTTTTTAATTTTCTGAATAAAAATTGTGATCGAGGTGGAATGATAGTAATTATAAAAATCGTAAATTGAACATAAGCTATTTCAAGTACCTACCGTGAATATAAAATCGAAAGAATTATGAGTAGTGGTGAAATTGAAATGTTTACTACAAAAGACTAAGATTATCGAACAGACGTTGAAATTTTCACATCATACGAGCTGATGATTTTATAAATATTAGTCATCACAGAGCATGACAGAATATGCAACAACAACTTTACAAGTTGTGTTCAAAAAGTAATCTCATTTTTGAAATTGCGGGCAATGTACTCGTACTCGTACATTATTAATTTTTTATGTGCTGTTATGGTACACATGTTTCGAACATATGTTCACAGTTTCAAATATAAAGCATACTTAGCTTGTTTTTTTTACATATAGAAAGGTTAGACGTGTTTTGGTGTTCTCGGCCTTTTTTTAATTATTATAAAAAATCGTACAAAGAATTTGCATCAAATTTTGTTTAAAAAATAGAATCAAGTCCTCTAAAAAACTTGAAATGTTGACAGTAGTAAGCGGTAAGTTTGCTTTAAGTAAAAAAATGTTTACAAGTGGAACAAGCTCTTCTAAGATAGCCGAGAAAATGTCAATGACGAATCTAGCTCTGGACGCCCCAACACATCAATAAAAGATGATAACGTCGAAGCTGTGAAGAAAATTGTTTTTGGAAAATCATCGAATTAAAATAAGAGAAGATGCTGAGAATGTTGGCATATCGGTCTACTCGTGTCATGCAATCGTTTCGGATGTTTTGGAAATGAGACGAGTGTCAGCGAAGTTTGTCTCGAAGCTTCTTAATTTTGATCAGAAGAACCGTAGCATGAGTATCGCTCAGGGGCTCTTGAGACGTCAATGATGATCCAGACTTACTCAAAACTTTGACGTTGGCTCCACGTGACTTTTTCTTGTTCCCAAAACTGAAGAGACATATGAAAGGACGGAAATTTGCAACGATTGAGGAAATAAAAATGGCATCGCTGGAAGAGCTCTAGGCTATACCAAAAAGTGCTTACGTTGGCGCGACTTTGAAGGGAACGATTGAAGAAATACATTTTTTTTTTTTTGAAATATAAAGTCACTTTACTTTACACACCTCGTATACATACTAAGAATGGGATGTAATGATAGAAATAAAAGATATCGAATTTTTATTGCTTAAACATCGAAATAGTCTCGTCAAAGAATCCGATATTGATCATCATCTCTATGGAAGATCAGAAACTAAATCATGAGGTGAAAGAATCATTGGCAAAAAAATGATGTATATACAATAGTATAGTTCTTAAAAATCAATTTAAATACCCAGAATCAAATCATATAATTTCATAAAATGTAAGAAATTTAAATTAAAAATATTTGTTTTTGTAATTTTTTTTTATTTGGTTTATTTAATGGAACCATAAAGAAATTTAAGACACAAGTCAATACAGTTATTTGTATTATATATTTGTTTGCGAGTCTATTTATATCGTATGTTTTTCCCAAATATTTGATAATTACTTTAGGCGGTTGTAGATTTAGAAACTATCCAAATATTCTTTCTTCTTTTTCGTTCTTCTTATATGCTGCCCAGTGTGTTCCAGGTTCTGAGGAATCAACCAGATTAACTATGCCATATTCTCGTTGTAGAGGATTTTTGGAAGATTATCTAGCATAAAGACTCCTAGAAAATGAGGTAAATTGTGATTTATTTCTTCTAGTCAACACCCTGAGTTTTTTGGTTGTGAACTGTAAAAAAACGTATCCCTTTTTATATTATTTAAGAAATACTCCTTTTCCCATTGAAATGGAGTTCATTGTTAGTTTATGACATTTGGTTTCTTCAAATTATTTTTGAGCAGCTTTTGCTTGATTTTTGTTTTTGCTATAAATCTTCGACCGGCTGTGATGTTTCCAAGATCTCCAAGGGCTGTAGTTAATGGATTTAGTGGAAGAGCACCATTAGCTATGGGTATCGTTATGATACGTGGATTTTTTACGTCTGAAATTTTTCGTCTAAATGTACTATTTACTGCTTTCCGCCTTGTATTGCGTTTTAATGATATTTTCAGGGTTCTTTTCATGTAATCCGTTTTTCGTATTCCTTACAAACTAATTTACTTTTCCTTACGATTTTCATAGTTCTCTTACGGTAGACACCAGTGTTGTTACCCAAGTCGAATTTAACTTAAACTTTCATAGCGTTTGTTACTAACCATGCGTTTTTCGAAAAGTCACTATCTATGGATTGAACTCAAGACCAAGTTCTTTCAGCTAATATTTTGTCATCTATATGTCTTTTACTTATCTCGTTTGCTTGTGAATAAACAATATCATGTTCTCTGCAACCAACATCCAATAGATTGACCTGCAGTTCAAAAGGTTGGGAATTTATAAAATTATTTATGAGACCTCTTCCAACCATGTTTCGATTGTAACTGTACTTGTTTTTGTAAGATATCACCATTTTTACTCATTTTACTCATTGTCCAGTTTTAAACTGGGATAGGTTTATAAAAGTTAATGTTTTTAAAGTTAATAAATTAATAGTTAAGATGCGTTTTATTAAACAACATAAAGATATACCATATGTATGTATTCGAAACTTAGATTTTTAAAAAAAAAAATATTTGTTGAAACTAGGGCATCATTCACTTTTGCCAAACTCAATAAGGGTCCTAATTTTTGGACCAAAAAACTGTGAAAAAATAATGATAAGTTTGATAGATAACCTGAATGGAATTAAATTTAAGAATGTATGGTATATTTCTATTCCAATCCATTGCAATAACCTAAATATGAATACTTGCAACAGTTAATAAAACCTATTAAATATATGGGGCCTTACACGTTTTCCGCAAGCGAACATGTCTTATTACTTTATAAAGCGAAAGCTGAGTCCATTATTATATTCGATGATGTTGCATGGGAGAAACAGGACAGTATAATATCTTACTTTTGTATGGGTAGACATAAAAATATAGGTACTTTTTATTTGATACGAGATAATGCAAATATGATTGGTATGTTTAAACAAAATGAAATTAATACAAAGCATATTTATAAAAATCATGTGGGTATCGACATGACTTTTGAAAAATTAAGCAATCTTTGTGACACATTCTGGAAGGTTAGTTATGGATTTTTTGTTATTTGAGAAGACTTTCCCACTGATATGGGAAAGGCTGAAACAATAACAAATCTGATCTAATATCAGATCTCATAAAAGCTGTATTGATAAATAGATGAAAAATGAATCAAAAAATATTGAAAGATATTGTAAAGACTAGATATATATTATGGAAAATGATATAAGAATATATTTTCAGAAACAAGATCTCTATCTATTGCAAAGTGAGAGTTATCTATATATCGAAGGAGATGTAACTCTTGACAATGGAACAATATCACGTAATATCAAGTTGAAAAATAATTGTGTAACATATTTGTTTAACGAAATACTTTATGAAATAAATGAAATCAAAAAACACCGTACCTTACATCAAGCCATAGCTTCAACAATAAAGAATTAGGTATATCTTAACAAAAATGAGATCAAAATGTTGGCATATAGACATTTTAATTTGTGTGTACCACTTAAAATGCTTTGGGGTTTTGCCGAGGATTTGAATAAAATTACATTGAATTCCAAGCATGAGCTTATATTACTAAGTTTAAAAATAGATCACGATTCTGTTTATTCTAGTGGAGCAAAGGAAATAGTTAAGCTAAGTGTTACAAATATTACGTGGAAGATTTCTCACATAAAGCTGGCAAAACTAGAAATTCTCAAAACAATAAGCAGTGGTCAGCGTTAAACAATAGCCTTCTGACTTGTCATTACAATCCGGTGCTAACACAAGAAACATAGCTTTTGTGGAATTTGAAACTTTCTCCACACATCGAAAGACCATGATTTGTAATGATTGTATTTGAATCTCGAACATTGTAATTTAATTGATACACAAAGTTCTTTTAAATTCTGACATACATCACTATGATGATCTCAAACTCAATCTCGGCAGCAATCGCTATGCTATTTTATATGAAATGTATACAAAATTTCAACACAACCACTATTATCACGTAATGATTTCAAAGATGTGTTGGATGTGGCACACCAAAATGAAGAAATAAAATCAGGACCCATTCATATAAGAGTTGAAATTCGAACACATAAGAAAATTCCAGAGAATACATCAGCATATTGTGTTTTGATACATGATCGAATATTTGAGTACATTCCCCTAATTGGTGAAATTAAAAGACTTGTTTAAAATTACATTTGCGCATTCTCCTCTTTCCTATCAACTCACATTCATCTTACATCACCCCATTTTTGCATGCTTGACAGAATAAATAAATAAAACAATTTTAAGCTTTGTTCGCTGAATATCTTGATTAATGCTTTTTGGACTTATTTTTTTCTTACCTTTTCAAACTGTAACGTATCTACTTCTTCAAAAAAAAGTCAACGATTTATTTTATATTATTTACTTCTAAATTTTTAGACATATCTTATTACATATCTCTTATCATCTACATAACTTAGTGCTAGTTGTTTACAGATTGTATATAAATATTATGTATTTAAGGTCTAATTGTATTTCTATAATATAGTTCATTTTTATACAAACAATCTCTATATTCATCAATATTCACACAATCTAGCATTGTTTTTCTTTATTCCTTTAGTTTTCTTAATTTCCTTGTTATCATTTTCGATTTCTATTGATTACATCTTTGAACGAAGAAGAGCAAATTTATTTATAATTTCTCCATTCATTTCATCTTTCATCATTCCAATTACCTTTTTGTTTTTCATTGGTATGTTATATGTGATACTATAAGCTAACACTCCATATAGAAATCCAAAAACATAATCTGAAACAAAATCTGCGAGTTTGTTACCATAAAAATTATATCTTCACAGCATTCCCACAAAAAGCTTGCTGTTATTACATGCACACATCATTATTCACCTGCACTGGATACACATGCCGAAACTACATCTGCACCTGAAGAAGAATCCGCTTACGCTACGTTTGTTCAATCCGTTCACTTGTTGCAATAGGTTATAAGTATTGGGTCTATATATTCGTGCGGTCTGCTAAGAGATGGCGTAACTTGTATTATTTCATTGTTATTATTCCATTGGAACATGCGTTGGAAAGCTACTGTCATTGTACGTCATTTCAGTATATGTCATTCATTTGAAGCGTAAACAACAATAATTTTTTTTTTCACTCAAATATGTCGAACTTTGTGCCCGAAAAAGTGTTTTTGCGGGGAGCTTTTCTTCATTACTTTAATATGAAGAAAACTGCTGGCGAAAGTCATCGTATTTTGGTGGAAGCTTATGGTGAACATGCGCTAGCTCAGCGAACGTGCCAAAAGTGATTTGCACGATTTAAAAGTGGTGATTTTGGCTTGGAAGATGATGAACGTCCTGGGCAGCCAAAAAAGTTTGGAGATGAAGAACTGGAAGCACTACTCTATGAAGATTGCTGCCAAACACAAGAAGAGCTCGCAGAATCTTTGGGTGTCACTCAAGTAGCCATTTCAAAACTTTTAAAAGCAGCTGGATATATTCAAAAGCAAGGAAATTGGGTTCCACATGAGCTCAAGTCGAGAGACGTCGAAAGGCGGTTTTGCATGTCCGAAATGCTGCTGGAACACCACAAAAGGAAGTCATTTTTCATCGGATTGTTACTGGTGATGAAAAATTGATCCATTACGACAACCCCAAGTGCAAAAAATCATATGTGAAACCCAGACAACCAGCCAAATCAACAGCAAAGCCGAATATCCATGCGCGAAGGTAATGCTCTGTATTTGGTGGGATCAGATGGGTGTGCTGATTTATAAGCTGCTAAAACCGGGTGAAACCATCAATGGACAACGCTACTGAACACAATTAATCCGTTTGAAGAGAGCAGTAGCCGAAAAACGTCCGGAATATGCGACCAGACACGAGGCAATAATTTTCCATCATGACAACGCTCGGCCCCACGTTGCTATTCCGGTTAAGAACTATTTGGAAAACAGTGGAGGGGAAGACTTACCCCACCCGCCTTATAGCCCAGACCTTGCCTTTTTTGACTTTGTGGATGGGATCCACAAATTGCCAGAAAGATGGGAAAAAGTTCAAATTTTGAAAAAAAAACCGCACGAATTAAATTACATACCCAATATTTCATGTTACACAAACTGTAGTTAGTTCTAAGTTGACTCTTGAAAAATAATAATAAGTTTTTTTTTATAAAAATCTATAAATAATAATTTTCTTGGCCCGAACAGAACGGAACGCAGAACGTGGTAGTAAAAGTAAAGTAAGTAACTTCCGTAGTACCAAAAAAAGTGATTGTGACAACCCGCAAAAACCCAGTGACTAGCGAAAACAAGTGAGAGTGAAGTTTAATTAGTGTTACAACAATTAAAGAATACGAATTAAAATTAAGCAATTAGAACATAAGAAGTGAGATTTAGTGATAGAACTTAAGAAAACTGCAGAATCAAATAAGACCCGCTGTTCTCAACCTTTCACACCAAGAACCAAATCCTGTCCCAGCTAACGTAGCCCCTAAATTGCATACAGTTATAACTTCTATAGTAACCCAATCCTTAATAATTAAGGATTTTGAATAATTCAAAACATCCTTAGTCCCAATGCTGACCTTAACGGTAGGGTTGAGCAATTCGATAATGCTGAACATAGAAATAATTGAAATGACTGGGTGAAAATTCCGGACGTTGTCCGTTGTCTTCGAGATGTTTCAGGTCAACCAGGAGAGTATACCTCCTGGAAGAAAAGTGTCGACAGAATATTTCACTTATACGAACCATTAAAACGTACTCTAAGATACTTCGAAATTTTGAGCGTCAAACGCAGCAAAATTATAAGCAATGCCGATATTGCCCTAGAATTACAATCTATTTAATTGGGAGTGTATTTTTCGATGCTTAACCCTTCATTATGCCTACAAGCGACATCTTGGTACCTTAGAGTATCAAATGATTTCATTAATACATGGCAATAGTGCAATCCAAGAATTTTACCTGTTGTGTACTATCACCTTTCACTTATATTGAATAAAATCCCATAAATAGATGTAAGTCCCAAATCCGTGTCTCTTCTGACTCGAACCTATAGAGACAAAGCCTTGGACACATTCATTAGAGTTTTAAAAGGGGATCTACCAAGGCTTCTTGGTATCAGAGTAACTGTAGATCTTCCATAGGCTCTATATCTATGTCTTAAATTAGCAGTTTCACATGCAGCAATTTCTCCTAAGGAACCTACCCAGAACTATCATGGTCCATTGAATAAAACTCCCTTTTATCCCCATCTTGTTAACTACCCCAAGCAACCTCAAAATCATAACAATATACCCACAAACTATTTTGGTAATCTCTATACAGCCCAATATCAAGGTTACTATCAATAGCAAACTCTATAAAGACCACCTACAAGACCTGTGTCTATGGAAACCTCAACAATACTCACTGGAGCAGTAGGTTATACTAATATACCACTGGAAAGGAATTTTCCACCTGCACCAAAGAGACCCATAAAATACGTGGACCCAAAGAAACGTACCCCCAACTAAGATGCAGAGAAACTTTCATCTAATCACCTCACTGGAAGAACTTGGTCAAACTTGTTTCAAACTTGTTTCATGAGATGAAGAAACCTCGGTGTCTAACAGCTGTTATGCTTTACTTTAATATACATGAACTCTTTTTAATATTCATGTAATATAATAATGACAATTATGTGTTTGTACATTATGCTTATAAGCATTAAATTTGATAATGGCCCATATATAAATTATGAAGTTAGAGCTATAGGTGTATGCTTTGTCTCTCCTTAAATCGGCCTTTAATATAAGGTTTTGACTTAGCATGACTAGCGGCACTAGATGTGTCGTATTGGGCTTGGACGATGCTAGAGAGAGAAAGCATGCATTTTAAAAATAAATATTCGTTGAAACTTGTCGTCGAAGATATCAAAATTGCATTTGCAACTATCATTCTAGTCATATCTCGACAATCAGTCCAACGTGCAGAAAACTCTTTCATCGCCCCAAGTGTCGGCGCGGGCTTACAATAGGTACATTTTCGAATGCAAGATATTGTTGAGTTTTTGTGATTTATGCTGTTTTGTTGAGAGCAAATACGCTGTAATATACGCACACCATAATTACATGACAATTACTAGAATCGGAATCAGTTAATTTTATCAGCATTAAAACAGAACATATGACTGTTGACCAAAAATGTTCTGTGAGATCTCTTGTAAAAAAATTCTGAACTTGTTTGACGAACCCGACAACAAAACTGATTTATACGACTGTTGTTCAAGGAGAACAACGAACTATATCTGTAAATCCAGTTTACAGTAAATGCTATCCCTATCCTGTCCTTAAAGATGAAGTTGAGCGTCAAACAAAAAAACTTCTTTCTGACCATATAATCAGGCTCTCAAGATCATCCTAAAATCCATCTGTGTGGATTGTCCTCAAAAAATCTGACGCTTCAGGCGAACAGATGTATAGATTGGTGATCGACTACCGAAAACTCAATACTGTCACTGTTCTGGATAGATACCCTATTCCCGAAATTAGGGTACTATCACAATTAGGCCAGAATTTCCTTTTCGCAGTACTTGCTCTCTAAAGTGGATTCCATCAAATTCCAAAAAACAGCCTTCTCGATAAACAATGGAAAATACGAGTTCACAAAGCTACTATTTAGGTTAAAGAATGAACCCTCGATTTTCCAAAGAACACTGGAGTTCATATGTACTTAGAGATCACATAGGGAACATATGTTTCGTCTACATAGACGACATCGTCATATTTAGCAAAGAGAAAAAACCCAGTAGAGAACATATAAAAGGTTTTCCAAAAACTTGAGACTGCAAATATGAGAGTGCAGTTAGACAATTGTGAATTTTTAAAAAAGGAGTTGTGGTTCTCGGAACTATAATCTCAGCAAGTGGTATACAAACCAAATCTGAAAAGATGAATGTTATCCTAAACTTCTCTTGTCCCAAAACACTTAAAGATCTCCGATCCTTTCTATGCTTATCGTGATACTACCGCCGTTTCGTAAGATATTATTCCAAACTAACGAAATCTTTTACGACAATCTTAAGAGGGGAAGACGATCGGATCTCCAAAAACGTTTCAAATAAAAAACCCATAACCCTGAGCAAAGACGCAACAGAAGCATTCAACAAAACGAAAAACTCTTTAGCCTCTGAAGATAAAATTTTATCCTATCCTGACTTTAAAAAAAAATTCCAACTCACAACAGAAGCCTCCAAATATGTTATTGGAGCAGTTTAAGCACAAGATAATAAGCCCATTATGTTCATTTCGAGAACCCTTAACAAAACAGAAGAGAACTATGTCGCGAACGAAAAAAAAAGTGCTGGCAATTATATGGTCCCTTAACTGTTCCCGAAATTAATTATATGGATCTGCAAGAGTTAAAGTCTACACAGATCATCAACCACTTACTTATGCATTGAGTAACAAGAACAATAATGCAAAGATGAAACGTTGGAAAATTAAACTCGAGGATTACAACCTAAACTATAAGCCAGGAAAGACTAACACTGTCGCTAATGCAGAGCACCTGTACACATAGAATTCCATATCAGTTCAATGACGGATTCGCAAAACCGAGATGAGAGCTCCCTACATTAATTAATTCCCTCTGTGGAGGTCCCAATAAACGCATTTAAAAACAGCTTCTTCTTCTTGCAGGAATTACCCATTTCTAACTTTCGTAGAATAACTTTTATTCGACCTTCTTATACTAAAGAAAACTTAATTCCTATTTTTAAAATATTCTTAATTCTTTCGATAATAAACGGACTAATGACTGACGAAAGAACAATGGAAATTATTCAAGAAATATATTTATTGCATTTCAAAAATTTCAAAATTAGATTTAATATACACAAATTAAAGTTGACGACCTGATGAACGAAGTGGAACAAGACGAAGAAATAATAAAGATTCATAGAAGAGCACAGTGTAATGCTCGTGAAAATAAAGTACAACTATTGCAAAGGTTAATTCTAAAATTTATAGGTTATTTAAACAATGCAACATATGTTAAGAACAAAAAAACGACCGAATTCCCAATAAAGCAAAGTTACAGGTTATCCCTATTCCACAGTATCCAGGACACATTTATTCCACTGAAAAAATTTAGTACTCACATCACTAGATACATCATCAAAATATGCCCAGTTTAAAATTTTAAAATTTAAATCTGTTGAAGACGTAAAACAACCCCTAAGAGTAATATTCTTTTCTTTCGGCGTACCTGAAATAATAGTCATGGATAATGAAAAAAAATATATCTCGTAGCTATCACATGTGCAGATGTAAAAATTTTCGACTACGATAAATTCCAAATAATAGCCTTACACACGTTAACCGCGAACCTTAAGCTCATTCAAGTTATCGAAATTACCCCATACCAAACCTTACCTATACCAAATAAGCAATCTTGTCAAAAACATTAAAGTTCACAGATCTAAAAGATCATTGAAATTCATTGGTTCTGCAAGGAAGTGGATCGCGGAAAATCCCATGATGACTTAACTATAATGCAAAATAGAATTAACTCATCCAGATGGACACACACGAAGTCGGTTTTGTGTTATATTGACAAAAAAACGGTTGATTAACGGATTTCTTCAAAATTGTGTGCATTGCCTTTTCAAAATGTGTATGTAATAGCTAAAACCGTTTCTTCTCCATTCAGTTAGTGTGGCTTCGTGTAAGAAGTTTTGCAAAAGTATATATATAAAAAAAAAGAAATGGCAAAAAACGTGAAAAATGATTACTTCAAAAAGTAAGCGTATTTTTTTTTTTAATTGAATGTGGTCAAAAAATGCCCAAAAATATATTTTGTTCAGCTATTAAATGTAGTTTTATGTTAAAAATATAAAAGTTGGATTTTCGGATGATTTGCAACATTTGCAATAGAGTTTTTGCCGGTGTGATCGTATGATCACGCTGGGCATGATTAGGAAAACATGACTTTGTATATTTTTAGTTCAGATTACTAACATACATATTTTGCTTTATTTTGTTTTATATGTGTGCTTTTCATAATTTGTAAGACCACTAAGTGCACAAGAAGCGATCGACTATAAATGATCCATGTAATGAAATGGAAAACGATAGGGCTGCAGCGTTGTACATTCTTCCACCGGAAGTAGAAAGCGGTGCACTCAGTGGGGAAGATGATGCTTATGGGGACGATGTCGGCATACCTGAAGATATTTGTGTTGGACAACTTAAATCAACATGTGAGCTTGTAATGCAAAGTGGCAATCGCATTAATTCTTTGGAAGCCACTACGATGGAATATGATGCTGAAAGTGAGGACGAATTTGCTTTAAGTGATACAGTGTTAGCTAACGTTTCGGAAAACTCAGTTACTAATATGCAAACTAATTTACTTGAAGAATCGTGCACGACATTCACAGATAGGCCTTCGTCATCAAATGCTGAACACAGTGTGAGTCGTTTACGTAAAGTAATTCCAACAGTGTCGACGGTGAAACTTCCAATATCAAACAAGAAGATGAATTTCACTTGGACGAAAGATTCTGCAGTAGCCACGGTTCCAATTTTTCCTCAAGCGAATTATAAAAATTGTGATAATTTAAAACCTCATGAGAAATTTGAGAATGCTGTTGTCAATATCGCTTCAACTTTTTATGGCATAAATCCAATTTCCAATGCTCAACGCTATTCCAAGGAACGTAAGAAAAAAAATAAATGTTACTCGACCATGTGTTATTGCAGAGTACAATAAATACATGTGCGGTGTAGATCGTATGGATCAGAATGTCAGCCTATATCGCATTGGAGTAAGAGGGAAGAAGTGGTGGAGCAGTATTTTTACATGGCTGGTAGATGTTTCAGTACAAAATGCTTGGCAATTACATCGCTCAGCCCACCCTGACATACCACAAACAGAGTTCAGACGTCATATTGCCAGATACTACTGCAAGCATTTTGGTGAAATACCAAAAGCAAATGGTCCTCGCAAAAGGAATATAGAAGGAACGGCCCAAGAAACACTTCGGTATGACAGAAGAGATCACTTTGTTCGTCCTTGGGCAAGACGACGATGTGCAGGTGATTTATATGCTGTAACAGGGCGCACTGAGTGTTTAAAATGCAATGTTGGTCTTTGCATTAAATGTTTTGAAAATTATCATACTAAAATTAATGAATAAAGCTGAAATTTCCCTAATAAATTATTTTTATTCCTTATAAAAATCATTTTCCTTAAACTTGCCCAGCGTGACCATATGGACACACCTCATATCTTGACTCACAGAGGGCGCTGGAATGATTGGATAATATTTTTATAATCCTTGAAGCCTGCAGAGACAATTTGTAAAATTCGAAAAAAAAAGTTCTTATTTGATTCGGGTTAATAATGTTAGAGACAATAGGAATAAACAAGTGTTTATTAATAAGCATTATAATGAGCATATAATGTGCATGTAATTTTTTTAATTTGCGTTCAAAATCTGTGTATTACATATGAAGAATCTGTGCTCATTCGTTCTCAACTGCGTATTTAACAGTTATATAAAATAAAAAATAAATACAATAACTAAACTGAAAATATTTATTAGATATCAATTTTTCTTGTTCTTTACCTTCTTTACGTATATTTATTTTCATATACTTTGCAAATAGTTCCATGCTAAATTTAAATTTGGAGTATATATCTAAAAATGTTTATAAATTTGTACAAATCATGTTTCTCGATTTACTAAAAAATCTGTGAGGATCAATAAGTTTCTCATTTTTGTTTTCATATATAAATGGCTGCATTCGATTATTGAAAACGCTTTTATAAACTTTCAAATCATCACATGCTTCACATGGACGTGCACTATTTTTATTGTGCAAATTTGTTCGAGTTTTAGCATACCAATGTCTTTTTGTATCTCTATCTTACACTCTTTATAGTTTGGTTATCACCCGAATCCTTTTTACACACAGAATGAATCATATCTGAACGAACATCGTGTAACACTTCTGCTTAAAGTTTTTTAGCAAATACTACATTTTTGTTTATTACCATGCACATTTAAAACATATCTTCTTGAATTTCTATTTAAAAAAAAAAACACATTGATCACAACCACAAAAAACACATTGACCAACTGACCCACATTAACGTCATTGACTTTGCGTCAGTGCTAACCGCTCTCTGCGTCCCAGGATCGGCAAATATACTCTTCTTCCCGAAGTCTCTAATAGGTCAGCAGCCATTCTCCTATATCTCAGCAGGAAAAACTGCAGGATGCTTAGTGGCGTCGTGACGGGGCACAAACAGGGCCGGTGCTAAGTACTTAAGTGTGCTATGCATAAGTGATACACTATCCTGCAACGATGTGATGACGACATCGCGAACCACTGTCTCTATGAATGTCCGGCTTACGCTTGCATCAGACGACAGATATTTAGCACTGACGTGGGGGTTGCTGGTACTGTAGACACCTTTTCACTGAAGCGCTTACTTATCTTTCTTGGAAAGACCGAAGGATTCTATTAAAAGAAATTTATAAGGAGTACAGCGAACTAGATCTTCGTCTAGAGGGTTTATTCCAACTAAAAAAAAAAAAAAAAACACTAAATCTCGGTTACAAAATTGCTCGAGTTTAGATGGTGAGAGTGAGTTCGGTACGTAAAGACAAGTTCTCGGTGTTTCCGATTGCTCGTTATATAGTGGTGTGAATCCCCTGGAACATATGAAACTGCAAATGCACACCCATAGTTCCTGTATGGATATTATTTTAGGCTAGGGATGCTAGTAGCAGAGGTTGATCTCAGCACATAAAATAGATAAGTACTAGGGTACTCTTTTCTGCTCTTATTTTGAAAGAAAGTGGTGCAGATAGGGACATGAGTCATACCTAGACCTTACTTTGTCTAGGCCCGCAAAGTAAGAATAGACGTCCTTGTTTCTCCGATTCTTCCACTCCTTGTGACAGTAGATTTTCCACTTCCTGAGTTCCAAGAAAACTTTTTTTCCAGGAGTAGGTTTTTCGGCACAGACTTGTTCAACCGTTCTAGCGTTTGCCGCTTGAAGCACTTCACTCTAAAAGTTCCGTTCTAATTATCGTAAATCTCTGCTCGAATGCAAACACTTTCCGCTTTGGCTAGCTCCTTATAATTGATCCAAACAATGTTTGCGCTCAGCGTCGTTCCGACTGTTGTCATTGTTAGCCTTTCAATTTTTGTTTTTTACTAATAACTGCGCGCTCAAAAAATTGTGTACTCTTCAAATGTTTGTACACAGCGCGGGCGAAGGAAATTTAGGGAGAAAGAACAGAGAAGTACTGATGTACATTGTTTTTAAATGTTTGCAAGTTATAATGACCAGGAAATAGAGAGCTCGGTAGGACATTCCATAAGCGAGTTGTGAGGAACGAATCACGATATTTTAGAGTACGTCTGAAAATGGGATTGAGGGTACACTGATGAGCATTTATAGCGAGACGGGTGCTACGGTTGAAAGTTTGAAGGAGCGCAATACTACTGGCTATTTTAATGGACCACCGGTGGTGGAAATGAACTGACTGATATTATACCCACCTCCAGGTGTGGGCATTGTACCCCAATTTTTGGCGGATAATTGCCTTATATATTGTGGCCAGATCAGAAGGGGTGAAATACTTTTTACATTGCTTGAGGAAACCTAGGCATTTCGTAGCATTTTAGACGAAATCAAATACGTGGTCATTCCAACGTAAGTTGTTACTGACACACATACCGAGAGTGGAAAGTTTTTCGATTTTGACGATGTAAATGGCATTCATGGATAAGGACTGAATATTTAAATTTCGCTTTAATGACAGTAGACAGCATTGAGTTTTGGAAGCAATATTCCACTCTATTGATAGTTCCCCAATTGGTTACCATGAGTGCAAAGTTTTTCGGTTTCGACGATGTAAGTGCCATTCATGGATAATGGCTGGATATTTAAATTTCGCTTTAATGACAGTAGACAGCTGTCTACTGCTGCCGTTCCCGTTCTCAGTCGAAGAGCAGCAGCGTGAGTCCAGGAACGAATATGAAAAGCAGAGAGTACTGTCATCAGCAAAGGAATATATTGTATAAGAAGTGGTAGATAAGATATAATTTATAAAAATTAAATTAAAATGAGTGTCGGAGACAGAACAAAGAATTGGGGCACACAAGGATTTATTTTTTGTATTTCAGACTTGAAACCGTCTAAGACAACTTAAAGGTAATTTCTAATCCATTGAAGAAGAGAGTCATCGATCCCAAAAGCACGCATATTCAATGAAAGAGACTGATGCAAATTCTGTCAAATGCCTTGGAAATATCGAGTTCAACTATTTTGCTTTGGCAAATATTGCCGGTTGTTGAAAAGTTTTTGCGTTTCGAGATATTTCTTAGGCTGACGGCTTATAAGTGTTTTTATGACTTTGGAAAGATGGAACTCAAGTGCAATGGGGCTGTAGGAAGAGAGAGTATATGATTCGCCTTTTGTAGGGACGGGCTGGACAAATGCTGTTTTCCATCTGCTCGTAAGGAGCCCTAAAGAGTAGGATTGATAAAAGAAGAACACATCTTTAGAAAAAAAGAAGGTATGCCATCTAGACAAGCGCATTTGTGTATGTGAAGATCGTTTAGTACTCTTGTTACTATACGAGTGCGAAAATGGACTAGTCCCATTGAAAATTCGACGCACTCAAGTAAAGGCGGGGCCAAAGCACAACCTGGAAGTGTTGAGCTAGCCGCAAAGTGTGCAACAAGCAGATCGGCCTAGTTCAAAGAGCTAACAGCTGGAATGTTATTGTAAATGAGCGTTGGGATGAAGAATGAGGCAGAATTTCTAATGTTTTTGACGAGCAACAAAACATTTTGGTCGTATTGGAATTTCACACGCTTAAGAAAGATTTTGCAGTCATTCCTCACTCGTTTGCTCGTGATTATAACAGCAGCGGCCTCCACATCGTTATGGAGGAAACATAACGACCAGTTAAAATTACTAAAGAAGCTCTTAAGTTCGCTCTTATTGGCTTTTTCGTATTGCCATAGACAGAGCAATCAAACTCCTTAAAGGCCGAATTGCTGTAAAGTTTGGGGCTTCTATTAATATTGATATTGGTTCTTTTTGTGAAATAATGGAAGGATTAATTGAATTTGCGCGAAAAAATCCATGTTTATACGACCAGAGTGATAAAAACAACAAGAACATTGTTTATGTTTTACAGGCCGAAATATGGGAAACTATTGGAAAAAATTTATTTTGACTGGTAATGCAAAGTTACTGACACTAAATATTTTACAGTGATGACCGCTCTTTGTTGACATATTCTAACGCGGCAGTAATAACGCCACGTTAAATAATCTTACCACCGGGACATAAAAACGCGTTCTGTTTGAATGGGCTATATGCGCACAATACATTTAACGCATTGGTTGCATTGCGTTATGTAGAATGCATGTGTACGAAATATATATAGAATATGACGATAAACGAGCTCAGATAGATAATCGAAAATATCTCGTAATCTCCTATAGGTTTAGGAAACTTAAGAAAAATTGGAATAAGGCGCTTATTAAAGTAAAATTTAAGTAACCAAAGATAAAGTAAAATTTAAGTAACCAAAGATAAAGGAATTAGCAATTTTGGACTGCCTCTACCAACTGATTGCGATATAAACCAGAACGTTGTTGATGTTAAAGAATATGCATTTTGAAATGAATAATTTGCAAGATGGTCAAGTTACCCTTTTCATTGAAAAGCAAATAAAAATGATTGGACTGCATAAATCACTCTATTGAGTGAATCTAGCAAGATTAATTAATATTAGAATTTATAGTTCTATCCATGTCGCAAACTTGGATGACACATTAAATTTTCAAATGGATTTCTTTATAAATCCGCCAAAATTATCAGACTTAATTCTACTAAAAGTTGCTGCCCTTAAATTTTTAAATGCGCACATGACAATAGTGTGTATTTACAAACACATCGAAACGGGCTGAATATAAAAAACTATAACAAAATAAAAGAAAACTACTTTCGTTTTTTTACTTTATATTAAACCTCACTGTGATATTTGCAAAGCTAAACGTGTTCCTAAGTTTACTTTATTCACTCATATTGCAGATACCACTATCCCCACATTCTGTATTTCCACCTCCTTTTTAGCTAAATCTATGCCTGATACCCGTGCCCATATGAGATCGAAATTATTTTCTTGCGGCACTAGTTGGACACAGAACTCCGTTGTGCTTACGCTAACCACAATATTCAGAGGCTGTTATCTTCTACATATAATAATGGAATCAACATTTCTTCTAACGTTAGGATTAATCTTCGCATTCGGATTTGTCGCTTCTGTTGAGATTCAAGTAAGTTAACATTTATTCACATTATTTGTTTCCTCTATTCTTAATTATGTATTAATAAAAATGCAAGCATATTGACCAAGCAACTGTCTTATTGAAATTTAAGATTGTTTAGTTCGTGCTTGTAACTTTATTCTTATTTGTCTGTTTAAAAATAATTTATGTAAGTTTGGGCAAAATTGTAAATATCATTAGGCAACAGTAATAATTTACGTGAATATAAATAAATAAAAAAAAAAATTACCCAACATTCACTTCTGACCTAATATTTATTCTGCAATAGTATAGTTTTGTATCTATTTTAGCATATACTTTTGCACCTTATTATACTCGTATGTAACACATTCAACTGGTTGAAAGCGCATGAGATGATTGAACTCTTACCATTGTGCTTTATTTTTGGTTTTACTTTTATTCTCTTTTCAACCAGTTTTGAAGCAAAACTAGGCCGTCGCACTGAGATTGTGTAGACTTATGTAATACCGCGTGTCTATGCTGCACGAAGAAGAATGCGATTATTTTTTTATTACAACCTAAAGTTTTTATGTATGTAATTGTAATCATAAAATTTCAGAATTTCAATATTATTAGCTAAGGACGCTATTTGTTAGTGGAGAGTAATCACACAAACTTAAAAGAAACATTTAGCACATCCGGTGTAATATCGACGCAAATGACATTTTTGTAAATGTTGAGAAATGGTTTTCAAAGTTTTACCTCTTCTATGAAACAACATAGTGCACTATAAAACACAGGCAATATTGTCTTGTTAAGTGCTAAAAATATTTTATTAATGTGCGAACAAGATTTAAAAATATGTTTGCTTTGAAGTCTTATTCCAGTAAAGAAGGGCTTTGAAGTTTTCAAAGACCCTCAATTAAGTCATTTTTGCCTTAAGAGTAAATTTTTTTTGTCAGTTGCGACATAATGTTTCTTTATATTCTTGGAATTGTGCTTTTTGTGCTTTATTTCCTATTTATTTAATTAAAAATTATTATTATAAAATTGTGCGTAATATTTCGGAACAATGTTTGTTTTCAATAAATTTAGCAAGTCATTTTTTTTCTTCCCGTAATTAAAATTTTTGATGTGTAAGCCGATTTTAATTTTACATTTTTGAAACCTTTTTTCTTGATTGAGCGTCCAATGTTTTGGGTTCTTGCAAGGATCCATTCACTTTCATAGGAGATCTTGCACTTAAGATAATCACTTCCTTTTGTGAATCTTTTGATTTTGATATCTGAGAGTTTTTTGTGTTTTTTGTGATGTTGAAACCCATTTCGCCCGTTAGCAATTTAAGGTCACAAAAATCTTTAAAGCACATCTCAACTTCATCGTTGAGTAGTGACTTTCTATTCTTGGAATAGAGTTAATGTGTTCATGAATGGAATTGACAACTTCTGACTGTAGTTTCGTATGTTTCCGGTGTTTTCCGTGATTATCTTCAGGAATTACACAAGCACCTGTAAACTTTGATTGGATGACCGTTCGGAGGCCACAATCTTTTATTCCTAATGTATTCGTAAGAAAAGTTATACATAAAAGTTATACATAAAAGCATACTCTTATACTTTTTCCGTCATTCAGAAATAAAAATGAGCAGTTTAGTTCCATTGGATTTTTCGGTATAAGGCCTTGTTTAATTCGTCGAAAAGCGAGTTTTAAAGGAGCAATGCAAGGACCCAAAAACTCACGTTGTTTTTGCAGTGATCTTAGTGACCAATATGTTTCAAAGAGATGTGTTCTCTGATCTTTTGTAAACTTTGAAGAACAAGAAAGCTTACATTTGCAAACTTGCCCCATGACTCTTTCTCCCATCTCCTTTTCCAGTATTTTTCTTAAGTTTCCTCTGATTTTTTAGCCATAGCTCGGACTTACGAATCCTTTTCTTTTTCCTTTTTTTGTTTCAATGGGTCGATTATAAACTGCTCACTGTCCCCTTTTTCTTTGCTTAGCGATGGCATAATTTTTGACCGCTCCTTGTCAGACGAAGATGATGATATCAAAGATGAGCTTTCATCATCTAAAGGCTTATATTCACTTTTGTCTCCGGAAAAATCTTCATCTATTGTGCCTTCATCATAGAATTTTTAACTCTTCTTAGTTTTATAGGAGCTAATTGACAATTATCTAAATATGAATGAAAATAAAAAGAAGCCATAAGTGACATAAGAAATTCAGATTGAAAAATATACCCTCTGAGTTCAGAAGATTTGGTTGATCGTCTTGCACAACCTAACTTCCAGCAGGCAAGATTTCAGTCTCGTTTAATGACATAAACGTATCTGAAAGATCAGTCTTAGATTACACCTTAGATACACCTAGTGCCCTACACTAGGTGAAATTGTAGTTCTGTTATCTATATAGTTAAGTGAAATGAAACCTATATTTATTTTTATAATAAGTATGACTTACCTATTTCAATCAAGTTTGTGTTCAATTTTCTCTATACTTGCTTTGTGTTTGAGAAGAGGATGCCGGGCTATCTTTTTCAAGCGCTAATCGCACTGCAAAACACACTTTTACTTATTTAAACAGTAATGAAAATACAATCACTAGACTTACACACAAAAATATTAAGAGCTAAAATAATACAACGGCACTTCCTCAAAAAAAAAAAATAAAAATAAAAATAAAAAAAAATTTAAAAAAATAAAAAAACGCTAAGGAAAAAATAAAAGCAAATAAAAAATTTTATGGTTCAAAAACACAATGGCTTTTAAGCAATAAAAAGTAAACACCTTGAAACAATAACGGCGTTCATTTTTGACTTAAAAAAATAAAAAGAATCTGACCGATTGGAATTTACGACGTTATAGACTTTTTAAAATATACACTCTTTTCAAAAGCCCGCACGCAGCTGACTTATGTGACATTTTTGCTTTGAAAAGCTTTGTCGATAAAGTTTTTGTGGCAAACGAAAACGTGCCCTCTTTTGAAAACTAGACAAGGTACAATTATGCCGTCTTTACACCAAAGAGAACTGAAAATTTACAAAATTATGGCGTTATTTACTATATTTCAGAAAAATTGCATTTACGTCATTATTCCACCGAATGTGCGATTTATTGAACTTAAGTAATTATATCATTTTTCAATTGATTGAGTTCCATTTTAATACTCTATTTGAACATTAACTGTCATAAGAAATATTAAGGAAAAAAATATTAGCCTTACTCAAACAGCTAAGAAACTTTAGAAGGGTAACCTTTATTTTTGAAATATTTCAACTCAAAAAGTTAAACTTTTGAACTTCGTCAAAAACATTAGAAATTCTGGCTCATCTTCCATCCCAACGCTCATTTACAATGACATTCCAGTTGTCAGCTCTTTGGACAAGGCCAATCTGCTTGCTGCACACTTTGCGGCTAGCTCAACACTCCCAGATTGTGCTTTGTCCCCGCCTACACTTGAGTGCGTCGAATCTACAATGGGACGAATCCACTTTCGCACTCATGTAGTAGCAAGAGTACTTAAAGATCTCAACATACATAAATCCGCTGGTCCAGATGGTATATCTCCCCTTCTTCTGAAGAGGTGTTCTTCCACGCTGGCAAAACCACTGCGTAAGCTTTTTCATCAATCCTACTCTTTAGGACTCTTTCTGAGCAGATGGAAAACAGCATTTGTCCAGCCGGTCCCAAAAAGGCGAATCTTCTTCTCTATCCTCCTACAGACCCATTGCACTTACGTTCTTTCTTTCCAAGGTCATGGAAACGCTGATAAACCGTCAGCTCATGAAATATCTCGAAACACGAAAACTTCTCAATGACCGGCATTTTGGTTTTCGTAGCAACAGGCCCACTGGTGATTTGATGGCATGTCTCACCGAAAAGTGGAACCAATCAATCTGGCGAAAGCAAGATAGTTGCCCTTGATATTTCTGAGGCATTTGACAGAGTTTGGCATCAAGCTCTCTTGTCAAAAATGTGTGCTCTTGGGATCGATGGCTCTCTTCTTCAATGGATTAGAAATTACCTTTCGGAACGTTCAATTCAAGTTGTCTTGGACAATTTCAAGTCTGATATTCACAAAATAAATGCTGATGTGCCCCAGAGCTCCGTTCTGTATCCGACATTCTTTTTAATTTTCATTAATGATCTCTTGTCTGCTACTTCTAATCCAATTTAATCCTTTGATGATGACAGCACTCTCTGCTTCTCATATTCGTTACCGGACTCACGCCCCTGCTCTTTGGCTGTAGAACGGGAACGGCAGCGTATGCTGTCTGCTGTCATTAAAGCGAAATTCAAATACCGAGCCATTATCCATGAATGGCACTTGCATCGTCGAAACCGATAAACTTTCCATTGTCGGTATATATACCAGTAACAACTAACGTTGGAATGACCACATATTCGATGTCGCCAAAAATGCTGCGAAATGTCTAGGTTTCCTTAATATATTTCCTTAAAATATTTTACCCCCTCTTATCTGGCCACAATATATAAGGCATTTATCCGCCCAAAACAATGCCCACATCTGGTCAGGTGCTCCTCCTGCTAGATAGGATTCAAAACCATGCGATGAAACTATATTGTGATACTAATATCATTCAATCAATTGACACCCTCGAATACCGACGTAATGTCTCCTGTCTCACTTTGTTCTCACACAATCGCCAGTAGCATTCCGCCCATTCAAACTTTCAACCGTAACACCCGTCTCGCTATGAATGCTCATCAGTATACCCTCAAGCCTATTTTCGGACGTACTCTAAAATATCGTGATTCTTTTCTAAGCCGTACAACTCGCTTATGGAATGCCCTGCCGACCTCTGTGTTTCCTGGTCATTATAACTTGCAAACATTTAAAAAAAATTTACATCGGTACCTGTTTTTTCTTCCTCCCTAAATTTCCTTCGCCCGCGCTGTGTACGAACATTTTAAGGGTACAAAAACTCCTTGAGCGCGCCGATTATAAAAAAAAAAAACTTCAACATAACAAAATTATATTTAGAGCTGTACTCAGGAATACTTGAAAAATGAGTCAACAATGTATATATATTGTAATACGTTGAGAACTTTTTTCTATTTAATATATAAATGTTATATAATCTTTTATATATATATGATAAGGATTATAATAGCCATTAAAAACATTTTGAATCTAATATACATTCTTGTTACAGAATATTTAGAAGAGAATTATTTGGCTTTCGTTAAATCTGAACCATCTTCGATTTACAATCTATTCAATTTCTGTCGCACTTAAATAAAAATTTTCCTTGTATAATTAAATTTGTTTTAAAAAAGATAAAAATTGTATAAGTTAAGCTGAAAATCTTCTAGAAAATTTCCCAAATGCTCATTTAAGTCACAGAAAGTACCACAAATATATATACATATTAAAAATTAAATTTAGGAAATAAATACTGCAATAAGTTTTGGTTTTTTTTTATGTTGCCTCTTCAAACAATATCCTGATATCATCAATATATTTATATTATATGTAGGTACACTGTACCTACAAATATAGACAGCACATTTATTGATGGATATGAATTTCAGCTTTTTAAATTTACTGTACTCCTAGTTTTGTTTTTGTTTTCTTTTCTATGTACACACTGAGTTATAGTGTGTTTAAAAAAGTTAATTTGAAAAAGTAGGTACCAACAATTATTAAGTTATAACTTCTAGTGTTTTAAATCTAGTGCAACCCATCTGAGCTAGCCAATTGATAAAAGATAAATTATAATAATTTTCAATTACTATGACCATCCATGCTGTCAGTTTCGAGATATTGGTCTTTAAACACAAAATTAAATTTTTTTTTTTTTATTAAATTTTTGGGTAAATCAGATTTGTCTCGGAAAAGTGTGGTTATAATTTTTTTTCTTTTTTATTATTTTGATGCGCCATAGTACTATATATCTATAAATTCACTATACGAAGTTTTTACCTAGGGCTTACAGTATAAGGTTAAAAAAATTAATCACCAATAGGGCTATTTTCTCATGTTACTAAAAAAATACTCTAAAATAAGTGCACTTTTTTTTACCGATATCAGTTGTGTATTAAATTTCGATAGCATCACATTGGAGTTGAAGTGTTATAATGATTTTTTTTAAATTTGCCATTGAAGTATTCTGTATTCAAGTGAAGAATGTTCAGGCATCCATTTTGTCTATGAATTTTTTATTTGCAGTGCTGAAGCGCCGCAAGCAGAGTATCAACGAAGATTTCCTATACGACGTGTCCCTTAACAAAGGATGTTTAGAAATACTCAGAGAAGATTGTGAGAAACGGAACTTTAATATGGAAGCAAAAGAGCCATCATATATGTTAATATACATTCGATGTCTTTACGCCTAAATGTATCTCATGTCTTGCTGACGAATTTTGCAAGCTTTACATAGAAAGAACCTCCATTTTCATGATGCAACACCAATTTAGGAATTATTACCAGAAGATCTGCCTATACCAATATGATGGTGCTCCAAGTCATTATGGCAAAATAGTTAAGTAATACTTAGATGAAAAATTTGCAAATCGATGGATTGGAAGGAATTTTCCAATGCATAAGTCTGCAAGATCACCAGATTTGACAGTTTTGAATTTCTACGTATGAGGAACGATGAAGGCAGGAGTATATTCATCTAAAATAAGAAAATTGGCTGAATGGCAAGAACGGATATCAGTAGCGGCACAATATATCAAAGAAATCAACTCGTAACTATTAATATTACAAGACTCATTCAATAACGAGCATTAGCTTGCATTCAATCTGATGGAGAACACTTCGAGCAACTGTTGTAGATTTAAGATTATGTAAATTACGATTAATAATAAAATTAATTATTTATTTATTTATAATAATTTATTGTAACGGTAAATGAAAGTACACTTATTTTAAAGTATTTTTTTATGAATAATAAAAATAGTTACATTGGGGACTAATTTATTTAGCCTTATACCTGGAAACTTAAGCCCAATGTAAAAACATTGTATGGTCAATTTGTAGGTACCATTATGGCGTACCAAAATAATAAAAAAGAAAAAAAATTATCAGCACACTTCTCTGAAATAAATGCCATTTTCCCCAAAATTCATTTAAAAAAACTAAAAAAAATTATGTTTGAAGAACATTATCTCGAAAAGGAAATAATGGCTGTTTAACGTGTTTAAATAATGGTGTTTAAATGTGAATTCACTATTGGCTATCAAACGAGTTGTTGCTTTAGGCTTAATACACTAGAAGTTATAATTTAATTATTGTTAGTACCTATTTCTCTGAAGGAACTTTTTTAAGCACCCTGTTACTCAGTGCTTCATATGTTATACGAGTAAGTTCAGTATCATATTGTAAAATTCATTTTCCTATACTCGTGCATGCCTTTCATGATACTCTTATCCAAATAAATTATCTTAAGGGAGTATTCAAGTCTAGAGACATGAATTTCGGACGGTTTTTGAAACTCTGTACAAACGAAAAAAAAAAAAAATTTATCCATTTTCTTATCATTTGCTTATTGATCTTTTAAGATTACATAAAAAATTAACCGAAAAAAAAACTCAAAATTCACAAAGTTATAAGCTGGAAAACTGGGGGTAAAAAAAAGCTTCTGACCCTTCTGGTCATCTGAAACAGCCGAACCTTGACAAAGTCACAAAATAGCGGCCGTTTTAAGATAACAATTTTTATTTTGGCATGTACTTTAACAATTCTGACTTTTTTAAAAATAGTAAAATTAAAGATCTGAGCATGCTTGAGACGATAAAGGAATATTCAACTCGAAAAAAGTAGTTTCGAGAAAAACGCGTTTAAAATTTTGAGACAATTTTGTACCGGTCAGGCCAAAGCAGACTGTCTAAATTAAATTTTTTAAATCTAAATTTTTTTTTCGATTTTTTCAAATCTGTAAACAAAATACCCCCTTAAATGATTTCTTGATGATTGATCTCAAAATTGAAGAGCATAAGCTTTATTATCTTCAATACAGAGTTTTATTTTACAAATTTGTATGACCGTTTAGTTTTTTGGAACAATTTTTGAATATTAATTCAACAAAAAGACTTCCGATGATACTACCACCTTGATAAAAAAAAGAAAACCACCGTGTGGTTATTTGATTTGATTTGAGTTCTGTTTTTTTGTTAAGTTAAATCTTAGCGTCATAGCTTGACACTTGCAAAAGTTACGTAGCCAAGAGTACAATTAACTCTGTGTGTGTTAAATTTAAATTTGCAACAACGAACTTGTATTAAATTTTGCGTAAAAAACAGATTTAATGATGCGCTAACGTTGGAAATGATGGAAAAGTGTTTGGGAAACGATTTTCTAAAAAGAACGGTCGTTTACCAGTGGCACAAGCGGTTCAAAAATGATCGTGAGTTAATTGAAAATGATGAACGCAGTGGCAGACCATCGACATCGAAAAAAGACGAAAGCATTGATGAAGTAAAAGAAATGTTGGTCAATAACCGCAAATTAACCATCAAAGAGATATCGGAGGACTTGAACATTGGCTATGGATCCTTCCAAGACAAGATGATTTGCGAGGCTGAATCCGATCCCACATTCATCAAAAGGATCATTACTGGAGACGAGACGTGGGCTTATGAGTACGACACGCGTCTTCATGGATTACAACGGTGTGGTGCATCATGAATTTTTGCCAGGAGGCCAGACAGTAAACAAACAGTATTATTTGGGCGTTATGAGACGTTTGCGTGAAGCAATTTGCCGAAAGAGACCAGAATTGTGAGCAGAAAACTCGTGGATTTTGCACCATGATAACGCACTCTCGCTCAGTGCCATCATTATTCGTAATTTTTTTGACGGAAAATGCAACAAATACCATCCAACAGCCACCGAATTCACCTGATAGGGCTCCCTGTGACTTCCTTCTGTTCAATCGAGTTAAAAAAAACCACTACGGCGTTTCAGCAACCGAGAGGAAGTAATGGAAAAATCGCAGGAAGCACTGGTGGCCATACCGAAAACCGAATATAAAAAAACGTTTCGAGGATTGGATCATGCGCTGGCATAAGTGTGTTGCAGTCGATGGGGATTGCTTTGAAGGGAACAATATAGATTTAGATGAATAAACTTCAGGAAAATTTTGATCAAGGTAGTTTGCCATTTTGAAATTAAAGCTGTTTTATTTTATTGTGGTCATTAGTTTTTGACGACATTTTTTACGTTGGTGACCATATTTGTTGTGAGTCTGTCTTTCTGTTTTAGAACATCTGTATAAGAACGTCCCATTTGACTATAAAGTTGCACACCAAAACAGACCACAATTTTTCTTTATAAGAAACTGATATTTTGGAAACAGTAAAACAATATAACAGGTGCACCTAACATATTTTTGATTTTAATATTTCTCATCAAATCGTCGATAATTGTATTTTATTTATGCCAATTAATATTTGTTGACTTTTAAGTAGAAAATAAAATAAAAATTATATTTTATTATGTTATCGACATTCCATTTATCTGCATACCAATCTGGCCGCCGGAACGAACCAAGTATTAAGATTTTTTTAAGTAACTAATTTAACACATTTCTCTAAATTAAAATAACGTTACATATGTTCATCTGTTTTTGTTTGTGAATAGGCATTTGGAAGCTTGTACCATCCTGAGGAATCGTTCAACAACAAAAATAAAGCGGAAAAGCAAGATTTAAGTAAAGTCCCGGGAGTACCTGGTGTAGATTATCCTATCTATCATGAAGTACCCCACACAAACTTTAATTGCGGCAATGTACCAGCAGTTCCAGGAATGTACGCTAATGTAGAAACTAATTGTCAAGTAAATTAAAAAAATATATATATTAAATTTAGTTTCTACGACTACGAATTTGTTTTTACAGGCCTATCATGTTTGCCACGATGGCAGGGAAGGTCATCAAGGAGCATCCTTTCTTTGCACAAATGGGACCGTTTTCAATCAAAAAGAATTTGCTTGTGATTGGTGGTACAATGTTAATTGTGCTGAAGCACCAAATTACTACAAGTATGTGACTAACATTATAACCAATTTAATTTTTAGCGCCAAAATCTAGTATAACTAAATCAAAATACCAGTCCATAATGATTCCAAAAAGGGATTAACATTTGATTATAAATCACACAACTTATATTCTATAATTCCTAATACAACTTGGAAATATAGTTTCCTCTACTAAAATCGCCTTCAACCTTGCATGTAAAATATTCATATATGCAATACAATACATACATATGTACTGATATGTGTAATATTCTCCCGATATATATATGTTATTTGTCAGGCATTATCTTAAATAGTAACTATTACGCGTATACCCTATCCAGTCCATTCAATTAATATTCGTTATCCACTAATGTTCCGTGTTTGATCAGCTTTTTTAGTGTGTGAAACCTTAAGTATAATAGGGTTTTTTTTCTCATTTAAATAACAAAGCGAATAGTTCAGGGCAAAATAATTTCGAAGTTGATCTTATATTTTATGGTCTTTAGGGTTGGAAACCAATAGTCTGACTATCAGTCAAGTAATCCGGCAAATACAGCAAAGGGATATAACTTCCCACTTACCGATCAAGTCCGAAAAAATTTTTAGAGTACTTGTTTGGTTTGAATGCTTAACAAAATATTTTAGGGAATCTTCAACACAGTAGCATCCTGTTCACTGCATATACTGCAGAAGCACTTGTAATGCAGATTTAATGCGTACACACATATATGTATTCAGTATTATTCAATTGAAAAGTGTGGGTATTTTTATTAGTAATTCTGGTATTTACATAAGCCCGAAATGCACACACGGAAATGGCTAAACTGATCTCGGTGAGACTTACTGTAGGGCATAGTATTGTATTTTGTACAACATGATTAGGCTATTGTCTATCTTGAACTTTTAGCGAGAAAAAAGTAAAAGGAAACCTCATAAAATTGTTTGCATGCCGTAAGACTAATAACAATAACTTCATGGATCGCACAGTCTTAGCTTCCAAACTTATCTAGAACAAATAATTACTATAAAGTACAATAATTATTCAAAATATTAAGATACAATATTTGTTGTGCTCAATCCGGAATACTTGTCATCGCTCTTATTTTTCATAGTTCAAATAAATTCAGTGTTTTGCCTGACCAACTATCATAAGTTGTAATATTACAATATATTTCTTACATTTAGTATATAACATTGTTCAAATGTCCTTATAGCTTAAAGCTCATGATTTGATTAATTTTGTATACACTTACTCTAACTTTCGATGCCTTATTACATACGAGTGCTACTATAAGCCAATTGAAAATGCTAAAACTTTCCTTGAATAGGGCGATTATTTCTGCCAAATTCAGTTGGTATTTCTTGCTCGATTGTTTTAATTATTATGTTTTGTTATGTGTTATGTTGGTTCCAGCAAGGCATTTCAAACCATATTTTTGAGTAAACCATTAACTTACAGAAAAAACAATTGGATGACAACATTATATCGCGAGTTCGACCTGTGAGTTGCCCACCGAGATCGTGCGATTTGACGCCACTGAATTACTTTCTGCGTGGCTATCTAAAGATTTTGCGTATGCTGATAAACCGCAAACTGTTAAGTTCTAGGAAGCTAATATCAATCCGTTATTCATAAAATGAGACCCCAAATGCTTAAAAAAAATGCCGAAAATAAAAAAAAAAAACGGGCATAAATCATTCTTTATATTGAATTAAGGTTTTTGATTCAAACACAATTGTTAAAAATGTAGCTTTTAAAAAACAGTCTTTACAACAACAATCTAGGAACATTATTGCTATACGCACCAGTTGGATAATTCTAAAGATGTCACTATTCAAAACTCTACAATATATATATATGTGGCTCAAGTGGTAGTGTATTGACTTCCCAATCGGAAACACTTTTTTTCAGGCAACGAAAATCTCGTGAGATGAATGGTTGCCTTAATACAACAACAAGTCAATTTACACTGATAATTTAGTGTTCTCATTAAATGTTGGATGCCATCCATGGAGCGAAATGGATATCTTTATTTCTCTCTCTATCCCATTTTCCTTAAAACTTAACACATGTTCAGGCACTTTAAGTGTAGTCATACCCATTTGAGTGTTAAGTTCTTTTATAAAAAAAATACTCTATTCACTTTCAAGAAGACCTTGATAAGTTTTCAATTTGGTGCCTAGAAAATTGATTAAAGTTTAATAACTCAAAATGTCAATCTATGGCAACGTTACTTAAGTACAATCAATCTCCTTATCGCATTTATATTCTACACAGCCAACCTTTATCCCAGGATTAATCCCTTCGCGACCTTGAAATATTGTACGATAGAGAGTTACATTTCTGCCAACATATTGATGAAATAATACTTAAAACCAACTTATCACTCGGTTTTATCAAACGTTGATCCAAAACAATTCCTAACTCCTATATGTCCAGGTCCCCATTACCTTTGTAAAGCACTTGAGTATGCCAATCATATCTGGTAGAACTTTCGGCGAGTTTATATATGTGGAATAGAGAACATTTAATGCCGTTGTCTTAAATTTTCTTTTTAAGGACTACCCTGGGATGACTTTTTTTTCCTTTCTATCTTAGCCGCCTCAAACTTATTAACTTCAATACCCTCGAATATATTATGCGGAGATCTAGCTGACATTTTCTTCAATCAATGACTGCTTCTGATTCTGTGGATTACGCCTCCCTCTACAGTTTTCTTTTCTTCAACACTAACCTATCATACCTCTTATGGTTCCAACCAACCAATCTCCCATACCTATGCCTCGAAAAGTCAATTCTCACCTCTCCGTTTTTGTTCGCATTGCATCGTTTTTTCGCCTGTGAACATCTACTCCAACGGCAAAAAGGGAAGGGTTTTCCCTTTCCCGCATCGTGACGGGTGATGAAAAATGGATTCATTACAGCAACTCAAAGAGAAGAAAGTTATGGAGACTGCCTCGTTATGCTTCTACGTTGTCGGCTTAGCCAAATATTCACGCTACGAAGGTTATGCTGTGTATTTGTTGGAACCCGTTCGGTGTTATTTATTATGAACTGTTGAAACCCTACGAAACCATCACTGAGAAACAGTATCGACTTTAATTGACGCGATTGACCCGAGCACTGCTCGAAAAACGGCCAAAATACGAGCAGAGGCATAAAAAAGTGATTGTACAGCATAACAATGTTCGGCCTCGCGTTCGATGGCACATGGTCTGGCTGATTAGCAGTTCCGCTCATATGAAGACATCCAAAAATGATTTGATTCGCGGAAAGTCTCAAAAGATAAACACTTTTACCATAACGGCTTTCGAGCTCTGCCAGAAAGATGGGAAAAAGTTGTAGCTAGCGAGGGACAATACTTTGAATGATTCATTTGCAACCATTTTTTCACAATAAAGTTACATTTACATAAAAAATAACAACGATAATATAGTTGTGCACCTTATACTTAAAAATAAAATATACTTTATCATCGAATTTAAATTTTTTTTCTAACTAAATAAAAAATTTAAGAAAATAACCATCAACAAAATATGTAAAAAATATATAAAAAATTTTTAGACATGAATATTCCTTTATCATTACATGGACTGTCTTGTATATACATAGTCTCCAATCCTTTTCTCAAGCCTTGATGAAAGCGTTAACCTTGTTCTTTCGAATAGGCACCCACGTTGTCTTTAAATTGGTCCAAGTGAGCATGTAACATATGCATTTTAAGGGACATTCTGCTACCCATGATTTTAAAGTCTTCAAGAATGTCTGGAATGTTTTTAAAAAGAAATTTACACCCAAGTGGGTATGACTTCATTTGTGATGCCAAAGCATGTGTTGAACGCCAATACACTACCATTTGAGCCACGGCCACCCATTCTCAGCTCTGATGTTTTTGAGAAAACCATGAACCACTTCTTCTTTAGCTGACACATGCTCGCTTTTTATGAGTAGTGGGTAGCTGTAAAAATTCGTTCCTGGTCATAATTTTCTTTATTTGTGGCTCGACGAAAATATCAGTTTTTATTTTGGTTTCGGATAAATAATCAAACATTTTTTTTTAGGTATTGAAAAGCTGCGTCATAAGACCTAATTTTATATACAATGGATGCATCAGTATGTCTTTACGCTCTAAAATATGATCACATATAACAACGTGTTTTCCTTTCTCGGTTCGTTTAGGCCACGAGTATTGCTGGTAATGTGAATTGTCTACTCAACTGTGCCATAAGCAAAGGTAGCTATGATGTTTGGTATATTCTTGCATTCCCACCAGAAAACCAACCATATACTGACCAGTTGTACTGCGTATACTTCAAACTTTCAAGCACCATTTTCACACTTTTATAATTTTCTTCGAGCATTACGGAATGAGACAAAGTTTTAGATGGAAATTTATTTCCACTGTGAAGAAGGACAGCATAGAAAGGTACATAGAGAGTTATACTCTCTATGAAAAGACGCCAGTCAGAATAAACGAATGAAATTTCGATTTCTTCAAATATCCCCTTTACATCGTTACAAAAGCAAAATCCGTCTCCTTTGTAAAAAAAGAAAGAAAATGCTTTATGACGCTTTCTTTGATCACTTATTCTAACATTGGTTTCAAGCAAATCCAAGTTTCCACCGAGAAGCTAATATTTTTGTTTTATTTTTGGGCAGGTTCCGATTTCTAACTAAGTTTATTTCGTTTGAGCTAAAGAGTTGTGGTTCGGGATTTACTATGTGGAGCTGAAGCTGATGTGGAAGGTAGATCTACAATAGATAGAAGATCTTTTTGGCATAAACTCGTATGCCAGTTCGATATTTGGATTAACTATACATACAAAAATAGCAATTTTGAACATGATCAGTGGGTTCGCATATTGTTTGCACTGCAAATTGCATAGGCTAAATATTTAAAAAAAAGTGTCTTCTTAGTTGTTTTTGTAGATATTACAATTTCGTATTTACAATCGTATTTACAAATTCTTGAGGTCATTTTTGAAGCTGTCTTTATTTAAAATACGTTATGTAGCTGCAAAGTGCAGCCGCATACTAACCACGTCAAATCTTCTCCCACTTCTTCTTTCCCACTGATACAAAAACTTAAGGGGATATTCTAGTCCACAAATTTGAAAAAATCTATTTTTTTTTTCATATTTCCAAATTTTAGACATTCAGCAATATATCTTTAGAAAGATTTTTCAAAATTTCAATTATAATATTGTTACAGCATTTATGAGTTACAGCATTTTTGTGACGCGACATCTGCTCCGGCCTGACCGAAACAAATGAAAATAAACGCGTTTTTCTCGAAACTATTTTTTTCGAGTTGGTGTGCACGATATCTTAAGCTCTAATGAACCGATTTACTTAAAATTTGGTGTGAATGTTCTTTGAACATTCTTCTATCGCTTCAAGTACACTCAGATTAAATTTTTTAATTTTACATGCAAAAAAAAAAAAAAAAAAAAAAAAAATCAAACGGCCGCCATTTTGTGACTTTTCCAAGGTTCGAGTTTATATTAATTAAGAATCCGTTTGGCTTTTTTGTTTCAGATGACCAGCGTTTCTTTTTTCGTTTAATATTTTATGTAATCTTAAAATATCAATAAACAAATGATAAAAAAATGAATAGTAAAAATATTTTTTGTTTCGGTTGTACAGAGGTTCATGACTCTAGACTAGAATACTCTCTTAAATATTTGTTTGTGATTGTAACGGGTACAAAAGCAAAGTTTAAGGTAAAAAATTAATCGATGAGTTCAGTTATTGTTCTGTATAAGAATTTAGACAATTACCATTAAATAATAATAAGACTTAAAAGAAATTACTGTTTTGTTGACTTGTGTTATCTATGAATGGAAATTTGAATCGAGACAACTATGAAAATAATATCGGAATTATATTTACAAGATTAAAATAGCATTCGACATAAAATACTGTAGCAAATAGCAATTCACCTCAATACTATACATATAAAAACCAATGATCTTTTTTTTATTTTCAGTTTAAATGCTGATCCTGCTCATAATCCATATACCCCGAAGAAGAAACTAGAAGAGCAGTTTTTAATTCATGTTTAAATAATTGATAACAAGAAATCACTTTGTTGTATGCATGTTGCATTAATTGGATTATTGCTCTGAGTTTGGAAAATTTCCTTTCAAGCTCTAAAAGACGCTAGAATATAAAATGTTTCAATACTATAAAAAAGAAAAAAAAACAAGTAAAAATTATATGTACTTAACTTTAACGGTACAAAAATAAAATAGACTTTAAAAATTATTGAAAATCAATAATAAAAAATTGTTGATATTAATTGATTAAAATTAAATAATTGAAAAAAATATTGATAAAAAGTTGTTTCGTCCACCCCATTTAAATGCAACTCAGCTCCTATTTATCAAGTAGTGTTCTCATCTGTGCAAGGACTTTTGCAAATTGATACTCATTTATATATATAGGTAAATTTTTTGTTGCAGACAACAAGCCAATAAAAAAGATTATCCTTTAAAGGGCCCAATACATCACATATATGTACTCGTACATATGGGGGTGGCCAATAAGTCTCTGGAAATTTAAACGAAAAATGCGTTTTATATTTTCAACATATTCTTCTTCTAGCTCGTCCAACGTTCTTTCAATTTTTTGATTCCCTCCATATAATACGTTTTCTTAGGGCCCTCAAAATAATCATTTGTTTCATCGATGATCTCTTTATTCGACCCAAATCTATTACCGCCTTCCATTTCTCCATGTTGCGGAGAATATGCTGTATTAGGGAGCAATTCGTAACCTAATTCATGCAACTTTGCCATTGCGACTGCGGATTTGTACGCCGGTTCGCTGTATTGCTGAAAGAAAATTTTTTTTCTCCAAATGCGGTCATTTTTGCTTCAAATCGGCATCGAATCGATCCAATAGCCCTGCATAATAGGTGCAGCACAGTGACTCATTTAGACTTGTTTGCTTGCAAAAATCATAGCCCTTAAAGTGAATTTTGAGGAAAATGTTTTACAAGGTGTTTCAACATTTTCTACTGAAATAGAGCTTTCTCACCACAAGGGATATATATAATATTTTACTTTAAAAATATTCAATACTCCATGACTGAAGTAATAACAGGGCATCTAAAAGTTAATCTTACCAAAAAAGTGGTGAATTAAAGTAAACGAACCATTTTTTAAATGTTTTTTCAGGTGTTTCAAAAGTGCATGTTTTTATTTTGTGACCCATCACAGTACATAAAAAAATATTTCAGTGATGCATTTCAAGTCAAATAGTGGAGAAAAAAGTAAACCGACCAAAAATTTAATAAAAAATAATTTGATTTCTTGGAAACTTTTGTCAAGATCTGCGATAACGTCTAACAAACTTAATATATCTGGAAAGTATTGTTCTTTGAGATCTTTTCCGGTTCTTACACGCTTTGACAAATAAATGAGTGGGTTTCATGAGGCTGCAAGCAACTTGAAATGGTCTTCATTTTGCCGCATCTTTGGAACCTTGCACGTAGTTTGTTATCTACATTTCTTATTGTCTTTATTTTTGGATTCCTGAGCTTCTGATCTTTTCCTGTTCTTACACGCCTTGACAAATAAATGAGTGGGTTCCATGAGACTGCAAGCAACTTGAAATGGTTTTCATTTTGCCGCATCCTTGGAACCCTGCACGTAGTTTGATATCTACATTTCTTGTTGTTTTTATTTTTGGATTCCTGAGCTTCTTCTAACATTTATCCAAGTGGTAACGATTGATACTCGATTATACAATAATTTGATTATGAAGAGTAGGTGTGAGTTATTTTTTTGGATATTTCTGCTTTAATAAGTTTGCTATTTTCTTGGGACACTCCCCAAACTTGACAGTGTTAACCTTTTCCCTGCAATTCAAAATATTAAGTATTACTTCAAGTCTCGTTATTACCTCTCTATTGGAACCAGTTATACGAGCTGTTGCCTCTGATTCTTGAAAAAATCTACTCGATGTATTTCCATCATTGGTATATCGAAACCCATGTTTTGGTCTATCCATATCGAGCCCAATCTCACAGCGAAAGTACTTTTGGTTTTCTTGGTTTCCTAATTTTTCAACCTCCATAATTCCAATAGATTCATCAATTCCTTTCCCTCTTGTCGAAGTGTATATGCAAGTTTCAAACTCACTTATTTTCGTTATAATTTTATTCATTTTGATTTTTTATTTTTTTTTTTTGCGTTCTTTTGCATATGGGACAAGACTTTGTTGCTTTGCATCTATTATTTCATTCAGAATCTTTCGGTCAATCATAATTAAAAATAACTCGAGGTTGACAACTATCCCTATTGTCATTAACTTTATATTCAGTCGGTTGAAGATTATCAATTTGTATTCAAAGATTTTCAGTGGTTATATTTTTTGTAGTATTTATTCTTTTTTGTTTTCTGGTAACCATTGAGCACTCAGTTATTGATCTCCTTGGTCTTTCTCTTGATGACTTTGATGTACTTATCAAATCAAATCAAATTTTCTGTTCTTTCAGTATAGATATGGCGACATGTTTTTTCTGTTCTTATCGAAGTCCCTTCTCGATTTATGGGCTCCGTCCCATTTTGTGATGCGCATAAAGTGATGAAAATTTTTTCCAATTTCGGACACTTTCCCGCTAACAAATTTTCATCGGACAGTTGTCAATAAATTTTTTATTCGAGGCGTTAACAAATATATTTGTAATAAAGTGTTGTATGAAATGTCCATCTTTACTTGTTAGCTAATATTTTCTATAACAACCGTTTGCTAGATTGATTTACTTTTACTAATCATTTGAAGAAAACGATTCACCGTTTTAACAGCGCTGTGGAAAGCTATTATATAAACTCAAACCAAAATTTGATATAAATTTTTGGTTTTGTTGCAAAATATTGCTAAATGATACCAATAAATGGAAAACTATTTAAAGTTGTAATTGTTTTTTTTTTTTTTACCACAAACCATAATATCGTATTGGTATCGTAAGACAATGTTTTGAATAAAACCAATAAAATAAATAAATGTTTATTAGTCAGTACAAGAAAAGTGGAAATTTGGGTTGGAGTTTATAATTTTTCAAAGCAAGAGAGAGAGAGAGAGAGATAGATAGAAAAAAAAAATAATTTCGCTGACTTCTTCTAATCAAATCCCTCTAGCACAAAGGGATGTAAGTTGGCACACCTGATTTTCAAGTATATATGGTATTTACATATACCATATATGTAGTATGTACTCAATAATTTTCTGTTGAGTTTAGGTCGGACCTTATTTTAAACTGTAGCGAAAATAGTGTTTCAGAAAACTTAAAAAAAAATAGTTTTAAAAAAAATTATAAAAAAAACTGCGTCCAATTTTGATTTCACAATTGAGCAGGTACGGGTATATCACACAAAGTAAAAAAGAAGTGATTTTTTGAAATATTTTGCCTAGTTTTTATACTCAAACCTAAAAACAAAAAATTAAAAAACTAGATTTTCAGGTGAGTTTAAAAGTTACTAAACTTTGGCTTTCTCTACCAGCAAAAGCAAAAGAAATATCAGAGCTCCAAGTATTTGTTAACCCAGTGAGTTTGAAAATTGTTCATTACTTGAAAACTGAATTGTGCAAGCACTTTAACCTAAATTAGCTACTGTGCCCCGGTATCTATTTACCCTTTTTAAGGTAATCGATATGAATGACATGGCGCGCATCTTAAAAAACTGCCGCCATGACTTCGTTGGCCAATAAATGCATCTTAGCCTTCTTCGACGTCTGGACTGTTCCTTGGTCTCTGGTGTGTTGTGATGAATCCATGTTTCGTCCACGGTTACAAAACGGTGCAAAATCTCGTTTTTTCTAAAACTGAAATTATTTATCCATGTGATAAGTTCGCGCACCTTCACTCGCCGATCGTCCAACATCATACCGTAGATTTCTAGTGTGGTGACCTCAACTGGGTGACGAGGGGCCTATAACGAAAAAATAAAACTCTACAAGTCAACCGATGCTTGTATATTTATGTTTGATTGACACTTGTAGATTATTGCTGTAACACAGAAAAAAACCGTAAAGCTGTTGGAAATAGAAATTTTCCTCGACTGGTTGACGTACAGTTTACCAGTGTCTTGTAGTACTTGTAGTATTGTATTGTATTGTATAGGCCCCACAAGGTTTGTACTGGTACCGAAATTGAGTAAATAAGTGGTGGATGGTTCCAACCCATAATACTTTTCAAACTTTTGTTAGGGTTGCTTGATGGTTTTTTTGAGAAAAAATAGTGTTGAATGAGCATACGAGTTTCACTTTTCTCCACTTTTAAGAAAACTAGGCTCGACCGTCATCGAAATTCGTCGATTATGTATTTACATACGTTAGATAGACAGTTATGCCACTTAGATTGCGCTTTGAAAAGCCCCTTGTTTTCATAATGAAAATTGTATTTCTTTTGTTTTTACCAAAATTAAAAATTCAATGTATTAATTAAATTTACATTCTTTCTTCTTTAATAATCGAAAATCATTAATTTATCTGGATCGTATTTGTAATAGCATTCATCTGTCAAATATAATCTTGATGTTTCAACGTGGAATTTGACTTCTTCATTTGACTTCCACATTTAACGGCTCATTGAATACCGCTAAGAAAGTCCCCTTTAAGGCTTCCAATTCAACACCTTTCTTTTAAGAAAAACCAACCAGCTTTCCAATTCTCTCTATGGTATCTGCTGTTTTGGCGTAAAAGCCGGAATCCGGTGGTTTTGTTTCTAAAAAAGTTAAATATATTTTTTTTGTTAAATACATACAGTATTAAATTATATACATACCATTTGCAAGACCTTTTAATTGTGGTCTATTCTTTTAAATGTGCTTCAACCTGTCAGTAAGGGTCTCTTTCAACAATTCAACCCCATCTGAAATATTAACAACACTTAAATGAAAATCAATTTTTAAAATTTAGTATTTGAATGTTAAGCTAACATTCTTCCTTTTACAATTCATTTTTTTTCCAACAGCTTCTTTGAGCTCTTTACTCAAATCATCTTGCTCCTTTTTCATTTTCTTAAATATTTCCATTAAACGGTTTTCGCATGCATCCCCAATTTCTTTCAGGTTTTTCAAATATTTGATGAGTTCTGGATCCATGATCAATAACAAAATTGAATATTGTTATTCAGTAAGGGGAACGATAATGGACACACATTACAAAATCATTTTTGTAATGAAAATTTTTTAATTATATATTTTTTTAATTGCAATGATGATATGATAAATGATATATTTTTCAAATTAATTGAAAAAAGAAAACTTAAACCAAACTTTTCTAAATACAACTTTTTTGGTGAATACCTGATATATAATATTTCAAACACACAAAACTTTTCACTCTACTGGATGCTACATATAATTGTCCATGAGTGAACACAGGTCCCTTTAATAGAATGCCAACTTTTTAAAGGTCTGTCCCTGCGATTTTTTAATAGTCATCGCAAAAGCAACAATAATAGGAAACTGTGTGCGCTGAAATTAATCGTAGCTAACTTATTCCTAAAGACCTGAGACTTTACATATTTCCAGAGAAAATAGTCCAAAGGTGTGATATCGCATAATCACTGTAGCAAAACGTGAAATTAAGTGCTCACCAAAATGATTTATCAACAAGTCCATTGTTTCACGCGCTGTATGGCTCGTAGCGCCGTCTTGTTGAAACCAGTGCTCACCGAGACCATGTGTTTGAATTTCAGGAGCACATGGTCCGTTAACATGGCGCGATAACGGTTATCATTGACTGTAACATTCTGATTTTCCTCATTTTTGAAGAAATATGGACCAATGATTCCACCAGCCCATTAACCACAACTTACCGTTGTTTTTAATGGATGTAATGGTAGCTCTTGATACTCTTAGGGTTGGTCATCAGCCCAAATATGGCAATTTTGTTTATTAACGTATCCATTGAGCCAGAAATGGGCTTCATCACTGAACAAAATTTCACGATTAAACACCGGAACCAGAGCCCATTCACTGAAAATATGACGTTAATTCAATCACCTGCCTTCAATTCTTGCACAAGTTGTACGCTTTTAGGCAGAGATCCTCACATTAAATTCGCCAAATTGTCGAATACGCCAAGCCAAGCTGCTGAGACCGACGACGAATCAATTCTTCACGGTCTTCGCGTTCACTCTCAGCTACAGCTGTTTTAGTCTCTTCACTATGTCCAGGATGTGGTCTAACCGGTCGAGTATCCATCCACTAATGTAAGCTGGGACTCAAATTTGCGAATGGTATTGGCAATAGTGGTTTCAGTAGGTCGATTATGCGCACCGTAAGTTCCTCGAATCGCACGAAAAACATTTAACAGAGAACGCTGATTTTTGTAATACGGCTGAATAATTTAGAGACGCTATTGTGGTGTGAGTCTTTCCATGATGGCTTGCCAAACGAATAATAATGACAAAGCAATTTATAAGGAATCATGCATAATTGTCAAAAATAACTTATTGAAAATCAAACCCCACGGCGGACTACCCCATATTTTGAATTCCCTCAGCATACGATTTAAAACATCATGAATAACAACTGCACAATCGTCATTAGTGCTTGCTAGTGCAACTGAGTTAATAATTTGATCTGTTAATAAATTTGGTCCAATATTGCCATAGACACCATTAATAATATTTTCGTAATTTCCTATCAAATGCTGTGGTATTTCATCACCATCACTAAATTGTGGAAAAAACCGCTGTTCCATTTCCAATTTTGTTCAAATATTCGATAAGTTCCGCTTCATTGGGCTGTACTCTCATATTTTGAGCCAAAGCGACCTTGTGAAAAGTATTATACATATGGTGGCCAACTTTTAATGCAATTTTCAATAAGAACAGCACGACTTGCACATGCTACAACCAGTAAGATTTTCCGAAAATCACCACACAAAAAGACGGTTTTGCCTCCAAACAACTTGTCCTTATTTTCAATAACCGTGCGTAAACCGGACACATTGATATCTCATAGATAATAATAAGTGAAGCGAAATTAATGTATCGACCTTGCATACGTTGGCAACAGAAGTATCCAAAAGAGATATTCGTAATTTAAATTCATTATGCAAAGTTCTGCCATGGTAGAAGCAATACCACTTTATGCAGTTGCAATACAACGGAGATTGAGTGAACGAAGTTTATGAATGATAGCCTTTTGAGTAAATGTTTGACTACAACCGGCATGTGCTGTGAGAATAAAAACATTTGAATCTGTATTATGGTATTGAAATTCTTGTATTACTTTATTAATGACATTTTTTTGCTCCGTATTTGCTTGGGCATACAATTCACCGAAAATAAATTTTTCATTAATGGGATCAAATTGATCAATATTTTCTTCTTCGTTCAAATATCTTGGCTTAGGTAAACCTAAAGCTTCACAGTAAACATTGTGAACTAATAAAATGTTCTCTATTATAATTAATGCATTATTAAATGACACTTCCACTGAATAATTCCTCAAAAAATCTTCTTTAAATTCTAGTCAAAGAAGTAATGCATTTTCCGGAAAATTTAGAGCACATATAAAAACAAATAACTCACGCATTTGCTGTAGCGATTGAAATTCTTTTGCTTCCTTTAATCATTAGATACTATACCACGGGCATGGCAAGCGTCGATAAAAGAATTATAAACAACACCATTGTAGGTGCGTACATCCGTAAAGGATTTGGGACCAACTACATGCAATAATAATAGTCTTAAATGAAGCAGCTCTATATCTTAGGGTGAAACAACATACATTCTCGTACATTTTTTTTTCACCGCCCAATACTCTTTGTTGTCATTTTTTAAGTGTAATGGCTTGGAATGCCAACATATTTTATTTGGTGTGTATAACGACCGTTAATATCTAATTAAAAAAACGCCAACAATTTGGTATTAAGTGCATTTTCAATTGCCTGTCGCTCATTACTTTCTTGAAATATAATACTTTTTCTGCTTGGTAAATGAATATCAAGTTGTTTATCCAACGTAACGCCCATTCAAATAAGTTCTAATCTCATCTTGTTGATTCGTCATGGCACTAACTTCAACAGTTGCACTATTATAGTCTTTATATATGTGCATACTTGTATTTTTGTATATTTTACACTTTTGGCAGTTGTGCAAACTTCGAGATTAATGTGGCAATTAAATTTAGCAAACAAATAAAGGTTATGTGGAACAACGAAACGATTATCAAGTGATTTTAATCTCACATCAACAGATATACGACTATCTCGGCGGCGGTAAATTGGATACCAATTGACAGATTTACGTATGATTTCTGAAAAGTTTTTGGGATAATTCTTCGAACATTTTCCATCAACCATGCATATTCAATGTCCCACATGAACCATGCATCATGTGATGCTTAACATATTCATGCAACTTCGGTTGTGTTTGACTATCTGGTAATTCAGCACATACCACTCTATCAATATCATCTGAACCACGAATTTTACCGTCTTCATGAAAAGTAATTAAAATATTAAAATATTTCTGAAATGGATGATAGCCACTACCCTGCCAAAAATACCTTTTTTAACAATGCATCAATTTTTTTAATTTGATTTTAAAAACACGAATAATAATATCGGGACGAAAATTAGCTGACTCATACCCTATATGTGCAAGTATTTCTCGCCATTGTGGTGAGTTACATGTCATTGTTACAAAAAGCGAAAGTTTACTAAAATGTTGAAGAATGCACATAGCATTCAAATAGTTGTGATATATATTGCGTGGCGAACCACAAAAAGATGATAGCAAAATTATTCGTCTACCCACATTTTCAGTTGCATTATCAGTACCTTGTATATGTACTGATACTGATTGGTTTTTAATAATCAGTAATAATCTGATTATTCAATACTTAAATTATTTTGGTTATTTTTGATAAAATGTAATCGGTATCTTGCAATTCGAACGTACATATCAACTATCTATTTACAATAATTTCTGTAAATGATGTGAAATACTAAATTGTACACGAATGGCAAGGTGATAACATGCATATTGTAACATTGTAACTTTTATTCGTAGGTCACGCGATTGTGAAGTAGTTGGTATATTATGTGCAATATTTGGTTGCCTTCCGGTGTCCCCATTTGGAAACAACAAAGGATATGCTAACGGATCTAGTGTTGGTTCCAAAACAGGAACTGTGACTAATGTACCTAAATGCAACAATATTTTTTATAAACGGTGGATCCCCATCATGTGTAGTAAAAATAACAGCCACATCTGTTGCTTTTGCATCGTTATAACGTTGTATTAGTGTCAGCATTAATTAACATAGAAACTTCTTGACTGTTACGCCTTTCGCAATACTGTTTCATTGAATGAAATGATTGAACAAATGTATTGCAAAGATTTACACCCTTATTGCGAAGATCAACTATCGACCGATTGACGATTATAAAATTTGTCAATTGAAATCGAATTTGGTATTGTGAAAATGAGTTGAAAAAGTACTGTGCTATTGTGAATGCTCTTAAAATATTTCCATTATTGTGAATGGGATTATTGTGGGTTTGACAGAATCCTGTTTTTTTTTTTTTTTAAGAAAGTGGAAAGAAAACCATAGTTAAATTATAAACAAAAGACAAAAAATAAACAAAAACAAACAATATGACTTCAATTGAACTTTTTTTTGATGAAGATGAGGAGTTAAATGATCCTGATTTCGTTGTAATAGCTAAAATGTGACGAAGTTTGAGGGATACATCTAATACTTTGGAATTGGAAAACCCAATGTAAGTACAAAAGTTTTTATTTTTAGATAACAAATAAGTAAAATGTACCAACTCTGCTCCATTTCTAGTTTTTTAAAAAACTTCCGGTTATCGAAGAAAGCATTTAAGAAATAGAGGACAAATTGAGGTCCTACAAAAGCATTCAAGCAAAACATTTTAAAATTAGCAACAGTTCAAAAATACTGTGCACAAGGGAACTACCAGTTCAACTTGGGAAATGACTTCAATCTTGGTCTTGCACAATCAACTTCATCGCTTATCCTTAAAGAAGTCTTTGATGTTCTAGAAAACCATGTGTGTCCAAAATAGATAAAGTTACAATACACAGAGGAATAAAAACGGGGAGCAAAATTATATTTTTTTGAAAAGAGTGGCATTCCAAATGTAGTAGGATGCTTGGATTGTACATATATTAAGATCATAGGATTTAATTAAAAGAAAAAAAAAAATTTAATTTTATTTTCAAAGGTATGTGATCATTTAATGTTTATAAAATATAATGATTCTAAACATCCTGGAGCTTCCCATGATTCAAACATATGGAATATGTCCGCGCTAAAAGGAAAAATGGCAGCCTGCTACAGAAATGGGCGCAGTGACTTTCGGCTTCTTGGTATGTTATTTATTATTTAGGAGACGGTGGTTATCCCATAGCACCGTATCTTCTGACTCCATATAGAAATGCTGAAGGAGGGTCATTGCAAGCAGGATTCAATGAAAAGGATACTCGTGGAAGAAATATAATAGAAAGAACTATCGGGTATTGAAAGGCAGATTCAAATGCTTACTGCAAGCAAAGGAGCTTTACTACAAACCTGAAAAGGCAACACAAATCATAAATGTTTATGATTTATATGTAGTACTGTATAACATATGTAATAAGTATCGTGTAGAAGTTCCAGAAGAAGAAAATATTGAATATGCACAGAATGAGAATTTTTCCACTAGTGATCAAGACATTGAATATTTCAACGATGTTTTCCACGAAGGCAGGCGAACGGGAGACACATTTTAAGTTTCATGTGAATAAAACAGTATTTATTTTCAACAAAGGAACAAATGTGACAATCTTAAAATAACAACTAAATAATAAATATTCATTTTTAGATATTTAAAAATATTAAAAAAAAGTTAAAAATTATTTATTTGAAGCTTTTGTTTTTTCAGCTCCAACTTTTCAATTTCCAACTTCAGTTTGGCTTTCCTATCCCTTTCTTTGTTTACTTTATTTTCCTTGTAAAGCTTCAATTTTTCTCTTTTAAACTATTAGAATTTTTTCCTTTTCTTTTTGGCTATTTGAAGCTTCTTTTTTAAATAATATCATAATAACATACTTTTTTTAATATCACTCAAAATACAATATTAAGCATATTTTCGTGATAGTTTACTTGGTCAGCAGTTTGGGTTTCTAATTACGATATACGGTCGTTTTGTAATTTTCCCTTCCGAGCAGTTTTTTTCTTCTGTTGCTCAACATCTTTAATCGGAACTGAATCAATCTGATCTGCAGATTGTTCAATGGCCACATCTTCAGTTTTAATTTCACTTACATTGGAAGTATTAAAATTTTTCAACCCAAAAAGTTTTCCAGGATTAACGCATGTATTCATTTCTAGCAATCCTGTAACAGCTTCTTCCAAATCGTGATGAAGTGATGAAGTCGATTTGGGCCTCCACCAGTGGTTAATCTTTCAATTTTGTATCCAGTTTTTTTTTTTTTTTTAATTTTATATTTAGGTCGATCCATACTCTGCCACTTTTCTGATGTACGTTCTGGAGGCCCTAAACTATTTAACTCTACAGCGATTTTTGTTAACTTTTTACCTGCTCCAGCCTTGGAACAAAGTCCCTTCGCGGGCTCAGCATCTCCTTCCATCAATTGGACCAACCTAGACAGCTGTTTTTTGTTACTAATTGCTTTTTGAGACCTTTAGAAATACAAAAATTCTAATTTTATCATTTATATATAGGGTTTTCTAAAAACGACTTGACAACTTTTTTTAAATAAAGGGAAAACCATTTGAGATATTTCAAAAAAATTATTATTGGCTTGAAGTACAATCAAAACATTTATGAATGGAACTCGACTTCGTTCATATGGCCACCGCGGGCACGTTTGCAGCGGTCGATTCGTTGGACCCAATTTTCAACGACTCGGCCACACATTTCGGCCGCTATTTCGCGTTCAATGTTGGCTCTGAGCTCTTCCAACGTCGTCGGCGTGTTGGCATAAACCAATGACTTAACGTAGCCCCACAGAAAATAGTCAAGCGGCGTTAAGTCGCACGAACGAGGCGGCAATCGACTGGCCCATGTCTTGAGATAACACACTCATCATACTTACTCTTCAATAAATTGATTGTAGCGTGTGCTGTGTGGCTTGTGGCAGCATCCTGTTGAAACCACATGTCGTCCAAGTCCATATCTTCCAATTCGGGACAAAAATAATCGGTAATCATGGCGCGATAATGCTGACCATTCACAGTAACGTGACGATCGTTATCGTCGACGATAACGCCGCTGGCATGCAAACCGCACCAAAAAGTTTTTTTTTTGTGAATGAAGTGGTGATTCATAAAGCACATGTGGGTTTTCACCCGACCAATAACGCATATTTTGCTTATTGACGAACCTATTGAGCCAAAATAAGCTTCGTCACTGAAGATGATTTTGCGATTAAATTCATCATCTTCTCCAGAACCCAATCGGAGAACGTAGCTCGTTAGTGTACTTTACCATGATGAAAATGTTGAGTTTACTGAATAAATTGACAGTGACAGTTTGATGATTAGTGAAAGAGTGCGTTCACAAATTAAATTCAAAGTTGTCAAGTTGGAAAACCCTATACTTTAAAACTCACATTTTTTGTAATTTTTGTAGGAAACACCAACTCATCGACCGCAAAAACACGATTAATAGAAAAATTGACAAATAACAAGAAAGTCGATGAAAATTGTTGTTCACAACACCGATTTTTGATTCAATTGATGATTGATACAATGGATCAACAATCAATTGACAGTTGACAGTCACAATACCAATTAATAAAATTGATTGAAAAATGTCAATTATTAGTTGATAGTTGATCTTCGCAATAAGGCTGTTAATTCGACAGAGATTTCACGCATCAAATCGGAATCGCAATTACGATTAGAAGGCGCTCTCATTCTATTTGCTGTGGCAGTATCGACGACATAAAAATATAGCTGTGCATAGCAAGAATTTAAACCATAGGCCGGTATCATTGGTCCTGCCCTATGATAAAACACATCATTGATCTTAAAGTGATATACACCTTGCATAACTTCCTCATTAACTTGTGATTCGGAACAAATCATGGCAAATGCTACATTGTAACTACGAATATTATCAAAATAATTTTTGAACTGACGTTTCACACTAACGTTATTTAAAATCAAACCATGGTATTATTTTTAAAAAAGGCATTTTGCTATACGGCGCAGGAAATACTTTACCCTTATGATAACATAATATGAATGAATTTCTACTTCCTCTCATACTCTCCCCATAGATATGCTTAACAATACAATAATCCAAAATTAAAATAATTTAATCGCAATCAAAACTTGAAAAATTATGGTTCATTTCATCCCACGCACCAAATTAACAAATAAATTATCATCTTGGTTATTGTTTCTATTTACATTTCACCTACGAATATTGTGTGTCCCTATCCTTCTAACGTTCTGTTCTCCCTGTAAGTGTTCTACGACGCGGCATAAATAATTATGTATTTTTACCTTTCACTAAAAAAATATAAAAAAGATAGAAAAGAAATATGATGTTAGCTTCGGTTTTTGATCAAAACTCATTAAGCATCATTAAATGCTAAATTTTTATTTTATACAAAAAGAAATGCAATCAAGAAATGCACTTTCCAATGGTCAATTAAATTAACCAACGATTTTAATTCGGTTTGTAATGAATTGACATCGTTAAGTATTATTTTCGCTTTTCATTTCTTGAACAACTTGAAGAAAAACGAAGAAAATACACAAAACAATTGTTGGCAATATGAATTTTTTTTTTTGTTAATCAAATAAAATTCTCTGAAAAATTGTCAAAATAAAAATCAATTACCGTCTAATGTGTATCGTTTACTTTGAAGTTGTTCAGTTATCTCTACGTTCGGAAATGCTCAATGCTATTTGTTTCGGTAGCGAAGCACTTTTGTTTCAGTTGGTTGTTATTTAAACAAACTAAATTAAAATGATTAAATGTTCAAAAAAAAAAAAATAAATTAACATTTTAACTTAATTGAAATAAAAAAAAATTTTCAAAAAAATAATTGCACAATTGTACACAAAAAATGTCAAAGCACTCTCGTTATGCAGAAAAATTTATTTGAAATGAAAAAAAATCCAAAAAAATTGCACTCCGTACAAAAAATATGTCGAAGTTGTGACTACGTACCGTGTTATGGAATGATAATGGCGATATACGGAATGACAAAAAATGACCTCCACAAATTTTCTGTTTATTTTACGCACTTTGAATTTCCAAAAAAAATTACTTTTTTCATTAAAAAAAAAAAAATCATTTTGTTTGCTAATTTAATTGAAACAAAAAAAAAAAACTATAAAAAAATTAGACATGTTTGTTTTACTTACGATTTTGTTTAATTGTGTCGACACTTCTTCGTTGCAGAGACAAACTTATTTAACAGTTGAAATGATCTAATTTTGTAAAAAGATTTACACTTTCGTTGCCACAAATATTTAAAAAAAAAAAATTTCAATTTCGCTGCGATAAATTTAATAAAAAAAGTACACTTTAATTGGCACAAAATATAGATGAAATGAACACCGAATAACACTCGAAAAAAAGTTGAAAAATATTTGATCTACTCCTTCATTTGCTAAAAATGGAATGAACATTGTGAGCTTAAGCCAATACGCAACAAAAGTGGCATCACCTTCTATTCTTAAAGTAGGGAAACTCTTTTGCAAATCGCAGTAGTAACTTTCAGTCACAAACTTACATAAAAAACAAAACAATACATCTCATAAGTCAAAGCAGTCATGATTCGACTATACGCTTATCCCTAGCAGCTTTCTCTTTGTTTACTAATGACTTTCAAAGGCGAGCAGACTTGAAAAAAAAAATTTTTTTTCTGTCAGTAAGCTACGTAAAATTGTAAATATAGTATGTTGTAAAATAACTTTATTTTATACATGTGTTTACCAAGGTTCTTCTCAACCGTTTGGCAAATTGGCACATTATGCACATCTACGCGAAATTTCCTTTGGGTCATTCCACGATAAATCGCCGAAGCTATATGAGGAGCTCTGACCGACATCCCTCCGATTTGCCTGAAAAGTGATAGAAATACTCATAGGAGTGGTACGAATCATAAGGCAAAAAAAGTTTTGCAGAATTCGATATAGTTTGCGTGAAACAGAACTTCAAAAATTGACAAAAATACAAAATGTATGCTTTCTTTTATAATTAAAAAAATCATAACTTTGGCTCTACTCATCAGAATTTGATAAAATATATCTTGTTCAATTCAGGAAAATGTGAACTTTCAAAGATTTGGAAAAATTTTTATTTTCAAGGACGACGGATATGCCAGAATATCCTTTTACATATATCCTTGAATAACTCAAAAAATGGTATTTTTCTTTTAATTTTTTTTTATATATTATAGAGAGATACATCCTCTATTTTCATTTCAAATTTTAAGTTGGGATCTTTATGGGTTCGGCCAAAATATTTTTTTATAGGCGGATAAATCAAAAAACAAAATATTTATTATGTTACTCCTCTTATCATCCTCACATATAACCCGAGTGCACATTTTTTTTTAGAAAAAAAAAAACGTCACTGTGTTTGTTTTATTTCTTCAATGACTCGTAACTGCACATTTCCCGTTTTTGAGGATTTTAGAAGTTAGGCTTAATTTATTTGCACTCACTTGATGTCAATCTGTCGTGAGCTCGGGATTTATTTTAGATTGCATCGTAATAAGAGTTGTGAGTAATAAAAATTTATTATTATTATTATTATCAAGGGAACGATACAAATTAATTTGTAGGGTCCGGGATTTAACGCAGGGGTACTACGCCCATGTGGCGCGTTTTGTCAACAGCACGCGGAGTACTGAGTTCCCATATGGTCCCCCACCTACGTACTTACCCCGCCCAACACTGCACTGTTTATAATGTGTGCAGTCTGTGCACTGGATTTACCATGTCACCAACCCAGTGCTCGTGATTTGCGGCCTGTACGACCATGGATGCAACGATGGATGTACGATGCAGCCAAAATTGAACACAAAGTTGGTAATTTGCTTTACGTGTAGGAAAAAATTGAGTAAGATCCGAAATTCTGATACAACGCCATCATTGCTAGAAGATCAAATTAAAGTTGGTGAAATGTATTTCGATAAAGACATTGCATTTAATTTGATTAATAAATGCATACAGTATATTGCAGAAGATACATTCGACAAGAGAAGACTTAGTGCATTCAAAATTGAAAAAGTCTATGTTAAAAATTGCAGAGAAAGTTCTCTCTGTTACTATTGATAATGATGAAGATAATTCCAGAGAGAAAGAATATTTTGTGGGGAAAATAAAAGAAAATTTCCATAAAACTTCAAGCAAAGACACCAAACTTGTTTGGTTGTCTTTACTTTCAAGAGAATGGAGCGTCGACAAAATTATAGAAGAGTTTCCAAGATAGATAAGCTATATGATCAAGAAATCTAGAAAACTTCAAGAAGTTTTTCATAAACTTGTGGGAAAAACTTAGATGCTGATATCATTAAAACACTGAGGATTTCATTCAGAGCTTTTTGGAACGACTTGGTGTTTTCATTCGTCATGTTTTTATAACTGATCAACAAAACAGGTACATAAAGGAAGTCAAAACTCTCTTAACGAAAACGGACATACTTGTTTTATTGGATTTTTCCGAAAATTATGGTTTTGTTGCGCAAGATGCAGTGCAAGGATACCACTAGATTAACGAACAGGCGGCGATTCACCCTTTCGCCAATATATTACCGGAACCAGATGGATGATATTAAAAATGAAAGTTTTGTTGTAATCAGTGACTGCTTAAAGCATGACACTATCGCAGTACACTTATTTCAGCACCGTCTCTTTAAGTTCCTTCACAAGAAATGCCAACATTTTAAGAAAATTATTTATCTTTCCGATGGATTTACTGCGTAGTACAAAAACAAAAAGAATTTTTTTAATTTAATGAACAGAATTTTGGAGTGAATGCTGAATGGAACTTCCTTATAACCTCTCATGGTTAGAGCGCATGCGATGGACTTTGTGGTACACTAAAAAGACTGGCTGCCAGAGCTAGCCTACAAAAACCGTGTAGGGAACACATAACAACTCCCTTAGAGTTATATAACTGGGCAACTGAAAATACAAAGAATATGGATTTATCCTACGTGACCACATAGGAGTATAATGAAGAGAACTTATTGATGGAATCGGGATTTTCTAATTAAAGAATTCTGCCGGAAACCAGCAAACTTCATCATATTTCATCTGTTTCACAAGGAGTAATTAAAGGAAAATATTTTCCTTTTCATCGGAAGAATATGTATATACTCTTAACAGATAATAAATAATGATTTTTTTTTGTTGTTAAGGCGTTGGGATACAAAGGTCAAATGTTTCTTTTTTTTTTAAATGAAAATATTTATTATAGAATACTTAGCCGCCTATAAAAAATTATTTTGGCCGAACCCATAAAGATCCGGACTTGAAATTTGAAATGGAAATAGAGGACGTAACTCTCTATAATACAATGTATTAAAAAAATATGAATATATATTTATATAAATATAAAAATATACCAATTTTTGAGTTATTCAAGGATATATGTTATGTAAAAAGGATATTTTGGAATATCCTTCGTCCTTGAACATAAAAATTATTCCAAATCTTTGAAAGTTCACCTTCTCATGATGAGCAGAGCCAAAGTTATGATTTTTTTAAATATAAAAAAAGCATAAATTTTGATTTTTTGCCAATTTTTGAAGTTTCATTACACGCAAGCTATATCGAATTCTGCAAAGCTTTTTTTGCCTTATGACTTGTACCACACCAATGAGTATTCATACTAGAGGTCTTTATTACACGGGTACACTTATGCACGTGTTATACGTGTAATTATCTTCACGTGTAAATACGTTTATTTGGTATAGCACGTGTATTTACGTGTATATTTATATACACGTGTATATGTATGTAATTACATTTTTAATTTTTATGAATTTCTTTTGATACCAATTTTGATTATTTAGAAATAAAACACAAAGTTCATTTTATTTGGTAGTTTGTGACAAATTATTTTATTTTATAAATTAAACAAAAAATTAAATTCATTCTTAAGTAAAGTATGTGTATGGTCTTATTCTAGAAACACTTTCTATTTTGATAAAGAAATACCAACAAATCTTTATTATCAGGGAGCAATGAAGATCTTTTAGATGTGACAATATATCCAGCTGTGGAAAAACGTTCTGAGATAACAGATGTAGCTGGTATAGACAAATATTTTCTCGCTAAAATTGCGATAGACGGAAATTTATCATGTCTATTTTTCCACCATTCATATGGATCTAGGTCAAACTTCAATTGAGGTTCAGCTAAATAAGTGTCCAGGTGATGTTAGATAGTCTTTCGCTTAGTTCCATGTGTGTTATAAAGAAACTCTAATTCACTTGTAAAATTCATAGTGGACCCAGTTTCTGTTTCCGAATTATTCTCGGAAGGTAAATATGCTGTCATGAGCTGCTTGACTTTATTTCTTATAGACATTTTTTCATCAACACTCTCATGCTCTAGGTCTTTAAATTGTGGGTCAAGAAAAGATGATAACTGCCTTGCAGAAACATCAGTTGTGTTACTCTGATTTAAATCAAATCTATTTCGTATATCATTATGTAAACTGATTTTGAACGATGTCATCATGTCTGAGTCGCTTGCGGAAAAATTCATATGTTGCTCCAGCATTTTTAGTATAAGAGATCGCTCCATGGATGTAGACGAATTTTCATTGCTGAGAATCTTTGTAAGCACTTGAATAGGCCGCAAAATTTTTCCAAATTCTTCCATCAATGCCCATTCTTGTTCTAAAATTTCCAACTTTGTAGCGATAGCAGAGGAAGTGACTGTACGATCTGTCAATACATTTATAACTGGACTCCGGTTTTGTGTTAGACGCTGAAGCATAAAAAAGATTGAGTTCCACCGAGTGTTGCATGATTGTAAAAGGGATTGTGCTGGTAGACCCAATTGTTTCTGCCCTTCTTGCAAAGCATATTTCGCAACGTTGGAATGTTTAAAATGGCAAACTAGTTTACTGGTTTTCTCAATTATTTTTTTTATGTTTTCAGAAGACATATGTACTGCCAACTGAAGACTGTTTACTGCGCGTGTCAAGCCGACATTCTGCTCTACTTGCCTCATAGATTCCACAGCTTTAACCACATTTGCAGCGTTGTCTGTGACTACTACTGTGACTTTTTCATTAAGTCCCCAATCGAGAAAAATGTCTTCCATCTTGTTCATGAGATTTTCTGCATTGTGACGTGTATCAATTTCATTTGTCTTAAGTGTAAAAGACTGAGGTACCCAATCGTCATCTATAAAATGTGCCGTCATTGTCATATATGATTTTGCAGACGTCCAACAATCATATTACTGTTTCAACTTCCTGTTTAAGTGATTGCAGTCGTTTTTTTATTGCCACTTCTCTCAACGGTTTATAGTTCGGTTCAACAACAGTCATGGATTGGAGAAAACTCTGGTTTGAACAGAAAGAAATTGAAATTTGGTTTAACGCAATTATTTTAGCTAGGGCCTGGTGGATCTCTTTCATCCTATCCGGGGAACATGGTCGAGCATTGCTAACTGCTTGGGCTTTCCTTTTGTGTATTCTGCGTTTTTTGAAAGTCGGTCCAGGACTGCTATCATCGTTGGTTTTTGCTCTTGACGAATCTATATCAATCATGCTGTAATTTGAATCACAAAAATTATTTCTTACGTTAAAGTGTTAATCTATTTTTATTCACTTGATTTGAGTAGAAACCGGATTTTCTCTATTTATGTTTGTTTGAATTGCATTCATTCCTTGCAAATGCCGTCCTCCACGTCCTCCACCACGACAGGAGAAAGAATTGTTCCTGTCCTCACTGCACAAATCACAGAAGGCTATATCACCTTCTCGATGTGCATATTGCCATACCCAACTCTTTGGTGTAATTTTATTACTTTAACAATTTGAATTATTTAAAGATATACTTATCAGCCTTTTGAGATCAACACTCAACTAAAACTAAAAAGAAGCTCTTCGTCATCAATTCATAAACCGGTTTAATGATTAAACTTTAATCTCAATACAACATAGAACACGTTCACGTGTAAAAGTTTCTTACTAACCGTATACACGTGACACGAATACACGTGTAACTGCATACACGCTTTAAATCGAGAGCCCTAATTCATACTACTTTTCCGCCAAATCGGAGGGATGTCGTTCAGAACGTCGGTCGATTCTTCATAGAATGATCCCTTTCCAATGGTGTTAGTGCCATGCCATTCATAACGCTAAGTTATTTTTAGAAAAAAAAATTTTATTTACAGAGTTACAAATGTTAAAATTTACCAATGAAAACTTAGACTGAATTACAATGTTTCTTAATCTACTTTAAATACTATTCCACATGATCCAATCATGCACCCAGCAGTGAGTATGTTTCCATAGTTATTCTCTGGTTACCGGTACAGTTCGTGATGGAGTGCACGGCATTGCACAGGTGTCAGATGCTCCAGACGTTGTGTCAGCATTTGGAATGAAATATTTGCATTCTTAGCTCCTCCGCCCTTAATTTCGAACGCCCTCGTTCGACGGTACTGACTTCATGTGACGTGATAAGTTTTCTGTCCCAACAACTAAGGATACTGGTTCAGGCTCTTCGTTTGTCTTCTTATTTCCTCCTTTTTGCGTTCTTCGGATATACCGTAGAACTATTGTTAGCGTGATCAGAATCATTACTAGGCTTGCGTTGACGATTGAGTTAAGTTTATTCTTAAGTCTAAGTTTTAGCTTAAGTCTCGCTAGGTGGTTCTTGATTTGGAGGATTTCGTGGAATATTGTTTGCCAAAAAGGATGACCATCTATTGAGTTTGTGATAAGTAGTTCTTCCAGTTTTATCGCTAAATCTTGATAAGCTTCTAGATCGATTACGTGAATAATCTTAAATTATCCATTCTGAATTCCTGCAGTACCAAAGTCAACTTTGACAAATTGAGAATTTGAGTATTCTAAGATCTGTGTTTCCGAGACAGAGGATGAAATAAGCAGCAGATATGTTCTTTAAAGAGAGAAATATTAAGTTTTAATGAGACTTTGGGAAACAACTTTCCCAGGTTTTGTAAGAATTATGGTATTTCTATTCTTAGCAACAATCGCTTTTCTAAAATGGGATGATAATTTGTTACTGATTCTTTTATTTATTCTAACGTAAACAGTTTTACAAATTTCGTATACTTTCGGCGGAGTTTTCTTTTTGTTCTGATACTCCAGATCTGCTTTTTGTTTATGTTTTATTTTCCTTATGTTTTCTTGTCGCTCCTTTTCAATTTGCTCTAAATCATAATTTGGATTTCCAACAAAAAATAAATCGAATGGTTTTCTCCCTATCACTGAATGGATTGAATTATTATATTCGTAAACGGATCTGTCTAATAATTCGAAAAATGTAGTATGTGCTTTTTCGGATTTAAGTCAGTGCATTTTCTCTGATAGAGTACTATGGAATCCCTCTATCTGACCATTCATCGAGCTGGAGTATGGAGGTGTCTTAAATACTTTAATATTGTATTGATTTTCCAACATAGAAGTTATAGAAATTTCGCTGAGATTTCTCATTATCAAAGAAAATTTTTCTCTGGGGAACCAAATGAAATAATAAGCCCCCTTAATGGCTCTTTCACATCCTTCACTGCTCTAGATTTTACAATTCCCGTTTTAGGCGTACTTAGAAAATTTATCGATTCCTGTGAGAATTATCTGTTTATTTGTAAAGAAAGATTCAACGTGTAAGATCTGCCCTGGGTATTGTGGCACTGGAGTAGCTTGCAACATAAGTTTGTCAAGGTGTCGATCGTACTTTTGCTATTTGCATATCTTATATTGCGAATTTATCTGTTTTAGATTTCATTTGAGGGAAATAACATTTCTGCAACAATTAAAGCTTATTTTCGCGAGCGTTGCGATGTGCGCGATTGTGTTCCTTAACGATTTCAGCTTCTTGTTCAGTTTCCGTACACAGGCCCTTAACCAATTCTCTAGAGAAACGAACCCTATACTGAGAGAAATATTTGGGATAAATTTCCTGGATCTTATACAAGATTGCTTCTTCTGTTTTCAAAACACTTGTGACTGGGGGATTGAGATAACGTTTTAGAATACTAACAAGTTTTTCCGGGGAATATTGTGATTCAACTATTATATGCCAGTGATATGTCGGAAAAACTATTTGGAATTGATAAGAGGGTATTTCACCCAAATTTTACATGGTTTGGTTTTTGAAAACACTTAGGGGTTCTTTTGCAATTTGAATGAGGTTCTGTCCGGAACTTTCGTCACTATGCTGATTGATTGTTAAGACATTTATACACGAAGCTCCTTCTGTACCGGGAGTTCTGGAAAGGGAATCTGCTACTACATTAGTTCTACCAGGCTTATACTTTATCTCGAAGTTATATTCTTCAAGCATAGCTTTCCACTTCTTCATTTTTGCATTGTTATTCTTGCTGCTTAGTGCAAATGTCAAGGGCTGATGGTCGGTAAAGGTTCGAACTTTTGCAGATCCGTATAGGTAACTCCTAAGTAGAGTTAATGCCCAGATGATAGCTAACATATCTTTTTCGTTAGCGGCAAAGTTCTCCTCTGTCTTACTCAGCGGCCTCGAAATGAATATGATTGGTTTTCCACCTTGCTCGAGTACTACACCAAGTGCGAAATTTGACGCATCTGACGCATCAAAGGGCTTAGAACAGTCCGGATAAGCCAAAATTATGTCTTGAGAGATTAGAGACTGTTTTAATTTGTTGAATGATTCGACTGCTTCTGAGTTAATTTCCACAGATTGTTTGGAAGATTGAAACTTTCAGACTTTGTTTCAGGGTTTTAGGTATAAGAAAGTCAAGAATAGATGCTACTTTCCCGGGATTAGTCTTAATACCGTTTGCTCATATTAGGAATCCTAAAAATTCGACCTCTGTTTCAAAAAATTTACACTAGTTCAGTTGAACCTTCATGTTTGCTTCGCGTAAACTATTGAAAATGTCTTTAATGTGACTAGCGTGTTGTGCTTCGTCCTCGCTATAGATGATAATGTCATTTATGTACACATGACAAAACTTCCCAATATACTGATGTAGTATATCATCCAGAGTACGTTGGAAAATTGCCGGGACATTCTTAAGTCCGAACGGTAATCTAACGAACTCATACTTTCCGGAATTAATGGAAAACGAAGTTTTTTCTACGTCGGACCCTTTCAAAGTGGATTTGGTGAAATCCACTTTTTAAGTCGAGAACAGTGAAGAGTCTATTATTGTCCAGTTGAGCAATAACGTCGTTAATGTTCGGGATTGGATACCGATCAGCTATGGTAACAGCATTTAGTTTCCTATAATCAATCACCATTCGATAATGCTTAGTACCGGAAGCATTAGTGGTGTGGTGTACTTTAGTGGTGTGGTGTACTTTAGTGGTGTACGTCAGCTTCCCTTCTGGTTCAGGGAATAAATTTTGGGTTTAACAACGTTTTTTGTTGTGAAGTGAGGTGATCGATTTTTGCGTTAAGTGAATTTATGTTCAGGGCGTTAACAGACTGAGACTTCAATTGTTTAATTGCAATGTGGACCTTATTAAGAATGGACATGTAGCTATCTTTTGTATAGATTACTGCAGATAGCTCTAAACTATCATTTCTGAGAATCACATGAAATGTAGATAGAGAGGGTAAGAGGAAAATTTTCAAGGGAACATAATTTATACCAAATAGATTTATTAGGGTATGTTGGCTGATTTTGACATCGCCAGCTATTGATCTTGCATAAAATATTTGTTGGTTAGGAATCGTTTTAGCAACTATATCAGGTTTTATATAGTTTTTGATAGTCCCAGTATCGATAAGAAATTTAAATCTTCCTTCCTTCCACTTCCTGCTCTACATTCAAAATATGGAAGTGAAGAATCTCCTAACCTAAAAAATGAATGTCTGTACAATCGTTAAGAGGCTAATTAATGTCGCTGGATGGCGAGTGATCGAAGAAATTGTAGAAGTCTTGAATGTTTTCGTCGAGAGACAGTTGGGAAAATTCGTTTGCCATTTCAAGAGTTTGCTCAAAGTCCATTTCCGGATGGCTTGGTGGTATTTCACGAAGTTGTTTGGTATTTGGAGGATGATTATTTTGGTGAACATGTTGTTGTTCCACAGTTGGATGTGAAAATTCTGCTGTGGGTTAACAATAGTGTCCTCTTGGATAAAGTTATTATGTTAAGGTCTAAAATATTGTTGTGTGTTTTGCTGATGAATAAATCTTGATTGGGCCAAGTGTCCCTGAGTTATCGGTTCTGCTTTTATTTGCGGTCCGCTATTGTTTGGATATTGTCAATTATTGGAGTTAATTGGAGTTTGCTTTATATTATTGAAGGGGGTGTTTTGGTTGTAAAGATTTCTATTAGTAAATGAATTAAAGGCTGGTTGTAAGGGCCTATGAGTGCTAAAATAAGGGAATTGGTTGGTATAAGTTTGAAAGGGTTGTATGTAGTAGTAGTCGTAGTATTTTTTATTTCATAATATATAATACATGTGTAAAATTTACATGATTTGAACACAATAATTAATTAAGTATATTAAAAAAATATATATATTGTATATAATGGAAATAATATAGTGACATTTTATATTTTCTATACAAAGGGTTTTAATATTATTAATATGTGGGTGGGGTGACCCGTTTAATTACATTCAAAGAACAAGTTAATTTGAGATACAATTATATTTACAAAGAAAAGTGAAGGATGCAAATCAAAATAAAAGAACTACATAAAAATAAAGAAAAGTTAAGAGGAAGTTAGAAGAAAAAACGGCGTTACTCTCTGTTCCAAGTATTCTGTATTCGAGATGAATAGGTCCTGTTCACTGGGTTGGCAGGTGCTGGTGTAGTTGGCTTCCTTGCACTGTTTTGGTTGTTATAAACTCGCTGTGTCCGATAGTTTTGGTTTTCAAGCCAGTATAACTCTGGGGTCGTCCGCGGTGCGCTTAGGTCATACTGTGACACACTTGACCGGAAGGAGGAATTTGGGTTTTGGGCTTGCGAGGCAAGACCTGTACTTGGCTGAGTGGTCGAGCTTGTTCATGGGACCGAAGAATGATTTGGCTAAGCATTTAGCCGTTCAATCTGACTTCTTGTTAGAACAATGTTCCTTGGAGATGTTTAATTAAGTTATGGTTTATATGAAATAACCGTTACACAAGACTTATTTTACACTTTTTGTAGTAAAAGGACAAATTTTAGAGCCGCTTTATAGCGCTTTAGAATTTTGAATTTTTCAAATAATTGGTAATTTTTCGTATATTAAAAAACAAAAAAAAAATAGTTTTATAGATTTAAATGAAGTAAAATATGGAAAGAAAAAGAAAAAATATTGTTTAATTTAGGTAATTGCTTATTCTAGACTATATTACTTTAAAAAAAGGTTATGAAATAGCTCTTTAATTCTTGGCTAATATTTTCTACTTTGATTTAATTAACTTTTTTTCTATTCTTTGTTCACTTTCTTTTGTTTTATATTTTTCTTAGGTAAAACTTTTGTTTTTTTTTTCTTACAATTTTGTTTCCACTGCCTACAATTTTTTATTTCTTATAATCTAAATTTTGTTCCTTTTCTTTTTTATATATTTTTAAAATGAAATTATTTGTTGTAATAGAGCATTAAATACATATAAAATAAAAATTAAAAAAATGCTTACAAAAGAAACAAAGAAACACCAATGTTCTCAGCATTTCGATCGTTGTCTCAGGGAATTGTTCTTGAGTCCGTTTTCCTGATTCGGATGGTGCGGCTAGCTTTTTATACGCCACGGCGGCTGCTTGAGGCGACTGGCTAAATAACACTTATTTCCACGACACCATCGACCCCACGTTGGGCGGAAATTAAATAACGCTAAGTTATTTTTAGAAAAAAAACTTTATTTAATTTTTGGGCAGAGTTACACCTTACAAATGAAAACTTAGACTGAATTACAATGTTTCTTAATCTACTTTAAATACTATTCCACAGGATCCAATCATGCACCCAGCAGTGAGTATGTTCCCACAGGTATTCCCACAGTACGTGATGGAATGCACGGCATTGCAGAAGTGTCAGATGGTTCAGACGTTGTGTCAACATTTGGTTTGATGGGAACAGTAAATTTTTATTTGAGGAATTAAATATTTGCGTTCTTAACTTAGGCATTTTAAACCTCAGTAGATTATTCAATACATATGTATATTTTTTTATCACTCTCTCCTGGAAGAAGATCCGGTATTAATCTCTAATTTCCAAAGGATAAAGCAATTTCGCACGCACGTTTTACATACAAAACAGTCTTTTATAACTGTTTCAGATTCCACAAGAACGATGAAAAAAAAAAAAAAAAAAAAAAAAAAAAAAAAAAAAGCCGAGCCAGCGAAAAAATTTTTTTTACCACAAACGAAAAAAAAGTCCATGTCAAACACTTCAGGTATTCATCAGAAAATGTAAAAAGAGGACGTGGGTCCAACACATTTTCCATTTTCTCAGCATTTGACTCAACACAGTGCATCTGCTGGAATACAATGAAGTCGCATTCGCTGCTGGGGTTATCACAATGATGTCTCGGTCATCATTGACCGCTGTCACAGTCGGTAGCAATGTCGTAAGAGTTGGCTAATTTCTAACTCGGTTAAAACAAAAGAAAATTTTCAAATCGGTCGTTTGACGGTTTGCTGTGATTAATTTAATTGGACTATTTTGTGTATATGGGCAAAAGTGGTGTTCTGTGCAATTTGTTATATTTTAGTTATATTAATTCCTTAATAAAATAGATAAAATGGAGGGGCATTTAATCGAGCTCGTTATTGACAGGGAGATCCTGTGGATTCTTTGCCATCCTTAATAAAAAAATATAAAAAAAGGCATAGGAGTGGCAAAAAATATCGCAGATTGTCGGAGCTCTAGGCAATTGTTTTTATTTGATATCCCTGGTGAGTTTTCAACAAATTTTTTAATTTATAGTTGAAGTTTTAAGAAAGAAGTGGAAGCTCCTCAGAGATAGCTATTTAAGAATAAAAAGACAAACTGTGTCCGGTCAGGCGGAGTAATTTTTCCAATAGAATATACAATATATAATGCTTCTTATTTTGTTTTTAAAACAACGTCCAATTATTTGGTTCTAGAGTCAAGAGGTGAAGTAAGAACTCCGTCGTTGTCGTCTACACCATCAACCGACGTAGAGTTCCCTTTTAGTCCCCAACCGGTGACTCCAGAACTGGGTAGTCTAAGCTAAAACCCCCTGACCGATCGTTTAGGGTCTTCAACGTCGCAGGCAAGCAAAAAGAGGAAGGCACAGACTTCAATTGAAAGCACACTGCTATCTACATTTTTTTTTTTATAATACAGCGCGAGAACCAAGGGAATATGAATACCCTTTTACTGGCTTTTTCTCCAGGACGGGGGCGGGTGGTGTAGTTATTTGAATATGTATTTTCCCGGACGTGGTTTTCAAACTGGACGGGACGAGCTAGTACACCCTCAACCAGTGGGTCTTAAGTACCTGCTAGTTGTTAGTTCGTTACATTAAGCCCAGCCAGCAACCACTCCAACATCAGTGTTATGCCTTCATGTCAGAGATGACGCCGACGGTGTTTTCATATAACTACATACAAATTCTATGAAAAGACTTTTTCAAAGCTGCGTACTTTTTCAATAAAAGCTAGATATATGGATAACCTCGAAATTCTGCTCTATGCGAATGAGGTGCTATTAGAGGTATTAAAAAAGGAGATTAATTGAATGTTCCTCATTTAATATGTTATATATCGCGATCAATAAGGACTGAATTTAGTTTATTTCTATTTTTAATGTTTAAATGTTTCTTATTTTGTTTACCTATACCTCTTGTTGATTATTTTTGTTAATTGTAAACGGGTTTTATTGTAAATGATTTGAAGGTTTGTTTGTTTCTGAAAGTTTTATTTATTATTTTTATTTAATTCAAGTTTTTTTTTGTTTTTTATTATTTAGAAAAAATGAAATAAAAATTGAGAAAAATAAAGAAAAGGAAAAGAAGTTTTGCGTATTATTCTGATGGTTTTGCCTTCGTTAAGAAAATAAGTTGTTAAAGTTCTCCTCACACTGAAGGCTTCGTCTGGTGTGTTGTTTGTTCCACATCTGCGAATAAGTAACAATTTCTTTGCTCTCCTGACGCCAAGTACCAAAGATGCGTTTTCCATTAGCCGAATAAGAATCACAGTAGTTGTCTGGGCAGTACGAGTAGCAGTTGTATATGTTACAGGGAAAGTCGATTATTAGTAACAGTTGACTCTGCCTAGGAAGAACATCAGTAAGAGTTGATTGAAAATGAGTAAACGCCCTTTTCCTATGAAGATTTAACTATGCCTACTATGGTTTAGTAAGAGTTGATTTAATCTTTGTTTTGACTATCCCCATCAACTCAAAATCTCACAAATCTTTACCTTGTTGTAACAAACGATAGCCTATATTTCTGTTTGTTTATTAGATTTCCTATTTTTTAGGCTTGATCCTTGCAAAAAGTCAACTTTTACTAACTCAAGATAGTTAGAGTATATAGGGTCTATAACTTAATTCGGTTTGCTAAGAGATGGCGTTACTTGTATTATTCCATTGGAACATGCGTTGGAAAGCTACTGTCATTGTACGTCATTTCAGTATATGTCATTCATTTGAAGCGTAAACAACAATAACTTTTTTTTTCACTCAAATATGTCGAACTTTGTGCCTGAAAAAGTGTTTTTGCGGGGAGTTCTTCTTCATTACTTTGATATGAAGAAAACTGATGCCGAAAGTCATCGTATTTTGGTGGAAGTTTATGATGAACATGTAGCTGAGCGAACGTGCCAAAAGTGGTTTGCACGATGGTGATTTTGGCTTAGAAGACGATGAACGTCCTGGGCAGTCAAAAAAGTTGAAGATGAAGAATTGGAAGCATTACTCTATCGAAATTGTTGCCAAACACAAAAGGATATATTCAAAAGCAAGGAAATTGGGTTCCACATGAACTCAAGCCGAGAGACGTCGAAAGGCGGTTTTGCATGTCCGAAATGCTGCTAGAACGCCACAAAAGGAAGTCATTTTTGCATCGGGTTGTTACTGGTGATGAAAAATGGATCCATTGCGACAACCCCAAGAGCAAAAAATCATATGTGAAACCCGGCCAACCAGCCAAGTCAACGGCAAAGCCGAATATCGAATGGCGCGAAGGTAATGCTCTGTATTTGGTGGGATCAGATGAGTGTGCTGTATTATGAGCTGCTAAAACCGGGTGAAAAAATCAATGGATAAGGCTACCGAACACAATTAATCCGTCTGAAGAGAGCAGTACCCGAAAAACACCCGGAATATGCGACCAGACACGAGGCAATAATTTTCCATCATGACAACGCCCGGCCCAACGTTGCTATTACGGTTAAGAACTATTTGGAAAACAGTGGATAGGAAGTCTTACCCCACCCGCCTTATAGCCCAGTTCTTGCCCATCTGACTACCATTTGTTCCGGTCGATGCAGAACGCCCTCACTGAAATACGGTTCACATCAGAGCAGAATATCAAAAATTGGCTTGATTCATTCTTGGCTGCCAAGCTGGCGCAGTTCTTTTGGGATGCGATCCACAAATTACCAGAAAGATGGAAAAAAGTCATAGCTCTAGATGGCCAATACTTTGAATAATACTATTGTACATGTTTTTCTTAAATAAACGTTCAAATTTTGGGAAAAAAACCGCACGAATTAAATTACATACCCAATACCTTACGTAGCTTTAGTTAATTCTGACTAGTACATGTTGATTAAATTTCAACACTTTTCGCTTTTAATCAAGTTTTACTGAAAAGACTAGTAACAGTCGACTTTACCTAGGGAAAGTCAACTCTTACTGGAGGATCAACTTTCCTTGTAACATATAGTATACACCATCTGTGTTTTCCCTAGAATTCGCCAGCGAAGAGTTAAAACTCCGAAGGTATTCTCTTTTATTCGGTGCGCTCTTGAAAGCTTAAAATTAAATAAATCCTTCGGCGTGGTTCAGCAAAATTCCAGGGTAGGGCCGCATTAAATTTTTTCGAAGCGGAAAAGCACAGTCACCAACGAATTAGAGGGGCACTATTCTCTACGAATTTGGCAACTTCTCTTCGTTCGGTAGACTGATGTTGTTGTCATAAATTTGCTTTTCAATGACAGAGTGACAGAGTGCATAATTTTGGCTGTCAAAAGCAGCAACATCGACAGATGTAAAGGTATAATTGGCGGCACAAATTGCCACCAAAACAATGCTGAAGTACCTATTGTAGTTTATGTACTTTGAACCTGTGTTTGGCGAACATTTTATTTCTATTTGCATACCATTGACACTGCCCACGCAATTTGGCATGGTCCATTTATTATTAAACTGCTTGCTGATGGTTTCCAATCCGATGTGTTAAGTTCTTGAATATACACAAGGGCTTTGCGCACTTCAACAATTATTTTCCGTACTGTTGACACACCCATACGGAACGACCAAACCAAAAAATATGGAGATACACCTTGAGAAAAATACCTGCAAAGAAGTAACAATTATGTTCCAACAAATCACTTTCTAAAGAAATATTTACATCAAAGTGACTGTCAACCGGCATTCGGGACTAATTGCTTTTCTTATCGACGTTTTCAAAAACCGGTTTTAATAAATATGAAAGCAGCTCGCACTGGACTCTCGTCGTACGAGTCGTTTTAATAAACAAATCCTCATCATTTTGTTTTTTAAGTTTAATGTTGTTTCAAAAAATTCTCCGGCCTTTCTATTTTGTTTTTTTTTTCTTGATTTTTAATAATTTATATTCCAAGTAGCATGTTTGCACTATATTAATAGTAAAACGAATTTGTTTACGCTTATCCATCTTTATTTTTACCACTTTGAAAAGTTCAGTATTTTCCACCAAAAGCAAATGAATAATTTATATTAAAACAGCTGTTTGAAATTTGACATAACAAAGCGACCTCATTGTGGGCGAATTATTTGTTAATCCTTTCGACTGCGACGCCGACCGCGAACGAGATGTGATTGTGTTTCAGCAGTATAGCTCCTCAAAGTAGCCAAAGTGTAGAGCGGAAGAAAGGTTGAATTGTTATTCGATTCCATCCGAGGCGAGGGCAGCAGCTACATCAGCTTTATGAGCTTCAGTCAGCCCTAGTGTTTGCTATCTCGTTGAGATATCTGCGAGCTCCTTCGAAATTCGATCCTTTTTCTGACATGAACCGATGAAAAGCAGAAATGAAAAGTGTAGCATACGCCTTGTAGAATTTAGATTTTCGCACACGTGAAAGTTTAATCGTGAATGGGCCCGCGTAATCGCACCTAGTGTTGGCAAACGGGCGACCATTTGTGACCCTGGATTGCGAAAGGTCTTTCATGAGTTGCGAAGTAGTAGACATTCATTGCAAAAAGTAGTCTACATTGGTAGACCAGTTTCCGCATCAAGTTGCGGCTGCCAATGATTCAATACTGCTGACGAACAATCACAAATGTCTCGGAAAGTCCACGATAGAGGTGATTTCTGTGAATTTCATCAACTGCAATAGAAGGGACGATAAGGGATTCGAAGTGCGATTAATTAATTTCCGACAGCTATTGATAACCCGACGATAATAGGCAAATACTCGTGGGTGGTCGTGGCGCAAGTGGTAGTGTATCGGCTTCCAAATCGAACAATTCGGGGTTCAATCCAGTAGCGCTTGAAAGACATTTTTTTTTTCAGTCAACTAAAACCACGTAAGATGAATAATTGCCTAGAAGCGAAAATCTTTCTTTCTCTCTGTCCCATTTTCTAAAAAACTTAACACGTGCTCACTCACCCACTTGAGTGTTAAGTTCTTTTTTTTAAAAAATGAATGAAGAACAAGCGTGATCATGACGAAATTTAAGATACAAGACGATATAAGGAATCGACGTGGAGCACTATCTCTGTGAATGCCCGTCTAACGCTCGCATCAGGCTGCAGGTACTCGGCATTGACATTGTGGGTGCTCGTAGGCACTTTATTATTTAAGCCATTACTCGTCTTTCTTCGAAAGGCTGAAAGATTTGATTAAAACCAAATAACAAAGAGTACAGATAAGTAGGTAAAAACCAAAACTATAAGAGCAGTTCTTTGTCTGAGTGCTTTGAAAAAAATTTAATGTGGTTGTGGTTTTCTTCCAGTCCTTATTGTCTTTTACTTTTCAACTGGAAATTGTGAATTGTTTTTGCTTTTAACACCTTTTTATAGGCCCAAACCTTATTGTAAATGGACATATTAAAACAAATGTCCAAACAAAGTCATTCTATATGCACTTATTGGGTATAATAATTAAATATTGTATACATATATATGGTAAATATTATAATGTTCGGTAAACTAATTTATGATTATGATTGATAAGCCATTGCAATCGATCGAGCAGTGTGCAGGTGTATTCTGACATCATTGAATTTCATTCAGCGAATACTGCGATGATTTTTTTTTAGAAAGTTTCCCAATATCGGAGTCATTATCCTTTACTTTAGTTTGGGAAATGACTCCTTTTGACCTTTTAATGTATCTATAGGGGAATGGTTTTTAGTTTTGATTTACTCGCAATGCCATCATTTCAAAGGATAAACGATTCTGGAACTTTTTACTTAATAGCATTCTTAAAAAGTAAATGCCATGAATTGGTTTTTTAATACAATAACACTTGGGTTGAAAAGTTCATATTTCTAAGTTTCTAAGAGAGTTCACCACTTGAATTAAATCCATTCCATTTTCAGTTAGTACCAACCTTCAAAAGATACGTGTATAAATTTGACAGCTGTCGGACGATTAATTCTCGAGATATAGCGTTGTGACTGAAGCAACTTTTGTTATTGTGAAAAAAATGGATTCAAAGCAATTTCGTGTGTTGATTTATCATTGCTCTTTGATGGGAAAAAATGCAGCCGATGCAAAGAAATGGCTTGATAAGTGTTACCCGGAGGCTGTTTCAGATGAAAACGTCAAAAAAGTCCACAAAATGATTACGAATGACCGTAGAGTGAAGTTGATCGAGATAGCTGAGGCTCTGAAGATATCAAAAGAGCGTGTTGGATATGGTTCTCCACAAGGTCTTTAGCTGTTTGTATTTCTTGAGTAACAAAATCGTTCTTTTCCTTTTCAAGCGCTGATATAAAGCTATTTCTAGCTAGTCTGTAGTTTTCTCAGTCACTCATTCACTATACAGCCAACCTATGTTTATAATTTTTTTTATTTTAAGTTCGTCGTTAAACTACTGTTTCATGCCCGAAGTATCAAAGAATCTATTGCCTCTTTTAAACACAAGAGCAAGCGTGATCATGACGAAATTTAAGATACAAGACGATATAAGGAATCGACGTGGAGCACTATCTCTGTGAATGCCCGTCTAACGCTCGCATCAGGCTGCAGGTACTCGGCATTGACATTGTGGGTGCTCGTAGGCACTTTATTATTTAAGCCATTACTCGTCTTTCTTCGAAAGGCTGAAAGATTTGATTAAAACCAAATAACAAAGAGTACAGATAAGTAGGTAAAAACCAAAACTATAAGAACAGTTCTTTGTCTGAGTGCTTTGAAAAATATTGAATGTGGTTGTGGTTTTCTTCCAGTCCTTATTGTCTTTTACTTTTCAACTGGAAATTGTGAATTGTTTTTGCTTTTAACACCTTTTTATAGGCCCCAACCTTATTGTAAATGGACATATTAAAACAAATGTCCAAACAAAGTCATTCTATATGCACTTATTGGGTATAATAATTAAATATTGTATACATATATATGGTAAATATTATAATGTTCGGTAAACTAATTTATGATTATGATTGATAAGCCATTGCAATCGATCGAGCAGTGTGCAGGTGTATTCTGACATCATTGAATTTCATTCAGCGAATACTGCGATGATTTTTTTTTAGAAAGTTTCCCAATATCGGAGTCATTATCCTTTACTTTAGTTTGGGAAATGACTCCTTTTGACCTTTTAATGTATCTATAGGGGAATGGTTTTTAGGTTTGATTTACTCGCAATGCCATCATTTCAAAGGATAAACGATTCTGGAACTTTTTACTTAATAGCATTCTTAAAAAGTAAATGCCATGAATTGGTTTTTTAATACAATAACACTTGGGTTGAAAAGTTCATATTTCTAAGTTTCTAAGAGAGTTCACCACTTGAATTAAATCCATTCCATTTTCAGTTAGTACCAACCTTCAAAAGATACGTGTATAAATTTGACAGCTGTCGGACGATTAATTCTCGAGATATAGCGTTGTGACTGAAGCAACTTTTGTTATTGTGAAAAAAATGGATTCAAAGCAATTTCGTGTGTTGATTTATCATTGCTCTTTGATGGGAAAAAATGCAGCCGATGCAAAGAAATGGCTTGATAAGTGTTACCCGGAGGCTGTTTCAGATGAAAACGTCAAAAAAGTCCACAAAATGATTACGAATGACCGTAGAGTGAAGTTGATCGAGATAGCTGAGGCTCTGAAGATATCAAAAGAGCGTGTTGGATATGGTTCTCCACAAGGTCTTTAGCTGTTTGTATTTCTTGAGTAACAAAATCGTTCTTTTCCTTTTCAAGCGCTGATATAAAGCTATTTCTAGCTAGTCTGTAGTTTTCTCAGTCACTCATTCACTATACAGCCAACCTATGTTTATAATTTTTTTTATTTTAAGTTCGTCGTTAAACTACTGTTTCATGCCCGAAGTATCAAAGAATCTATTGCCTCTTTTAAACACTTTGTAGCATTTCTCGTCAGGATGTTAACACCACTCTCGTAACTGTCGTCTGCCAATTCTATTACACGTTGTTGGTAATCGCAAAATTTTCGTTTATCATATTTTAAGGTTTTCGTTAGTTTTTTTTGCAATTTTTAAATTTTTGTTCATTTGTATACTGAATTCGATGCTTTCATGATCGCTAATTTTCAGACTACAACATATTCCTTCACGTTATCATTATTTGTAATTACATAATCGATAAAAGTTCGAAATAGGAGTAATTCTAGTTGGTTCTTTTACTTTTTGTTTAAAAGCGAAATAAGAGTAATTTTAGTTGGTTCTTTCACTATTTGTTTAAAAGCATTATCCCCTATGACTTACCTAATTCTCAATGCATATGTTTTACGTTTCAGCCAGTCGATATTTACATCTAACACTATTAAAATATTGTTTTCATTTGTTGGCAATTTATATATTCACGGAAATTATCACAAAAATTCGGTTCAGATGCACTTGGGGATCTATATAGGCCGGCCAATACTAAAACATACATACTAAAACTCTATATATTGTATATTGCCTTCCATCGTTACATTTTTTGACTTTTATCTTTTTAACTAATTGCATATTGTAAAATGTTTTTGTGGGTACAAATGGTAGAACTTATTCCTTTCAATACAATCGCTTTTTTCAATACAATTATAATTTACATATTCAATCGCTTTTCTGCACTTTAGAACTGACCTCACTACAGTGGGATACAAGATACGAGAACGTTCTGAACAACTGTCTATACTACTTTTCATTTTGCCAGAATTTTGGCTAAAAGATTCCATTCTCCAATGATTGAGTATTCTGCTATTCAATTATGGAAACCTTCTAAACCTTCCCTCTCTAAAATATTCGTCCCGAGTTGATTTTTCTCTTGCGGTGTTGCACTTTAAAGTCGAAGCCCTACAACTGCTCGATCCATCTTGCAACATGGCCTTCAGGTATCTAATTAACAGGGTGTCCCATTTTAGCAGTATAATCTTTTAAGGGCATATTCCTGAAGTTCTGCCGAACAAAAAATTGTATGATAGAGGCGGTCTTTTCTCACTCCGTATCAAGTTACAGCTTATCGAAGTGGGTGGCCTCTAATTTAGAGGTGTAATCACCTTAAATGCTATAACTTCTAAACTAGTACAGTTACAAAACGTTTTAGACATTTCAAAAAGATAATTAAGTAGTGCATACAAGCTTTAAATAAAACTCAAAATTATGAAACCTGGGTGTTCCATTTTTTTACTTAAAATGCATTTTTCTTAAAATTAAATAAATTTTCTGAAATTTTATAAAATTTTTATCCAAACGGTGTTAAATGCTCTCTCAATATCAACCAAAATTAACCCAGTTGATTTACATATTGCTCTTTATCAGATTGCATATTCTGAGAGCCTGATGCGAAGTTCCATGATTACGCCTAAAACCAAACTGCTAATCAGGATATATTTTTTGCTCCTCTATACGTTTGACAATTTTATCTTTAAGTATTTTTTCGTTGATTTAACTCAAATTATTAAGTAAACTAATTGGCCCGTAGCTTACAGGATAATTTGGAGGCTTACCCGCTTTAAGAATTGGGACTACCTTAGCTAGTTTCCACAGATCTGGAAAATATTGTAACTTGAGTCAGGCGTTAATATATAATAAATGCTAACATTTCTATTCCAATTTAAGACATTTCTTTTAGATAACGATTACTAGCTGTGTCAATATTACTCTATTAGTGCTTGCGCCGTCTAAATGTTGAGATACCGTGTCATTTTCTGAAAAATTTTTTTGCAAATACTTTGACCTTTTCGGTGTCAGAAACGAAAACATTGGTGTTGCCTTTTAGAAAATGTATCTGCTTGATTTTATTTCTAATTATTTGGACTATAATTCAAAATGGCTTTGCAGCTTTATCAAGAGTCTTCAATTTATTATTCCATTCTGAGTTTCGATGTGCTTATTCGTACATATTAATTAATTGAAATTATTGATTAGAGTTCTGAAAATTGGCTGGCGGTAGTTTTGCCAATTTCTCCTGTAGATATTTCTAATTTTGATAAGTTAAAGAATATGAATCGGTAATTTCATCGCTAGGATTTTTTTTTACAACTTTGGGGGATACTAGTACTGGTTGAAATATTGTATTAATGTGATTTGTAATTTTCTGAAGGATAGTGTCAATATCTTGTTTGCTTTTTGTAGCTTCTATATTTGTGGGTATTGTTAGAAGTTTTTTCTTTAATTCTTTTCGAAATTTTGCCCAATTGGCATTTTTAATATCTGGAAAATATTGCACTTTTTCTACGCCCGAACAACGAAGTTGACAGAGAACTGAGATTATTGAAGACAATAGGTCAATAAACATTTGTTACATATAGATCTATTACAGAGGGACTGCTACGAGAACTGGTTGGTACAAAAGTGGAACTAGACGGAAACATAACAGATATTAGTAACATAACAGAGAGATCCGATCGAACATTCTCCCAGGAATTTGCTCTTACACATCCCCAATACCTGTGTCTGCAATTTAAATTATCGACTATCAAGAAGTTGCAGTTCATATGAAAAAGTTTTGTAAGGATATTTTTAAATCTTAGCTTTTTTTCTTCTGTAGTGAAAACTCCTATTATTTTTCCTGAAAATAGACAAAATAAATCTTGATTCTTGATGTTACTTCAAGCCCTATATTTTCAATGTAGTTTGTTTGAATGCAAGGTAAAAGCTCATGTTGAACTGATCTCTATTGAACTGATCTTATTTCTACTCAATAACATTTATAAATTGACGTCGATATGCGATCGTTTGGTTTTAACCAAGTTTCCGTATTTAAACCAATATCAATTTCGTTTGTGTTCAAGAAATTTACAAATTAAAAATATTTGTTACATACATTGTAGCTCTGGCATTCCAGGATATAATTTTAATTTTGTTTTTTGCATTACTTAGCATTATAAAAAAACTTAGATGTTAAAAAAGCGAAAGAACAAGCCACTATCCAAATGATCAGGACGGTGCCAGTAGAGGGTTGGAGTGCAGATGAAATCCGTTCCTCCCAACAGTCATATAATGACATCGAACTTACCATATATTGGCCGAGAGCTAACACGAGGAAAGACCAAATTGGCAGGAGACATCAGACCGGAGCCAAACTCTGAAGGCATTTTGGGCATAGTTTGACCCCCTTTATTTAAAAGACGATTTAGTGAAGAGAAAACAAGAAAGTGTAAATGAAATACTTCTCGTATGCAGCCAATCTGTTTGCTGCACACCTTGCGGTCAGCTCAACGTTTTAGATTGTGCTTTGTACCCGCCTTGTACACTTGAGTGCATTGAACCGTCATGAAGTAGCAAAAGTAAGTACTCCAAGATTTAAATACACAAATCAGTTGAACCAGATGCTATATCCTCTTCTCGTGGAGAGGTGCTTTTTTCCTACCTATATGACTCTTTCCGAGTATTTGAAAAACAGCATTTGTCCAGCCCTTCTTTTAAGTAAGGCGAATTTCCTACCCTTCCATTTCACAGACCCATTGTATTTACGTCCCATATGGTTATGGAAACGCTGATAAGCCATCAGCTCATCAAAAATCTTGAAATACGAAAGCTTGCCAATAACCAGCAGTACGTTTTCCGCAGCGAAAGGTTCACTGACGATTTGATGGCTCGTTTTTCCGAAAAGTTGAACAAAAGCGTCCATCATTCTAGCGAAAGTTAGATGATTGCACTAGATATATCAAAGGCATTTGACAGAGTTTGGCATCAAACTCTTTTGTTGAATATGGGTGCATTTATATCAACGCATTTATTCCTCAGTGGATTAGAAGTTACATTTCAAGACGTTTAATTCAAGTTGTTAGGACAGTTTCAAATCTGATATCCAGAAATTAAGTGCTGGTGTGCCCAAGGGCTTCAACACCTTTTTAGTTTTCATCTATGATCTCTTGTCTACGACTTCTGATCCAATAGATTCTTTTGCTAATATTCGTTATCGTATTCGGCTGTAGAGTGGGAAGAGAGCATATGTTAACCTCATTAAATTACGAAATTTACAGCGTAACAAACTGGGGAACCATCAGTTGAGTGAAATTTAATGCCTCAAACACAATCCTGTCTGCAATATTAAAGTTATCAAACATTGTCCGTGAATTCCTTTTGTCATCGTCGAAACGAGCTTTCCAATCTCAGTATGTGTGTCAATGACACCGAAAATGCTGGGAAATATCTAGGTTTCCTTAAGCGATGCGAGAAATACTTTTCGTCCTCTGATCTGGCCTCGATATGTTACGTATTTATCAGGCCAACATTTTAGTACAACCCACACTAGGTGCCCTCAAGATCTCATTGGACTTTCTAGATAAGATTCAAAAGCGTCTGATAAAACTCAGCAGACGCATATATTGCACAGTCAATTGAATACCGACGTAATGCCCTATGCCTAAACTTGTGTGTTGCTATTTTTACCATCAGTACTCCTCTATTGAAATTGTCAGTAGCAACTGCCGAAGATGTCTTCTTTCTCTTTTTTAGGGTAAAATTAATTTCTGATGAGCAGGGTGTTCCTGTTATTATTTGTTTTATTTTACAAAGTGACCTTTGATTGAGTTTATTCTTTCACAATTTTTAGAATAAATTTGGCATATTATGTTCAAATTGAACATACAATAAATATTTTTGCAAATTTGTTGAAATCTGACGATAAAAAAATGGCTATGGAGAACTCGATAATTAAGTCAACTTAAATTTTTTAGTAAATTGACAAGTGTTATACATTTCTGGAATAATTACTTGCTAATTTTTATGAACCGGGACCCTGGTTAGCTATCATATCATCGGTTAATATTCTTATATATGTATGTATTTCATATCTTAAAAAAAAAAAATAAGTCAAAGATTACATTTTTATGCATCATATTTGTGTCATTTCAAGCTTTAAAAAAATCTCATGCTTAATAATAAAAAAAAAAGATGAATACGTACATATGCATATATGTATGTATGTACGTATGAGCATTGTACAAATACTTTGAACCTTATTTAACCAGATATAGAACGTGGTGATAAATAAATATTATAACTCAGCTTAGATTTTCATTTTCTTCGATGTCCTCCTATCCATTTTAAATTGGTAAGAACGCATTGAATCAAGTTGAAGACCATTAAAGAGGTTATCAAATTCATTAAAAAGCTGTAAATAAACCAGAAGCTTCTTATCTTCCAAATTCAAATAGATATAATTTATTTTACATGTGAGACTTCCTGATTTTGTACGAAAACATTGTCGGAGAGGGTATTAAAAGGGTCATTCAACAAGTTGATTGCATGTCCCTCGGGTTTAATAACTTTTATTTTTTCAGGTCCATTTCCGTAATTTTTATTGTGATATTGCGATATGTACAAGAGTGCTATAATCACAGGGTGAAAAATATTAAATGATTTATTATATTTAAAAGAAAAATAATATAATAATAAAAGAATATAACAATATGTCATACATTTTTTTTTCGGTTGAAATTTCGGTTGGTTTAAAAGAGGATTTTGAATTTGAAGTTGTCTGTATACTGGGTAAGCAGGTGCATTAGGCAAAACTTGGTCTGGATGGTTATGAATTTGCGGAACTAAATATGTTGTATCAACTGAAGACGGGTATTCGGTATGGTACCTTCCCACTTCTGAGGTGAATCTTCCATCTGAGCTAAGAGCGACTTTATACACCGTTCTCATTTGCTTGTTCAAAAATGGGTATACCTTTACAAAAGATCGAATTAGCAGATATCTTACTTCTGAACAATAAAACATGTTTTAAGCTAAAAACGAGTTGACGCATTTATTACTTGTGGATTGCGCTGTTCCAGAATTATTCCGTCTGGTATTGAAATTCCCTCCTTTTGCAAATGGTTTAAAAATAGACGATCTGTTTGAAATGCCGTATCTGGAATTTTTCCACCAGCATGTGGCAGAACTTGTTCTCTATAGATTTGTCTTTTCTGCAATAAAAAAAAAAATAAGTAAATAGTTCACGCAATGATACAAATTATAAAGTTATTGAATGCTATCATGTCATCTAGATACTCTGTTATGAAGGGAATAAAATATTCCTTTTATTCTTACGTAGATTTATAAGGCAAATATTTACTTATATTTTTTGATACAAAGTATGACTGATAAGGCCGAACGATTGTTGATTTAGAGTTAAATTAGGGAAAATGTCTTTAGTTGCCATAAAATCTGTGCTTTCAAACTATTTTATCTTGATTACTACCAAGCATCGTTTCGAATACGCTCCGTTCAAAAAACAGTTTATACATACATAATATATATGTATATTACTCAAGAAGAAATTCAATGCATCAAAAATCTTTTTTTTTTCAGCAAACATACGAATAAAGTGGCATAAATAACTGCAAATGGAAAGATATGCATTATATTATATATCTGCGTTGTAACTCTTAGATCTTAACCTTCATAAAATTTAGAGTGAATTCAATATAACTTAGGACTTTTTTTACGCCTTATCTTAATGTCATTAGGAAGTAACTATTCTGGCCATCTGGCACTTGCAAGTAATGGTGCAGTTGCATTTACTGCAATAGTACATGGGGCATTATTCACTCTCATGTTTAATTGGGAACGAACTTAACCCGCTTGTTATGCAGGCGCTCAGATCTTCGACGACTTGATAGGATAGCAATTGGTTCTTCTAGTGAAACTTCTGCAGTTATTTCAGCATCTGGAGTTGAAAAATAACTTCCTATAGATAAATACAATTTTGTAGTTTGAGAACTGGATGCCGGGTAGTGGAAATCTCGGAATAGTCCAATTCTTCTCATTAGTTGTTTAATGACGTATCTCTGGGAAGCGAAACACGATTAAAATTGCATTGTTGACTACTTGCCTGCTGTTGTCATCTGCAGAAACAAAGTATGCCAACCATTCCTGCTCGGTGTTGGATCTGGTTTTGATTACGACACCAAAGATTATGACCGGTTTCGATCAGATACATATGTCTTCCAAGAGTCTTCTAAACCACTCCCTTCCCAGTTACCGTAGGTACTGTCGCAAGATTGCAGGTTGATAAAGGAACAATTTTAAATCGTTGGTTTTAATTGCCTCCTCTTGACTTCAAGAAATTGAAAAATCAGCGAAAATAAAGTTCAGCGCTGGCGCTGACTCCGGGTTGAAGGATGCTGAAATTATGTGGCGAATTGAGTGATTTCGATAAAACTTCTCGAACTTGTTTGATGTGAATTGAGTGACATTATCTGACATCGTGGATTGATCGTGCATCGTGGTTTGAGACGTAGTAGAGGACATCCGAATCACAAATGGATACTTTGATTTCGAGTCAATGACAATCAATCACATGGACTTTTAAAAAGGCAAAGCGAAGTCGATGTGGATACTCTAGAGGAAAGTGACTCACATTTAGTTGGGCCACCCTCAATCCGGGGAATTTACTCAACAGTAAGCGAATTGGCCAACCCGTGTGCACGTACTCGATGATTTTTACAAAACATTGGGTATATATTTTAATATGTGCGGTTTTTTTTCAAAATTTGAACGTTTACATAAGAAAAACATGTACAATAGTATTATCCAAAGTATTGCCCATTTAAAGCTATGACTTTTTCCCATCTTTCTGGCAATTTGCGGATCCCATCCCAAAAGAACTGCGCCGGCTTGGCAGCCAAGAATGAATCAAGCCAATTTTTGATATTCTGCTCTGGTGTGAACCGTATTTCAGTGAGGGCGTTCTGCATCGAGCGGAACAAATGGTAGTCAGAGGGGCACTGTTTTCAAAATAGTTCTGAACCGGAATAGCAACGTGGGGCCGAGCGTTGTCATGATTGAAAATTATTGCCTCGTGTCTGGTTGCATATTCCGGGCGTTTTTCGGCTACTGCTCTCTTCAAATGGATTATTTGTGTTCGGTAGCATTGTCAATTGATGGTTTCACCCGGTTTTAGCAGCTCATAATACAGCACATCCATCAGATCCTACCATATACAGAGCATTACCTTCGCGCCATGGATATTCGGCTTTGCCGTTGATTTGGCTGGTTGGCCGGGTTTCACATATGATGGATCCATTTTTCATCACCATGACTTCCTTTTGTGGCTTTCCAGCAGCATTTCGGACATGCAAAACCGCCTTTCGACGTCTCTCGGCTTGATTTTGAATATATCCAGCTGCTTTTAAACATTTTGAAATGGCTGCTTGAGTGACACCCAAAGATTCTGCGAGCTCTTCTTGTGTTTGGCAACAATCTTCATAGAGTAATGCTTCCAGTTCTTCATCTTCAAACTTTTTTGGCTGCCCAGGATGTTAATCACGTTCCAAGCCAAAATCACCACTTTTAAATCGTGCAAACCACTTTTGGCACGTTCGCTCAGCTAGCGCATGCTTACCATATACTTCCACCAAAATACGATGACTTTGTAAAGTAATGAAGAAGAACTCCCCCCAAAAACACTTTTTCAGGCACAAAGTTCGACATATTTGAGTAAAAAAAAAATTATAGTTGTTTACGCTTTAAATGAATGACATATACTGAAACGACGTACAATGATAGTAGCTTTCCAACGCATGTTCCAATGGAATAATAACAATGGAAGAACACAAGTTACGCCATCTCTTAGCACGAATTAAGTTATAGACCCAATAGGAACTAGCTGAGAGAATTTGGCTATAACACCGGCATTGATTGGAAAATCTTCCAGGACTGGTAAATATATTTCTTCAACTTGAAAATAGATCTGGGAGTAGAACGTCTCGAAATCAATGACTTTGAGAATCTGTTGAACGGTAGTGACTGGAGTTTCTTAGAAGCATACTATCAGGTACCATATTATTATAGAAACATTATGGAAGATTGTTTTGTAAACACGCAATCAAATTTTACACGAAATTGATGTTTCCCCTATGCAAACATCTCACTATTACTGGTGCTATTTGGGCAAAATTCTTGATGAACTGCCTATAATAACATAATTGATTTTTCCAATGAATGCCTTCAGATCCTTCGTTTGCCAGTTTGGTTAATAATATGGCCTAAGGACATGAAGAATTTTCACTTTTGAGAATTTTCAAGTGCTCCTCGTTGGTACGGCCGGATACAATGACATCGTCGAGATGAGAAACGTAGACCCCCAAGTTAACAGCCGGCTGTTCTATGTTTCTTTGAAAATTACCTGTGAAACAAGATGTTCCGGATGGTGACCACTGATATAAAAACAGGCCGAACTCAGTATTAAACTGCACATTTAGTTTGCATGCACATTCAAATGGATTTGCAGACGGGACGTGGGAGTGAGCATACAGGGAAAGCCCCTGTTTGCCTTCAACCTGGCGAAGGACAGTGCGATCCTTGCCACTGACCAATTTTAGTTGGCATGCAGCCACCTCGTGGTGCCCCTGGATAGCACACGAAGCTGAGGATCCCATCAAGGAGGAATTTTGTGACCTCATTGATGGAGCCATGAGCCATGTTAAAATTGTATTCGGGAACTACAATGCCAAAATCGGTAAGGAGGACATCTTTGATGAATCGGTCGGAATATACAGCCTCCATGACACCACAATAGATAACGGTTTCCGACTCGCCGACTTTGCGACAACTAGTAATACAGTGGTATGTAGAACGAAGTTCTCATAAAAAAGAATCCACAAACCGACCTGGTTAACTCTAGATGGTCGAACCGCTAACCAAATTGACCACGTGCTTATTGATGGACTTTACCCGCAAAATATCCTGGATGTCAAAACATTCAGAGGGGCACTGACCAACAGGGAATTGTGGATGTATTTAAGCAAACCTACATTAAGCAGTTGCTTAATGGACATGATTTAGAGAGAGTGATATGGCAAGAAGAGAACATATATTCAGTCGAAGAATTAGTTCTCCCGCCCAACTTAGAAGAAGTCGACACATTAATACAAAAGCTGAATAACAACGAAGCGGGTGGTTTGGATGGCGTACAATCTTCAAAGCCGTAGGCAATTCATTTGCAAATCATGGGAGGACGAAAGCATACCCGACGACTGGAATACCAGCTCTGTCTGTCCTATCTTATATCGCTTATAAGATCTTTTCTAGTGTACTGTGTGTAATTGAATTCTTTACCGGAATTGAAAAAGAGGGGTGAATGAGGAAAAAACAAAATATATGTTGTCGACTAAAAACCCTTATGTAGCACATCATCTAGTACAAAACGTTACAATCGCAGCTTCAACTTTAAGGTAGTCAAGAAGTCCACCTACCTCGGGGCAAATGTTAACTCCACAAACGACATCATGGCGGAGCTTCGACGAAAAGTAACACAAGGCAGCTGTAGCTACTTCGGTCTGTTAAAATTACTTAGGTCAAAACTTCTAACGCAAAGAGTCAAAATCATGGTATACAAAGCATGCATCTTGCCAGTCTAGCTTTACTTATCCGAAAGTTATACGATTAGTAAGACATTGGAACAAGTTTTAGGCTCTTTTGAAGAAAAATCCACAGCCACAACCGAGAAGAAAAGGAAGCAGCCCGCAAAGGATCGTAATGGGTGGGAGGCTACAGTTATTCAGGCTTTAACCCTCTAAGAATTTCCAGCCTGATAAGTAAATTAAGTAAGTAAGTATCTAGCAAAAACATTTTTGTGAAGTTCCGCCCTCCTTGTACAATAATTTGTGAAGCAGCTCTTGAATACTAGGTACAGGATGACGGTCTATTACGAATTGTGGATTAATGGTGATTTTGAAATTGTCATATAGGTATGCGAAAATTTTCGTTCGCTTTAATTACAACCATGATGGGTGCTGCTCACTGCCTGGTTTCAACAGGACTTAAGATATCCAACTGCTGCAAGCATTTGATCACTCGACGGACGTCTTGCTTTTGAGCAAGAGGTAGGGGATATTGGCAATACTTAGGTTGGCTATTCAGTTTCAGCGTAAAATGATCCACAAAATGTTTACTTCAACCGAATCCAGTTGTTTTCTAGATTCCGACGTAACTTGCAGTGCTTAGAGGAAGATAAAATCCAATATATTTGCAAATAAGGCTACACCGGAAACAATAAGTGATAACTTTTGAACACAAAAAAACTTCAACAATCAAGATGAATCAAATAATGATAAACATAACTACGAGCATGGAATCTTTCCATTACTTTATTATCCGGCCAGCCACCTTTGAAGGAGTTAATGCCGCTTTACATCCTGCACGGTCCCGGGCACGTTGCTTCCAGTTTACTAGACCAAGTCTTCTGGCATCCGCGATTACTTACCAGGTGGCTGGAATTGGAAGATTCTCGTAACTGGACTATTTTCACCCATTCGCTCGATGTGGCCAAGCCAGTTCAGTCGAGGGAAATTTTGCTTTCCAGATTACATCCATGTATCTTCTTCTCTATTTGCCCTTCTCGCAGGCAGGATCAAATATTCGAAGTAGAATTTTTCTTTCTCCGCTTCGCTTTCTTGCTTATTTTTCAGCATCCAGCTCCTTAAAGCTCCTAGTTGTGTAGACAAGCCGAAGTAGCAGCGTTTGCTGCTATTTCCCTTCGCTACCTAAAAAAAGAAGTGTTCAACGGATTGGTTTCTGGTCGACAGCATGTATATAAAATACTTTGTTTTATCCTCATTCGTCATGAGACCAACCCATTTGGCTGATTTACTATAGCAGTAAAAGCCTCAATAATGGAACGCTGGGAACGGGCGATAATGTCGATATCAGTAGTTGGCTGAGATAATCGGATCAGTATTTTCGGGATGCCGAATTCAGCTATCGCGTTATATAATTCAGTGCGATAAATGCTTTGAAGTCGATAAAGAGATGATGAGTATTGACTTGGAACTCGTTAGTGTTTTCCAGGATTTGCCGCAGTGTGAAGATTTGGTCTATCGTCGATTTCCCGGATCGAAAGCCACTCGGTTGACTAGAAATGAACAATAAGCTAACTTGCACTCTGAATTTAGTCCCCCAATTAAATGGATGCCACCCGTGGGGTGAAATTAACCACTGATCCCAAACATCTTTCTTTCTCTCTCTATCACATTTTCCAAAAATGTGCTTTGCTGAGGCATTATAAGTGTATTTAAACACACTTGAGTGTTTAATTATTTAAAAAAAAAAAAAAAAAAGTATCTCCTTTCTGTTGTTCGGCGCAATTTGTTTTCATTGAATAGTTAAGCTCTGAATCAGGCTGCAACTAAATAGTGGTCAGAGTCGACATTTGTCCCTCTAAATGTTTGCACATTTAGAATGTTTGGTGAGTGTCTTACGTCAATCATCACGTGGTCAATGTGGTTGCTGGTTCTAGCGTCCGAAGTTAGCCAGGTTGCTGTGTAGATTCTGTTATGAGGGGCTCTCGTGCTAGGTATAAATATCTGCTGAAAAGTTAGTGCGTCGGAAGTCATTATCTGTTTTTGTTTCGTTAAAACTGTGTTTTCCGACCACAAATGCTCTCCTTACTAATTTTGACTTTGAACATCGTACTCCGGACAGGCTCCACAGGCTCCACAGGCTCCGTCTAAGAGGTCGTAGAAATCCTCCTCAGTGAAGCTGAGTGTAGGGGAGTATGTACATATGAGGCTGATGTTGAATTGTAGAATTTCACTTGGATGAGGATTACAGCTAGGAGATCGCTAATTGGTTTGAAATCGATCGATTCGATCACAGCCGCTTTCCTACGATGAATCCGCATCCTAATATGTGCAACCTTTCGTGGCAGCTATAATATATATCGCATTCATGGACGCATTTTACAGTTTTTGAGTAGTTTCTAAGGTGTATAATGTTCTCACATTCCAGAAGCATACTCTTAAATCATTGTTCTTTTTCGCACCGTGTCGTCGTTTAAGATCGGGCTCGTTTTCTTCCGAGGCCGTTAGTTCTCTCGTAATGATAGGTTTTTACGTGGTTTGGCCTTTAACCTCACGCAAAACCGCCAAATCTGGTCGGGGTAGAAGAACGTGTTCTCCAGCCTAGTACATGGCTGCATACATTAGTTCACAAATCAGCGGCTGCTGAGATAGCTATCCAGACACGTGGCGAGGCTGTATGTCAGCTTTAACTGTACAGTGACAGGGATTGTATCTGGCATCTCTCCTAGTTGAGCGCGTTCAGAATCTTACCTTGTATGCGCATTTCCATGCCTTTGGGGGAGTTGAATCTACCAACTCACCTAGGTAGGAATCTCTCCATTACACGCAAGCAATAAGTGCATTGAAGTTATTTTGAAACTTGCATATACACTTCACCGAGAGGGAGAGGGAAAAAAGAATAAATCAAGAACTCCAAAAGCATTTTCGGGATGATATTAAGCTCGATGTCGATTTTTTCTATAATTAGCGCTCAATGGATTAAAGTAGAGGTATTTAAGAGAAATACCGATGTACCCTGATCTTAAATGTTTGCATTTAATAGTGAATAGGAAAGAGAGAGTTCGGCAGGGCATTTCATACGTCTTAGGAACTAATCTCGATATTTCAGAGCGCGTCCGAAAGTGGGCTTGAGGGTATAGATTGACATTACGTCGATGTCAATTGACAGACTGATATTAGTATCACCTATGAGCTTTATCGCACGGATTTGAGTCCTATCTAGCAGGTGCAGAGATCTTTAAAGTGCACCTGACCAGATGTGGGCATTGTACCAAAATTTTGGACGAATTAATGCTTTATATATTCGGACAAATTAGAGGGGGTGACATATTTCTTACATCGCTTAAAGAAACTTAGACATTTCGCAGCATTTTTTTAGGACATTTGAAAGCATTAAATTCCACTCTGTTGATAATCTCGATAGGCTCGATGTTGATAGACGAAAACAAGGATTCGGAAATACCAATGATGGAAATAGTAATACTCAAAGTTTAGAATTGCAAAGAAAAGGTTAATACTGTCAAGTTTGTGGAGTATGCCAAGAAAATAAAATTATTAAGGCAAAAATATCCCGAAAAGTAGCTCGCACCCTAAAAAGATCTCAAAGCACAATACTTTTCAGAAATATTCCAACAACACCAGATTTGGACGAAAGTTTTCAAGATCTCAGTTTTTTTTTTTTTTTTTTTTTTTCATATATGAACCCTTTATTTTTTTTGTGCCAACGAATCACTGAAATATTGTGGTATGAACTCTCATGTGCCACAATATATAAAAAATGTTCTTTTGATAAACCTAAAAAAAGAAAGATTTCAAAAATAGTTCGTTTACTTTAATTAACCACTGTGTTGTTCGGATTACCTTTTAGGCACCATGTTATTAATTTAGTCATGGACATTTGAAGATTTTTAAAATAAAATATTATGTTTATCCCCTATAGTGAGAAAGTTCTGTTTAAGCATAAGATTCTGAAACATCCTGATAAGCATTTTTTTTTTTTTTAAATAAAAATTGTTTGTTAAAGAAGAAAATAGATTTAACATAACTCAAAAGGGCCATTTAGGAACCCATAGAAACCACAAAGAAAATAAAAAACAAATTTTAGAAAAATACAATGTAATACAACCTAATAAAAAAGTATACAAACAAAATGCGATATAACATATCTAATTCCAACAATTACCATTGACATCCTATAAAGTCAAGAGACACCAATATGGATATTTTCGAAATCAAGCAATCATATTCTGCATTCATAAATTTTCAAAATTCACTAAACTATTTCATATAAGAGAAAAATCAATAAGACATCCTTAAAACATAAAATTATAAAGATTTTGTACTATTTTACAGTGCCTAATATCCACGTAACAGACAATGAAAATAGTTTCATAAGCCCAATAAGAGTATATATAACTACAACAAACCTCTAGAAATAGTACCTTATCTTACCCTACCACAGAAAAGCGAAGTTAACGGCATAATAGAAAGGGTCCATTTAAGAATTATTAAAGTGGTTCGATGTATCCGAAAGGACTATCCAGATTTTACAACAAACTAACTAATTAATACAGCAGTTGACTGTTATAATAACTCAGTACATTCCGTCATTTAGACGGAACCCCAGTGATATGTTTCGAAGCAAAATTCAAAGGATTAATTACGAAAAACCTAGTGGACTCTCAAGCCAAGGTTAATAAAAACTTAGCAGAGTTGATCAAGAAACGTGGACTTCTTAATCGACATAAATCAAGGATATAATAAGCTCGGTTACCATTCCAACCGACAGTGAAAAACGTATACATTAAGCGCAAATTAAAAACAATAATGAATAAAGATCTTTTTCTCTTTTCTGTTTTTAGTTCAATCCTGAATTATGCATTCGCTACCTGGAAGTGGATTATCGGAACACCAGCTGCTACAGATTGGGAAAGCTTAATAAAATTTAAAAATGTGGTTATCGATGTGGTTATATACAATAATCAGTATAAAATCAATGAACATCTAACCGGAGTGACATAAGGATTATTAAAAAAACTGCAACAAAATTTTTAGCTGATTGTTGATAGTAAGAATGACATGAACGAATAACTGATGACTAATAATGATGAAGTTAAGGAAATAAAAGCAGAAGCTGGAATAGTAAATACTAATATTCTATACAGAACAGAAACGCAAAAAATACTTTCGCAAATAGAGACGCTTCCATACAACAATGATGTCGAAGCCATTGAGTATGCGGAACCTATGATGCTTACAAAGGACTTTCCACTCTATGGTTTATCACTACCCAAATAGGAATATAACTATCTCATCATTAGATAAGCGACAACAAAAGAATTCATTTTGAAAGCAGTGAACTACTTACTAATCAGAATGCTTTACAACCTAAATGTTCAAAATAACGAGGTATAACGATATGTGGTAAGAATCAAATTTAAAAATTGCCAGTAAACCATTGTATACGCGAACTCTTAAAAAGAATAAACGGCTGATGCAACTATCAATTTTCCAGGAAAGTTGTTATCAAAAATTACTCAATAACGAATTTTAGTGGAGATCTGAGCCACAATAACCAAACCAAACTAAGTTCCTAAATGGAATTTTTATAATACAGTATATATACCCTATAGATTAATGATTAACAGTATTTTAAAACAAAAAGAGACATCCTTCATGCGTAACTTACGAGTACATTTGGATTATATAAAATAAATAGAAAAATTTCAAGTATTATATTTAACAAATGACAGTTATTATTTCATATATTTTGTAATTTGTATTATTATATTCACATTCATATTCAAAATTATGCATAAGAACGATAAAATGGCAATTAAATATTAAATACCTAAAATAATTCCACAGTTCATTAACCTTTTTCAGTAACCTATCGAACTAGATTTTGTATCTACGGGTCCCAGATTTTGAAAAGGGGGGAATTAATACACTCCTTATGCATGATCAGCACAAAAAATATTACCTCAGCAAACATGCTACATTTTTTTAAATAATCCAATTGCACATGCTTATCATGTTGCGATTCTTTTCCCACAACTTGCACACGTTTATAATGTTGAAATTCTATTGCCATGAACTTTATACTGCTCTGCCTTTTTATCGATTTACAGAAAAAAATATATGTATATTGTAAATTGGGTTATAAATAAATGATAAAAATAATTTCATATTAAAATTAAGTGAGTTTCCAATACGAGACATAGTCCTAGATAAAAAAGTTCTTTATTTTAATAATAAATAAAAGAATTTATCTGAACCATACTGAAAATTCATACAAGTCATCTATTGTATCATAAGACAGAGGAGAGTGCTTAATAACGCGGCTGACTGTACTGAAACTCCAGTGCTTGAAATCTGAAAGTATTATTTTGTGCCTGATTTTATTGAAACATTATCTACTAAAATTAGTAGGCATTACGTCGCTCTTCATCCTCTTCATCCGGACACGAATTCATTTAAATTCAATCTTAAAGAAATCCGTTTCATTGAGAGTGAACATCATGTCATGGACTATATTTTCCACGAATTTAGTGATTCATGAAACTTAAAAAAACAGTAACCAACTAATCTTCTGTCTGATCTAATCAGACGTTTTCTGTGCGGTACCAGGAGACAAACATTAACAAATGTAATTGTTCACCAACTTTAGTTGAAGACATTAATTTGTCTTTCAACAATAAAAATCGGAAAATGAGTGCGGATGACCAAAACTTTATGTTCGTCCGGTTTACCCCCTTACAATGCCTTCCGGACTCAGACAACAATAACGAATGTGAAGAAGTGCTAAATACTCCACCAATTAAAAAAAAATTAAGATTCCTTCCATTGCGTTTTGCAAAATCGTCTGAAGGTGTTCACACTTTGATCAAAGTCAAAGTGTATGTTCTACATTAAAATCTAAAAACTGGCAATTTTTTACGCATGACCTTCCAACATTAAGGTCATTTAAAGTTCTTTTTGGGCTTGACGAAATTCCAATTGGAAACTTAAAAAAGGAACTAAACACACTTGGCTTAAAATGTGAAAATGTTAAACTTATAAAAAAGCAGCATGAACATTTCAGTGATGTTATCTATATACTCGTCCTGGAACGCGGTACAGTTAGGCTTGTAGAATTAAAAAAATATATACCATCCATATTCAGAATACAAGTAAAGTGGGATTTTGTACGGCGTCGAAAGCAAATTTATACACAGTGTTTCAATTGCATGATATTCGGGCGCGGAGAAAAAAATTGTCACATCAAGACCCACTGTGCGATCTGTTTTGAAAACCATGAAACAAGTAAGTGCAAATCATCCAACATCTAATGTGCAATCTACAATGCAACACACAAGTCCACTGACCTCTCATGTTTGAGCCGTAAAAGCTTTTTCGATATTAGAGAAAAGCTTTCTACTAAAAATAAGCGTCAAACTCATGTTGTCACAAAAATGCACCAGCCATTCGAACCCTCTAACTTCCCACCGCTCATCAACACATAATTGGCCTACATGTATGTTAAACCCGATTCCGTCCCTATTCCTGTTCCAACGAACTGTGGTGCATGGTCGATAAACAATGTTGCTGCTGATGATAACACCGGCGGTCTTTTTTCAATGATAGAAATCAACAAGCTTACTGCGGAGATGACAACTTTGTTGGGGAAATGCAAAACCAAAGCAGACCAGTTCGATGCAATTACGCAATTAGCGATTAAGTATATTTATAATAATAAGCCATGAATAGAACAGCCATGAACATAATATATTGGAATTCTCGAAGCATTCGATTCAAATCTATAGAATTTTTTAATTTTCTTAAAAAGCATAATATGAAACATGGTTAAATTCAAATGACAAATTGACATTTGTTATCGTCATGATAGAGATGTTAGAAGGGGGCGGTGTTAACATTTTAGTGAAAAAAACAATACGACATGAGTGAATTTCAATTTTAAATACAAGAATTATTCAAAACATAGGAATTAAAATACCTTTTGCAAATGATACCGCTTAAAAAATATTTTCGGTGTATTTTTCTGGAGGTTCAGCGAATGCGGAGAAAGGACTTCATATAAATAACGACTTAAGGAAGCTTATCAGTATAAATGAGACATTTTTAATCGGAGGTGATTTTAATTGCAGGCACGAAAGTTGGAGTTGCTTAATTGCAAACGCATGGGGTAGCATTGTTACAAACCTTAATTCTAGGCATCCATTTGATATTTTGTATCCTCCTCATCCAACTTACTACCCCGCTAATAATAGATCAAACCCATCAACTTTGGATTTATTTTTGAGTAACATGTCCATTTTCTTTAACCAAGCTAACAAAGCTCAGATCATTTACCGGCATTTAAGGCAACATGAAATCTGCCTTAAGAATGCAAATTGTAACACATATACCTTTAACTGACGTGACCAATAACAACAATTTTTGTTAGAATCAGTAACTTCAAAGTTTAGGTAAAGGAAGTAAAACTTTTTGGAACGTGGTCAGAATAATTAAAAAGAAAAACATGCTCATTCCAGCTCTTAAAGTAGGAAACAATGTAATAATTTCTAGCGCTGAAAAAGCTAATGTCCTGGCAGAAACTTTCTATGATAACCATTTGGTAACTAGCGGTATTCCTTGTAAAAGCATAGCTGAATCAGTGGTCAGTGACTCCATCAATATTATTAATTCAAGTCCTTCAAATGTTACCCAGGATGAGTTTACATTTGAAGAAGTGAAAGATGTTCTGTCAAACCTCAAAAAAAGAAAATCTGCAGGCTTTGATAGCATTAACAATTTGTACCTTAAGAACTTGCCTAAATCAAGAATACAATTTTTACAAATTGAAATCAAGTTACATTCCTAATGCTTGGAAAACAGCTAAAATAATACCAATTTTAAAGCCGGGTAAAAATGCAAACATGCCTAGGGACTATAGGCCAATAAGTCTTATAAGCTCTCTAAGCAAATGCTTTCAGAAACTATTAAAGAGTAGACTTGTTTCTCAAGAAACAAGAAATAACATTCTACCACTTGAACAATTTGAATTTAAGGCTCATCATAGTACAGTCCATCAAGTACATAGAATAACTAAATACACTAAAAAAAATTTTTAGGAGAGGAAAAAGTACAGGTATATTACTTCTTGAGGTTGAGAAAGCGTTTGATACGGTTTGGCATGATGCTTTATTACATAAACTTTTGAGACTTAATTTTCCAATGTACTTAATCAGAAATATCCAATCCTTTCTGTCTTAAAGGAAATTCAAGGTTTCTATTAATAATTGGGACTCTGGTATTTTCAATATTTCAGCAGGTGTACCTCAAGGTTCCCATGTTTAACAAACTGCGAAAGAGCAATTTTCGCCGATGATACTTACATCTTCTCATCAGATTCAGTTGGTTTTAACATTCAAACAAACCTGCAATCTACACTGTGTGTTATACAAGATTACTTTTTCTATTGGAAGATTCGAATGAATGCTTCCAAGGCACAGGTTATCTTTTTCACTCGAAAAAGAAAAGCCTGTTTCTTGGCATTCAACAGTCTGCAAGTAAATGGTTTAAGCTAAATACCTTGGTGTGCACCTAAACAAAACTTTAACTTTTGGATTGCATGTTAAGGAAATAATTAAAAAGATTAACATTACTATCAAAACTCTTTATCCATTTATTAATCGCAAATCAAAACTTAGTAATGAAAATAACCTCCAGATTTTTGAAGTTGTTTTTCAAGGAATTATGTTTTATGGGTCACCAGCATGGGGTAAATGTGAGGCTAGTCATATTCGGAGACTTCAAATTGCTCAAAACAAGGTTTTGAAAAGGATCCTTAAGCTTTCATGGTCTTTTTCAACAGTTGAGCTACACGCCATTTTAAATATTGAATTGGTATCAACAAGAATCTCTTAGCTTAATGAAAATTATATTATGATTATATATAAATAATTTTACTAATTTATTTATTTATTTGTTTGATATAAATTTATTAATTTTGGGTTTCGATTGTTTATTTGTTTATATATTTACTTGTTTCTTATATATATGTATATATTTATTTTATTTTTTTTCCGTTTACCTGTTTAATTATTAATTAATAAATTTATTTATTTATTTAGATTTATTAATTTATTTATTATTTTCTGTCAATTTATTATTATTGATTATTTTGTTATTCATCTATATTCTCATTATTGATTTACTTAATTCATTATTGTAAAACTAAAAGTTTGGTTTGATAAATTTACTCCACCGCCCACACTTCTTATCGTTACTAAGTCTTAAATTTTTTGTTTTGTATTTTTTTTTATTTATTTATTTATCTATTTATTTTTTTTTAATGAAGGTTTTATGTAGTTTTTCCTTTTTATTTTTTTTATTTTTGTTTGAGTTATTCTTTCGCTTGTTTAAAATATTGTAATTATATCAGTAGTAAGGTAGACTTATACCATAACTCTCTAAATTGTACAATTTAGTTAATGAAATAATGTATAAATATTATGCTACAATAAATATAATATTTATCTGAAACTTAAAAAACAGATCGAGAGTTTATTACTTCTTTCTTAAAAGTGAAATAAAAAAAAAATAAAAAAATTGAATCCCCAGTGTCGGATGTCCCTCTATCTTAAGAATTTCAAATGGTTGCTTTTCCTCGATAACGACGTGGATTCTACTGCTGATATGTTCACCATCTCAAATTTTTTTAGAATGAGGTCATTCATCGTCATCGTCATCGGATCAAGATTATCAAACCTAAATATAAGACGTGGTACAACTCGAACTGTAAATAGGTGTCCATGGCTTAGAGAACTGTTGTTTTTTTTACATTTGTCCTGTCTGTCCCTAAAAAATTTAATTCTTTTTACATTTCCTGCTCTTAAAACATCTTAAAACAACGAAGTAATGTTACTTGTCTTATCTTGTTCTATTTGTACTTCCATCACCCGTGTGAAATTCCGTCTCTTCGACCGTAACACCCGTCCCGCTATTAGTGATCATCAGGTTATTCTTAAGCCTACTTTCGGATGTACACTGAAATATCTGAAGCCGTACAATTCGCTTATGAAATATCATTCTCGAAATCTTCTTTTCCTAGCTATTGAAGTTTCCAGATAATCAATAATGTACATCAGTGCATCATCAGTACATCAGTGCCTCTCTTTCTTTCATCCTACATTTTTCTTTGGTCGAGCTGTGTGCAACCACAAGTATCCTAATAATTAACTTAACTTAGTAATAAAACATAGAAACATTTTTAAATTATGCTGTTGAAACTGTAAAACTTTATATTGAATTATATTCGAGTATATGATTGATATCCATGTTGCCAACAGTGCACACAAAGTTCTATTAACTCATAGAGCCATGGTCATCAGATATGCAATAATCCCTGTTGGCAACAACTATTTTCATTTAAAAACGTCTGCGTATATGGTATACATTTTTTTTTTAAAAGAGTTTTATTGAAAGCGTTTAAGCATATATTTTTATGCAGCTCTTGCCTATTTTTGATTAATTTAAGGTCAAAACCTCAAAAGAAATGCAAGCCGTTTTCCAGCGAATAATTTCAAATTTTACGAACGCTAAATTCAGTAAAACATTCTTGATATAAGCAACAACTTTTTCTATATTTCATTTGTATGTCAGTAGAACTATATCCAATGTTGGATGACTTTCATAAAAAAGAACCCTCATATGCACAAACAGTCTATCTATAATCTAGAGCATTTTAAATATAAGCGTTAAAACTTAATTATTTTAACTATACGAAACAAGTTTATATTATATAAAAGTAAAATCAAACTCATCTGGATTTCCGGACATGCAGGTGTCGTTCGAAATGAACTTGCAGATATCGCAGGAAGAAAATCTTTAAAAAAAAATCCCTCACCACATTTTTCATCAAGAACAAAGAAGACATAGAAAATAAAATTAAAACGCTCTGGCGCAAAATAAACAAATAATCATTATTATTCTTTGAAATGCAAGAGGTGCTGAAAATATTAAGCCCGTAAGTGCATCTGTTGATAGCGATTCAAATCAATCCATTCCATGGGCATTGAGCATCGTTTAAGCAACATTGGGGCCAATTTTGTGATTTGCAATCGCATGCACTCAACGTTGGTGAGATGTGGTTTTAACAAGACGGTGTCATTTGTCACACAATGTGCCAAACAATGTAGTTATTGAAGTCAAAGTTTGATGAGCGTGTTATCAAGAAATGGACCAGTCAATTGGTCGCCTGGTTCGTGCGATATGACAACTCTGGACTTTTTACTTTGGGGTTACAGTAAGTCATTGGTTTATGCCAATAAGCCAGATACGTTAGACGGGCTTAGAGCCAATATTAAACTCGAAATTGCTGGAACATCCGCCGAAATGAGTGGAAGAGTGGTCGAAAATTGGCTTCAACGAGTCGATCGCTGCAAGCGCGCCTGTGGTGGATATATGGATGAAGTTGAGTTCCATTCATAATGGTATAAGATGTACTTTAATGGGAGTTTGGGTATCTCAAATCTAGTTGGAATTCCTAAAGAAGCAGCTAAGTACGCTCCATACGTACGTACGTATCCTCGTATTACCGTGCGGTTCTTTTATAAATCTTTTCTTTAATTGTGTGGTCAGTAAACGAGAAATTAGCTGATATGACACAATGGTCCGATGGATAGCATATCGATCTTGTACTTATCAGGGTGAGAAGTTAAAAATAAGCCCACGATACTGGTGATATGAATTTCAACGTCTGGTATTCGCGTGGGCTGCATCAGGCTGTTTTCCGCAGCGAAGATCTCAACACACCCGCAATCTTCATTATTATTTTCGCTTATAAAATCGTTTGAAACTTTTTAACAAACCAATCGTAGATGTACTTAGTCTAAGCTTGAAAAGTTTCTAGTGGTTCTTCAAAGACCACTTCTTAATTTTTTATTCGGTGTTTCGTGTTGTATATTCTAGTATTGATGATAACCTATCTGTGTACGGTTTTCGTCGCTGAAGTACGTAGACAAGTGTCACAACTATTAAGAATGGACCAACCGTATGATGTGCTCGAGTTGAGTATGTCTTCTTCCTCTAAAGTCCACGTTACAAAACGTTTTCCTTCATTACAGGCTTCATACTCGCAGTTCGATTTTCCAATGAACCGCATTTGAGGTTTTGTTTAAAAGATCATTGAAACATTTGTTTTCCGATTACTCAGAGCTTATTTTCGTAGAAAAAAAAAAACATAATAACGCAACAAAAAAAAAAAAATCCCGCTTTACTGCCTTAAAAATACAATAGATAAAGCTAACTGATCTGACTCTTATAGTTCTCAAACGGATTACCATACATTTTTACAACGAAGGTAAAACTTAAACATTATTTAGCAGACATGATTTGCTAATCTTGAAGGCCATAAATTAAAAAATAATTCTACTGACATTACTTAAAAATGCAACAAGTTTTGGAGGTTAGTTTTGTCTTAATAATCTGCCGAGGAATATCCGGATGGTCCTATCATTTCCTGCACCCCTAGCAGCAACAAATTTGTGGCAAGCCATGGCCTTGTTGCTGCTATTAAAGTTCCTCAAGAGAGAAATCAGGAGCTCAGCTGCGTCGGCAAACTCCATCTAAGGCGAGCACTATATAAGTCGCCGAAATACTTCACGTATTATCAAAACCTTCGGATCCATTACAAAGGCTTAGAGAAGTGCGGATATAAAGAGCAAGATTGAGTGTGCTAACAATATTCTAAAAGACGGGCCACCCAATGCTCCCAAAACACTTCTCCAAATGTCAGAGATCGTTGGAGGAAACCATGTCGAATCCCAGAGTTCCAAAACTAGTAACGCGAACAGTTCGTCTCTGAGGTCTGTTAGCGAAGTCTTAAAAGATACAATAACGACCGTGGTAATCGACAAAAACGACATTGACGGATCGATAACACCTAAACTTTTGAGCCATCATGCGGAAAAACCCCAGACACTTCCCATCACAAGCGACTCTGCCTGGCACAAAGGCCACGTCAAATTTATCGCATGTGCTGATCTAAGATCTCTCAATTTTTACACCAAATCCATAGGTGAATTAGGAAAGATTTGACCACATGCAAAACTCGAGGTCGTGGCTAAGGAGGAAATTCCTAGCAGACCTAGATCCCACACCTGTATATCAGCCGAACCCTCGTCCGCAGAAAGCACTCTGGAGATCACCATGCTCAGCAGCCCAACTCTTTCGACTCATGACTGGAAAGTCGCGAAACTGGAACAACTAAGGGGCTCTTATAGATGCGCGTTAATTCTGATCAATCAGGAATCCCTTATCCCTCTAGCGCAGACTTAAGGAATGATTCGGTTCGGCTTCGAGGCAATTCACTTAAGGGCTTATTAAAACTTTGAACTGAATGCTAATAATCACCCTTCACCTCCTTTAACTGAAATTACAAATTCAACCTTAGATCTTGGAGCGTAGTTTCCTGAAATGGACAGCGACGACTCCAATTTATCTGACAACTAATTTGTCGGTCTCCTCCTCTGACACTCTGTTGGAAATTGACACCAATGACGAACTCAAAAGAGATCCTTTACGATCAGAGGAAGAAGGTAAGCACTTGGACAGATGTTCAGAATCGGAGGACTTGAACAGCACCGTGGTGGAATTTACTCTGATAAACTGTAGTAATGATATGATTTCTTCAGATTAATCTCTATCATTTAAAAAAGGCTTCGGCAGCACTTATTCTGCGTCTTAGGAAATGCAGTCAACTGCAGCAAACTTAGCAGAGTCCAAAGAACAACATGCCTATACATAAGCGAAACCCTACGCTCTACTCCCTCCGCGGCACTGGATATTCTGTTTGACTAAACACCCGTCGATATCTTCAGCAGGCAAATAGCTGCGATTGCAGATGTTCACCTTAAAGCGATTACACAGTGGACAAATAATTGATTTGGCCACGTTAATATTCTTAATATATAGAGTGATTCATCAAAAGGTTTAATTTTCAATAGGATTTTTTTGACAGATCGCACATGACTCTTATCAAACTGTTTTATAATTTTTGTTTAGTATCATTTGGCAAATTATTACGGAAAGACTTGCACTACAACAGTGTCTCCAAATTGTTCAGCTGTATTACTAAATTATTGAGAAATCATGAGAAATCATTTTGGTGAGCACTTAATTTCACATTTTGCTATGGTAAACTGGCCGCCTACATCATGCGATATAACACCTTTGGACTATTTTCTCTAGTGATATGTAAAGTTTCAAGTCTTTAGGAATAAGCCAGCTGCGATTGACGCTTTGGAAGCCAACATTACTCGTGTTATCCAGGAGATACCAGTCGCTATGCTCGAACGGGTAGCCCAAAATTGGAAAGTCCGAATGTATCACCTCAGGCGTAGTCGTGGCCAACATTTACCTGACATCCTCTTCAAAAAGTAAATGCCAAGAATTGTTTTTTTAACCGATAACAAAAATTTTAAGTGCACTTTCAAATTTATTTGTTTTGTTTTACAATACATTATAAATCAAACCTTATGATGTATAACCCTATATTAGCAATCCTCACAGAGAATATTGATTACACTATACCCGAACTTTTGTTTGAGAAAGACTTTCATGAAAGCTTCCCCTTTTCATCCTTCTGGGAGGAAGGTGCTTTCATGGACAATTCAATTTACTTTAACACAGATGGATCTAAAATAGATAGCGGGATTGGTACCGGTGTTTTCTCAGATCAGCTAAAAATATCCGTATCTTTTCAGATAGTGAGGCCGCTATAAAGTCCCTGGACTCAGTCTCATTAAATTCTAAAACTGCCCTTGATTGATGATCATCCCATACGGAGACGGCATAGCAGTTCAACATTCAACTTTGATGGGTGCCAGGCTAGAGATATGCCTATCCCAGCGGAAAAGGGAAGCAGGGCCGGACCTTGCATTGGAGCAAGTGGACCAGCCGCACCAGGCGCAAGATTATATTGATTCGGTAAATAGTGCTTTGCAGAGATCGTTTTTAAATACATTTCAAAATTAACAGAAAATATTTTTTCCACTAACCTAATCGCAACGCGGCAACACTTCATAGTTTTTATCCTTAAAATAATAACACACACACACACCAAATTTACACTGATATCTAACTTCAGCTTACAATCTTTTCCAGTGCCTGTGTCTGTTACTCTGTACGCAACTTCAACAGTATAGTAACGCAGTTGCAGTTCATCTAAAAAAATATATACCTACGTCACAAATTCTGCGCCATAACACCATAGTTTTTCCAGCTGAAATCACAGAATACACTAACAAATTAAACTCCTTATGGAGCAGAGTTTCGGATCTGCGCCAAATGCAAGTTGTTTACAACAAATAAAATTGGTTAAATTAAACTATGGCAGACGTTTTCGATGTAGAGGGTGGAAGAGAACGTGTTGTTAGCTTCAATCGCATTGAGTTGTGCTTTTGGATGATAATGGAATGCGGTCTTAGATATGTATGTATATTTCACAGTAGGTTCCCTACTGATTTGTTTTTTGATAATTTTAAATATGTGCTTTAATTTTGAGAATTTAGAAAACCCAGTCAGTGTTAAAACAATTATGTAAGTATGTAGATTGTGTCTGTTTTGTAATTGTTTATTTCTAAGGTGTAATAAAAGTTCCTGCATACAACTCAGTCAAGTCGGTTAAAAAATATTTTCAAAAAAGGTGTTGCCTTGTGGTCGGGACTCAAAAATCTATTCAGGAACGAGAAAACTATCAGGTAGTGAGTGTAGGAGCAAAGGGAAGGCGTTTGAGGCCGACAATACCCTACAGGCGCTGCAGTTCAGGGAATACCTTGCTCTGTGTCCTTCAACATCGGTAAGTCTAAGTTGCAATAATTTATTGCCTACAATAAATATTGTAGAACCAGTTCAGGCAGAATCAGCCTTACATGTGTTAAATGATGTTGAAGAAAGTAGTGCAATTAATGTTTTACCAGCCTTTGAAGATCCTATATAATGGCTAAATTTAAGTGATCAAGGTATTCAATTATTAGTCGAGCTGGGTTCTGTTCAAGTAGAAAATTTTGATTTCCCTGTAAATAACAGCAGGAAGTTTAGTAATCGTTTTTACCGAAGAGGTTTAAAAAATGGTGAAAAAACATCAAGGGCCTGGTGACTTACTCGAAATCTTCGGACTCTGTCTTTTACTTCTGCTGTCTCTTTGTTTAGCACAGGCTATAGTGACTGGAGTCACTTGTCAAGAACTATTCAAGAGCATGGAATAAGTCCTTTACATATGACAGATTTTCGGGCTTGGAGAGATTTAGATTTAGGTTTGCAAAAAGGCATAACAATAGACTCTGGAATACAAAACCAGATGGCCAAGGAAACTAAGCATTGGGAAAATATCCTGAAACGGCTTATAATTCTTGTGCAATTCCTTGATACACAATCTTTAGCATTTAGAGAAAACTCCAATGTTTTATTCGAGAAAGACAACGGCAATTTTTTGCAACTTGTGCAAGATGTAAGTGAATTCGACATGGTTCTAGCAGAACACCTACGCAGAATCCATCATCAAGAGATGAAGCACACATTCCTAAGTAAGGGCATGCAAAATGAGCTCATAAGACTTTTGGCAGGCGAAGTTAAAAAATCTATTTTAGACAAAATAAAGCGAGCTAAATATTTTTCGATAATTGTAGATTGTACGCCTGATATTATTAGGAAGGAACAGCTTACTTTTGTAGTTAGAATATTAATATAATAAAACAAACTATGATGTTAAGGAATACTTCTTAGGATTTTAACAATGGTGCAAATATGAAAGGCAAAAACTGTGGATAGACTGTGGTATACAAACTAGAATTAAAGCTCTGGAACTAAGAGCTTTGTTCGTCCCATGCTTCTCGCCTTCGCTGAATCTAGTCATCCTTGATGTTGTTCAATGTTCTTTTGACGCAGTGAAATTCTTAAAACGGTTAAAAGTTTATATGTTTTTTTCTCTAGCTCTGTAAATAGATTTTCGGTTCTGAAAAAAACATCTTATAAGTTTGACACTAATAATGTACGACCAGATGGGAGAGCAGAATAGATACGATCAGGCCATTATACCCATACTTAGGAGAAGTTTATGAAGCGCTTGTTGAACTATCACAAACTGACGACCCTAAATCCAAAAATATGGCCCAGTCCCTTGGCCGCAAGGTGACTGATTTTAGATTTATTTGCTCCCTTGTTATTTGGCACACAATTTTAGATATGTGCTTTAAGATGGCGGTTGAGATTTTATGTTCAACAAAACAATTTCTCATAGAATTGAGAAATGATGAAAAAGTTTCTTTATTTTTAGAAGAACCTAGGATCATAGGTGTTGATGTAGAATTCCCTGCACTTTTCCAGCTATCGCAATCTTAAAGTCCCAGAAAAGGGCAGCTCAGTTTTCCTACGAAGGAAGAGATGACAATATTATAGAACCGCAAGAAAGATTAAATGTAGAATTTTATTTTAAAGTTTTAGATCACGCCATTTCATCAATTTCGGACAGTTTTGAGTAGATAAAAGAGCACAGTGAATTATATCAATGCATATATGTATATAATACTGGAAAGCTCAAATCAAATATAAGTTTAGTTTCAGCTGAAGACTGTTCCAAATCAGAAAAATTTTAATTTATGATGACAGTTCCGATTTAATATTATCGATAAATCATCATGATGTCAACTTTGGTTAATGAAAATCATTCCGAGATAGACATTTTTAATTTTATTCATAACAGAAATATGAAGACTCTTTTTCCAAATACGGTTATAGCCCTAAGAATAGTTTTTACTATACCCGTTACTATAGCATCATGAGAACTCTCATTTTCCAAACTTAAGATTATAAGAAATAACTAACGTTCTTTAATGTACCAGGAACGATTGGTATCTTTAACAACCATATCAATTGAAAAAGAAATTATGTCGGAGCTTGATAGTAATTTTCTAGTGGAAGATTTTGCCTAAATAAAGGCCTGTAAGATAATTTTTAAGGCACCATTAGGCAACACTATTTTTTTATTTTAGGTACCTCTTGCCTATGGAGGTACCTAACTTCAGTTCTTTAGTTTATATTTTTTTGTAACTTAAAGAAACCTTATTCTTGTAAAATGTGTACGTAATTTGATTTTAGCTTTAAACTTGTTCATCTTTTTTGTTTTACTGGGCAATAACTTTTTAAGAAAAAACACGCGAGTGCAATAATACGTGTGTATGGTTTATCATTTATTTAATACACGCAACTGTATTTAATTTATATTTAAATGTTAGTTCTTAAAAAAAATTCGCTGTTGATTTTTTTTGATTATTTTTAATGCAAGAAAAGTTTAACAAATAAAACTTATCTGAATTTTTTAATTTGTCTTTATATGTATAGAGGAATAGACCTACTGGAGAGACCTTAAAAAACGCATTGGTATTCTACCTTCTTGAGTGATGTGGAAATGTATAAATTAAATATTATCGATTTTGCGATCGTTTTAAAACTTACTCATACCTTTTAAATCTACATTTTTAAGGGTCGCTATTATTAATCTGCGCCGGGCGCCAAAATTCATTGAACCGGCCCTGAAGGGAAGGGAAGGGAAGGGATGTTAGATCAACATATCTAACGACAAAATGGATCTAAGAGTTTGATTTTTGTAAATAGAAAACATCTCAGCACCATTACAGGTATCATCACTGGACACTGGCTTATAGGCAATCAAGCAAAAAGGCTCGGAATCTTTTCATATGACTTCTGGAGCTTCTGCCTTCTCGTTCATGGCAGAAGAGGAGGAAGAGATAATCCATCACCTAATGTGTACATGCCCAGTTCTCTCTCAAGAAAAAAAAAAATTCCACTAAGGAGCGATCTATAAAATACATATACGCTTCATCATAAGCTCAAATTTGTTCCAAAAGAAGAAGGATCACAGATCCACGTGACATCATAATGGGCGAATAGGCCTTAACGGGTTGTTCTTTCTAACAGTCACTTTTACTTCAACTAACCTATCCTATCCTCACTACTAATACAACCAACTATTATCTATCTCAATCATTTGAAAACGAATTTATGAAACACAGGAATACTGCTCATGAAAAACTGAGTTCATGAGAAAAAGTATCTAGGAAGAACCTTAACCGTGTCAAATTATCTACCATAGATCGAAACGACACTGTGGAACCGATATAGAATTTTTTTAGATCTTATCTTAAACAATAAGTGTGGAAGGCCCAACATATGTTCTGGCATTATCTCAGCGAAAATACCACCTACACAAGTGGATTCTCGAGGCTATCTCAAGTTTTACAAGGCGTTCCAAAACAAAATTTCAAAAGCAAACCGTGCATTCTATGAGCGCGAATTTTATAAAAATAATGATTCGCCGACAATTGCCCAAAGGAAAATAAATTGGAAGTGGTTAGCACAGGAACGCGCCACGCGTTCCACTCCAACCGGTTAAAAAACGAATAATACTACGTCTGGTCAACCAATGTCATCCAAAAACACAGAAAATGTAAATCAATCCATACGTGATAATTTGGACGTTTTAATTGTGCCTATATCATTATTAGCCTTATCTTACGCAATGTATTAAAATTGCACCCGTAAAAAATTCAATTTGTGTAATTTGTGCCCCTGGCACAGAGGGTTCAATTCGTACTTATATGCTTAGTATGTTAACTGATCATTCAACAATGTATATTTTCCGATTAGGCACATTTTCATCTTAACGGACACGTTAATAAGCAGAACTGTCATTACTGGACAACCAACAAACCCCAAACATTCACCTAAGGTTACCGTTACGTAAAATCGGATCGTACATTTTTGAAGATGGAAAGCAACGTGCAGGTAAAGTCAACTTATAGCGTTCTGTGAAAATGTTGTACAATTTCTTGAACAGCAAAACTTACATTTAGATGGCATTATTTTTAAATAATAATTTCCTAAAGTGTTTTAAATTAATAATAATTGACGATTCCCATATATTTAAGACTCGCATATGACTACATTCAAAATAAACATTCTTTTAGGTTCAGTCTATCAATGCATTGGGTCTTTATCGCATACGTGAGATCCCTTCTCATTCACATATGATAGCCGTTTTGTGGAAACACGGGTTGTTATAAAGAGATAAGAATCTCAACAACGGCCCACGTCCTGGGCACCTATGTCGCTGATGAACTGACCCGATAAATTTATCATTTTTACCACCCTCCAATGCTGGTATTACAATAAATTTAAAACTGGTCTAAGTGCACCTTAATAAGAAACAGTCTAACGTAAACTAACTTTATTGTTTATCAATTCGTGCCTAGGGACTGACTACATAAAAGCGTAAACTCTAGATGTACCTAATGTAGTTGTTGCACTAAGAACGAGTTATCAGCCAATTCCTTTGAAACTGAGCAAGTTTTTGGAAAAAATACCGAGGCTTTATAGTCTATATAGGTACGTATTCGAATATTAAAACAACTGTTACTTTAATATAGAGTGTACTCTTATTTTGATTTTCAATACCTTCATATAATATTGGTCATATAAAAAGTCTCCGCGGTTTTTTGTCACTAGATGGTATTGGTGTCTATTTAACTGGAAACACTTATCTGATTGTGCCAAACGAACACGTGTTTGAAAGGTGACATGTCAGGCTACATTTTTTGTGAAGACATCTGTGTGTCGCACCTCGCACTGGTCGGTCTGTCGATGAAATATTGCAACTGATGGAGCAAAACCGGCACGGTAGCCGTCTGAAGATAGTGGAGGAACTGAACATCAACCGTATGACAGTTTGGAATCATCTTAAACGAGCAGGCTACTCAAAGAAGCTCGATGTTTGGATGACACATGAATTAACGAAAAGAAACGAAATGAAACCATTTTTGAAGCGATTCATTATGGGCGATGAAATGGATTAAAAATGATAATATCCAACGCAAGCAATCATGGTCAAAGGCCGGTGACCGACCACAAACGACAAACAAGGTTATGTTGAGTGTTTGGTGGGAATGGAAGGGAATTATTAGGGCGAATCGGTCAATTCGATCCTCTACTGTCCCTCTATAACTCGACCGTTTGAATGAATTTTCAAGAAAGAGCGACCAGAATTGGCCAACAGAATGGGAGTTGTCTGCCATCATGACAATTCTAGGCCACACACATCTTTGATAATCCGGAACAAATTGACGGAGTTTGGTTGGGTCTTTGCAAAACTCTCTTGATAGTGAAAAATTTTCCGACCGAAGAGCCGCTGAAAATCACTTGGCTAAGTTTTTTACTGATAAACCACAGAGGTTCTACACCGGTGGAATTATGAAACTACCCGGAAAATGGTAAAAGATCATAGATAATAATGGCAGATATGTACTTGATTGAAATTGAAAGCAAATTCTTTTTCAAAAATGTACCAAAAAACCGCGGGGACTTTTTATATGACCCGATTATTAATATTTAAATGATTTAGAAACGTTAAAAATTATTAATATTAAAATCTAGTTATACACATTAAAAACGCACCTGAACTATCCTTGATGATGCTGATGAAACCAAAACAGCAACTATTGGCAATATCAATATTCCTTTCATATTCACTAATAGTGTAAATTGTGACCGCACAATAATTTACCAAAACTATTATTTATGAAGTAATTGTACTTTCAAAAGGGAACGAAGATTGTAGTTTGATTTTATTGATAAAGGTTCATATTTACTTTCTATTTTTGATGGAATTAATTTGATTGCCTTTTGAACTGTCTTTCTTTTTTTTTTGTTTTGTAAAATTGGCTACAACGTACAGATGTTGAAGATCATGCACGCGACAAATTAACTCGAACAAAAAATTTTATATTTATTTTTGTTCGCTTATCTTTTGCTTGTTTCATTGACTAAACGTTAAAAGAAATATTACGATTATGTAGTTAAGAGGTACAACTTTAAGTCTATATATGATTCGATGATCCACAACGCGACTGTCCGATAGCGAAACAATAACTGAGCAAATATCGCTCAGATGGTTACAGTTTGTGCAATGACAAACACACGGCACAATTTTTTTTTTCCAAAAATATCTCATCAATCGTTTTGATTGGCATACCTGTAAATTAAGCAATACCACCATTATAATAACCACTTTAAAAGTGAGCAAGGTAAAAATGCTGACTCCAGTGAAGGGAATAAAGCAAAAAGTTTTAAAAAGGCATAGAGGTTAAAACTGTACGGTAATCGAATGTATTCACGAATGATGACTCGTCTTCATACATATAGAGGTATGCAAGTTTTGAACGTAAATGAAGCTATGATGAGGTTGTTATATAGGAGTTATTTATTTCAGACCAGATTTACATTCACTTGTATATATATACGAGTATGTACAAATTCAGGTATATTACGATATTTTCACTTAGATGATTCAATTTGCAATATTGTTTAATCGAATTAATTTTATCTGATATATATGAAAAAATAACTATGTCGATTTAGCATCTCGCATAGTTGACCCAACAGTAAGTATGTATAAACATATGTAGCTTTTGAAAATAAATTAACAATTTAAAAAAAACTATCATATTTTCATCGAAGGTTTAATAACTTGGCTTATAACATTAACTGATAGAATAAAGCTGATCTTTAATTTAATTCAGATTCAAAACTAAACTGAACCCCGTTCTTCATTAAAATACTATGCGTCATTTCCTTAGACAAGTTTTTTATATCATTTAAATATTTTAATTATAAAAGAATTGTTATTCAAATTAGCATTAACTTGGAATTATTATACATCCCCTCCGAGACACAAAGATTTTAAGCAATGCCCTAGGCTGCCCTGTTTTGACTTCTATTAAAAATCACATTTTTAAAATTTATGCATGTACTCGTATGGTAAGAAATGTGATATAAAGTATATATATGTATTGTACTTTAAATATTTCAAAATAGCAGTTGCCCTAAAATTAATTTGTCAAAGTTTAGTGAAGACCAAAAAAAGATTTTCCTTTTTAAACTTAAATTTTGATTTTGCCATAATTTTTTTTTTTTTTTTTGGAAAAAATATTTTATTTGCAACTTTGAAACGTATACCTAGTATTTAGTTGCTTTCAAGATATCATCCAACTTATTGAAACATGTAAAATTTTAAATTGAAAATTAATAAAAATTTTATGAAAATTTAAAAAAAATAATATTCCATAGCCATAGTGTTCATGGGCGCTATTCTACTCCTCTTCAACAAAGTCGATTCTGAATTCGATGTATATATGGTTTGAATTGGAGATCTCCGATAGTATATTCTAGCCAGTTGTACTGGCTGTCTCACTCTCGTAACAAAAGTTGGCTGCGAGCCAACATTGTCGACAGCCGGGTCAGACGATAGTATAAAATCCAGGAGATGATTACCTCTCACATTACCCCAAAAAGTGTTCTGAGCATTAGCATCGCAGCATTAAGTTCCGTCTTCCTAGAGACAAAATATTTAATGAGTTCTGCTACCGCCTCCGGTGGTGGCGGCAGTAACAAATCATAGGAAAAATAAGCAGACGCAACGACGAATTTATACCATTCTCCATTTTTTTTTCATAGCTTATACTATATATGCAGCTTATGGTAAGAGTGAATTCGGCTATAAAGAAAAGCTATTGGCCTTACAGATCATTCTTCATAAGGTAGTGTGAGACTTCTTAAACATGCGAAAACATACATGCGTTTGTTCCACACCCATGGTTTCTGTATTGATATTATATTCAAGATACATAGGGATTCAAGATTCAATTTGAGTACACAAAATAAAAGATGGTGCAGATAAGATTTTCGGCAGAGACTTGTTTAACAATTCAAAAGTTTGCTGCTCTGCTTTGGCTAGCTCCCAGTTGATTGACACAGTATTTGCACTCAGCATTGTGTGTTGACTGTTTCAATGGGTGTCACTTTCACTGACCTGCTTCTCTACTCTTTCGCCACTGGGAAAGTGAGGCTTTTGGCACTCGCGCCTCCCACTGCACATACCAACTCTTTGCGCCGTGCGTTGTCCCTTAGACGGTAGTCCTCAGAGTGTGGAGCCTGTTCCACCTTTTCAGTTATCAGGGACAAGCCGTCAGAAACAGTATCCTGCCCAACCACTGGTCTATTCTGATGGAGTTTAACCGTAACAGGCAATCTCTGTCCGGAAGAGGAAGCTCTTCCAAACAGGAATTTATTTCCTCCAATCCATATCCATTTAGGTAATCCTGCAGATCATCTGTTCCCTGGTCGAACGCAGATCTGCAGCGTTTTCATAAAGAAACCACAAAACTTCGAAACAGGTCACTTAAGACTAATTTGGAGGAAGACCGAATTCTTTACAGATCGAAGCAAAAAGAATATAAGAAGCTTATTCGGATTACTTGGAGTTCCTCTTATAAAGACTTTTGCGAGAAGATCGAAATTGTCGGTGAAACCATAAGGCTGGTCAAAGTCCTCAAAAGGGGAAGATCAACCAGGCTGGAACCACTCTCGAGAAAGAACCTAGTAGTTATTGTCACTTTAATTGGCTAGATGCTTTGTTAATTTCACTTTAGGAGGAAGCACTTAGACCCTGTTCGTAGGAGGTGAGAAATTGGCTTGAGAGTGAGATGCATAAGATGAAGATGCTGTAGAGGGATTAAGGATATGTGAGTGCAAAATGTGTAGTTGGAACGGGATAAGGAGAGGTTGTTTGTATTAAAAGAATGCAAGAGTCAGGTGTAAGATTGAAGGACTCGCGATTACGAGCTTTTAGTTGGGTAGAAAGATGTTTTATGGAGGGGACGCTTTTCTGAGAATTTGGTGGATTGAACTTGGGTAACGGATCTGTGGATAAAAAAACAGAAATGTCCCCATCTTGAATGCCCACTCAAGGTTTTTCTTTATTTGGTTTATTTTTCTAATATTTGATATTCGTTAATAATATTCTCTTGAGAGAGCTCCTTTGATAACGAAATCGGAGAGGTCCTCGGTCGCATAATAGTTTTTTTTTTTTTTTTTAAATCTTTGATTCTACTCTGTGTGTGTCCATAATGTTTCAAATTACATAGTTGGAAGCACTCACAAACTTGGAGCACAGAGCCGAGAATTGCAAATTGAAAAAAAAAAACTTTACATTGAAAATTTGACTGGTAAAATGGAAGAGAAGAAAAAAACTCGCGCGATCGGTTTTAATGTTGAAAATTTATTAGGTGATGTTTTGTGTTAAATAAAGAAGTCTCACAACCTATCTTCATCTTGACACTCCTCGAGACAGTGAAGAAAGAGATAGATTAAACTACAAGAAATTGTTAGTTTTCTTCGAGAGTCCAGCAGCATGGTGAATAGTTCAATAGTTTTTAGACGGATATCGTAAGCCAAGCTAAGAAATGCTATTTCAACTGTACAACAGAAAACGTCACTGATCAAATTATATGCGACCGCATTATCTAAGGAATTAGAGATGGAGATTCTCGAGAAAAGCTTTTGAGAACAGAGAAGCTAAAAGTAGCAGAAATTATACATTAACAAGCAAAAGACGTAAATGAAGCTTAAAAATTTAAAGAACATAAATAAAATTCAATTTCATACATCTAGGCAGTTAGATTATGAAAAAGAAAAACATTAATTTATTTAAAAGCATAAAAAACTTTTTACTGAACTAGGTTGCTATTCCAATAAATGCAAAATTTATTTGAAAGATGGTTCAAAAGGAAGCATTAAACCTCCACGACGAATTCCAAAGAGCTTAAGGTTGAAACTTAAAAACAAATTAGAGGAAATGAAAACATAAGGAAATATCATATACAAAAAATGGACTATCCTACTGATTTTGTTTATAACCTTGTATTGGTTGAGAAACTAAATAATATGGTTATGTTTAGATCCTCGTGATTTAAATTTAAATATTGAAAAAAAAACCTTTTGAAATTCCACGTCTTGAAGATTTGACCACTTAACCAATACTTAAAAGCAGTATCCCAAGTTGCTATTGCAAGATATACTTTCCTGCTAATTCCCTCTTACTGTTCTTAAAAAAAGGAAATAACCTCGAACAAGAAATTCCTTCCATTGAACCACAATCAGAATCTGAAATACAAAAACAAACACAAATACATGAAAACGAAAACCGAAATACGAAATGAAAAACAAAACACAAAGAGAAATAAGCAAAAGCAACAAGCAATTTGTTGTCGAACCAAATTTGAAAAAACCACATGTTTTATGCACGATTCGAACGAGTTAGAACAAACTGGGACATAGTAATAAATCCCATTTTTTTACTCTGCATGCGATACCTATGTAACTTTATTATCTTTGGCTCAACGCTGTGTTTTAATTTTAACGATATGTAACACATGGTTTAATAGTTGAATATAGTCTAATTTCTGTAAGTTAGTTCTTGTGCAAACCAAGTTCACTCAGGGTTTCGATTATACTTATGTAGGTACATTACACGATTTTATGGATATATATACATGTAGACATGTAACAGACTACATAGCACATATACCATATATGTTCACTTTAAATTTGATGAGTATAACGTTCGTAAATTGAATATTTTTTTCAAATTCACAGTCAAATTATTGCGTTTTTTGGCTAAACAAATGTCCTCATTTGTAGTAAGACCCGCAATGGTCGAAGGCAATCAGGAATAACTCGAAAAAGCAATTAAAGTGCTCAAGGCAAATTACAAGAAGACCAGGACTACAACAAAGCTTTTTGTGTAGTGTATTATAGAAATTGGTAGAAATTGAAAACTCTTCGAAGCAGAGAATTAAAATTCATTCGCTTTGCATATTTTAGCTATCATGGTCGACCGATGTGAACATTTCTGATCATGTTAATGTTAGATCTCCTTCTTCAAGGCCTATCAACCCAAACCGGATCAAACATCAATCGAAGAATTTTGCGTCTAAAATAATCAAAAATATCTTTATCCGCAATATTTCTGTACAATATATCAAAACTGGACGATTTACAAGGCCTCAATTGTTATATTAAGCCAAAAAACATAGATAAGCAAATGGAAGACTTTGCTTGATTTCTGATTAGGAGGTGTGATTATCATAGTTATTAGCGAAGGCGAGTTGTACGAAATCCCTAACTACTTAATTTTATAAGAATAACCACCGCTATTCCTGGACAATACTCGATATCTCGAAAAACAACTAAACGTTGCCCCATTCCCCCAAGATGCGTCATGTTCTCGTTACTTTTGTCCATGAATGGTAATTGCATTGTCGAGACCAAAAAACTCTCCATTCTCGGTATGTGTCAGTGACAACTTACGTTGGAATCACCACATATTCGAATGCTGCGAAATCTCTAGGTTTCATCAAGCAATGTAAGAAATATTTCACCCCCTCTGACCAGGCCTGAATATATAAAGAATTCAACCATCCAAAATTGGAGTATAATGCCCACATCTGGTCAGGTGCACCTTAAACATCTGCTAGATAAAATTAAAGTCTGTGCGGTAAAGCTCATAGCCATAGGTAATGATAATATCAGTCTGTCAATTGACATCCTCGTACACCGACGTAATGTCTCCTGCCTCATCGCCAGTAGCATTCCGTCCCCTCAAACCTTCAACCGTAACAGACCACTTTCGGAAGCACTTTGAAATATCGTGATTCGTTCCTAAGCCTATTCACTATACCATGCAAACATTTCAGACCAATGTACATCGATATTTCTCTTTTCTTTCTCCTTGATTCTCCTTCGCCACGCTTTGTATGAACATTTTAACGGTAAATATATCCTTTGATCGCGAGTTATGTAAAATAACAAACCAAGAAGAGGTTTGTTTATAAGTGGTAAGCATATTCACTCCTGACCAAAACACGAACGCGAGAGCCCTTCGAAAGAGTGTTTGGACTTGCTGATGCTGAATCGGGAGGACTTTTAGCGTCGATTGGTAACTGTTGAACACCAGAGAACAGAATGGGCGCCCGGCAATGGTCTGAAATCGTCATGAGTGCTCCGAAGCGGCCGTGGGAGGCTCGATGGGTCGGAAAGGTTATGGCTTCGGTTTTCTGGGATTGTCATGGCATACTCTTCGTGAACTACCTCGAAAAAGCAAAAACCATCAACAGCGAGTATTACTGTGCATTATTGGAGCGATTGAAGACCGAAATAGCTGCAAGACGACCTCAAATGAACCAAAAAAAATTTTGTTTTTGCAAGACAATGCACCGGCGCACAAGAGCATCGCAACCATGGCTAAATTAATGACTTACGGCTCCAATTTCTGTCGCATCCACCGTATTCGCCCGATTTGGCTCCCTCGGACTATTATCTCTTCCCAAACCTCAAAAGATGGCTCATCAATAAAAAATTCAACTCACGCGAGGAAATCATCGACGCCACGGAGGAGTATTTTGCAGACCTTCCGGAAAATTACCTTTCGGACGGGATCAAGAAGTTGGAAAATCGCTAGAATAAGTGTATCAAACTAATAGGGGACTATATTGAATAAAATAACAAAAACATTAATTTTTTTTTTTCATTCACAAGGAGGTTAATTTTCACCCCAACTAGTACATGCGAGATACATTTCTCCTTTTTTTGTCCGGATAAGTAGCTAGCGTAGCTAATGGATATGCATTAGGCAAAGGATGGTGACGTGTTGCTAACACATCAAATAGTGACCATATCGGGCTTCTTGAACTACCTGTGAATTAAGTTGCTTGAAGGCCGTTATGACACTCTACTAATACATTTTTGACTTCGCCAGAGATCTGGCTTTCTTCTTTTTGATTTAGGTTTTTGATAATATAACTTGAGGGGAGGGATATCTTTCATGGTGAACGTTCATAATTTCAGGTAACAATCCTTCTATCGGGGTTGTACATCAGCTAAGGACGTATTGGAGTTCTACCTTTTGATAATATATACCGCTCAGCTACCACCTAAAATGATTGAACGTAACTAAGGACGGCCTTGGTATTGCAGCAAAATTTAGTTAATAGTTCTTATTTTTCAGTTAACAGTTCCTATTATGTAAAACGAAAAACGGGGCAGTTGAAAAAAGCCAAGCTAAGCGTGAAGTCTTGTCCCCGTCTGTTCCCAGAGACTTTAATTATTTTGTTAATCCTTTTTTTTAAATATCCACAACCATTTTTTCTTTGATTTTTCTTAAAGATTTAAATAAACCCTTTATTCAATTAATTTACAAGTGTTATTATTTTAATTCGATACTCGATACGATACGATACGATACGATACTCCTACTTGCATTAGTCTTCATAACACACTACAGTCTCGAAAGGAAAAGCCGAACGAAACTTTTCTCGAATATATGTACAGTATGAAGCAAATAGAATTGAGGGGAAAATTTGATGAAGAATCGATAATAGCTTATATAATCCGAGGCATTGCAGATAACCCTGCTAATAAAACAGTTCTTTATGAAGCGACTACACTAGTCGAACTCAAGAAGAAGTTTTTAGTTTACGAAAATATCAGAAGTCAGTCCAGTTCATCTTACAAAATTAGCCATAATCTCAACAATTCTCAGGTGGTAAGCTCAACTTCGGTTAATAGTAAAACAATTAATCACAAGCGATGCGCAAACTGTGGCTCACTGTCATCATCATCTCATCAGTTGTCCAAATAGAAGTAAGATGGCTAGATGCTTCTCGTATAGTGAGTTTGGGCACATTGCTACGAATTGTCCTAACAAGAAAATAAAAAAAAAAACAAACAAATGTTAAGAGGATAAACAGACTGTACTATTGTGTGAAACTCACGATTGCAGGGGGTAGTTATAATGCATTAGTCGATACCGGAGCAGACGTTTCTCTGATGAAACAAAGCCTATGAAAGAAACCAGAAAAGAGCCAGGAATGATATGAAAAAGACATATGGATCTTGTGTTTTTGAGGTTCTCATTAAAAAAAACATGCATAAAGTAAGGTTCCATATTATTCCCGATGATTGGATGATGATATGACGGTAAGAATTTTCTGCAAAACGCTGTCATTAAAAAATGGAAATGTTCCCGTGAGCACAAAACCTGTGCGAGTTATGTTACAAGTTATGTACAATCATTTTTGGGCATCACAGGATATTTTAGGGGATTTATTCCAAGATATGTTCTTATTGCCAAGCCGCTATTAGACCTTTTCTGTAAATATGCAAAATTTTGTTTTAGGTCTGATCAAGCGTTGGCTTTTAACTTTCTTAAAGAAGTACTTTTCATCCAGTACTAAGGATCCAGTTTTAAAGCTTTTTGATCCAGTCTTAGACAGGAAATTACACACGGATGAAAGTAAGGTAGGGTTTTTTTTTTTGGTTGCGCAAATGGATGATGTAATCTTCTAAAGATGCGGTAGCCCGTGCCTGCACGATCCGTAACACCCGAATATTCGATGCCAGGAGAGCAGCTACGTACTAATCCGCACCACTACGTCCTTCAACCACACTCCCCGCGGGACTGCCGTTAGGTATTACTTCGCGGGGCTGGTTAGCAGATCATGCTAGTCTTCTTATATTTGCTTTTTCAGCTCTTCTATTTTTTTTTATTCTTCTTAGCTCGTTTTGCACAATTATCACAAATGTGCCAATTTCCATCCAATTTTCCTCCGACTGCAACATTTGGTCTATGAGTAGTATTGAACTGGGCAGATTAATTCTCCACTGCGAAAAACGCCGGCAATGAAATATGGCGTGCTCCGTATCTTCCTCCTCGTTTGAGCATTCTGGCCACAAAGGGGAGCTATCGTCTCCGAATCGGTGCAAGTATTTGCGATAGCCGCCATGACCAGATAGGAACTGCGTAATGTGGTAGTTGTTATCCCCTTGTGCTCGTTTTGCCCAGGTCTCGATGTTCGGGATCAACTGCCTTTTGTACTATTATACCACCTGGCTTGCCAGAGGGCTGCTAAAGCCGCTCGCTCTTCTCCTTTTATTCTTGCAATTTCACCTGCATCTTGTCGCCTTGGGGTTCTTCTATTATAAATTCTCAACATCTCGTCCGCGAGAATGTCGATCGGAACCATTCCTGCTATCACGAAGGCTGCTTCATCCGAGATTGTTTGAAATCCACATGGCGAGTGCTCCAGCTCAGACCGGAGCAGAGTAATATGCCGTATTCATACTGGATAGTAATTTTCTGATGAACGCCCAGTTTGCCGAGTTAAAGGCACCACTACATAGTATTTTTTTGTACCATACCGCCATCTTTCTCCTTGTATCGCTTCGGCCGCAATGTTGACCACAGTTTTTACGGCTTGAACAGTAGACCGCGATTTTCTGAACCCAAACTGGAAGTCTGATAGTGCTCCTCTCTCTTCTGCTACCGCGAGCAGTGTAGCACATGTATATTATCCGTTCCAGTATCTTTCCCATTGTGTCTAGAAGGCATATTGGACGATACGAGGACGGTTCCCAGGTGGCTTGTTTCTCTTTGGAAGCAGGACTATGTGTTGTAGTTTCCAGGCATCCGGGAAAACTCCTTCTTCAAGACATTTTGAATTGTTTCCAAAAACATGTTTGCCCCCTTATGAATAGCCGCATTTAGTGCCTTATTTGGTATGCCATAAGGTCCGGGCGCTTTACTGTCGCCTATCTTCCTGCATGCGTCGATGAGTTCATCTGCTGTGACTATTGGGATGTCCTCCGTGTTGGTCTCCCTAATGATATGGTACATAGTAGATGTATTTCGGGAGAAAAGGTGTTCAACTATGGAGCTTAGGATTGCTGGACATGTTATTTTCGGCGACCTGCTGCCCTTTAACTTAGTCATGACGATCCTGTATGCTGTACCCCAACGGCTTATATCGGCTTCTTCACAAAGTGTTTTAAAACATCTTGTCTTGCTCTCCTTGATTACCTTTTTTAGGTCGCGTCTTGCTATTCTAAAACCAATAAGGTGTTCTTCAAAGCGATCTCTTTCCCTAAATCTTTGGACTTTGCGTCGAGCTTTTAAGCACTTTGCTCTAACTTTTTTAATTCCTCATTCCACCAGTAGCATGGTGTTCCTCCTCTAGTACCCGTTCTTTTGGGCATTGATGCATCGCACGCAGTAGTGAGAATGCTAACGAGTTGTTGTATACAGGCTTCAACTGTTCCGCTTTGAATTATGTTTTCGGTATTTATCATTTCTTCGGACGCGTCCAGGTCGAAGTGTGTGTCTTTTCATCTTGGACCCGTAAGTTTAGCGCGTTGCACGGTACTCTTCTCCTTCGTCTCAAAAATTATTGATTGGTGGTCACTGTGCGTGTATTCTTCGCTGACTTGCCGTTTTCTATTTCGCAAAAGGGAGTTGCTTACGAACGTAATGTCAATAATCGAGCACGTTTCTGCCTTACGATATGTGTTTGCACGACCTTGGTTTGCAATGCCTATGTTAAGAGTTGCAAAACTTTCTAGCAGACTACGGCCTCTGGCGTTTGTAAGTCTGCTACCCCAATCTGTTGCCCATGCATTAAAGTCGCCGCCGATAACCACAGGGGCTCTACCACGAACATCGGCTGATAGGTTGTCTAGCATTGCCTGGTACTCGTTAATGGTCCACCTTTTACGTTCATAGCAGCTGTAAAAAGATATGCCATTTATTTTGGCCCTCCGTAAGTCCGTTAGTTTCTTGAAAGGCATGCCTTCCACATATCCATATAGCAGCATGCTTTGTCCTATCGCAGATCCATATATTGCGATCAAAATAACGTCCGCTTTTTCTTCTATAGCAATTTGTGTCAGGATATCCTGTGCAATTCTACAGCGATTTAAGTTAATCTGTTATATCTTCATGTTTTCTTGTTGGTGATGGTCTTCCTAAAAACCAGACACTTGCTGCTTCCGGCTACATGCTTCGAATCGTTTGGGTGTTCTTTTCTACAGAACATGCATGCTGGCTCCTTATCGCAGTTCTTTGCTATGTGGCCTTCTGTTCCACACCTTTTACATACCTTGGAGCGGTCCTCACTGCTTTTGCAATGCTTGGCTATATGCCCAAATTCAAGACATTTGAAGCATTTTTGAAGAAGCTTTCGCTCTCGAATGCGACAAATAGCCCAGACCAATTGTTGCTGTTTGGGTTCCACAGTACGCTTTTCGCAAGGATAATATGTCTGCTGTTTGTAGTTCCACCCCGAGTTGAGTCCTTATTGCCTCGCAAATGTCCGCCTTTCCGGTGACTTTTAAACTCTTCTGTCTTATTTCCAGTTTAATTGAGCTGTATTAAGAGCTCTCCTTTCTGGGTCCTTCTTATCCTGGATACCGCTTTTCCAATAGCTTCTAGTTTGGGGTCTGCTTTAACACTACGAAGAATCTCCGCGAAAGATAGTCCTTCATTTGCTTCGATGATGAACGCGCCCGGCTTACTTCTTTTCGCCTCAAGCTTCTTTTTGTTAGTTTCCTTCTTAGTTTTTCTCAAATGTTTGCCATCGTTTGACTTCTGTTTTGTCGGAATGGTGGTGTTCTTCTCATTGATCCTTGGAGTTATACCTCCAATATTGTTTTCTTTTTGCTTCGACTCTACCGCCTGGGTTTTTTTTTTCTCTTTTGTTCCGGAGTTTCGCCAGGGAGAGGTTTGTGAGGAGTTGTGTTTCCTTATCACCTCTTTTGCTTTTTCGTCCTAATGCTTTCAATTGCGTCTCTCATAGGTTGATGTATTGAACGCCTTTTCCCATCTTTTAACATTTCCACTAGTTTCCGTATCTGCTCACCTAGTTTGTGGAAGGCAGATAAATGCGAATTTGGTTCAAATGCCGTCTCTCTTGTCGCAGAAAAAACACTGCTTTCAGTGCTTCTCCCTAAAGGTGCTGGTGCGGCGTCTGGTGACCTTAGCATCCTTGAGCTCCTTTGAAAGGAATTTTCCCCATTACCTTTCTCTTTCACTAATATTCCCTCCGTTGATTGGGTATGGAGGTGTTTTACTGCAAAGGCATGATGACAAAGAACTTCATAAAGTTTTCTACATAAGCTACAAAACATCACAAGCCGAGAAAAACCATACGAGGTATGAGCACGAAGTCCTTGCCATTATTAAATGTCTAAAGAAGCTAATAACATATCTTTTGAGAATCAAGTTTAAGATCTATACAGATTATAAGGCATTTACCGCAAACATGAATAAACGGGACCTATGTACGCGCGCGGCTAGATGAGCTTTATATCTTCAAGATTTCGACTGCGAAGTTCTACATAAAAGTGGTTCAGCTATGAGGCATGCGAATACATTAAGTCGATTTCTGGGAATACAAGAACTTTAGTATCCGAAATGAAATCCTGTACAAATTCATGGACGGAGACTATTTACTTGTTGTACCTTAGTGCTTACAGAAAGAGATACTGCGAAACATCCACAAACAAGGGCATACCAATACTAAGAAGGTTGAAGTGCTGGCGAAAAAGGAGTTCTGCATTTCAAATTTATCAAAGACGGTTAAGCAAATCATTTCTAATTGTATCGCATGTATTCTCACAGTGAGGCAAAGCAGATCGCAAGAATGTTGGCTGAATCCCATTGAAAAGTATGACACGCCGCTGAGTACATACCACCCTGATCACCTTGGACCGCTTCAATCAACCGCCAAAAGTTACAAACACTTATTCGTTATTGTTGACGCTTTTAACAAATTTACGTGGATCCTACCCTGTTAAGTCTACGACACAAAAAACGACGTTTTTGGGTATTCGAGAATCATAATCGGTTAGGGATCTGTGTATACATCGAACGTTTTAACTAATATTGCGATGAGCGAAACATCAGTCACTCATTGTCCACCACTGGAGTTGCTCGTGGTAATGAGAAAGTTGAACGCATCAACAGGACAATTATTGAGATGCTATCCAAATTATCTGTAGATAGTCCTGACAAGTAGTTCAAACATGTACCGAAACTGGAAAAGATTATTAATTCTGCTGTTAACAGAAGCACAAACAAAACCCCATTTGAACTCATGCTTAGAGTACACATGAAAAATATCGATTTTTAGAAACCTTGCTGTCCGATGAAGCCAAAGAGCAGATAGCAAAAGTTCAAGAAGAAATCCGAAAATCTTTTAACCGCAAACGGAAAACACCGACGAAATACAAACTTCACGATCTCGTTGCAATCAAAAGAATGCAATTCGCACCTGAAATTAAGCTCTATCCACAATACTTAGGGCCTTATGAAGTCGTGAATGTAAACGGGAATGACCGTTACGACGTTTGCAAAGTTGGTAACCACGAAGGGCCAATTATAGGATTTGCAATAACCCTTTTTTGACAGATCTCGCATGACTCCTATCAAACTGCTTTATCATTTTTGTTTAGTATCGTTTGGCAAATTATCATGGAAAGACTCATATGACAACAGCGTCTCCAAATTGTTCAGCTGTATTACGAAAATCAACGTTCTGTGAGAAATGTTTTTCGTGAGATTCGAGGAGCTTACGGTGCGCGTAATGGACCTACTGAAACCACTATTACCAATACCATTCGAAAATTTGAGTCTCAGTTTACATTAGTGGATGATACTCGACCGGTTAGACGCAATCCAGCACGTAGTGAAGAGACTATAGCAGCTGTAGCTGAGAGTGTACGTGAAGACCGTGACGAATCAATTCGTAGTCATTCTCAGCATCTTGGCTTGGCGTATTCAACAACTTGGCGTATTCGACAACTTGGCGTGTTTTACGTTAGGATATCGGCCTAAAAGCGTACAAAATTCAACTTGTGCGAGAATTGAAGCCAGCCGACTTGAATTTGGGTCATATTTTCAGTGAATGGGCTCTGGAAAAACTCAATGAAAATCCGGTGCTTTATCGTGAAATTTTGTTCAGTGATGATGCCCATTTCTGGCTCAATATACAATAAACAAATTGCCGTATTTGCGCTGATGAGTAACCCGAAGAGTACCAAGAGCTATCCTTACATCCATTAAAAACGACGGTATGGTGTGCTTTAATCATTGGTTCATGTTTCTTCAAAAATGAGGCAAATCAGAATGTTACCGTCAATGGCAACCTTTATCACGCCATGTTAACTGACCATGTGCTTCCTGAAAAAGCACATGGTCTCGATGAGCTCTGGTTTCAACAAACGAGGCTACGAGCCATACAGCGCTTGAAACAATGGACTTGTTAAGAAATCATTTTGGTGAGTACTTAATTTCACGTTTAACTACTGTAAATTGGCCGCCTAGATCGTGCTATGTAACACCTTTGGAATATTTTCTCTGGGGATATGTAAAGTCTCAGGTCTTCAGAAATAAGCCAGCTACGATTTCGTATTTCGCCTCATGCAATCACATCCCATTTTATGAACATTCCATTCTCTTCAGCGACTTTGAGTACCAATTTCAACTTCTTCAAATTCTCTTCCTCTGTCTTGCTAGGAATTATCAAATCGTCCATGTAGATTAAAACATATCTCTTGCGTACCAGGTCATTGGATGCAGTGTTAATGAATCTTTGAAATACTGCCGGTTAATTTCAAAGTCCAAAGGGGCACTTCAAAAACTCAAACTGCCCATCAGGTGTGATGTAAACTTTTTACTTTGCTCATGCACACGAAAAAATCCTTTTCGCAAATCCAGCTTTGAGAATACTTCGGCTTCATACAATTTCTCTAAGATGTCTTCAATCACCGGCAGCGGGTAGCGATCTTTATGATATTCCTGTTGAGCAAGCGATAGTCGACACACAGACGGTAGGTGTCGTCCTTTTTCTTCACTTAAACTATTGGGATAGCATAGTCAGATTTGCTTGATTGTATAACTCCATCTCGAACCAATCATCTATTTGTTGATTCGCTGCTTCTCTCCTGGTACACATGCTTATCATCCTCCAGTTCTATTTTTACGTCGATGAACGACTCTTCAACCTTTTTTGGGGAATATTAAGAAATAAAATTGGTGATATCCCACCTGAACTCCTTAGCACCTAACTGCTCTCTGGTTATGATTTCCTCTGCTTTCTTGTCGTCAACTTGAACTTTAAATACATCATTCTCCTCCAGATCGTACGTGCTTGCCTTTTCCTGCTCCTCTCCTTTTCTATGATCGTTATTTTGCTGTGATCCAGTCGCAACTCGACGTTTCTAAGAAAATTTCTTCTCAACAGTATCTTGTCCGCTATACATTTGCCTGGTACTACTTCGCAACGAATAGTGTGTTCTTTGGATCCGATCTTGAAAGTCAGCATGTTCACACCGAGAGTCCGTATTGGTTGGTTGCCAAATCCTCTGAGCACTCTTTTTTCCGGCTGTAGTGTGGATCCTAATTCTTTGCGTAGCGATTCCTGGAAAAGGGATACATCGCTTCCATTATCGACTAATGCATATAAGATTCCTCTTATACGTTCACCTGGATGTGGCATTCCTTCGAGTAAACGCACCTTACGTGCCCCTCTCCTATTGACGTTGAGGTTTTCTAATCTTTTACTGGACAATTTGGAGAAATGTGACCAAATTGGCTGGACTTGAAACATCTGGTGCCTTTGCTCTTATCTGTGCTAGGTGGGACCTCGAACCACAATTATGACATCGTTTCTGTCCTTCGGCGCCTCTTGCTGGTGCGACTGTCCCAGCATAACTCTTGCTTGTTTCCATCTTCGGCTTCGGCTTTTAATATGTTTCTAGTTTTTGCTTAAATTCTTCGAGGGTTGAAGCGCCGAATAGCACTGCCTTCTTGCCTACAGAGTCTGATATCCCGTTTACTATAAACTCCACATGTGATGCTTCGTCGATATTTCTTGGCTACTTATCTGCGCCATCACGTAGAGGTATTCCAAATAACTTCCCTTTGGTTTTTTTCTTTCTATCTGTCAGTCAAAGGTGACCGTGGTGTAATGGTATATGCATAGACTCCTCAAGCAGAGGGTCGCGGGTTCAAATCCCGTGCGAGGCAATTCTCTGAAAACGTCTTTTCATAGAGTGGTTGCTGGCTGAGCTAAATATAACGAACTAACAACTCGCATGTACTAAGATCAACTGGTTGAGGATGCACTGGCTCCAGTCTGACAACTACCTCTGTGAAAAATATCAAAACCTAATACACCTGAGTTTCAAACTACTACACCAACCGCCCGCGCCCTGGAGAAAAGCCAGTAAAAGGGTATTCATATCCCCTTGGTCCGCGCGTGGGATTATAAAAAAAAAAGTTGTCGGTGAACTTCTATACTCGATGATATTTTCCAAATTCCTTCGCCAAGCAAGTCTTCAACTTAGTCCAGTTCGTTGTACTTTCGCTTACCTCCACAGCTAGCTTAGCCGCTCCCCTCAGCAGTCTACGCGCGTGAAGGTACCTTTGTACTTCGTTCCACTCACACGCGACCGCAATATCTTCGAACTCCTTAAGCCATTTATTACAGTTCCTTCCTCCTTTTCCAGAGAATAGTTCCAAAGACCCTTCGACGTCACAAAAAAAAAATTTGTTGTGATTTGTCATTTCCTCACCTTCTGTGCATTTCGCCTCTATCTTACTTTCAGCTCCTGCTTCTTTATCCCTCTTCTGGCACTCGCCCTGCTTAGAATCTTCGTCTCTTTCGAGTTCGATTTTCTGCACTCTAAGCATTGTTTCCGCCTTCACAACTCCTTGTCCGAACTTTGAGTTAATTCGCTCCACAAGATCGGACTTGATGTTATATCGATATGAAAATCTGTGTTTCTTTAAGAAGGCTCTTAATTGTCGAACTGTCAGCGAATATAAGTCGTCCATTCGCTTCGACACAATTATTTTCCACTTTTTTTTCACTTATTCCATTTGTCTTTTCTTATCCAACTTGTCCAACTTTTCCGTCTTATCACTTTTGTATATCTTTTTATCTGCTCACTTCTCACACACTTTCTTAGGTTTTCCGTCCTTTTTCTTTCAAAATCCAAAAACAAAACTACAAAAAATTCACACTATCAATTTCTTTGATGTTTTTTTTTTTCGGTCAATCCCGGTTGAGTCCCCATGTAGAAAAAAGAGACAAACCAGTAAAGAATCGTTTGAGGAATTTGCGATTTATTAAAGATAAAGCGGTTAGAATAAATTTACAGAATTATATATAGTCCCAGAATGACCGTCTTCCGTCGTGTCTCAAGTACAACTCTCTTCTCTTTTTTGCCACCATACTCATTTAGTGGTTATCCACTTGCTTGGCGGATATGTGATATAAGTTATCACCTTACAAGTTTACGTTGCCAAACTCCATTCCCACAGAAATCACGCAGGTGCCGGATACACTGCACATGCCGTTATCAGACACCCAGTATCATCATACAGAACGTTTTCCAAACTGCATTATTACTGACGCTATGTCTGCACCTGAGCAAAGAGCATTTCGCACCTTATAAATAGGAACATTTAGAAATAAGTATTCAGAGTTTTAATTTAGTCTCCAGAGAGTGTAAAACGTTTTGTTTAAATAAAAGTTGGCATTTAGCCATAAGGAAAAAAATTGTTTTTTTTATGATTTTTATTAAATAAAAATTTAACTGGCGCCCGAGCAGGGACCACAGGGTTACATTCGGTAAATCGTTACAACTAAAAGGTCCTCAAGAAGCACCAAGTTCGTGTTAATTCCGTAAAAAAAAGTCCTCAAGTAGTACGGACGGAAATTTCGCGTGTGTTCTCGATAATTACCAAAATACCCTGTGGCTCCCCCGCGTGTGTGGTGAAAGTGATATTCACAAGGGCCCCTGAGTAATCGCCGGCAGCTGAACACTCGACCGACGAGGGAAAAGGAAGCGTTTGACCGCTAGCCGCACCACGACAACGCAAAAGTCAGGACCAATGTATTGCCTGCAGATTATAGTATTGTAAGTTTAGTTTTAAGAAACAATTAAATTAAAGAATTCAAAAATAGTTAAAAAAATTTAACATTACACATAACCATCTTGTAGACAAATAAGTCTAGATAATAAGCAACTGTGCGAAGTGTTTAAAAATTTAAAGAAACAAATTAATTTAAGTGTTTAAATTAAGAAGAAAACCGTAATTAATTAAATCTAATCTGGTAATCTCTATTCTCTTTATTGTTCCTTGCCTTTTTTTTTTTTTTCTCTCTCGAATCAAATTTATTTAAACATGGCAAATCCCAATAAAATAATAAGACCTCCTGTTCTTAACGTTCCTATCTCCAATCCTGAAACTCCACGACCATCTGTAGCTAATATCGGTGGAGTTGTCACAAATGAGGCTCTGGAAGCCCTCATTACAGGTGTGGTAACTCGCGTTCTTCAAAACGAAGGACGACAACTTATCCAATCTGCTATAAACCCCTACCATGATCATTTTTCTGGCATAGACCAAACCATTAACCCTGAATTTAGGCAGAATATTTCTGATTTAGATAAAATACCCGATGTTGTTCGTTGCCTTAAAGACTTCAACGGTCAGCCAGGAGAATTTAACTCCTGGAAGAAAAGCGTAGACCGAATTCTGCAAATCTACGAAAGCACTAGAGGAACACCCAAATATTTTGGGATCCTTAATGTGATTCGCAATAAAATCGTAGGTCAGGCTGACGTTGTATTGGAATCGTACAATACTCCGTTAGATTGGCAATGCATAGCTCGTTGTTTGACAATGCACTACGCCGATAAACGGGATTTATCTACACTTGAATACCAGATGACATGCTTAGTTCAAGGAAACCTTTCGACGCAAGAGTTTTACCACGTTGTCTATTCACACTTATCTCTGATTTTAAATAAGATAGGTTGTATGGGAATCGGAAACGAATCGCTTAACGTTCTCACTCAAACTTACCGAGACAAGGCATTAGACACATTTGTCAGAGGTTTGAGAGGCGATCTGCCAAGACTTCTTGGCATAAGAGAACCAACTGACCTTCCCCAAGCTTTACACCTCTGTCTAAAGCTTGAAAATCAAAATTTTAGGACTCATCACGCCATATCCCACGCTGGACCATCTCGTGGATCTCAGCAACCTCCCATGCCTCCACAAAAACATTTTTCTCCCAGAAACCCTACAGGTAATAAAGCTCCATTTTATCCTCAGTTAGCCCACATACCGCAGCCTCAATTCAGCCAAAACCATTTCGGACACCGACAAAGACCTCATTTCAATCAACTTAATAATAACTTTCAGCAACAAATACCTCCGCGTCCAATGGCACCTAAGCCACAACCACGACCAGTTCCAATGGACATCAGCGTCCAAACAGGAGCGATTAATTACATGAACAGGCCCCAACAAAACCGTAACATTACAGGTAAAAGGTATGCACCCTCAACACAACAAGTCCAGGCACCCAACAAACTCCAGAGAAACTTCCATATCCAACCTCAGGAGACTGAAGCTCAACAAGCCCAAAATTCGTATCAACAAGAGCAAGCAAACTTCCATATCCAACCCCAGGAGACTGAAGTTCAACAACCCCAAAACCAATATAACCAGACACTAATGCAGTACGTAGCGTCATATGGAAATCCAAATGACACTCAAGAACAACTAATTGACTATACAGACATCCATTTCTTAGAATAAATCGCTCTTCACTGCCTTACTTTGAGTGCAGGACGAAGAGTGGAGAAATTTTGAAAGTTTTAATAGACACGGGCTCCAATAAGAATTATATTCAGTCGGCACTCATCTCGAAACCCCTTCCTAACAAACAGCCCTTTTACGCCAATTCTATAGGCGGTAATATTAAAATCAGTCACCACGCAATACGAACATTAAATTTTTTCTCTTACCCACACTCAAATCTTTCCACGCTATCTTAGGAAACGACAGCCTAAAAGAACTCTCTGCAATAATCCATACTGACGAAAATTTCATGATAATAAAAGACAAGGTTAAAATTAGAGTAAAGCAACAAGCCTACACGGCAGTCAACAAAATCGATATAAGAACGGACCATATGAATGTTGAGCAAAAAAACAAAGTTAATCGGTTAGTTCAGGAATTTCCGAATTTGTTCACAGAACCGGATGAGAAACTAACATTCACTACCACTGTAAAAGGTGAGATTCGCACAACCTCTGAAACTCCTGTGTACTCAAAGTTTTATCCCTATCCGATGGCTCTAAAGGATGAAGTAGGAAAACAGATCAGCCAGCTATTAGCGGATGGCATTATAAGACCTTCACGGTCGCCCTACAACTCTCCTATATGGATAGTACCAAAAAAACTTGACTCTTCTGGCGAGAAGAAGTACAGGATGGTTGTTGACTATCGGAAACTGAATACTGTAACGATTTCAGATAAATATCCGATACCCCAGATTAATGAAGTGCTGTCGCAATTAGGCCAAAGCAAATTATTTTCAGTAATCGACCTTAAAAGCGGATTCCACCAAATACCGCTGAAGGAGTCAGACATTGAGAACAGCCTTCTCTGTCAATAATGGTAAATATGAATTTACAGGACTTCCTTTTGGTCTCAAAAATGCACCGGCCATTTTTCAAAGAGCCCTAGACGACATTTTGCGAGAACATATCGGCAAAATATGCTTCGTTTATATTGATGACATTGTAGTCATCGGAGAAAATGAAGCTACGCACTCTAAAAATTTAAGGAAAGTCTTTGAAACGCTAGAAAAGGCGAACTTAAAGGTCCAGTTGGATAAATGCTCATTTTTCAGAGAAGAAGTAGAATTTTTAGGATTCGTTATTTCTGCGAAGGGAATCAAAACGAATCCTGCAAAGGTAAAAGCGATAGTGGATTTCCCTTGCCCAAAAACATTGAAAGATCTCCGCTCTTTTCTCGGTCTTTCAGGGTATTATCGCCGCTTCATCAAGGGATACGCAGATCTGGCGAAACCCCTTACATCCCTTTTAAGGGGGGAAGGAGGACGAATTTCGAAAAATTCTTCAAATAAAACTCCAATCTGTCTAAACGACGACGCATCCAACGCATTCCAAAAAATAAAAAATTCACTTATATCAAATGATTTGCTCTTAATTTATCCCGATTTTAACAGGGAATTTCAACTCACAACCGATGCCTCCAATTACGCAATCGGAGCTGTATTGGCACAGAACGACCGACCGATAACCTTTATCTCCCGTACTTTGAATAAGACAGAAGAACACTATGCTACAAACGAACGAGAAATGCTAGCCATTATTTGGGCCTTAAATACACTAAGGAACTATCTATATGGTACAGCAAAAGTTCAAATATTCACGGACCACCAACCGCTAACTTATGCTCTAAGTAGCAAAAACAATAACAGTAAGCTCAAAAGGTGGAAAGCCATACTGGAAGAGTACAATTACGAGCTTAAGTACAAACCAGGTAAAATGAATATCGTAGAAGATGCTCTTTCTAGACCCCCAAAATCATCAATAAATTCACTCACCGGTACTCAACACAGTGCCGAAAGCTCAGGTCAAGATTTAATTCCAGCCACTGAAATACCCATCAACGTTTTCAAAAATCAATTGATAATCACTACAGGTACAACTAACTATGGATTTAGTATTCCCTTTCCCACTTACCATAGACATATAGTAACTCAACCAAGGTACACTGAAGACGACCTCATCCAAATTTTCAAAAAATACCTTAACCCAAGTGTAGTTAATGGACTGCAGACTACAGAAGAAATCATGGGCCAGATCCAAAACATTTTTCCTACACATTTCAAAAATTACAAAGTCCGCTTTACCCAAAAAAGAATAGAGGATTTAACAGATACAGCCAAGCAAGAAGAGGAAATCATTAAGGAACACAGAAGAGCACATCGCAACGCCCGCGAAAATAAGGCTCAGTTGCTAGAAAAGTTCTACTTTCCCAAAATGAACTCAAAAATATCTAATCTAATAAAACAATGTGTCACTTGCAAAGATCAGAAGTATGACAGACACCCAAATAAACCCGAGTTAAAAGAAACCCCAATTCCTAATTTCCCAGGAGAAATAGTACATATAGATATCTATACCACTGAAAAAAAAACTAGTCCTTACAGCAATAGATAAGTTTTTCAAATTCGCACAAGTAAAATTACTAAAGTCAAAAGCCATTGAAGATATCAGAGATCCGTTACGCGAAATAATCTTTGCATTTGGCGTTCCAAAAATTGTAGTAATTGATAACGAAAAATCCCTGAATTCCCCATCCATAAACTTTATGCTAACCGACCAATTAAAAATTAAAATTTTTAAAACTCCCCCTTATAGCAGCTCAGTCAATGGACAAGTGGAGAGATTTCACTCCACCCTTACTGAAATCATGCGTTGTAAAAAGGCTGACGAAACATATAGATCATTTCCCGAACTCTTAGACATAGCCGTCTATGAGTACAATTTCTCAATTGTAAAAGACCGCTCGAAGTATTCTTTGGGAGAGGTGTTAGTACCAATCCAGAAGACTTCGAGAAAGCAAGGCTCGACAACATTAACAGACTTAAACAGAAACAGGTAACTGATTTGCGATATGCCAATAAAAAGAAACAGCCCATCAAAGATTATTCCCCTGGTACTACAGTATATGTCAGAGTAAACAAACGAGTAGGATCAAAATTATCTCCTAGATTTAAGAAAGAAACAGTAAAACAAAACTTTTCTAAAACCATCCTCACGGAGTCAGGCAGAACCGTCCATAAGAATAATATTAAGAGCTAAAATCTTTTCTTAGATGGCTTATAGCCATTTGTCTTGCAGAAATTCAAATTCTGGATTATTCTAGCTCAAGAGCAATTACATTTAATGTCGGAACATCAAAAATTCAAACTGGAACACTCAAAATTATTCACGTAATCAATCTGGAAACCTATGAAGAAACTATCTACGATTTACAAAAAACAACTCAGCACGAGGTCGATCCAAGCCATCCAATTTACCCATTCCTCCTTCATGAAATCAACAAAACCTTATCCCTTATTAACCAATTGAAACCCCGCACTAGAACAAAAAAATCTTTCAATTTTATTGGAAGCGCGTGGAAATGGGTTGCAGGTAATCCTGACCACGACGACTTCGAAATAATTAGATCAAAAATTAATAATATCCTAGTAAATAGTAATAAACAAGTAGTAATAAATAAATCAACAATTGAGAGAATAAACGAAATTACCAATATTACAAATAAAATTGTTAAAAACTATCAAATAAATGAAAAAAATAACATTGTCAATCATATTAAATTTAAACTAGAACTAATTAAGGAAGAAATTGTCAATATTGAATATGCCTTACACTGGGCAAAATAAATAAATATAATAAAAGATTTTTTTGAAAAAAATTATATAGATTATATAAACATAGAAGATGCACTTGATTTTGCTGAAATAAAAATAGCAACCAATAATTATACCATACTTTATGTTATAAGTTTACCAAACACAGAAAAAGAATCATGTAAAAATATATTAATAAAACCTGTAAAACGAGGTAAAATTGCCTCAAAAATTATATATGAAAACATTCTACAATGTAGTACTAAATTATATGGAATAAGAGATAAATGTAATTCAAATAATAAAATAAGCATATGTAAGAAAAATCAAATTGTAGATCTAAGCGAATCTTATTGTATACCTAATTTGCTCAGGAGCCGACCGTCTAACTGCACAGAAATAAGCAACCAACACATTGCAACAGTAGAAGAACTTTCCCCAGGAACAATACTATTAAACCAATTCAATGGAACGATATTCGTCAATAATGAACCAACAAATCTGATCGGCAGCTTCATTATACAATTTCGCAACACAACAATTACCGACAACCATCAATCCTACATCTTCAACGAAATTACAAGTACTCAGCCACTTCCTCCAATCTTGCACCCAGACTCCATCTCGGGACCATACGAAGAAATCTTAACGCTTCAAACTATGAAGGAATTACACCTTAACAATACCGAACACATAAAACTGATCGAAGGCCAAAATCAATCTAGCTTCCTCATAAACTTTGGCCTTACCACCATGACGATTATCCTCTTGATAGGACTTATGATTATGCGGTCGTTGACATCCTGCAAAAATCAATCAATAAGAAGTACTACGGTCATAGAAGCAAAAGAAGTTCCGGTGCTCAATGTGAGACCAGATTATCAAACAAGGTCACCAATGTCATCGCAAGAATTCATCAGGGCCAGTCAAATACCCTTCTTCTGAAAATGAGGACATTTCCATTTAAGGAGGGAAGAGTTATCACCTTACAAGTTTACGTTGCCAAATTCCATTCCCACAGAAATCACGCAGATGCCGGATGCACTGCACATGCCGTTATCAGACACCCAGTATCATCATACAGAACGTTTCCCAAGCTGCATTATTGCTGACGCTATGTCTGCACCTGAGCAAAGAGCATTTCGCACCTTATAAATAGGAACATTTAGAAATAAGTATTCAGAGTTTTAATTTAGTCTCCAGAGAGTGTAAAACGTTTTGTTTAAATAAAAGTTGGCATTTAGCCATAAGGAAAAAAATTGTTTTTTTTACGATTTTTATTAAATAAAAATTTAACTTATATACTGCCAATTTGTGGTGTGCCGTTGCTCGATGACTGTTACTTTTCATGGAATATGCTACGTCGGCGTACTGGGAAGAATTGACCTACACTCAGAAATGTGCTGTATCGGTGATACTCTATTCCACATTTGTGTTTTATTGTACATTATGAATCAAACCTCACGATGAATCGTGAATGAATAAGGAATGCCAAGAGTCAGAGGATGAAGAGGATGCAGTGTGTGTCTAAATCAACAGTCGTCTGACTCAGCCGACAAACAGGATGGCCGAGTGTGGGATCGAACTTTTTAATCTTCTTAATTAATTTGTTACAATCTGATTCTGATATCTTAAACACAAAGTTCAGTAAACACTAAAAATCAGTTAACAGTTCTTATTATGTAAAACTGAAAACGGATTGAAAAAAGCCAAGCTGGGCATGAAGTCGTGTCGGTCCCCGCCTGTTCCCAGAGACTTCAAATATTTTGTTAATCCTTTTTTAAGTATCCACAACCCTTTTTTCTTTCATTTTTCTTAATGGATTAAATACACCGTTTTTTCAATTAATTAAATCGTAAAAGTCTTATTATTTTAATTACATTCCCTTGCCCACCCCCCCCACCCCCCTCAACACTTACATCTGCCTTAAAATCACCACAATGAATGATTTGTTCATAGGGTGCCAAAAATTATTGAATTTTTCAAAACAGTTGATCAAATAAACAACTGCGATATGGGCTATAGGCAACACCAAGGACACATTATACAATGCGTTAAATATCTTGACAAACAGGTATTCCGTTCAATAATTCTATTATGAAGAACAGATTCTATCTAGTCTTCATTATCGAGTGTTTTGAACCAAGCCTCACTAATACAAATAACATCTGCTCCCGAATCCATAAAAATAAGCTGAACATAATCCAATTTAAACAAGTTTACACTGCGAGCGTTGAAGTAACATGTCTTAAAGCCTTCATAAGCTGGTGTACGACCCTCAACGTCATCACACATACCAGATAAGAATTTTCGCTCCATCATAAATCAAAAATAGATCTTATAATCGCGCTGTATTATATAATATATTCTTTATTTTTATTTTTAAATTAAAACTGCTAGTTGTAGTACCCTGAAATGTTAACTAATTTATAAAGTTTCAATAAAAAGAAAAGTCAAAGTATAAATAAGATCAGTAAACAACAGAAGTATAATGTTATTTTCCCTGGCAAAATCTATAAATATGCAAAAGATAAAAACAGAAGAATAGAAGGAAACATAAAATCGACACTTACGAAAAAAATTGAAGAAAATAATTGGTAGGGGAATGTGTAGACAAAGATAGAATGTTGCGTGTCTTGGAAACATAACAGTAGATTAAATATCTAAACTACGAATTATAAATAAAAAAAATTAATTAGAAACATAAAAAAACAAAAAGATAATAGTAACAATTCTTTTAAATCAAAATAAGTATATGGTTTTCCAATAGGGACTTAAAAACTTTAAATTTTTGTGAACGTGCTCTTTCACTTATCATCAAACTGTCACTGTCAATTTATTCAGTAAACTCAACATTTTTATCATGGTAAAGTACACTAACGAGCAACGTCTGCAAATTATGAAAATTTTCTACAGATATCCGGAGTCGGTGACTGCAACTTTAAGAGTGTTAACTCCAATTTTCGGTCGTAATTCTCGCCCTAGTAGACAAGCAATAACAAGTTTAGTGCAAAAATTTGAGTCTACATATTCGTAGTGTGATGTTGTGTTGTGTCAGTGAGACAACGGGTTGGTCGAAATGTCGAAAATATCGCTGCCATTCAGACGTCCGTAGCAAACGATCCAAATCAGTCAATTCCACTGCGTTCTCAAGAATTGGGCATCGCTCAGACTACACTATGGCGTATTTTGAGTAAGGATCTTGGTTTACACCCATACAAGATCAAGCTGACCCAAGAATTGAAGCCGATGGACCATTTGAAGCGACGTACGTTCTCCGATTGGGTTCTGGAGAAGGTGCGCCAAGATGAAAAATTTCATCGCTTAGTCATCTTCAGTGACGAAGCTCATTTTTGGCTAAATGGGTTCGTCAATAAGCAAAATATGCGCTATTGGTCGGGTGAAAACCCACATATGCTTCATGAATCACCACTTCATCCACAAAAAATAACTGTTTGGTGTGGTTTGCATGCCGGCGGCGTTATTGGGCCATATTTTTTCGTCGACGATAACGATCGTATTGGAATTGGAAGATATGAACGTGGACGACATGTGGTTTCAACAGAATAGTTGAAAGTAGAACACGCTACAATCGATTTATTGAAGAGTAAGTATGGTGAGCGTGTTATCTCAAGACATGGGCCAGTCGATTGGCCGCCTCGTTCGTGCGATTTAACGCCGCTTGACTATTTTCTGTGGGGCTACGTTAAGTCATTGGTTTATGCCAACACGCCGATTACGTTGGAAGAGCTCAGAGCCAACATTGAACGCGAAATAGCGGCCGTTTCGGCCGAAATGTGTTGCTGAGTCGTTGAAAATTGGGTCCAACGAATCGACTGCTGCAAACGTGCCCGCGGTGGCCATATGAACGAAGTCGATGTCCATTCATAAATGTTTTGATTGTACTTCAAGCCAATAATAAAGTTTTTGAAATATCTCAAATGGTTTGCCTTTCATTTAAAAAAAAGTTGTCAAGTCGTTATTAGAAAACCCTATATAATAACTTGCACGTAGCGCTTAGTATACCTATGCTACCTTTTTCCAGTAGAATAGGTAGAATGGTTCCAATTTTAGCGAGTTTGTTGACCCTAAAATTCTATGGAATTTTTCTGTGGCCCGGCACCCAACAAAGGTAAAGGTTAAACTGCTCTGCCATCTCCGTAAGAGATGATCGAAATTCAAGGGCAGTTTTAGAAATTAGTGAGACCAAGTTCAGAGACTTGATAGCGGTATGACTATCCGAAAAGATGGGGATATCCTTTGCAGATATCACATTTTATCTCAGCCAGGACAGAGCTTCCTTTATCGCCAAAATTTTCGCCTGGAACACGCTACAGTAATATGGAAGACGGAAGGAGAAGCTTAGGTTTAGCTTATCTGAGAAAACACCGCAACCAACCCCACTAACGGGGTTAAATTCATCTGTACAGAAGTGGGTAGATTTCCAACTTCGCAGAAGTTGGGCAGAAAGTTGGTGGCAGTAATCGACAGCCCCAGGACCATCATCTAAACTGCGCTAGCAAAACGATGCAATGAAAGCCTTCTAGTATAAATATTCAGACGAAAGAAAAAATGGATGGCAACAATAGACACCGGTGCCACGGCCTTATCATCAAGAGGGATCTGGTGGAGAAATCCTGGTCGTATAACACCAGCAAATATAGCTTGTAAACAGCTATAGGAGAAGCAGCTAAGATATATGGTGAAGTCCGTATAAAAATCCACCTGGCCGAAATAGCCTTCTTTCACGTTTTTTTGGTGGCTGACATATACGACAAGTGTATCATTGGTACAGACTTCATGAGAGAACATGGACTGGTTGTGGACTTTGGGCCCACAAATTCTGAAAGTAGGAAAGATAGAGACACCAATGATATATGGAAATGCTTAAACTTTAGTATTAAAAGTTGTAATCTGCAGAAATCAGATTATAAAGCCTTAGTCGGCAGCAATTATTTAGACAAAAGTGGAAGCTGGTCCTGGTAGCCACCGATTCTATTTAAACAAACAGAAGTCACCAAAACGGTGTCGAAGATGAAAGCTGAGGGATTAAATTATCGCAGAGTTCGTTGGCTCCTCCAGTGTTCCCTTTGAAGTAGCACGATGTTTTTGTAGACTACCGACGCAACGATGCAACAGCTACCCTCTTCCGATACTCTTTCTGGAGCGAAATGGTTTTCAACTCTTGACTTAAAGAGCGGTTACTGGTAGGTAGAAATTAATCGTGAAAAAAATGCTGTTACTATAGGAAGCGGTCTCTGACGGTTTTCAGTAATACCGTTTGGACTGTGCAACATTCCAGTCGCCTTCGAGCTACTTATGGAACGAACATTACGAGGGCTCATGTGGCAGATACATTGCATAGTGTATCTGGACGACGTTATCGTTATAGAGGGAAAACTCAAAAGAAGTGTTTGAGAGGCTGCGTAGTGCTCATTTGAAAAATGTTCTTTATTCCGTCCGAAAGTAAAATATCTGAATCATATTATATCAGCGAAAGGAGTAAGGACGGATCCTGACAAAATCGAAGCCGTGAAAACTTTGCCTGCCCCAAGGACTTACACCAATTGAGAAGCTTCTTGAGACTTTCCACGTACTACAGGTTGTTCGTAAAGCATTTTGCTGGTATTGCGAAGAGCCTGCACCAACTTACGGAAAAAGGCCGACAGTTCAGGTGGTCTGGAGAGTATGAGAAAGTATTTGAAGGGCTCAAGCTGCAGCAATGTCCCTATCTTGGGTTACCTCACACCTGGAAAAATGTTCATCGTGAACGCAGACGCTAGCAATTTTGGGGTCGGGGCTGTGATTTCCCAAGTTCATGATGGCCAAGAGAAAGTGGTCACATGTAACAGCAAGGCCTAAACGGAACTACTGCGTAACTCGGCATGTGCTTTTGGCTACGTAGCATTTCTATAATTATCTCTATGGACAAAAGTTCCTTCTTCGAACCGACTACGCAGCTTCAACTTCAATTTATGAACCCTGAAGGCCAAGTTCCGAGATAGGATCGAGCAGTTGCAGGGCTACGACTTTGAAGTGCAACACCGCAAGGGAAAACTCCACTCAAATACTGATGCTCTCTCTCATCGAATATGCGGAGTTGTATGTGAACACTGCAACCGTAACATAAAGAACCGAAAGAAGAGGCCACTGTCCTCATGATCAGAAACGAGCTAATAGAGGATTAGAGTACAGACGAAATCCGTTCCTCCCAACAAGCAGATAATGATATCGAGCCATTATTGGCCTGGAAGGAACACGAGAAAAGACCAAGCTGGCAGGAGATATCGGACTGGAGCCAAACTCTGAAAGCATATTGGGCACAGTGGGACTCGCTTTGTGTGCAAGATAGTTTGCTGAAGACAAAATTGGAAAGTGCAGATGGAACAACATCTCGTATGCAGCTAATTGTGCCACGGCGGTCCAGAGTCAATATTTCATTACGGAATCTCAGGAGGCCATTTGGGATTAAAAACACGTTGGAAAAGCGTTAAACAAGATGTCGACAAATGGTGAAAAAAGTGCACAAGTTGTGCGACTTCAAAGGGTCCCAAGGCTAAGCCATAGGGACGAATGCCATCAACATTGCTGGGCCGTTTACCGAAACCTTTAACAGCAACCGATACACCCTCGTGGTAATGGATTACTTCAGTACGTGGCCGGAAGTGTTGTCCATCCCAAATAAAGAGACTAAGACCGTAGCAGAAGAGATAGTCAACAGATGGGTGAGCAGATTTGGGGTCCCAGTGAAGCTACACTCCTTCCAGGAGTGTGCCAATATCTGAGAATAAGAAAGACAAGGACAATGCCACTACACCCTCAATCTGATTCAATCGGACCTTGAATGAGCATTTGTCTATGGTCGTCAGCAACTACCAGCATGACTGGGATCGACACGTACCCCTCATCTTAACGGTCTACCGAAACGCGGTCCATAGTCCAACAGGACACACACCATCCGAGATCTTATTTGGTCAAACAGTGTTTCTATTGGCAAGTGAAACAAAATTCAGATTCCCACCTACGGAGCCCAAGGAGGTAAACGACTACGTGGATGACTTGCGCAGAAAGATTCGTAGATTGCATGAAAACAACCGAGAAAAGATGAAGCTAGCGAGCGACCGCATGAAGACCAGGTACGACATCAAAACGAAATCTTCCGGCTTCAACTTCAAGAAAGTCTGATGTGGCTGTATAGTCCTCTGCGTAAGAAAGGCAAATCTCCAAAAGTAAAACAGGATTGGGAAGGTGCATAAAAGATACCCGCATTAATGACGTTTTCTACCGGATCCAGCGTGGAGATCGAGGAAAATTGAAGGTGGTCCATTTGGACAGAATTTGTCATTTCAACAGAACGACAAATGACAAATGAAATTGTTCGTGATGAAGAACTTTAGGAAGAGAACAGTGTAATATCCCTTAAGTGTGAACAGAGTCATCTTCATTGCCATAGCAGAAGATTTCCATAGCATAAATATCAACCATCGGTGAGTGGAAAGTAAAATCGAATTTTCTAGCAAAATGGAAAGTTGTATGGAATGCTGGATGGTGCAGATTGTTCTCGAAGTATGTTATTGGAGTCCGAGTATAAATATCAGCATTATTAAAGTATGCAAGTCATTTTATCAGTTGAATTTGAATTGTGAAATAAGTGATTAAGAGGTTTAAGTGAAAGTTAAGAAAAAGTAAAAAGTTGAAATAAGCGATTCAATTGTGAACTATAATTGTATTCAATAAAGCGATTGTAATAAAAAGGAATAAGTTGTAATATTTATACCTATACAAACATTTTACATTATGTACACTGCCCGAAATTCTTATAAAAACACCATAACTTTTTATCTTATTTGTTTTTAGTACTTGATAATTCTTTCTATTTTTTTTTAAGTAGTACACAATCATCGATATTCTTGAAAAAAAAATTGTTCAATTTAATTATAATTAAATCAAATCTACTGAAAATCTATGAAAATCTATGAAAAATCTAAATTCTTATAAAAACACATTGTACTTAATGGATTGTAAGAGCATTTATTTTTCTTAAATGATACTTTGAATAATGGGTAGAACCTCCATTTTTGTTATTGTTTCGAATACTTTGTTTGGCATGGTGTAAGTTAAGTTTCGGAGGGTGGTATTTGAAATAGAGTCCCAGGCGAGCTTTATAGCTTCCTTAAATTCTCCAACGGTATTATATTGACTGAACTTTTTATATATCAGACGAGATATTGTTCCCAACAAATTCTCGAGCGAGTTGAGGTCAGAACTTCTTGTTGGACAGTTCAAAACATCAATATTATTAAGAGGAAACCTCACTCTCTACCATTACATCCTCCAGTAGTTCGATTTCTGGGAATTCATTTTCGTTGATACAAATGCATAATAACATAACACTACCGCCTCCAAAATTATTCCTGAATTTTACAACCTCCTTCATTTTTTGACCGTGTTATAGTCATACCGGCGAATGGTCCCATATTTTTTACCCAAACTTAAAAAGTTACGAGTAACTGTATAAGACCGATTGACTTTTTTCGCAATTTTTCTCAATGAAAAAGCCCAGAATCATTATATGCTGTTATTTTTTCTTTCTTAACAAATCTGAAAAGCTGTTTCCGAAAAAAAAAAATCAAAAACTGTTGCATTTCTATCTTTCTTCTTGGCAAATACCGTTAATAATAGATATACAATTGAAATTTTTGCTCAAATTGACAAATGTTTCACAAATAATTTTACTGTTTTTATAAGAACTTCGCACTCAATCCACACTATTCAAGGAACTTTAACGAAATATCCCGTTTCAATTAACTCAACTTGAGGCTTAGCAAAAACTTTGCACAGCTTTTGCTTCATGCAGATGACCATTACTCATTTGGAATAGAAGATATATATATATATATATATATATATATATTTTGAACTTAAGATATGGATTTTTTGACTACGACATTGAATGCATGTGATGTTTTTATAAGAATTTCGCTCAGTGTATATTTCGTTTAAATAACCGTAGGATACTCTCAGGCAGTTAAAATCTGTACGTATTACTTAAATGGTGCTATGGTATGGGATGTTGATAACTTTTAAGTTAAACAAGCGAACAAAAACCAAGTTTTTGATAGTTATTTAATAAATCTTTATTCTAAGTCGTGTTCAGTACATATTGGTACATATATGAAAACGTTTATGAGAAAGATGTTAAGTGAGAGAAAAGAAGAACCACCTAAATTCAAAATTATCGCTTTGTTAAGTCGACTGTGTTGCCATATTAATGACTTACCTTACCACATTATCCTCCCCTGACTGACTTAATGAATAAATGAAAGTTACGAAGTGTCCTTTTTTCTGTTTTCTGAACGTACGCAGTTAACGTTTTGACGACGTTGGAGGATTTGATGAAAATGTAATTAGCAGAAAATTTTCCATAAAAAGCGGTTGCAGTCTCTCTGTCGAAAAGCTTGTCGATATTCCATCGATTATAATTTTAATATATTTTGTTTTATTATTATTTATTTATTACATTATATCATTTTACAGCTATTTATATACAGTATGCAGCAAAAGTCTTGATACCCCAACCCATTTTCTCTTCATCGCAGGATATTATATTATTAAAGGCCTTCAAACAAGTTGTTTCTTTGCTCAAAATATATGTTTATTTGTACATTTTGAAATACAAAAATAAAAAACCAAACAATTCATTCAAAAAATAAAAAAAAAATAAATAAAATAATAATGTTCCGTTGCATCCAAAAATAACAGCAAAAGTTTTAATAATCTTGGTTTTGCATGTTGTTTTACAAAAATTACGGTAAATTTAAAGCGATAAGGATGTCTGTCAGAGTATGACGATCTTCGATGCAAATTAAAAATAAATTTATTTAGTTCGACAAAATCTGAAGTTTGTGTAACAATAACAATGAGTAGATAGTAATTTTTTAAAATGGAGAGAAAAAAATTAATTTTGGTGGGGGCGAAAGCCCCCATTTATTCGGCTTAATACAAGCTATAACTTAAAATTAAACTTAAACTAAAACTTAAAACTAAGGTTGGTTGTTGTGGTGAAGGAGAACCGATTTGAGGTAGGAAGTGGTGCGGTGGAAGTCAAAGACACCATAGGTGGTGTGGTGGGTTGGGAGATAGAAGAGACGAGGGGTACGTAGATTACGAGGGTTAGTGTTGAGGAAAATAGAATTGTGAAGGGACGTGCATTCAACCTGACTTGAAAGAAGTCGATGAATGAAGAGAAAGTCGGCTGCATCTCTGCGTTCATCAAAGGTGTTTAGGTTAATAAGGTTAAGACGGTTTTGATAGGGGGGGCAGAGTAAAAGAATCATCCCAGGGCAAACCTCGAAAAGCAAATCGAAGAAGACGGCGCTGGATGCTTTCGAATCTCGAGATATGAACGCGATGATATGGGGATCATTCTTGACTAGCGTACTCTAGGAGGGGACGAACAAAGGTAATATAGAGGGACCTGGTCACGTATGGGTTGGTGAATTCTTTGGACCATTGTTTTACAAAACCTAGTGCAGAGTTGGCTTTAAGGATTATCCCATCCATATGCAAACGGAAATTGAGCTCCCTATCACACAAAATGCCGAGGTCACGAAGAGATTCAACGGAGGAGATCGGTTGGTTGTGGAGAAGGTAGAATCAGGGAGGAGATTTGAGCCGCTTATGTGAAAAGGTGATGGATTGGCATTTGGTGATATTAAGTTCCAAACAATTTTTGAGGCACCAGATCGAAAAACTATCAAGGTCTTGTTGAAGAAGGAAGGAGTCATGGGGAGAGGAAATGGTTTTGAAAAATTTGGTATCTAAAGAGAAGGGGGCCGAGATGGCTACCTTGAGGAACTCCAGAGGTGGCCAAAAATGGAGCGGAGTGGGCTGACCTAAAACGAACACTGTAAAAACGGTTTTCGAGGTAAGAGGATATCCATTTTAACAGTATGGGTTCAAAGCCGAGGGCAGACAATTTGAAGAGTATTAATCGATGAGAGATTTTATCGAAGGCTTTGCTAAAATCGGTTGCAACTACATCGACTTCGTTGCCGTTCTCTAGGGCAGAGATGGCAAAGGATACGAATTCAACGCGATTTGTGGTGGTTGACCTACCCTTTAGGAAGCCACGTTGTCTAGGGGAAATAAGTGATTAGTATTGGAAACTTAGAGCTTCATACAAAATACTTTCGAGGAGTTTGGGTATATGGGAGAGTTTAGCGATTGGGCGATAGTTTGTTATTTCGTTCTTTGATCCCTTTTTGTGGATCGGGGTTATAAAGGAGGTTTTCCAAACCTGAGGAAATTCTCCTTGTAAAAGGGATAGACGAAAGAGATCAGAAAGGGCAAGGGAAAGAGACGAAGAACATTTTTTAAGAAATATTGCAGGGAGGCCATCTGGACCGGTTGTAAGTTCGTCATTGAGTTGGTGTAATTTATATTCGATAAAGGAGGGGTCCAAGATGTGAGAGAGAAGTGGGCCGTTGGAGAAGTTCAGTAGGTAATGAAAATAGGATGGATCTGGTACAAAGGATTCGTTGGTGAAGGATTGTTTAAAGAAGCTGGCAAATAGTTTGGCAGTGGTGAGTGGATCGGTTGATGACTTGTTGTTGAAAGAGAAGGAAGGAGGGTAACCATCGAACTTTCTTTTGTAGTTAACAAATTGATAAAAGGACTTAGGGTCATTTATAAAGTTGACTTGCGCATTGTTAAAGTAACGCTGGTAAAGGGAATCGTAAAGTTCGGTAAAATGAAGATAAGCACCAAGATAGTTGGAATAGTCGGACAAGGATCTGGTACGCAGGAAAACAGCCCATAACTTGTTTCTCTTGTTTCGTAAGGAACGAAGCTTGCGAATATACCAGGGAGGACTAGTAGATGATGTTTTAAGGTGGGAAAACGGAACGTAAAGGCTGAAAGAATTAAATATATCTTTATAAAAAATGGATAAGGCATCATTTACGCTTAGGTTGTGAAAGTTAAGGGGGATCTGCTAAGATAGTCACTGATTTTGTGAAAGTTTACTTTATGAAAGTCGTAGGATAAGAGAGTTGTGGGAGGAGTGAACTGGAAAGAAGAGTTATGAAAAAATGAAAGTAGAAGGGGGGGGTGGGTTGTAGTTATCGATTGTAGAGAGAGATAGGGGACAAAGTGAGACTGAGAAGTTAATTGAATCTGTTATGAAAATAAGGTCCAATTGCCTGCCCATATAGTTGTGTTCACCACTGACTTGGCATAGACTTGAGTCTGTTAAGCGATCTAAGAAGAGACATTCCTTAGCTGAGTTGGCATTTAAAGCGATGAAGAACGATTGATCGTCTGATGGAATCCACTGTAGCTGAGAAAGATTAAAGTTGCCGAAAACAAAGATATCGTCAGTAGAGTCAGACAGGTCAATTAAATAGTCGATCGCATCGACAACAAGTTGGTAAGATTCGGTAGGTTGAGCTGGCAGGTTGTAGCAACATAAAACGTAAAGGGACTTGAAGGGGAGTGATATTTTTATAGCGACAAAGTCGACTTTAGAGGATGAAGAGATGCTAATGGGAGAAGAGTTAAGGCTGTTGTGGATCGCCAGTAAGACGCCTCGACAGGGGGAATCATCATGTGGGCGGGTAGGATCGTCGTCGCGAAAAACATTAAAAGTAAGGGGGAAAAATTCCTGGTTCTTTCTTTATGTTCTTTCAGTCAAGGCGTAAATATCAAAGAGAAGAGAATGCGATTGACGTAGGACAGCATTGGTTTTAGAGCGAAGACCTCTTACATTCTGGTAGTAAAATGTAAGAGGGATTTTGTGTGGTGGAGATGTATGGCGGGATGGTTTAAGTGCTGACGAGGAAGGCACGTTATGGACGAAAAAATTTATTGTGGTCAGCTTGGTTTCGCTGTAGGTGTGAGACTCGTTTAGAGTGAACGTAGTGTCCGAATGCAGCAAGGTCGTCTGCTACTTTCTGAGGGGACATGCTAAAAATCTCGTGATACCTGACATAAAGGTTCCTGAGACTGATAGGGTCGGTAGGGAGGCCTTCCTCCTGCATGGATACCATGACGCTGGTTTTGGTCTCCCCTTCGTAGCAGACCGAGTCCGATTTGTCGTGTAGATAGGCGAGAAAAAGACGAATGTTTCCATATATCATTCTCTCTCTAAGCCTAGAGAGTGTAGTTGAAGAAAGAAAAATTATCATAAACTGTCATAAAGATGGAAAATCATATTCACAAATTGCTGCAATAATTCAAAGAACTAAACCTACTGTTCAAAAAGTAATCAACAGATATAAAATAGAAAAAAGAATCGAAAACAAAACAAGATCTGGGCGTCATCGGGCTTTAACGGCTAGAGATGAACGAGCGATTGAGAAAATTATTCAAGAAAATCCTTTTGAAAGCACGCCAAAGATAGTCACAAGGCTAGAGAATTCTCTATATATAATTCTTTCAGCTGACACAGTACGCAGGTGCATACAAAGAAAGGGGTATAGGTCCTGCACTGCGAGAAGAAAGCCTTTAATCAGCGAAGCAAATAAAAAGAAAAGATTGGACTTTGCTAAGGAATTCAAGAATAAAGGATACGACTTCTGGGATAAGGTTATATTTTCAATATTTTTTGCTCAGATGGGCGTTCGAAGTTGTGGAGAAAACCAAATGAGGCTTTAAATCCGAAAACACGACAAAAACGCTAAAGCACATAGGTGGTGGAGTTATGGTATGGGGCTGTATGTCCACGTTTGGTGTCGGAATCTTAGTCATAATCGACGAAATCATGATAAAGGAAGTGTATTTAAAAATACTGCTAGAAAATTTGTTTCAAAGTGCACAAAATATGGGAATTGTCAACGATTTTTACTTTCAACAGGACAATGATCCCAAACATGTCATCCAAATTGTAAAAATGTGGTTGATACATAGAGCTATTCACTTGCTTGTAACACAACCACAAAGCCCGGATCTCAACCCAATAGAGCACTCTTTGAGATCATTTAGAGAAACGCTTACGCAAACATGTTACAACGTCGAATCCCCAGTTGAAAGCCTTACTTCCGGCAGAGTGGCAAGAAATTTCAACTGAATATGTAAAAAAAATAAACATATATTATGAGCAAAGAAACAACTTGTTTGAAGGCGTTTATAAACATAATATCCTGCGATGAAGAGAAAATGGGTTGGGGTATCAAGACTTTTGTTGCATACTGTACATATATCTTCAAATATAGAACAAAGATAATGTACGTAGGTATTGATGAATGAAATAAGTTTGTGACATTTTATATTTTTTACACATAAGTAATGAAAATAGTGTTAAATGCCACTTCATCGAGCTTTTCTATTAAAGATAACAGATGTGGATGGGGTGACTCAAAACATAGATTTAAGGAAAAGAAAAAGAAAGATTACATTATTCAAGTACTATACAAATAATAAAATATATGAAACAGAACATGAAAATGAGATATATTATGTTAACTTTTTCGTTTATTAGATAACTTACATCAGAATATCGGAAAAGTAGGATTCTAAGCTGGATGAATTTAAATCAAAGAGGCAAATTTTAACATGCTTCTCAAAATCTCAAGGATACGTTATTGATTTAATAAATATCGGGAGTTTCTTGAACAAACAGCAAATAAAAATTCCGGAACGCGGAGGTACGGAATTTAGGTACAGAAACAACAAATAAATAGTTAGTTCGTTGACTAAAGTTAGAAATTAACCTGAAATTGCAGTGATTAGATTTCCAGAAAAAAAAAACTTTTGGTACTTTAAGGCAGTATAGATGTCTAATTGGCAAAATTTTGAAATAACGAAACAAATTATCACGAAGTAAATTATTTTCATTTGAGTTCATTTGAGCAAATCTTTCTTGGATAAAAAAAGCTTCGAAGAGTACTAAGAAAATAGTTACTTATGCCACTTATACTCAGTATGACTAGAAAATGACATCTTTGAGTCAATAATAAGCCCCGAATACTTTAATTATTTTACTTCCTCAATCAAAAAAGAATTGTCACTGCAGTTAAGCGCACTTCTGAAAGTATGTGATGATGAGCTTGTGGCACAAATGCGGCAAATTACTTTGTACTTTAAACAATCTGGGGCGTGATATTTAATTGTTTGTTATAAGATACGAGTTCCAAATAACTTTGGGATCCATGGACGTAATCTACGTCATCAGCAAATGCAGTTAGTTTACCTTTAAAATTTGTAGAAAAAAGGAAGTTTATATAAATAAGAAATAATATAGGTCCCGGAACTCCTAAATTAAAATAACGTGCTTCATTCTTCGATTCCCCAATCTTTACTCTTTGAGATCTGTTTGAGAGATACGAACGAAGCCATTCGATCATGAACCCTCGAAAACCAGTCTTTTGTAATTTCTGTAATAAAATCACATAGTTAATCATATCAAATGCTTTTGATATATCTATTAAAATAGCCCAGCAGTAAACATTTTAGCATCCAAGTTGGAAAAAACATTTGAGCAAAAGTTTAAAAGGGCATCTTCAGTAGATTTGCCCTGCTGAAATTCAAACTGTTTTGGACTAAAAAACTAAATTTTATTTATTGTAATAAAGACGTTATTATTTTTTTCATAACCTTCTAAAAGATCTTACTGGATTGCGAAAGAAGAGATATAGATCTAAAATTTTTCATGTAAAAACTCCTGTAAAAACACTAAGATTGAATATATTCGAAATACCGTCGAACCCACAAGCGTTTGAGTTTTTTAGGAGGCCCATTTTTTTTAACAATTCTAGAGGTGTGATATGTTCGAATGCAAGACTGGTTTCTTGAATTTCGCCACTTATATCATCAACATTATTTCAAAAACTAAAAAGATTCACAATGACGTTAAGTAAGTAACATCACTGTCACTTGAAATTTTACAATTATCCACAGTAATAGAAGAAGGTTTGGAAGTAAAAGAAGGTTTATTTAATATGTTATTAACTATTTGCCATTCTGATTTTAAATCTCCTTTTGCGGTAATAAACTTTCTACGGTAGTACATATCAAGACAAATAGGAATTTCCTTCTTTAGCTGACTACACATCATATTATAATGGTTTTTTAAGCTAGTATAAGATAGATTATTAATGCATTTAATACGTAAGTTGTTTTTTCTTTGGATTTTTTTAACGAGATGTTCAGAAATCCATGGCTTCAGTCTTTTTCTAATTTTCTTTTGTTGTGCAGTGTAGGTCGAAAGTGAGACACTTTTACTTAAAGATCCAAAAAAAAAAACATTATTCCATGATTCATTGAGAAGATAGTGCTTTAGCTTTGAGATATCAATTTTAGATCGCATACTCGTAAAGTCAACTATCGGACGACTATCTATACATTCAGATATGTTTGCTATAATGCCTTTCATAGAGTGTTCAGTTATTTTCAAATCATATTCACACCTCTCACAAGAACTGAGTGATACCTTTGAAAAACGGCCATAAATATGGTTGAAATAACCACCAGAGACAGGCCTAGTAGGTTCGTTGATGAAACTTATTAATCCAGTAAGTAATTTGACACAAGTTCACTTCTTTGTAATAAATTTAGATTGCAATCACCCATAATAAATAAGTCTAGTAAACTTGAGAATTCTAAAATAAATGAATCAAAACTAAATTTGTGTAATCTGTACACACATAGTACTAAAATTTTTTTCTTGTTTATTTTCAAAGAAACCGTCAAAATATCAACAGTTTTAAATTTCAGTATCTGTATGGCTGCTCCAAAGCTTTCTTATGGCGTTTTCGATTGGGTACTCTCCGGAACTTGACTTTGCTTTCAAAATTGTTACATGTATTGGTTAAAAGTAAAATTTCAATTTCGCATTTCAATTACATTTATAAAATTTTAATCCAATTTTTGGAAACATTGCTGCCTAAAATCTTTATAACAAATTCATAATCTAATGCTGATATGGATGACGACGATGAGAATATTAAAAAACTAATTATTTATTTATTTATTTATACTTTTTTTTATAGGTATATATATTATGTATATACGAATTTGCTTGCGAATCAATATAAATATTCAGAATAAGTTGGCCAAACAATGCCAATTCCTCGAAAACAAATAATTACAATTCCATGCACCCAAGAAACGATGTAGCTCTGCAACTGGTTTTGGCTTATGGTAGTTACGTATAGCTTCCACCCTTTCTTTTAGTGGTTTTATTCCGGATTCGTTGACACGATACCCAAGGTAATTGACTTCAGGCTGTCCAAAGACATATTTGTCCACGTTGATTAAAAGGCCGTTTTATTGAAGTCTTCTGAAGACAACACGAAGGTGTTGTTCGTGTTCCGCAACCGAATCGGAAGCGATGAGGAGATTATCTAGGTAGATGTGGCAGAACTCTAGATCATGAAGTATTAAGTCTATTAATCGTTGGAATGATTGACCGGCATTACATAGGCTAAAAGCTATCACCTTGAACTAAAATAATCCAAAAGGTGTGATAACTGCTGTTTTATGTTGATCTTCTGGTGCGACGGTGCCACTTTGTTGATGCATCAATTGTCGCCGCAGACCTCCCATTCGCCATTCTCTTTCTTCACGAGGTGTAGCGGGCTCGGCCACGTTCTTTTTAATGGTTTACAAAGCCCTTGTCGTATCAAAACCTCAAATTAATTTTTTGCTGTTGTCAACTTCTCTCCCGCCAGGCGCCGTGCATGTTCCGCTATTGGTGGTCCACGTGTGGCGTTATAATGCTGGACACCACATGCTATCAACTTACAAACGCCTTGTTCCAATACGTCTTCGAGCTCCTTTAATATATCATTGTAGGGATTGGAAACGGACAGTCCGTTATGTTTGATGAGGGGAACACCTTGGACGGATTGAGTGGCATCGGCAAGTGTGAAAATCCAAAAAAATGTCGTAGTAGTCCTAAGCCAAGTTTTGTGCCAAAGGTATTGGTAGTTGAACCATTTGCAGCAAACAACCTTGATTGAATCAAACTTTTAGATTTGTTTTGGCGCGTTAGATTCGGAAGTGGAATAACTGAAATATCAGCTCCAGTGTCGACCAAAAACTGGAAACCACTTCTTCTATCTTTGACCTGCAGGCCTTCAGAAATACCTGCTGTGTTCCATGTGGCCTGACTTGGCTTAAATGTGTCGTTAAGCTGAAAGGTTCATCGGAGTTACGAGTCTTTTTTCCGAACTTCGAGTGAAAAAGCAAATTTTATTTTTTTCTTCACGCTGACGTGTCTGACTGAGATTTCTAAAACGGTTACTTATAATATGAAGGCGTAAGTGCTCAAGGTTTTTGGATAGGGTGTTTACTTGTGCTTCCAGATCGAATTTTGATGCAGCTTTGGGATTTAATTGTACACTTGTGTTTTCTAACGCCACCAAAATAGGACGTGACCCTCAGTGATTTTGTTAGCTTACCTTTGTGTGTGTGCGGAGAACGTTGTCTGAAAATTGGCTTCCCGCCAAATTTCGAAGGCGCTGTAACAAGTTGGAAGGTTTTTCATCGAAGAAGGCGGCGTAATTTTGACTCAGCCGTTTCATCGAATAAGGATATAACGCACTCTTTGATGGCTTCGTTTTGACGTCTACTTGGTGGTGCAGTTATATTGTCGGGAACAAAAAAGGCAAAGTTGTTGAGCCAAGATTGACCAAGACATATTGATATTTGGTGGAATCTGCAGTGTTGCGAGGAATTTCAAATACGGCTTTCACTTGGGCGAACCATTTAAATGGATTTTCTTGCCACAATGGTAGAACTTTTACACACCGTGCCACAAAAACCCATGAAATTCTAAATTACGTTGAGTGGAATTTTCTTCGCTGGGACGTTGGTTAGTCGTTTTTGGCATTGCCCTTCTTTAGACATGGTTAGCACGCAATTAGCAATTAGAAACTACACGTTGTTCCAGTACAATTGGATGCATAGATAAATTGGTTTCGGTATATGGTATTGAGCTTATTTAATTAATTAATGTCTTGCTCGCATGGGAGTCACCAATGAAGTTATAACCTATTTAGCTGGCAACTATTAAGTTAACAAAACATTGAGAAACTAAGTGTTCTACGTCGTATTCAGTGTGGCGAGTAAAAATATAATAAAAATAGGTACATTTAAGGCCTTACTGACAACGAATCGTTAGTCAACTTTAAAAAAGTGTCAACTTAAAAATTTATACAGACTTAAGTCGAAAGTGTACTAATAATTGTTTAATGGTCAGCTCTTACTTAAACTTGACTCTTTTAAAAAGTCTACTACCTTTCTACTGAAACTTTTACATATCATTAGTTTAATATTTCATATTCACTTTAAATTTGCAACAAAATCGTCTGAGATTGTTTTCGTCGTTTGTAAACAAAGAACTGTGATGCCACTGTACTGAAGTTAATAGGTTATAATTTTTTCTTGGTAAACGAAAACTGAATTCCATAAGAATTCTTCTTAAAACTCTTATATTATATTATTTTCATAAATGAATAACTTTGACATAATTAGTAATTTATTGATAAAATGGAACATTCACGAAAAACACCAATATACCAAATAAAGTATTTCAATAAATTATAATGAAGGAAAAGAATATTTTAAAACAAAGAAAATTAAAAAGTACATATCCGATTTCAACTTATTCAACTAGTATTTTATGGATAATTTATCTATATAAGATACCAAGTCTAATTTTTACAAGTAGAAATTAGCTAAAATAAATTAGTAAATTGACATCACTCTGTTCTTTAAAGTCATGTTTAATAATTTAGGCATTAAAATTTAACTACATACTAACACTAATGTCAACTTTAAATTCGTTATTAGTAGAAACATTTTTAATAGTGTAGAGATTATATTTAACCTGTATACTAAATTTGGTTATTAGTAAGGCCCATAATAGTTCAACAGGACATACTTTTATTTAGTCAAACAGTTCGGTTCCCAAGTGAAACGAAATTCGGATCTCCACTTAAAGAGGTCTAGGAGGTAAACAAGGGTCCCATTCATAAATGCAATATTGCGCCAGACGTGCAAAGCAGAGAATTCACAAATGCAAATATTGGCAACACTACTAATCAGAGAATTATAAATGCAGTAGAACTATTTTTATTTCGCAATTTTGGGCGCAATCGTGCAGTTGTCAGTATGGTATTGCATTTGGTATTGTCTGAAAATGTACCAGATAAGTAAGTTTAAATGAAATCACCGTGCGGTTAGTCCATGAGGCTGAGTTCTGTTCAGGGGAAAAGGGCAAAATATTGAAAGAAATCCTGAAAGAAAATCCACTTTTTGTTTTTTCCAAAAAAGAAATTGAATAACGTTATGGTTACTTACAAATGCATAAGACAGCGAAATAATAAAACTGGAAGAAAGACTACTCGCTAGTAATATTTTGATGATTTCGACGAAGTATATGGGACCAAACACTTCATCGACCCACCTAGAGAAAACTTGATGTCGAGTTTGGTGGATTCCCAATCGGTCGAATCCGAGGGTGAAGATGACCCAACACTAGTAGCCTCTACATCAGCATCAGTCCAGCCTAGGTCCAGGACAAAACGGAGGAAAGCAAATACCGTTGAAATTCTGGATTTATTTAAGAAAGAATCGACAGAAGAGGAGAATCGTCACAAAGAGAAAATGGCTTTAGAGGCAAAACGAATCGAAGCATTGCAGGACTTAAAGAATCTTCTAAATAGGATGCTTTAATTTGAGTTTATAGTAAAGTTCCTTTTTTATGTTTTTTTTTTTTAAGTGAATTAGCCTTTTATCTTATTTTTTATTGAATTCATGTGATATTTTGTTCTAAAAATTAATAAACTAGAAACGTTATGCTGATGTTAGCGTCATAATGGTATCCCATTTATTTTTTTGCTTCATTGCTTATTGCGTCCTCATTGAGAAGCTCTTCGTTTTGCGAGTGGTGTAAATGGTTTCGGCTATATTCTATATCGTAATCATTGTCGGTATATATACCACCCGAATAAATAATAAATTTATGATGAGCAATGCAAGCTGTAACAATTAGCTTTGACTCTTTTAGGTTGTAGATTTCAAGAAACTTTAAAACTCGAAACCTATTTTTCAGCATTCCAAACATGGTTCAATGGACACTCTCGTTGAACTTATACATAATTTGAACTTTCATTGGTGCTCATTTAAATGCCCATTGTCCTTGAAAGAAACCATGAAGTAGGTTGAAAGAGTATATGCTGAGTCTTCTAAAAGATGTGCTTTTGAAGGAAGATAAATTGATCCATTTTGTAGTCCATTTCTTAATGACATCGTGAGATCTACTTGGCCATCCAAAAAACATATCCGTGAAAATACACTTGGCGCCACACGCTGCCTACAGTAAAGTTTTAAGAAAATAGGACTATGCCTTTTGGCTGCTTTTCTTACTTGTAGCATCATTACCATGTCGGTTGTAATAGCTATCGCTATTGTTTGAAACACAAAGAATTTCAATATGCGTTCCATCTCCGCTGCCCACTATGTAAGGAAAAAGGTATTTTCTTAGATTTTGAAATTCGTCTATTATCTGATTATAGTCGGCTTCACTTTCAGGCCAAATGAAGAACTTTTGATGCTTATTTATTAATCTTGTTACTTATGTTGCTATTTTATATGATAGTCATTGTACTATATCAAAGAGGTCTGACAAGTCTTTGCAAGTTTCTATAATGTTGCCAGCAAGGTTTGCTTAAAACTTGCTTCGGGTCTCCCTAGCTCTGAAGTTTTTCTAAAAGCCCTTAGTTTTCATTCTAGACTCTACAAAAAAATTAAAAAAATGAGAAGAATTCATACCAAAGATGTGTTGTGACGCATCTGGAAATGGCTTCGAAATACATTATCAAGAAGACGTTCAATTATTCGGAAATATCCTTTGATTTTGAGAATGCTGCGCATCATTTCTGTTATTCTTAAAATTAGTAGCTCTTTTAAAATTTCACTTCGTTTTTTTCTCTTTTTAATGGTTCAGAACAATCTATAATATTATTTATTAAAATGACAGCGATCGACGTAAGTTCCATTTTTACGCAGTTGGTCGTTCATAAACATCTGACATGTAGTAGAATTGAACTTGCATTTGCGCAGCTTTTCGTTCTTTACATTGTGATTGATTCCAAATCACAGGATTTGGAAGGTCCATACAAGGGGATAACCCGCAATATAATATCTGAATGTTAATAACGTCATCTATATTTGATTTGCAGAAGATTTGAATATTTGAATAGCAGATCCTGAACCATTGGTGATTGAAGAATGGAATCGAATTTTCTAGCAAAATGGAAATTTATACGAAACGCTGGGCGGTAAAGAGTACTCTCGAAAGATGTCACGGGAGTATAGATATCAGCATGCCCAAAGATAGGCAAGTTCTAAAATGGAATTTTAGGTGCGAATTAAGAGTGATTAAACGGTTTAAGTAAAAGGTAAAGTAAAGTAAAAGTCATTCATTTGATAGTAAATTGTAACTGCTTTAAATAAAGTGATTGTATCGAAGAGAATAAGTTCTATCATTTATACCCACACAAACATTTTACATTATTATGTCAAAAAAAAAAAAAAAAAAATTCCTAACTTCCCTGCACTACAGATTTATGTTGAACAGAATACAGTTAAGTAATACCCTGCTCAGCTCTTTAATTCCTGGTAATTATAACCTCCACATATTCAAAACCTCCCTCCCTCTCCCTAACTGTTCTCCTAACTGGGTACGCTAAATATCTTGAGCGCGGGCCAATAATAAAAAAGAAATCCTTTACTACTTCAAAGTTATACCTGCCTATCATGGCCTCGAAGTTGTGTATCCCTCTTTATTGACAGCATATTCTTTGTTTTTCCTCCGTTGACCGCTTAACCTGTATTCTTCCTATTATGCCAATGTTGTCTGCATATGCGAGTAACTAAATAGACTTTTAAAAGATGTTGCCTGTAGGGTAGACTTTTGAGTTTCGTACGACTCCTTCAAGAACGATGTTGAAAAAATCACATGAGAACGCATCGCCTCGTTTAGGCCCTTTTCTGACATTGGAAGACTTGTTTTTGTATTTGCATACCTTGCATACCTTAACGGAGTAGTATGCATTCTCCACCGTCAACCTTCAAAGTCGAATGAGCTCGGCAATGATATCAAAATTAGGCAGATGAGTTGGTGTATGCTCATTATCATCACTTGCTACTTTAAACAGCTCGGCAGTTCAGCCATCGGGTCCAGCAGCTTTGTTGGACTTAAGCTTGTATATGGCTGTCTTGATTTCATTTTGCTCGGGTGGATTGAAACGTCTTCGTCTAGGTTGAATGGTTCATCCTGCCTGACGGTGGGGTGTTGTTTGTCATCACCGTTTAACAGTCTACAGAAATAATCTTTCCAGATTCTCAGCACCAACTGTGGATTAACTATGTTTCCTTTTCCTTCCTGATTTCTGTTCGGGATTTACATCTCTGGCAGGTTCATTTTATTTTATGATAAGACTTCCGAATTTCATTCTTCTGTTAGCTCCTTCCTACTCGTGAGGTGGCTATATCCTTCTCTTCTGGTCGTAGAGGTAGCGAGCTCCTCTCGTTCTTTCCTGTAGAGCAGTTCTGTGCATATGTTGTTTTTCCGGCATTCGTCATCGAAACAAGAGTTTTTTCTTCTTACAGCGTATCCGCATACGAAAAAACGCTCCGACTGCTGCCCTTGTCGCGCTATTTGTTGTAGGTATCGCATTTTCTCATCCTCTTTTTGTTCGGTCCATCTCATCGTCCTTCTTGGATACCGGTTACGTCTGCTTTGTATCATTTGAGAATCTCCGCTAGCTATTCATTTTCGATCGTTTACCAGGATGGTTAGTTATTATCCGACGCTATTAGTTGATTCGTCAAATTTTATAATCACTTTCATATAGGGGGGTTGCCGTGGTGTAGTGGTATATGCATAGACTCCTCAAGCAGAGGGTCGCGGGTTCGAATCCCGTGCAAGGCAATTCTCTGAAAGTCTTTTCATGGAACTTGTATGTGGTTATATGTAAATCCCGTCGGCATCAACTCTGACGTGAAGGTATAAAACTGATGTTGGAGTGGTTGCTGGCTGGGCTAAATGTAACAAACTAGCAATTAGCACGTACTAAGACCCACTGATTGAGGATGCACTCCAGTTTGACAACCACCTCTGAAAAAATATCGAAACCTAACACCTGAGTTTCAAAAACTACTACACCACCCGCCCGCGCCCTTTTGAAAAGCCAGTAAAAGGGTATTCATATCCCCTTGGTGTGCGCGCAGAATTATGAAAAAAAAAATAGGGTTCTGAGCCCTATAACAGCTTAGGCCAATATTATGATGCCAGGCGAGCTTGTCCTTGCTATTTTAGCCTGCATAAATAAGGATTTACTCATGCTGTTAACAGGGAATACCACTGGAAAGTAAGACAGGCACTACGCTAAGAACTTGATTATTTCGCTACTGTCTCAACTCTATGTGGTTATAGTACAGTCAGCAGTTTCCCGATCAATCGCGGCATAGGTCCCCAAAAAATACGGTCATATTTATTTATTAAATTTTAATATTTTTACAATTAATTTATTTACAACTAATAAGCCTTTGATATTTATTGCCTGAGTTAAAACCGTATTCCAAATTCACTGCCTGCGAGCTGTCTGCAGTTGGTAAGACCCACGTTTCGGTCATCTGCTATGGTTTGATCTTAAAACCTGGGTTTCGGTCTTTCTTTTTTTCCCAAAGCACTGCTATCCATTCAATCGATGTTACCGAGCCATCGCAGTCGACGGCCTTCCTGACCATTCAAATTTTTGTATAGCGTAAAATATGGTACATATGTGGAAAACATCAGAGGTTCTTGTTTCGATAAAGATATTATGTTGAATAACGACCTGAAAACAATTTTTCTCTTCCAAAATTTGACAGCCTATTTTCGATTTGCCAGATCAGAGGCTAAAGGGACTTTATTTTCCCTTGTAGGGACATGTATCGCATGATTTAAATTGCCGTTTTTATAGGTGAATCAGATAGAGTTTGTACATAATCCTTGACAAAGCCTTAGCCTTAAAAAGCTCATTCGGTAAGCCAAACTTCGTTCGGTAAAACGTCAAACTTTTTATATATGGGGTGGGGTAAGATGAGTTTGCTTCGCAGCCCATCATTCTCTTTTGTATGGTGACAACTGAGCAGATATTGGAAGTTTTCTGATATGTTTATAAAACTCCAAGCGAACGTGTGTCACAATTATCCCCACAATTCCAAAAAGCCTTACATCTTGGTTTAAAACAAGCTGTCCATACTTTATTTATATCATTTTGGTAAAATAAGCTGGGAGACTGTAAAGGCTTTCTTATACTTGGGATTTGAAATAGCTACAACATATACATAAGTATATATAACTTAAATGAATATATCTTTGAGATAGAATTGAAGGTGGCAATTCTTAAATGTTGCGAAAGTTGAACGAAATATTAAACACGTTCACCAAACTAATTTCTTGATACTTCAAGAATTGAGATAATGTTATTCAAATTGAAACACCACTTAGATTATAAAGAATTAACTGAATATGCGCTATCCAATAAAGCCATACAGATATCTGCAAACAATTTATTTTAAAACAAATCAATTTTGAGCGATGCAGCACTGTCGAATTTTGGGTACGTAGAATACGAGAGCGTTGAATCACCATCAATTACACCATAATTCACTGTTGGTATTATGGGCGATAGAATTACTACACCCAGCAATAGCGTGGTGAACTAGAACATGAAAGAGCATTATTTTTTGTCCGACAGTTCAACATATTGTTCCACCAGGTTGGTGCCAGAGCACATATCGCACGGGCGATCACCTTTCTCTAATCAGTTAATTTCCTTATTTGTTTTTATTGGGTTACTTCTTAAAGGCACAGGTTAACATGAACAAACTTAAAATAATATAGGAGGTTTCACCAAAATAGTCGTACAATAATAACAAATTTAGAGCCGGAAACGCTGCGCGCTGTTTAAAGAGCGCTATTATTTATCTTCATAAAAAACTGAGATCATTTTAATTGTGTTTTTTCCACAAACAGGGTGTCCCAGTTTAGGTTTTTATCCTGATAGCTGAAAATTCTCGAAGTTATGGCAATATATCCGCGTATTCTCGAATCGAAAACATTTTTTCTTGAATATTTGCTAAACACTTTACTCGTTCACTCTTAGTCAGTAAATAAAGTAACATCGGCACATTTAAAAAGTTGTCACCGAATTAAACAAAAACATTCCACAAAATAGCGGAAAGTTTACCGTTGGCTTAATTCTCCAACTTTGTTTTACTTGTTAACTGACAGCTTTTAGTCAATTTTCTTTTTTTACTATTTATTTTGCGACCCATTTGCCTGAATAAAATAGTGGTTTGCAATAACTTCCGTTGTTCGCAGGTGGAAATTTCCTACATAAAAATCGTAGGTAATGAAGAGAAGATAAAAGTTTTGTTAAAAACAGTTAACCTAAAAGCTGAAAATTTCGAGATAAACGGTCCAACTATTTTTTTAAATGTTAGCTTTAAAAAGCCATAATTTTGGCTGGCGTACATCGAACTCTACGAAATTTAAGTATTTTATGTAAACTGAAATTCTCTTTTAAAAATGTACACAACGGTTTCTTAAGCAGAATCCGAAAGGCCTTTTAAGAAGTTTTACCTCGAAATCAGAGGTTCCTCACTTTAACGGGGGTAAAAATAGTACCCATTGCAATACAATTTTTTGTTCGCCATAACTTCAGGAATCTTTATCTATCATTACGAAAACCTTAACACCCTGTATATGTTGGAACAAAAAAATATTTAACAAACATTCATAAAATTCTGAGAAAAGATTAAAATTACTAAAATTATATGTATTTTACATCAGTTAGGCCAAGTTGCCCCAATTTATACTTAACGGCGATAGTTAATATAAATTCTTTCTAAACACCGGTAATTTTATAAAATATTGTATAAAATTTTTATCTTTAATTTTTAAAACATTTGGCAATGTTGCAGTAATAGACACCGAACTGCGTTAAATTCTGCGACGTTACCACCTCGGAGATGAAACAAAAAAACTGAAAAATATGCCTTAGTGTACTTCCAAAGTTTAACTAAAAAATTGGTTTTTTGTGACTTCCATTCAATTATATCTGTGAAAGTAGGCAGTCGATACCTTTGTAAATTCATGTATATATATATATATACATATATTGATATAAGTAAAAAATGCTTAGAATTAAAACAAAAATCCTTCCCAACCTATTAGATAGCGTCAAAATCGTAAAAGGTGTTATATGAAAAAAACAACAATTAACATTCCCTAATAAATGAAAAAATTGATTTAGTTAATATATTGCTTACAAAAATAATTCTTTTATGAAACGTCTATTTATGAGAATTTGTTTAAATTAGTTCATTTGAAGAATTCTCTATTTAAAATCTAACATCTATAATATTCAGGACAATAATAAATTTTTTTTCGATTTGTTAGCGTTCTTTAAATTAAAATTACAATTTTTTTTTAATACAAGGCTTAATTGTTTTATACTACAGGTTTGAAGTTGAATGATCTATTAACAATAATGGTTTTAATAAGATTAACCAAGTATTGTACATTTGTGTTTTGAAATGGTATTTAAAGCCTAATATTCTTATTTTTATTGCTAAAGGAGGCACTTTAAATTATATATACATATATAAATATATATATATATACATATTTTTTTATTTTTTTTAAATATAAAATGTACATATATGGTATAGTTGCAATATTTTGTCATAATAATATTAGAAAAACGTACCGATAATTCAATTTTTACGAAGCACAGCCGTTTTAAACGTTGACTAAAAATGCACGCAGTTTAAATTATAGCCGAAAATGTACATATTTCTGATTAATGCTAGCTGTTTTATTAAGTGTTAAATTCCAGACGGAGCATATTTAAGTGTTTAATTATTTTGCATTTTTAATTCTTTCTGTATTCACACAAATTTTATAAATAATAGAACTGTAAGTAATACTGCCTGTTAAGTAAATTAATAGTGTTTGCCATAACTGAAACTTCATAAACTTTGAAGATTTTTATAGTTATATCTGTTTAAATTGTTTTGAAACTTTTTATAAAACCTTAAGAAAACAAAAGGAAATAATATATTTTGTTTTATAAACATGGATGAATTGGTTATGGTATTATTATTATAAGTATATTATATCATGTAACAGGTGGTCCAAAAATGCAGTCCTGAGATTAACGTTTTCCGGCAAAATTCGATTTTACTCATTAACATAGCCTTCTTCAAAAGTGATGTAAGTCCGCGCCGCTCTAATATTTGTTTTCATTGGAGCCGTATCTCTTTCTGGCGGGCGGAACAGGATATAAATATGTTATTCAAGTCGACATCTACATTTGTGTCAGCCGTGTGTCGGAACTTTCCAAACAACCTGTTGTATAATTAAGCGTTGAGAAGTTAACAGTTTTACTATGAATTGTGATAATATAAAATGAACGCCAAATATATGGAGCTTTGTAAGCTGACGTTAAATGCACAAAGTTTCAATCCAATAAACCAACTTACGAGCGCATTTGATTATACGTTGTAACTAAAGTTTTTTTAATAGAAAAAACTTTTGGTAAATCAATTACAAACTTAAGTTTTCAATGACAATATTTACATAGGTATTACTTTAAATAAATACTGATTCCATGGTACCTGAGCTGCAGTAAGAATATATATGTATATTAAATATACATTATAACTGTGACCATGAATCAGCCAATATTCCATTCATATACATATGTGTTTTATGCTTGTATTACAAATTCCGATAACATTTAATATTTAATTTCATAATAATACGAAATCACCAAAATACATAAAATTAAAGGGAAACAAGCAAATTAATTAGATAACTCTATCTCACTTTCTTATATATCTTGTTGTAATGTCATTACTTAAATAACTCCGTCTTTTTTTAACCCTAAACTTTACAGCTCGCCATGACTACGAACGGCCAAGCAGCCGCTTAAAAAAATTAACTAGGTAGGTACTCGTATGTATGTACGTACAAAATTTCAAATAAAAATATAAATTTTTTGAAGATAAACAATTAATGTCTTTTCATTCATTTCAAATAATTAGACAAAAATAAAAATCATTCTGTTTTATATATTGCCATAATATCATTAATTGCACTCATTGATCCAAAAATAAGAGCGAACAATCCAAACCCGACAGCAAAAATATTTTTCCATATAATCCAATAAAAGGGGCCTAATCCAGTTTCCAGACCAAGAATTATTTCAAGTATAGCCTAAAAAATAAATAAATTAAATCAAGTTTTGTACATAAGATTGTCAAATATTTAGATTTCTACTAACCGGCATTATTAGTCCAAGTATTGAGAAACAAAAGGCACCAATAAGACCCATGAATGGAGCAATTGTTGGCACTGCGATGGCTAATACCACGGAAGAAACAACCAATGCAGTCCTGTAAAAAAACCATTTTTATTTTGTTTTAAATATATAAGTTTTTAGATTCAAGCTTCTTAAAGTAGTTTGAATAAGTCTCTATTTAAATTATTATTATTTTTCCTATACATATATCAGTGAACAAAATAACAATTTACTATTGATATGGACTATGCAAACGAACTTAGTACTTCAAAAAAAAAAAAAATAAATAAATAAATAAATAAATAAATAAAAAATAAAATAAAATAATTTAATTAAATAAATCAACCTATTACCCTCGTAGTGAGTTAATTTATGTTAAATTTTATACTGTTTTGATTTTATCTCTAATATTATTAAATTTTAATAAAGCCGTGTCTGTAAATTTAAGAGATTTTCAAAAAAAAAGAAAAAAAACTTGAACTATTTCGTATTGATGTGTCTGTACAGAAATCAATGTTATTTTACAATTTTTGTCCATTTGTCTATTTGCCCGAGTATCACGAAAAAACTACTGAACAGTTTTTAATGGAGTTTTCACTGTGCGATAGTCTCAGTGAAAAATATGAATAGATTTATTTGCCTCACAAAATCTAATTACAACTCACACCATTGAACATTGAAACAAAAACCGTTTTCATTTCATTTCATGTTTCTTGTATTTTCCTTCTCTTTGTTGCTCTTTTGAGTCAACGTGCACATGCATCGCTGACAGCGATGTTCATATATAATATAAGCTTTTCGGATTGCAATCTCGCTTCTATCTAGAAAAAGACCATATATTTCGTCTACCGCTAATAACGTGAAGTTTGAAAAGATCTCCGGAAACTCAAGAAAACGAATCCCGTTTGGCATCTGATCGGGTTTCCGCTAGAGCACGCTAGAGCGTGAAGTAAGGCTAAGTGCTCAAGGCGATCGCCAGTGGTTCTGAGCAACGTGTAACCCGTTTGAAACCTGATCAGATCAGTCACGCGTTTTCAAGGGCTGAGGAGAGATCACCAAAGCCGCAGAGGTAGTCAAAATATACGAAATTCATTTAGCCATAGAGCGGGAACGCCATGCACGTAATCGTACACTAGAATCTGGTAAGCAATATGAATTGCAACTTCAGAAAGCAAGTGAACGTTGTACGACAATGGTAGTCACAGAATAACCGAGTTGCTCCGCAAAGAGACTGGCGAACAGCGTATTTAATGAATGGCCGAAGACCGGTTAAGACACGCTCTCTGGTACGAATGTCAGATAAAGAAGGACTGCCAGTCTATAAAGGTTTAGATGTTGTACCATAGACTGAAAATAATTTGAGTGGATTTACTTACAGCGCCGACATAAAGTACGGAGAATTAGCTTGTTTGGAATGATAAGACCTGTACATATAGTATTTTAGGGCATTGAAATGGCGAAAAGAACCAAAAGACTGCGGAACTGATACCTTTGCAAGAGCGACTTGACCCATTAAAATCTATCTTGACGGGGAAACATCGTAAGTCTAGGCACTTTTTATCTGTGGTGCGTGTATATAATCGTGGGAATCCCTAATCGAGACAGATATAAAAGGGAAGTATTATTCCTGGTTTTGTGAACGCAATATATATCCATGACGTACTTCGCCCTCAACTAAACTAGCTTGTCTGGGCTGCCTGGGCATGAGCTGAAGTTAAAAGTTGGGGCAACTATTATACTCATCCGCAACTTGGATCTCCGAAACTATGCAATGGGAGCAGACTTCGCGTCAAAAAAGTACTAAGGGCCGTGATAGAAGCCACAGTCTTAACAAGATGTGGCCACGGACGGGATATTTTAATCGCGCGAATTCCGCAGATTTCTACTAAATTCCCTTTTCAGTTCAAAGAACTCCAATTCACCGAAAGACGTTCTTTTTTTCAGACAATTAAAATCTCGTAAGAAGAATGGTTGCCTAGAATACAACAATTCAATTTACACTAATATAGTCTCTCCGTTCAATGTGTGGCATGCATGGAGCATAATAACCACTGAGCCCAAACATCTTTCTCTATCTCTCTCTCTATCCAATTTTCCAAAAAACTTAATACAAAATTTTCTAGAAAATCTAATACGTAGCCACACCTTTTGAGTGTTAAGTTGATGATATATTTTTCCTTGTATTTTGAAAGGTTTTCATTTGAAACGACTCAATTGTATTTGCGAATATTTTCGAATCGGCTAAGTTGCATGAAAGCAGTGACAACAATGGTTTAGGTGGTCGATTTAAAGCCAGAAGTTTAACTTTGCCATAAGCGCAACACATTGTTTCATTGTTGAACTTTCGTGCACTGCAATCCCCACACACCTTATTAATTTTGCGGATGTTTACACTTGGATGCAGACTGCAATCGCTATTGACATTCTACTGAAATGCATCAAGATTCAAGTCAATATGCAAATATTGCTGTGCTTTTAGGGAGGCATGATTATTTTGACAGAGAAAGCAACACCAACTGTACAAAGTTTTAACTCAATCGGATTTAGTATTTATTTTGCTTTTATGATAATAAACAAAAAGTGACATTGCAATTAATTGCCAAATTATCAAAATGTTTCTTTTTTTTCAAATATTTTAATATACTAACTGACATTACCTATTTGATGTCGGACCAATACCCTACCGCATGTTCGAATATCAAATAGTTTTTGAGTTACATCCTTCTAAAGAGTAGAAGCTCAGTGGTCAGAACGTTACGTTTGCTACGGGTCTACCAGAGTTATTGTTCGGGCTCTGTCGTCATCGTACATAATTATAATACGATTATAAAATGATTTTAGTAAAAATGAGTGATCAACCTCTGTATTCAAACCAGAAAGGTACTCACGACATTCAAAGACATAAATCAGTTTCATCAGAAAACGGAAATTTGCCGGAAATCAACATACATTCGAGCAGTCTACTGCGAATACTAGTACGTCCGCTGAAAAACTATCACAAAATAATGATAATAATATTGTGATTGATCCAACTCATGGATATTGCATTATTCAGTTCGTTTCGGTTTTGATGCAATAAGCAATTTAGTAATGTGTAAAACTTGTAAAAAAATGTGACTTTTAATCAAGTAAGTTCGCAAGGTTTAATTCAAAATTGCTGTCATGTGTGAATGCGGTGTTTCGTACATCAATTCCGGACCTATGATTGAAAATGCATTTGAAATAAATAGGCGTTTAGTATGATGCGTCTTTTGGGTATCGGAATAAACAGAATTAATCTTTTTTGCTGTTTGATGGATTTAGCAAGTAAGTTTTATTATCGAACTTTGGCTGGATGTTTCACGAATTTACGGATAGCAGCAGAATCAGTTTGTAAATTTACTAATTAAAGAGCTGTTGAAGAAGAGAAGAATCAGACATTAGAGAAAGAAAATTCAGAGACAAATTTGACAGTTTTGGGAGATGGCACGTAAAAAAAAAACGTGGCCATACTTCACGTTTTGGTTTAGTAACTCTGGCAGGAAAATATTGTAAAAAAAATCATCGATTAGTTTGTAAAGTCTACTTACTGTCAGAGTTGTATTTTTTAGAGAATAAAAAAAACAGCGATCCTGAAGCTTATGAAGAATGGCTCACACTGCACGATGATGATTGCGACATCAATCATAAAGCTTCAAAAATGAAAGACGACAGTGTAAAAGATATGTTTGGTCGCTCGTTTAGTAAATACGGGATGAATAATTCGCGGTATATTGGTAATGGTGATAGTGCCACATATAAAGGATTATTAGATTTGAATGCATAAGATATTCCTGTAAAACAACTAGAGTTTCCAAAAAGCTTTGAAGCCAATCATCTCGAAGAAAAGCTTCAACAGCCCAGCAGGCGCTTTTTGAAGAAGAGGAAGGTGAATTAAATGGGCCTAGAATAGCAGATTAGCTCTAAGTATGGCTTTTATCTACTATATTTATAACAATGAAATCAATCATTTTATTTTTAAGGCATTTTTCTCGAGGCATTATATAGAAAATGTTTCTCTTTACAATGACCCTTTATCATCATATTTTCGGGCAAAATTGGACATTGTTTTTCAAAACTCTGCCATTTCGTTAAATTTTTTTTTTTCACAATCGCAGAACATTGTATAGGCAATACCTTCTAGTTAAATAATCTTTTTTATTTTTTATTTATCTCAGCCACGGTGAAGGCAGCAATAACAATCACCTTTAAAACATTTAATAATTTTAATTAGTTTTCTTTAAAAAATTCCAAACACAACCTTATTTTTTGGCAGTCACACTAGGTGTGCTCCTTTAACCTTATACCTGTAAAACTGTGGGTCACAGGTAAAAATTTTGTACGGTGAATCTGTAGATAACATTATGGCACATCAAAAAAAAAAAAAAAAGGCTTTCCCAAAAAATTATTTGAAAAAAAAAATGGATGATAATAGTATTCAAATATGAATCAACCAGTAATCAATTGGCTATCAAACGAGATCGGCTTAGTTAGAATTAATACACTTGAAGTTATTACTAAATAACTGTTGGCACCTACTTCTATGAATGAACTTTTTTAAACATCTGTAACTCAGTGGGTATTGAAGAATCAATGAATCAGATCCCAAAATATCTGTATCTTAAGCCGAACCAACGTGTATAGTATATATAATGATATGGGCAGGAAACACGAGTTCATCTTCTTATAATTTTTGATTTGAGCTATAGATATGAAGAAAAAGCTTAAAAGATATGTTTACTGATAATTTGGGGTAAATCGTATTTTTATATGGCAATTCATATAAACTGTATATCTTAAAGAACTTGTTATTATTATTACTTATTTGAATGTGTTGTAAAGCAACGTACATCATGTGTTTGTACATTTACATGTTTCAAGGCAATAGAGTTTATTTAATGGTTTATTAGTCTATATTTATAAAATTATGTCGAAATTAATGGTAGCATTCTACTCACCTCACAATATAATTTGCTAAGCGGGGTTTTTTGTGAAATCTTTCCTTTACACCATCCCATACTATTTCCAGACACACGGTAAATTGTAAACCATAAGTACAAAATACACTTAAACCAATCAAAACCTTAACAAGTTGTGCCGGTCTATTAATAGAAACGTAAATTTAATAAGCCATTTTTTAAATTATTTTTTTTTAATTCTTACAATTCACGAACTGGTAAGTTTAATGTAATACTATCTGCTGTTTTATTTCCATATCTCCAATAACCTAGGAATCCAAGAAGGGCATATACCAGGGCAACTCCCGACATTCCTTGAGATAGAATCCCACAAGTTCCAAGGAAATTCTTTGGTGTTCGCATGTTATTTTCCAGTGGCATAATTACACCAATTGCTTCCATAGCAAATATAGTTATAGAAAAGAATGCGGGTAAAGTAGAAAATTGCACATATTCCACCTCCTCAATAGATGGTAAGCCTTTTGCCAAATAATAAAAGGTAATGAGTAGGCCAACTGCTGTAAATACATTTGCCACCATTGATACAGGTGCCAAACTCTTGAGATTTGGAATCCATGTTAAAAGAACCAGTGGAATAAGCAACGCAGCAATCAGCAACCGAGTATTTATATCAGTCCCTGTCCAATGAATTAGTACCTATGTATATAATTAAGAAATGTTCTTCCAAAAAGTTGCCCAATGCGTTTACCTGTTCAAAGTTCTTAGCTATAAGGACTGTATAGACGGAGCACGTTCCGAAATAGGATAGGAACAACATAGAAAGAATTAAAAATTTTGAGAACCCAGCAAAAATTCTCAAGCATTCTGGACCGGTTTGAAATATTTTTTCGGATATTTCGGCAAAGCTCATTTTCATTTTTTGTTCTTTGTAGTATAACACATGACCGCATTTTACCTGAAAAGATGAGAAAACATGTATATAAAGGTATTTCATCTAATCGGCTACAACAACAAGCGATAAAAAATACAGTTAAGGACTGCGTTATGGCCTTACGAAATTAGGTTTTTTAAAGGTTTTGAAAACCCGAATATTGTTATCTATTGCATTAAAATAAGTTCTTTAGCATATTTTCTAACGCTTAAGATCTTAAAAGAAAGTCACAAGGTTTTCTAATTTTTCACACTAGTCTTTAAAGATATTAGCATAAAATAAACAACCTACAATATGAACTTTATTTATGTACCGTGTTTACAACATTTTACGATACTAACATACATACATAGGTAAGTATCTAATCAATAATTTTTTTGAGAATTGACTGACAGAAATTCGAAATCACAATTCGAACATCATTACTTTGCGGTCGAAGATGATAAAAATTAAATGAGGGTTAAGAGGTATAGGAATATTCTATATATGTATATTGTATATTTATTACAATAAAAAAATTTATTCAGATATTGAACATTTTGTCTCCCGAGTAAACAACAATTTCTCTGAATCACACAAATAATTAGAACCTATGTTGCTCAATATTGAGTAAAATAAAATGTTTTTAATTATGAATATAGGGTGATTATACGAGTATTTTAATTGGCATATATTTTAAATAAAATCTAGCACTTTATTATTTCTTTATGGTATCCTTACTTTTTTAACAATAAGTTATATATTGCTTATTAAAAAATGATAAGATTATAAAAACACATTTAAAATTTGCTCATTGAAGAGTTTAAAAGTCTTAAACTTAAACTAAAAGAACTTAAATTATAAAATATAAGACTTACCAAAATATATGCACAGTGTGTGCAAACAAGCGCTGTGAAAAATGTTGCCAATACGCCAAAAAATATGCCTGAATACATAAAAGCGATAGGCATAGACAAGATTCCAGTACCAAGAGCCGCTTTAAGCAGATGCGTAAGCGTTTCAGTGTCACTGTGTGAAATTTAAAAGAAAAAAAAAAACTTATAAAACAACGTTTACTATTAATATAATTATATCTATGTATGTACTTACGTAGTTGCGTTTTCCATTGTAAGGCGCTCCGCAAAAGGATCATATCCTCCTTTGCCATTTTCAGCATCTGACATTTTGTATCTTTATGTAATGTGAAGAAAAAAATTACCTAACACCCAGAGAACTTAACATTCGAAACCCAACTGACAGCCCATGCTTTTACTTCACTTATGTTTACCAGTAATACTACTCCAAAACGCAGCAGTTCTTTATATAGTTTCTTTTAAAATACTTTAAAATTTGCTTAGCAACGTATATGATATTGCTTACATGGACAAACTTGCTCTATTAATTTTTTTTTATTTGAATATCGTACATCAGAAAGTATCAAAACATGTAACGTGATATAATAAAAGCGATATTGGTAAAAGCTGTAATTCCATTTTAAGTAAAAACTGACATACAAAGATTAAATACACCTTGTTATTCTAGAGATTTTTTTTTTTATGTTTTACTATGTATAGCTTTAGTCCTTAGTTTACTTAAGAGGCATTGAGCTTTTCTTTTCAAAAGTCTAACATTGAATGTGTATTATGCATATTACATATGCACGATTATATGTATATAAGAATGACACCGGATACACATAGGTGTATCTTGTTGTGGATAAAGGATACTAGTTAATTATTTGATATACACATGTATATATACATATGTAATGGAATACTAAAGGAATTTAATTGCTTGTAAAATGAATTCACTATTTCGTAAACAAAAATTGGGCTGTGGTTACATTAAGTTAATGAAGTTAAAGGCAGCGAGCATTATTTTAAATACAATATGTACGAGTATGCAACACTTATGAATTTTTGAAGGATTGAAGGATTTAGTTGATAAGTAATTTTAAACAAATATCGTGTGAATAAGAATCATTACTTAGACAGGGTTTTCCAGATAATGTGTCCAAAATTTTAAGATTGCGAGATTCCTTGCCATATTTTAAGAGAAAATCATATGAGGGGAAGGGCATCGGAAATATATCACCTCCGTGATACAAAGGTGTTAAGCAAAGCTTGCTTATTTTATTTTACTCTTCTTGAAAATAATATCTTTCAAATTTACGCGTGTATGGTAACAAATAGGGTATTGTTGAAGTTATAATTATGAGTTCTTTGATTGATCAAAGGCTTTTTTTTAGAAAATTTAAAATTTTGGCTTTCTCATCATTTTGATCGGAAAAAATAACTTACTGACTTCCATCTTTTGCAACTTTGAAGCGTGTACTTAGTATTCACAAAGAAAAAAACGAATCAGGTCATTTCATTTCAACATTTTTATTTTGTTCGTCAAACCTTGTAACATGTCAATTGTTCAAAGTGTAAAACATTGTCCGTTCTTTCCTTATCTTTCTCGGACTTCCGCTGTCAATTCTATGGTCCAAGTCATCCAATGTGGTTATTTCTGATGCGTAAAAAATGTCCTTCATTCGGCTCCATATATAAAAGTCCATTGATACACAATAGCTGTTTTTTGTTGCAGTGGTATATCACCTAATAGTTCTGGTAATTTGTTTTGCCAATAGAATCCGATCACCTTGTTATCCAATATGCGTGCCCACACATTGAAGTAGAACCTATCATAAAAAGCTTTGTGTTTTATGAATTGTGAATTGTTTTCCGTCCAGGTATATCAATTGTGGAAATAGAATCCGGACAATAAACTTATCTTCGGCAAAGTGTCCTTCCAGAATGTAATTGCAGAATTCAAAACGCGTCTCTTAATCCTCGGATTGTAGCTTCTGTACTATCATATAATGGAATGCATGCATTACTTTTGAATGAAGAATTCTCCAGATGTTAGTTCTGATTAGATGAAAATGCCTGCTTAGTTGTCTATAACTGGGTGGCTTCTGACGAAATGTAAAACGTCGTAGTTTCGGACGCCTCTTGCTAAAGCATAGTGTGAGTCTGTCGACTATTTCCGAGTTGTTGCCTTAACCTGGAAAATGTTCAAATAAATGTCCTGCCATTTGATGCAGTTCTATCAGGGTATGGTCGGTCTCAGATATTTCAATGACGCTCGTTGACCTTTACCGTTGCAAAAACCATAGACATAAACCATAACCGAGAATATTATGAATTAAACGACAATAAAACTACAAACTGGTTACGCAAATAATTTTTCATTTTTTTTTTTTTTTCATATTCTTTCATAAGAGATTTTTTTTTTTTTTTTTTTTTGACCTGAAAAAATGGGTCTCAACTACCGAAGGTGGTCCTTTTTGTACTTTTAGGGGTCATAAAGTGAATTGTATTGCCTTTAAAAAAAACTAGAAAAAAATTCAAAGCAGTATTTATGAGTTTGGTAGTTTGAACAAGTTGAGTTATATCTTGAATTATTTAATATAAAATGACTCGACATTTTTTTGTATGCAAAGAGTGGGAATTAATAAGATATTTTTTCGAAAAAAGTGATGACATACCATATGTTAAAAACAAAAATAATTTTCAATTTAGTAACTTCTGACTCATTAATTTTAAAGCAAACATTTACTTTGAAAAAAGAAAATTAAAGTACTCATAATTACGAGTTCAACGATACCCCATTTGTTAATATGGTAAACACGCATAAATTTGAAAAATGTTATTTACAATAGGAGTCAAAACAGGCAGTCAAACAGGCAAGAGGAAACTTTTGTTAAAACTTGTGTATCTCGATGTATTTCCGACCACCCCCCACCCATACGATTTTTTTTTTTACAAAATATGTCAAGAAACCTCCTTAAATTCTTCGAGACATTATCTGGATATCCGGATCCGAACCAACCAGGTCAGCATTATTTATTTCACAACCCAATAAAAAAGGATTTAAAAAATTATATGTATCAACAATTCTAACGAACATTAAATGCATACATGCCATATTGTCATTTTCAATATTTAAATTGTAAACAATATAATCCTATATATGTACATATATGCTTATAAATAGATAAGAATTATTTCATGATGTGATAGGTGAATTTATGGAAAGTGGTCGTGACAAGTTAATCGCTTTTGCTACTAGGTATGGTCTTAGCGTAAGCCTACATAAAACTGAACTAATGCTTTTCAAAACCAAAGCTAAAATACAAACTTTTAGTTTTCACCGTCTAAATAACGAAGACCTATCTTTATCCCACAGTGCCAAATACTTAGATATTTCTCTAGATTTAAAACATCACTGAAAGTTAAATATAAAACAACGAATCCGTAAAAACTCGTTTGTGGTACTTATTGTTTTCAAATAAGGTTTGCTGGTATAGTATACGTAAACAGAGTTCAAAGTATAGCTTTAATAGGAATTCCACCGCACTCAATGTGATTCTGACATTATGTTATCGCATAATTCGACAAGCCTTAAAGAATTTTTCAGTTACTTTGCATGTCCCCAGTTATCGTTATTAACTATCCAGCACAATACTTAGGACCAACTTAACTAGTTTTTCATATCCGTGCTTTGGCTTTTCAGACCACCTTCACATCGTATCATAACTTATAAAGTTCGCGGTTGTATCTTGCTTTTCGGTCACCTTCCTCGTGCTCGAATTCACCACTGCTTTTAAAAACTTAGAAACAAAATACAAAATGTCAAGATCAACCACATTTTTATCGATTTCAAAGCCTGATATACACCAACTATAGACAAGAGCTATGTATATAGAGCCATGTCTAGCATTGGCATTCTTGTGCAACTCGTCAGATTACGCTGTCGTGTGAGTTCTTTAATATAATACTCGTAAATTACAAAGTCTGCAAGTTAACACCAAGGCTACATTTCGCAAAAGTTTGTGTAACTTCTATAAGCTGGTAATATTAATGACATTTGCAAAACATATAGAGCATGTGTCTTTAAGTACTCGTATTATAGTAGAAGAGTCAAAAATGGGTTTACCAAGTACCCAGGAAGAGACTCTGGACAGCTCGGCTCCGCTAACTAACTCGAATATGACATCTTATAACAGATTGAGCAGAGGTACATACGACAATCGCTGGTTCTTTGCAAATAATTTATAGATATCGACCTATATGGAAAAGTACACATCAGTCTCTTTAGATGGCTAGGACATATAAAACAAATGTCTACCAACACTTCGACCCGAAGACTCTTCAATTTAAACTCAAAGGGATACGGGTACGGAGAGTGATTCTATCTTAGGCGGCGCATAGAAATGGAAGGGAACCTCATTGAAGTGTGAACGTGGAGGCAATTGATCAAAGAAGACACTAGTTGAATAGGCTTATTAGTTTATATTTAACTGAAGCGCAATCGTAGTAACTAGTTAAGAATATCTTGAACGTATAGCTGGTGAAACTTTATAGTAAGAAATAGACATAGTATATTTTATTCTAAATTTATTCAAAATATCGGCAGCAATAGTATCATACAAATATTTCATGTATCCACACTTAGTAATATTATACAATTTTTATATAATATGCTTTTAAATTTATATTGCATATGCATTATATATATATACATAATCTGTTTTCAAATGTGAATAAATCATGAAGTATTTCGATACAAAAATTTAGTTATGGCCCAACATTGATTATATTTGCTGCTCAAATATTAAGTAAAATACTTAAATAATTACAATTTCAATAGCATTCATAAAAGTTGTTCGTTCCACATATGAACATATATTTATTAATAAGCCGACCTTTGTATATTCTCAACTAGATCTTTAGACATTGCGCAGTTATTTAAGAAACTTTAGTTATCATTTTAAAATCTCTCCGGACTATGCCTTTTCTATATATATTTAAGCAAAGGTATCAATAATTGAAAACAAAATTCAAATTAACATTCATATACATACTTATTCGCAGAGCTAATCCAACTTTTTTCTAAATAAAATGAACATTATCATACTATAAGTTTAGAAATATTGTTATCAAAGAGTTTTCCATACGGAGCTAATTTCGTTGACCTCTTTATCTCTAGAACTATAAGGTTAAATGTTGGTTTACTACCAACTAGAATCCTATCAATGTCATTTTGCCTCAACAATGCTATCTAATATAAAATGAATTCAAAATACTCTATTTGTATGCGCAATTTAAATGTATACGTACATACGAAATATCAAAATAGACTCAAATTGCAAGTTAAACGATTTTAAGCTCTGAATTTCCTCTCACGTTTTTATTCGTTAGTCTATGTTAGATTTCTGTTACATAATTATTCTATATGTTATATGTAATATATAAATTATTCATGCGAATAAACAGGATTACTAACAAACAGCGACCATTTCAAAAAATTTGAGTAAAAATATGCGTTGTTAACAAATAGGCAATATTCCAAGTAAGTCTAATAAATTTTTTTACTAAGATCCCCATTTCTTGTTAATTACTACATCATAATAAAAATAAGGTCATCTTTGGCAAGTTTGACCAAATATGTAGTACATATTTTTTCGCTGAAGTTATCAATGTATAATTCAAATAAAGCCGATTGCAATATCATTATAAATACGATTTAATATTTTTGTACACATATTAAGAGTTAAAGTGATTTAAGATTTAAGAGCTTAAAAATGAATTGTTTAGGTCAAAATAGAAATATTGTTATCAAAACCTAGCAAATTTCAAGATAACAAGACTACATGTGTAGAATTAATTGAATAACGTTATTTAAGATGAAAATATGACAATTTCAAAGTAATCTCTAAGTACCTTCTCTTAATAATAATTTATTAAGTGTAGAAAAAAATATATAATTGTGTCAAGATGAAATTTGTTGAAAGGGGAACACAAATTGGCAAACAGAAACTTGCTGATTCGGTTCAACATTGTTCGCCAATCAGTAAGTATGAAAAAAAAAAATACTGAATTTACAGCAATTAATTTTCCATGTTTAAAAGTTAATTAAAGGTCACGAAATGACACAAATCCAGTCTCGGTTTTTATTAACTAATTATTTGAAATGAGCAATATTAAGTTTTTACAATTTATTTCTTGACCTATTCAATAAAACAACGTACGGGAGCGAGCATGAGCTTTCAGAGTGGCGCACACAATTTAAATTGAAAAAGATACTTACACAATGACAGCTTTCTTTTCTCCGGGCGGGAGAAACTGTTCCATTTCTTGCGGCACATTTTTGCCGGCATCCTGTAAAATGATGACATACAAATTTGTATCCAATGCAAGCTATTTAAGTTGAATGAACCAAATATGTACTTACCGATATGTTAACCATGATGTCTTTTGATTTTGAGTTAAATGCTCTAAAGTAAAACAAAGTGAAGAAAATATTCATATAATAATTTAGTTCAACTCAATTTTTGGGGTGTATGTAAGTATGCAAAAATGAGTGTCTTTATATACATATATATATATTTACAAATTTAACCAATTTTTTGATTAAAGACCCTCGTGATCCATTAAAAACAAATTAAGTTGCAGACGGCACGTTTGCAGAAGATTCAAAATTTGATTAAACTGAATTGTTTGGCCTCAAAAATATAAGAATATGTACATATGTATGAATGTTTATACGGCCCTTACACAAATTAAAGTTTTTTTTTTTTTAACCTTTTACAAGAAAGAATATAAGTATTATTTATGATACATAAATATGATACATATCTTGAACTTATAAATTTTTTCATATTTATTGTTATTTTTTACATAAAGATTGCATTAAGGAAAAATAAAATATCAACAATAATGTTGTTAACAATAATTGGAAAATTAACGCCAAAAGTGTAGAGCGCTGTTTTTAGCGAGAACGATCTTTTATGTTATTATTTCAACGCAAATATTGATAATTGTTTTACCTTTTATATTCAGAATACACCGGAAAGTTACAATAAAAAAATTAAGTCTTAATGGTGTTTCTAAATCGTAATAAAAAAAAAGTGATGTTGTTAAATGTTATTTCTAAATAAACATCCAAGTCAGGTACAAGTGTGTAGCATAAACCAGAGTTAGAAAAAAGAAATACACCTTAGGGTTTACAAAAAGGATGGGCTGGATGCTGATAAGCAAACTCCTTCTCCTTTAACTGAAAATACAAATACAGCCTTAGATCTGGGAGCGTCGATATAGTTTCCAAAAATGGACAGCGACGACTCCAATTTATCTAAGCTGACTATTAAGCCGTCGGTCTACTCTTCCGACACTCTGTCAGAAATGGAAACCGATGACGAAATAAAAAGAGATCCTACACGATCAGAGGAAGATGAGTTCTTGGGCTCATTTTTAGAATCGGAGGACTAGAAAAAAAAAACCGTGATGGAGACCACTCTGGGAAATTTAAGCAATGATACAGTTTCTCCAGATTAATCTCCACCACTCAAAAAAGGCTTCGGCCGCATTCTGCGTGTATCCAAAAACGCAGAAGCCATCATCGTTATCCAAGAACCATGGATCACGGAAGGCGCGGTTCGTGAACTTGGGGCACCTTTATACGCTTCATTCTATACAAAAGACAAAGGTAAGATGCGATCTTGTATACTCGTGAAACGTAGCTTTGATGCATTTTTACTTCCTTACATCAGCGACCCCGACTTAATCGTTGCCAGAGTGGAGACTGGTGGGCCCTCTTCCTGGTGATAACCTAGAAAGGGTGGTACTAGAAGCTGGAAGGTAAAAAACCGGCCTCATCATCGGGTGTGACGCTAACGCTCACACACGGCATGGGGCACTACCGATATCAAAGATAAAGGTGAGTCACTTTCTGTTATATATTAAGTACTAACCCCATTGTTTGCAACATTGGCAATGAGCCTACTTTCATAACAAGAAACCGACAGGAAGTGCTTGATATCACTCTGGTCTCACACAACATCACTCAAATGCTAATGAACTGTTCGTTGACTGAACACTCGTTTTCAGACCACAGATACATTCAATTCAGCATTCCAAAATTACCAGAAAACTGATTGTCCAAAATTACCAGAAAACTGATTGTCCAAAATACAGAGAAATACTGTCAGATCCTCTGAACTCTCAAGTGCCCTGCGTGACACCAATGAGCCTAACAGTGAATTCTCTCTGGCTCTCGATCATGCTATGGCTGCTTCCTGTGACCTGATTTAACCTAGGGGCAAGAAAAAGCCGCCCTGGTGGACATCTGCACTAGGACCGCTTAGGAACACCTGCAGAAAACTTTTCAACCTTGCAAAAAGCACAAGAAAAGTGACTGACTGGGACTGATACACAGAATTCCTCAAAATATATAAAAAAGAACTGAGGAAAGAAAAGCGTCAATCTTGGAGATCATTCTGTAACAAAATAACAGAAACCTCTGAGGCATAGCGGTTGAGAAAAATCCTCTCTACAAATCCTAGTTGTCTGAAAAAAGCCGATGGCTTTGGGACAACCATCGCAATCACGTCTGTGCTGTCACATCTGCAGGTAGACGACTTACTTTGGAAGTTAATCAGTCTTATGCTAAATAGCAGGATAATTAGCTCCAAACTGGGTGGGATTTCTGCTGAAAGATGTGTTGGTAGAGGCACGCAGCAGGGCGGTGTGCTTTCTCCACTCCTTTGGAACTTAGTGGAAAATGAACTACTGATATATTTTGAAGCGGAAGGGAGCAAGGTGATTGCCTATGCGGACGACGTTGCTATAAACGTCAAAGGTAAGCATCTTAATACCACAAAAAAACTCCTTCAGCTAAATCTTAACCCGTTGGGCGAATCGCTGTGGATTGGGAATTAACTCCCATAAAATTGATCTTGTCCTCTTTTCCAGGAAATACAAAGTTCCAACTTAGACCCTCCCTCAATAAACTGTACCAGTTTAGTGTTTTCCGATATGGAAAACACCTGGGTCTCATTTTTGATAGGAAACTAAACTGGAAACCTAACATTCAAGAAAGAGTATAGAACGTTACAGTAGCTTTATTCTCATGCATAAAAGCCAGTGGAAACAAATGGGGCCTTCAACCTCGAATAACCCACTGGTTATAAAACCAGTCATAAAACCGATACTCACCTACGATGTGATTTTCTGGTGGACGGCCTTAGACATTGCAGCCAACTGCAAAAAACTAAGCAGAGTCCGAAGAACAGCATGTCTATGCATAAGCGGAGCTCTACGCTCCACTTCCTCCACTCCCTCCACGGCTTTGGACATTCTGTTTCGACATCTTTAGTACTACACAGTGAAGAAATAATTTATTAAACTATGCTGATGTTCTTAATATATTAGGAATCCACGTAAAGAACATCGATTACACCATACCTAAACTTCGGTTTGACAAATACCTCCGTGCGAGTTTTCCCTCAAGATCCTTCTGGGAGGAAGATGCTTTCATGGAGGACAAGTATCTAAAACCGATAGTGAGATTGGTGGCGGTGTATTCACAGATAAGCTAAATAAGTATACCAATCGCTACGTGCAAATTATTATTTAAGCCAGATGCTAATAAAAGAACATACCTTAGATGGACCGGTGGGCCAACATGTCTAGCGACTAAACAGATCTGGCCAAAGCTATATTTGGATCTTTCTAAGTCTTATTCTACTAAATAGAAAACATCTCAGCGCCATTATAGGTATCATCACTGGACACTGATTTATAGGCAAGCATGCAAGAAGGCTTGGCTCTTTTACGAACGGTTTCTATAGAAGCATGGACGAGAAGGAAGAGGAGACAATTCTCTTTAAACGATCTAAAGAATACAGACGTTAACAGTCTCCTGCGCGTCATCGTAAGCTCAATTTGGTTCCATTAGTAAGAGGATCATAAGTCCACGTGGCAGCATAACGGGGCAATAGGCCTAAGAGGGTTGGTTTTCCAACCGCCACTCTTCCCTAACCCAAACTTACCATGAGATGTAATAGATATAAGAGAGCTTATTTGATTTGTATGGTAGAGGCAATTTTACCTCAAAGTCTATAGGTTTCAATTTTGATTTTGATAAGATATTATTTATATATGACTATCATTAAATAAACCTTATTTACAGTAATCGAATCAAAACACAATTTACTTCAAAATAATTAAACCTTTTATTTATTACAATTAGTCAATATATCAGATCCTCCCATGTACTGCAATTTAAATCCAGGGATTGTTATTGTAATTAATACATGTTGGGTTAAATTATATGATAAGCATAGTTGTACCATTTACGTCAGTATTTATTTTCTCCAGTACCAATATAAACATTCTGTGGAAATCCGTTGTCTTACGTTCTGTCGAGTTGTTTTTCTCAAATACTTACAATGTTTGAATTTTATGTAATTGTTTATCACAGGCTTTTTTCTTACAACTTCAGCTGAAATAATTCTAAAGTTCATGTGATCTCAACAACAAACAATACACATAGATTTATATTCTAAGGAAGAATTCAATATAAAATTTTTACATTATGTGACAATGCCTTTTTTAATTTAATCCTTCTTTTAGTTGCTTTAATCAAATATTTTTGGTTTAAAAAAAAGGAACTGTCCCAGGTTAAGACAAGATCTTAATAATACATATATATTAAAAATAATTCCTATTTCACTTAACATTGAATGCAAATTTGATTGATTGTGGAATAATATCAATCGATCATATTGTTGCTTATGATCGATTATGGATGAGTTTCTATCAATATAAACATATACCATAAAATGTGGCAAATTAGGTGCTGTGCTGAGGTTTTTCAATTGAATAAGTACTCAGACGCTTTGCAAGTGTTTGATTAATAATTAAATTGTTTCCACACATGTGTGAGATACCCATTACTGCTTATTTAATTATTTATTAATAAGTAAGCTTTAATTTACATAGTAAATCCAACACCGAAAGTATTGTATGTTTGATTTTGTTACCTCTTAAATAAATTGATTAAACGTCTGCGGCTTCGGTGGTAAGTAATGCGTCCCTGCATATTGAGTCTACTAAAACAAAATTGTAAAAAAAACATCTCAGCTATTTAAAAATAAGCGATTCATGCCAATAATAATGGTATAGATAAAGCTGATCATATTTTTAAAATTTTTACAAAGGAAAGGCCAGAAACCACGTTACACTTCTTCCTTCGAAGTGCAAACGATATGCGATAAGACAGAAGAAAATAATCGGAAAACAATAAGGGGAATATAATACCTCACAAATGCTTCTGAAAAATATGATTGTCTTTCGTCTCGTCATCATATCATTTCCCAAGCATTGTTATTTACCTATTTGCTTGCTATTGAATATTCTATTCTACTCCGAAGAATCAGATTATTTAGTTGATGTCGATTTTATCGTATTGTACTTGTAAACAAATTATAAATGTTCTTTAAAAAGTTCTTCACTCACTTTCAAAATTATTTGAACTGTACCCAAATACATACGAGTAAAGTTTATTGTTTTTTGAGCGATTTCATTTCTTGGATGTGCATAATATAACACAAACCATGACATCTTTGGGCAATTATTTAACATAAAAGAAAAGTCGTATACTTTGGTAAGCTTTTTCAATCAAAGCTCTTCCTTTTTCAATCTTTTTTTAATTTATCCTTATAACATACACTTAACAATAATTTCATTCTGTGTACCAGTAAGAATAATTCGATTGCGTAAGAGGCAACAAATCCTGACGGCAGATAGGTTCAACTACATACAACATATTTTATACTTTCATAAATTTTATATCAAAAGTATATGCTATCGATATAATTTATGTTTTAATGGACCAAAATTTAGCTTATTGTTTTTACTAATTCTTGGCAAATATAAAATGTATTTTTTGTATCTTTTCCAAATTCGTACCGGTCAAGCTCGTTAAATATAATAAATATAATAAAGTAAAAGTAAAGTTTAAAATAAACAGATAAGAGTTATTTTTTAATATTGTTTTATAATTTACTAGTACTAAAAAACATTTTAAGTTTTGGTACAGTCGTCTGTAAAACTGTGTGCATAGAACTACATATTTCTACTACTAGCACTTTTATGATATGTTACATTACAGTAATCACCTACGCAAAATAGTCGAAGACAGTCAACAACCGTACTTTTGTTGGTTTTTTCCTTTCTCCCCCTAGATTTTAAAAGGGGCCAGGGCTATTATTACACAAAACAACCTGTTACGGGGCTAAGCCACTCTAGGATTTTCAAAAAAATCTATTTTTTTAATTTCTTTTAATGGTCCTTTGGACCTCAAAAATAATATCCCAAAAGATTATGGGCAGAAAATCGCCAGGTATAACTTTCTATAACTTAAAATTATAAACGCGTTCACCTCAAAACTGCATTTTTTAAGTTGACCGCACCCATAACTTGAACAATTTTCAACCAATTTACTTCACATTTTAACAAACTAGTTGTTGTTATGTACAATAAAAAAAAATTAGTGACTCATGATAATTCAAAATTTACAGGAGCTGTTGGTAAGGCCGTAAACCCTTCCAAAAAAGAGAGGTCATCTGAGAAACTTTGCATAACCGCCATTTTTAAATAAATTATTCTTAAAAATGATATACAATAAACTTCAACCTTTGTAAACTCGATTTATCTTATATTTATCCTGGAAAAAAAAAACAAAAACAAAGCCTATTTTTACCACCTCTAGAGTGTAAATCTTTAACAAGTGATTGTTTTATTTATTTGAGAAATTGCGGTAGATGTACATTAGCATATGGATATATACATATATTTTGACCAGTAGTTTAAACATCTTTAATTCCTGAGAGCAAAGACTGGGATCGGGTTAAAAATGTAAGAGTACTGAGCAACAAGCTGAAAGGCCTAATTACAGATAAAAAAAAAATACTTTTTATTTTTCATTTTATTATTGCTGTTTAAATTGTGCAATTTGGAACAGCGTTGAAAAAAAAAATTTATTTTCACTATTTTTTTGCTTTGGATCCTTTGTGTCTTTTTCTTCCATTGTATAAGTATCACCCATAAAACTTAGGAATACATTGCATTCTTTTTAGGTTTAATAGCAATGTTTTTAAAGTGTTAACACTGTCACTTACTTTCAAATTGGAAAATGGCGTCCACTTTCTTTTTACAGTCGATGTGTAGTTGGCATATAACGGAGTTTGGCATCGGGCTCTTTTGTCGAAAATGCGTGTATTTGGGAGTGCAATGCCCACATTTGGTCAGGAGCTCCTAAAACTTCTCTGTACCGTGCGATAAGACTTAGGTGATGCTAATATCACGCAGTCAATTGACAACTTCAACACCGACGAAATGTCTTCTGTCTCTATCTCGACGAAATGTCTTGCTCTATCGCTACTTTCACCACCAGCGCTCATTTGAAATTGCCAGTAGCATTCCGGCCCTTCAAAATCTTTTACGGTAACACCCGTCTCGGTATGAATGCTTATCAGTTAACCCTCAAGCCCACTTTCAGACGTACGTTGAAATATCGTGATCTCGCACATCTCGCTGATGAAATGCATTGCTGAGGTCTTTATTTCATGACCGTTATAAATTTCAAACATTCAAAAAGAACGTACATCGCTATATCTATTTCTTTCCCGCGCTGTGTGCAAACATTTTAAGAGAACCTTAACCCATTGAGAGCGCGCTATTTAAAAAAAAAAGGTAGATAGGTCCAGTCCATACTAATTCACTAAATAAAGGGTGACTCATCGTGAGGTTTGATTTATAATGTAAAATAAGACACATAAATTTGAAAGTGAACTTAAAATTTTTATTATCGGTTAAAAAAACAATTCATAGCATTTACTTTTTGAAAATGATATCATGTAAATGTTGGTCACGACTACGTCTGAGCTGGTCCATTCGGAAGCTCCAATTTTGGGCGACTGGTATCTCACGGATAACACGAGTAATGTTGACTTCTAAAGCGTCAGTCGTAGCTGGCTTATTCCTGAAGATCTGAGACTTTACATATCCCCAGAGAAAATAGTCCAAATGTATGATATCTCACGATCTAGGCGGCTAATTTACCGTACCAAAAAGTGAAATTAAGTGCTCACCAAAATGATTTCTTAACAAGTCCATTGTTTCACGCGCTGTATGGCTTGTAGCGGCGTTTTGTTGAAATTAGAGTTCACCGAGACAATGTGCTTGAATTTCAGGAAGCACATAGTCCGTAACCATTGACGGTAACATTCTGATTTGCCTCATTTTTGAAGAAATATGGTCCAATAATTCCACTAGCCCATAAACCACACCATACCGTTGTATGGTGCCAAACGATACTAAACAAAAATGATAAATCAGTTTGATAGGAGTCATACGTGATCTCTCAAAAAAAGCCTATTGAAAATTAAACCTCACGATGAATCACCCCTTACCGTGTCAAACAACGGAAATGCTTTTATTATATGTATAATAAATACATCAGTTCTACCTTTCTCAAAAAGCCCTGTATTAATTCTAAAATTAATTTTCTTTTTTTAAGTTTATACTTTTTCTTCTAATTCTCCTTCAAAATAAAAAAAGATAGTTTGAAATAAAGATGATAAAATAAGTAAGGAATTATTTTTTCACACTTTAAGTTACGAAAACGGTGAATTTATCAAATTGTTCACTTATTGAAAAATAAAAAGAACATAACTTGTTGAATCTCGTTTGTTCAACAGCGACTTCTTTTATTTTGTAAAAGTTTCTGTCTGGAATTCTAAAATCTTATTCTATTTTAAGATGTTAGGTTCGAAATTTAGAAGAAGGCTGATACGACTTTTGTCGATTGTCACTAAGTAGAATCTTTAAAAACTAATGATTCGGCGATTATTGCACGGAGAAAGCTCAGTAATCACCATAATAAGTGTAACATATTTAAATCAAGCACCAAGAACGGATTCGTAAGTTTAAAAAAAAGTGAAGAAGTGAAGGCGCACGTTAAACTTGGATTTTTTTAAAGAACTTTTTAAAATTCGTACTTAAGAAGTAACTTTCTGTCGGAACACCTTGTCAGATTATATATATTATATAATTGTTGTATAAAGTTGGTAGAAGATTTGTTGTAAGTAAAATCCAATTGTTAACCATGAACTATGAGTGCTGTATTTATTTAAAAATTTCCTTTTCTGGTATAAGACAACGTATCTAGCATTTTCCATTTCATTCATATTTCATTGTTATTATAGTTTTTTGCTATAGCTTGAAAAAGAAATGCTTGAATTACAAGTTAATCCTCTTATTTCAGTTTAAAAAAACTAAGAGCAGTGACAGCGGAGCATAGGATTATTGATGTAACCAAGTCAACGCTACCTGGTACTTCAATTGTGGAAAATGTAAACATAACTGTTCTTCAATGAGTGTCTGCAGCAACTACAAGCCGTCACCTTAATACAGTGCGTAAGCTCAATAGACGGTATAACACGAATAACGGTGGATGTAGTTCACTACACCTTCCTGAAAATTGGACAAACCTTTGCACCAAACTAATAATACAGAGAAATTGAGGTATTGCATACCTATCTCCGCAAAAAAAAAAACAGTCAACTTTCGTGAATAAGCATGCACCAATATTGCTTCACGACAGCGCTCGACCTCACAGAGTCAGTGGCAAGGGCTATAAAGTAATGCCTTATTTACCGTATTCACCAGACATTTCACCTAATGATTACCATAATTCTTTCGGAATTTAGACAATCATCCAAAAATCAATTAGTCCTTACGCCGAGACGTATTAATTTTGGTCTTTGAAGGTTAGCTCAGAAAACATAGGGTAGTTTATTTGGCCCTAAAATTCGATGGTAGATAGAAAAGGAGGCAAATGGATAATAATTCGATTAATAAAGTTATTCCTTAAAAAAAAATAAATGTATTTTTAATCATGCACTAGCCAAAAATTTTACATATACATACATATTTTAATGAAATTGGTTAACAAAATTTCTTCTGTTAATTCATAACCATGTCATGTTTTTGGAATTAAGTATATGTATATTTATATGCATGTTAGATCCAAAAACACAACATTGAACATTTATGACCCATATGAGTAAGTCGGGATCATCATTGAGGCCGTTCAAGAGCTCCTGAACGGTGTTCATGCGACTGTTCTTCTGACCAAAATTAAGAAGTTTCTGAACAAACTTCGCTGACACACGGCTAATAAGCAAATATTCCGAAAAAAATTTCATGACACGAGCCGATCGATATGTCAACATCCTCAGCAACTTCTCTTATGGCAATTCGAAGATTTTCAAACACAATTTTCTTCACAGCTTCGAACGTTATCATTTTTTCTTGAAGTGCTGGGGCGTCCAAAACGAGTTTCGTCATCGGCATCTTCTCGGCCTTCTTAAATTTGTTTGAACCATTTGTAAACTTTTTTTTTTACTTAGAGCAGACTCACCGTATGCCAATGTCAACATTTCAAGTGTTTGGGAGCGTTTCATTCCATTTTTAAACCTAATTTGGTGCAAATTTTTTGATCCATATTCTATAATACTTCATTGAAAATCTCCGAGCACAGCAAAAGACGTCTAATCTTTCTATTTGACAAAAACAAACTAAGTACGCTGTTTATTTGAAACTGTGAACCTATGTTCGGGACATGTATGCCAACAGAGAAAAAAAAAAACAATAATTGAAATATATCTCACTTTTTGAACACACATCGTATGTAAACATAATATTAGTGGCACGCCCCCTTTTAACATCTAACTGAAATTTCAATGTTAGTGGGAATATATTTTGTTTTGTTTATTTTTCTCGGATTTCAAATACACAATCTTAAAACAAAACATATTAAAAATTCTGTAAATTTTTTAATTAATAAGTAAATTCAATTAAACGTTAATTTTGATAATAAATTGAATTGAAAAAAAAAAATGAAACGAAAATCCAGTAAATTATGACATAATTAAAATTATGTGTCTTTGCAGAATTTAAACTTAAATTTTTTCTTAAACCTATAATGAGTTCACGTCAGGAGCTAATAGATTTATTGCTCTGTGCTGGAATAGAGTTCTCATCCACTACTACATTTTGTTAATTGAGTTGCGCACCATGTAAAGACGCCAGCAAACAAACGGTTCCTGGAAATGAGGATCACGCCAGAACAAGTAACGACGCTAGCGACAATAGAAGCCAAAGTGAGACAAAAAATATTCCTAAGGATGGTACAGTTGGATGAGGAAGAGGCATTAGAAGAAGCATTGTGAAACAAAGTGGACGGTCGGAACGTGTTTTAAATACTGGTCCAAGGATTACCAAATAAAAGACTGCAACAAACAAAATTGGTTTAACATAATAGAACAATAGGTATAAGGAACTGAAGACTATACTAAAAGAGAGTATTGCCTTCAACAATCTTAATGATTTGAGTAGTAATTGCAATTTTTATCTTTTCGATTCCCTTATTAACAGTGGTAGCCCCATAGATTTTATTTCAAGGAACATCATACCAATCGAATTCGAAAACGAAAACTAAGTGTGCTCAAACTATAAAACTTTATCATGAAATAAATTAAATACATATGGTATGTTTGGTTCTTATATTAAGTTAACGAGCAAAATTAAAAAGTTAACATTACTTATTGCCGAAACAGCTTTATGACCGAAGCCGTTATTATTCGTGCGAGATGTTCTAACAACTTTTAATACAATATTTTACATAAAAAATAAGAGAATGAAAATTGTAACATATGAAAATAAAAAAAAATACACTTTTACAACTTTCAAAGATCATGTTTCGCTTAACGATGTGTTCAACATAAAGCTTTCCAACTAGTTATGTGATGAGTCTTTTAATTCTATTTTTGACCAAAGAAATAAAAATGACCTAGTTGAACTAGATACAACATCTGACAATCTGACTTGTAGTGATCCTCGTTGGCAAAAAGATCCTTTTAAGATTGAAATATGGAAACATGAATTTGAATTTTGATAAATAGGTGTGTGCGGGTACGTATGGAATACACACTTGGAGCGCTGGTAGAATGTTCTCCAACGAAGTTGAATATGTAGAAGGAATAAGAACGTGTTTTATTTTGCGGTAACAGCTTGCTTTATTTTTTTAAGAGGTCTTACCTCGTTGAAGGTTGATAACAGAAGAGGCGGATATTAAAATGTTAATGAGTAACAACTAAACAGAATACAATTGAGTATGGTGAATTTGGAGAATTTTAGAGCGACATCTTACTTTCCATATTCAAAACTTAAGATTACAAATTATTGCCATAATGCAATAGAACATCAGTACATTTACTAATTCTTGTGTGAGCATTGCCGGCCGCATTGCAGTAATACATGATGCAAAACTCTTAGCGCAATTAATGTCCTTGCTTATAGAGAATAAGAAAATATTGAAAATCCAGAATATAAAAATACAATGTATATACAATACAATAGATTAACGATTTAAGCTATAAAATTTACAAACTTATATTAAACTAAGCGAACATATTATCTGAAACCAGTGCATATTGAAAAATTCTACTTATAAAATTAAAATGAAATTATTGAGAAAAGCGATGAATCTATGATCTATGTATACATATATGTATCTACTCTGGGGATAGTACACAAAATTTGACAATTGGTCGGGGAAATTGGACGTGAATTGAGCTTCGACTTTGGAAAGTGGAAAACTCCTCGTACGTGAATTTGTAGTCAGCAGCAACCTTTCTAAAATGTGTCTTGAAGCTCTTAACACCGGCTTCCCAAAGTCAACCCATGTGTGGTGCACCGGGAGGAATGAATTTCCATTCTAAATTCCGCTCACTATAGTGCCCTGAGACAATTTACGAAAGAGATATATAACATATATAACACATATATAACGCATATCCCTTGGAGAGGCGACAGTTTCGTGCAGAAAAGCTCTTTAGTGTAAAGGGGCCTGCGAAATCTAGGCCGGTGATGGTAAATGGCAATGATATTGTTGTACGTTCAAGTGGCAAGGCCGCCATAATTTGTGTTCGAACTTTCTTTCTGTGAATGGTACAAACCTTGCAACGACGAAGCAATTTTTTAGTCAGATTTTTTATCTTAGGAATCCGATACTCGCATCGCACTAAACGAATTAAAAGTTGGTTCTCACCATGCAATGAAACGTTGTGAATAAATTGAACGATGAGTAAAGTTATATGAGCATGGTAAGGTAAGATTATAGGATACCTTTCATTGAATGAGAGAGTTCAGCGTACTAGCCTTCCGTTCACGCGAAGGATTTTGTCGGAATCCATCAGAGGGTTAAGATTCACCAAAGCACATTTGCTTGGTATTGGTTCGCCTTTTGACAGAAATGCATATTCGATGGGGAAATGTAACGATTGGGTCAATCGTAGAGTTAGATTATTTGAGCGAAGTAATTCTTCTCGAGTTAATTCATGAGATACGTAAGCAAACTTAAATTTAGCATGAATTCGATGGAAAAAACGGAGAACAAAGGATATTACTCGCAATGCTCTTGAGAAAGGGGAAAATCGTTGGATGATATCTTCAATGTTGGAAACTAACAACCTATTGTGATGTGCCTTAATGGGCCTTCTCTCTAAATCGTTCTCATTAGGGCTAGTAAAAAGCGGTCTTGGCCAGTTAATCCTCGCGTAGCCAGATCGGCTGGGTTGTCAGCGGAACGAACGTGCATCCATTTAGCGTTAGACGTGGTTTCTTGTATAAGAAAAACTCTATTACCAACAAAAGTTTCCCATGTACTTGGAGGTTTTTCTAACTAACATAAAACAATGGAGCTGTCCGTCCAAAGATGAAGTTTATAGGTTTTGCAACCAAGTTGGGGAAGAATTCCTTTAACTAACTTCGAAATTAATAAGGCGCCACAAAGTTCTATTCTTGGCAAAGATAGCCTTTGAACAGGGGCTACTTTGCTTTTAGCGCATAAGAGATGGCTTATCCAACAATTAGGTCCTTTGTGGACACGAATGTAAAGAGCCGCACCATAGGAGCTCTCAGACGCATCACAAAATCCATGAATTTGGATTGAATGTGTGTCTGGTCTGTATTGAATTCATCTAGGGATTTGGACAGATTCAATTTCAGCCAAGTTTTCGAAAAAGGTTCTCCAGCGATGACACGTTAAGGGCTCAAGAGATTGGTCCCCGGACGTCCCATCCTTCCAAATTTGCTGCTTAATTATTTTTGCAGTAATGATTACTGGTACTAACCATCCTGCTGGATCAAATAACCGATAATACAGCTCGCTTTGTTATTTGATAATCAAGATCTTTGAGCTTTACAAGAAAGTGAAATGAATCTGATTTGGCATTCCATTGAATACCGACGGTTTTGGTAAAACTTTTGTCTTCAAATTTAAGTAAATCTTGATCGTAAAGATGTTAAAGATCAAATTTATTAATAAGGTCAGATCAATTTGCTGTCCATTTTCTTAGACAAAACCCAGCTGAGCTTAAGGCTTCGATCAATTGTTTTTGAGTTTCTATGGCTGTTTTAAGGTCATAGAAGTCTCTTCGCAAAACAAATGAAGCGAGTGGAAGAGTCGTCCTTACGTCATCAGCCAATCTGTGTAACGTTTTCAGAGCGAGATATGGTGCGCAGTTTACGCCAAATGTAACCGTCTTCAGTTCAAAATCAAGGATCTCACTATCATCGGATTTACGAAACAAGACTCGCTGATATAGCGTATGTTCAAGATGTACTAAGACTTGGCGATACATCTTTTCGATGTCCGCATTAAATACAAATCGATAGAACCACCACCTCAGGATAAGCACCATAAAGTCTGTTTGCAGAACAGGACCAACGTGTAAGATGTCATTTAAGCTGATTCCGTTACTGGTCGGGTAACCTGAATTTCGTACTACTGCTCTCAGGTTTAACTACAGCGTGGTGTGGGAGATAAAATGAACGGATTTGATTATTTTTAACGAGTTCAGAAGAAGGAACTTCTTTCATATGTTGAAGTGAAATATACTCTTGAAGGACCTGTTCATACTGTTATTTTAGCTCCGGTTTTCGTCCTAACGAAGCTTCCATTCGGTTGAATTGTCTTAGAGCAATGTCTCTTGAACGACCAATTACTTGGTCATACATACATTGTTTAAATGGAAGGCGAACGATATAGCGACCATTTACGTCTCTGGTAGTCGTAGTAGCATAATGTTCTTCACAATATTGTTCAGAAAGAGAAAGAGGCTTATGTTCAGGTACTTCTTCTACTTTCCAAACTCACTATAGTAAGACAAGATTGTTGAAAAACAATTTATATCTTTATGTTGAATAGGGCCTGAAAGTATCCAAACAAAAAAGGTGTTTTGAGCCAAAAGAGAGCCAAATATATTGTGTATTTGCTTTATTTGTGCTTTAGAATTGTAGGATATAGATAAGCACCTATCACTAAATCAACATTGGAACTTTCGTAAAAGAAAGGATCTGCCAGATCAAAATCAATTAAGTCATTGATTTTCCTAGGATTTATCTCGCCCTAACTGTAAACTTATCTCCCAAGTGATGGACTTCAACTAGGGCAGTGGCTAGCAGGACATTATTGTTATTTCGAGAGAAAAAAGTTTGGATTTGAACAGGCTTAGCAGTGGACTGTATAGATTGATTGTCGGACTGTTGAGAATTGGAGGATGGTTGAGTGCTTTCATTCTGAGAACTGGTATGTAGTAATGTATGATGACGTTGTTTGCATTTCATACAAGTATGCACGCTTCGACAATCGTTTATTAAATGAGTGGATGCAAGGCAATTCATGCAGTACTTTAAGGCGACTACTGTAGAAACTCTTTCTTGAGTAGTCATTTGGATAAACTCTGGACAAAACCGCAAGATGTGCGAGTTTTTGCAAAGTTTACATTGAAAATAATTGGCTTTCAAACGAAAGGCTTTATGCGGTTTCCTTTCTCTATTAGGCTGAGAGGATTTCCCTATCTTTGGAGATGAAGCAGGCAAGGGTTGGGCAGCGTATTTAATATCTGACACAGTTTCCAAAACTCGGTATCGGTTTGTGAGAAATGCGTCTAGATCTTTCCATGAAGGAAATTCGCCATCAGTTTTTAAGGATTGCTCCCACAAGGATAATGTGGTTTCCGGCAATCGATTGGAACACAAATAAACCAAAATTGGGTCCCAGGATTCAGTTGATATCTTATGAGTTTTAAGATTCGATAAAGCAACGTTAATTTCGCGTTAAATATCTTTGATTAGCTTACTAGATTCGTGAGTGATTGAAGGCACATTGAATAAACTCTTAAGCTGACTGTTGACCAATATTCTTTTGTTTTCATATCAGTCAGCTAGTGCCGCGCAAGCTAACTCAAAATTGTCGGCAGTAAGAGGAAACTTGGAAACTATATTGTAAGCGTCACCTTTAGTTTTAGCACGAAGGTGGAACATGTCACGGAAGGAAGGCCATGTCAAATAATTTCCCGTAAATGTTTAAGTGTCACACGGCGGTACCTTGATGCACGAAACTAAGTATGGATCAGAGATAGAAGAATTGCCAGAAGGGATGTCGGCTTTGATAATCCCAAGTTTCTTATGAGTTTCTATAATCTCGGCCAAGCAGTTACTATAGGTTATAGAAGACGACTGATATATGCTTTTAACAGCTTTTTTATCTGAGCACGTTTTGCCTGTATCACAATCTACACTCTTATCACTTTGGCTTTCTTCTGAGGCTACCTGAACACACAACGAATAGCGCATTTTCACTTCTGCCCAAAGGGCGTTTAATTCTATTTTGTATGCTTCTAACGAACTTACTGTCTGGTCAGCTAACACGATTTCATCATAATTGATTTTAAAAATGACCAACTGATCAGCAGCAACAATGAAATCATTCAAAACAGTCATTTTACCGCTTAATTATTTATAATTAAGAATTTTCAATCAATAGTAAGCAAATATTAAAAAACTTACCCCAGGAAGGAATAGCGCGAAGGTGATTTCGCCTTTTGCATATGCACTTTTATCATGCACTTGTATTAGAAATATTATATAAATATACGTGAATAAGACACCTTGTCAAAATTTGTTTACGTAAATCTCCCACATATATTTTTTTGCAAATAACTAAATTTATGCACTGATCTTAGACAATACGCACGCACCTGATAAGAAAATGACACTGATCCATTAAACACTGGTATGGTCTTCTCGTCTGTGGCTTCTGTGGGAAACGGTACTTTGGCGTCTGGTACTCTGCTTGCAGCAGTGTGGGTGTGATGCTGATTTTTTTGATGATTGATTAATGTTCTGATGATGATGAACTCTGTGAGCGTAGATTTTTTATTGCCGGAAGAGAAATTGACCTTTTCTTCTGAATGAACTTCTGCGATGAATTCAATGATCGTACAGTAGACGACGTCGATGTTTGACCTCAATATTTTTATTTGATAGTTAAAATATCGATTAGTAGGACAAATATAGATAATATTGGGCCTCGATGCGATGAAGATATTAATCGATTATTGGTGACCACTTTGCTGATTTACAACAGGATCTTCGCGATATGGAGATCGAACGAAGAGATATGCAAGATATAGGGATCTTGCAAGTTTGGTATGATAATAACTTGTCCAATAATTTATTGTATTATCCGGCTCGAAGGACTAAAATGTGCCGGTACGTATGGAATATATACTTAGAGCGCTGGTAGGATGTTCTCCAACGAAGTTAAATAAGTAGAAAAAATAAGAACGTGTTTTATTTTGCGGCTTTATTTCTTTAAGAGGTCTTACCTCGTTGAAGGTTGATAACAGAAGAGGCGGATATTAAAATGTTAATGAGAAACAACTAAACAGAATACAATTGAGTATGGTGAATTTGGAGAATTTTAGAGCGACATCTTCCTTTTCATATTCAAAACTTAAGGTTACAAATTATTGCCATAATGCAATAGAACATCAGTACATTTACTAATTCTTGTGTGAGCATTGCCGGCCGCATTGCAGTAATACATGATGCAAAACTCTTAGCGCAATTAATGTCCTTGCTTATAGAGAATAAGAAAATATTGAAAATCCAGAATATAAAAATACAATGTATATACAATACAATAGATTAACGATTTAAGCTATAAAATTTACAAACTTATATTAAACTAAGCGAACATATTAACTGAAACCAGTGCATATTGAAAAATTCTACTTATAAAATTAAAATGAAATTATTGAGAAAAGCGATGAATCTATGATCTATGTATACATATATGTATCTACTCTGGGGATAGTACACAAAATTTGACAATTGGTCGGGGAAATTGGACGTGAATTGAGCTTCGACTTTGGAAAGTGGAAAACTCCTCGTACGTGAATTTGTAGTCAGCAGCAACCTTTCTAAAATGTGTCTTGAAGCTCTTAACACCGGCTTCCCAAAGTCAACCCATGTGTGGTGCACCGGGAGGAATGAATTTCCATTCTAAATTCCGCTCACTATAGTGCCCTGAGACAATTTACGAAAGAGATATATAACATATATAACACATATATAACGCATATCCCTTGGAGAGGCGACAGTTTCGTGCAGAAAAGCTCTTTAGTGTAAAGGGGCCTGCGAAATCTAGGCCGGTGATGGTAAATGGCAATGATATTGTTGTACGTTCAAGTGGCAAGGCCGCCATAATTTGTGTTCGAACTTTCTTTCTGTGAATGGTACAAACCTTGCAACGACGAAGCAATTTTTTAGTCAGATTTTTTATCTTAGGAATCCGATACTCGCATCGCACTAAACGAATTAAAAGTTGGTTCTCACCATGCAATGAAACGTTGTGAATAAATTGAACGATGAGTAAAGTTATATGAGCATGGTAAGGTAAGATTATAGGATACCTTTCATTGAATGAGAGAGTTCAGCGTACTAGCCTTCCGTTCACGCGAAGGATTTTGTCGGAATCCATCAGAGGGTTAAGATTCACCAAAGCACATTTGCTTGGTATTGGTTCGCCTTTTGACAGAAATGCATATTCGATGGGGAAATGTAACGATTGGGTCAATCGTAGAGTTAGATTATTTGAGCGAAGTAATTCTTCTCGAGTTAATTCATGAGATACGTAAGCAAACTTAAATTTAGCATGAATTCGATGGAAAAAACGGAGAACAAAGGATATTACTCGCAATGCTCTTGAGAAAGGGGAAAATCGTTGGATGATATCTTCAATGTTGGAAACTAACAACCTATTGTGATGTGCCTTAATGGGCCTTCTCTCTAAATCGTTCTCATTAGGGCTAGTAAAAAGCGGTCTTGGCCAGGTTACTGGAGTTAATCCTCGCGTAGCCAGATCGGCTGGGTTGTCAGCGGAACGAACGTGCATCCATTTAGCGTTAGACGTGGTTTCTTGTATAAGAAAAACTCTATTACCAACAAAAGTTTCCCATGTACTTGGAGGTTTTTCTAACTAACATAAAACAATGGAGCTGTCCGTCCAAAGATGAAGTTTATAGGTTTTGCAACCAAGTTGGGGAAGAATTCCTTTAACTAACTTCGAAATTAATAAGGCGCCACAAAGTTCTATTCTTGGCAAAGATAGCCTTTGAACAGGGGCTACTTTGCTTTTAGCGCATAAGAGATGGCTTATCCAACAATTAGGTCCTTTGTGGACACGAATGTAAAGAGCCGCACCATAGGAGCTCTCAGACGCATCACAAAATCCATGAATTTGGATTGAATGTGTGTCTGGTCTGTATTGAATTCATCTAGGGATTTGGACAGATTCAATTTCAGCCAAGTTTTCGAAAAAGGTTCTCCAGCGATGACACGTTAAGGGCTCAAGAGATTGGTCCCCGGACGTCCCATCCTTCCAAATTTGCTGCTTAATTATTTTTGCAGTAATGATTACTGGTACTAACCATCCTGCTGGATCAAATAACCGATAATACAGCTCGCTTTGTTATTTGATAATCAAGATCTTTGAGCTTTACAAGAAAGTGAAATGAATCTGATTTGGCATTCCATTGAATACCGACGGTTTTGGTAAAACTTTTGTCTTCAAATTTAAGTAAATCTTGATCGTAAAGATGTTAAAGATCAAATTTATTAATAAGGTCAGATCAATTTGCTGTCCATTTTCTTAGACAAAACCCAGCTGAGCTTAAGGCTTCGATCAATTGTTTTTGAGTTTCTATGGCTGTTTTAAGGTCATAGAAGTCTCTTCGCAAAACAAATGAAGCGAGTGGAAGAGTCGTCCTTACGTCATCAGCCAATCTGTGTAACGTTTTCAGAGCGAGATATGGTGCGCAGTTTACGCCAAATGTAACCGTCTTCAGTTCAAAATCAAGGATCTCACTATCATCGGATTTACGAAACAAGACTCGCTGATATAGCGTATGTTCAAGATGTACTAAGACTTGGCGATACATCTTTTCGATGTCCGCATTAAATACAAATCGATAGAACCACCACCTCAGGATAAGCACCATAAAGTCTGTTTGCAGAACAGGACCAACGTGTAAGATGTCATTTAAGCTGATTCCGTTACTGGTCGGGTAACCTGAATTTCGTACTACTGCTCTCAGGTTTAACTACAGCGTGGTGTGGGAGATAAAATGAACGGATTTGATTATTTTTAACGAGTTCAGAAAAAGGAACTTCTTTCATATGTTGAAGTGAAATATACTCTTGAAGGACCTGTTCATACTGTTATTTTAGCTCCGGTTTTCGTCCTAACGAAGCTTCCATTCGGTTGAATTGTCTTAGAGCAATGTCTCTTGAACGACCAATTACTTGGTCATACATACATTGTTTAAATGGAAGGCGAACGATATAGCGACCATTTACGTCTCTGGTAGTCGTAGTAGCATAATGTTCTTCACAATATTGTTCAGAAAGAGAAAGAGGCTTATGTTCAGGTACTTCTTCTACTTTCCAAACTCACTATAGTAAGAGAAGATTGTTGAAAAACAATTTATATCTTTATGTTGAATAGGGCCTGAAAGTATCCAAACAAAAAAGGTGTTTTGAGCCAAAAGCGAGCCAAATATATTGTGTATTTGCTTTATTTGTGCTTTAGAATTGTAGGATATAGATAAGCACCTATCACTAAATCAACATTGGAACTTTCGTAAAAGAAAGGATCTGCCAGATCAAAATCAATTAAGTCATTGATTTTCCTAGGATTTATCTCGCCCTAACTGTAAACTTATCTCCCAAGTGATGGACTTCAACTAGGGCAGTGGCTAGCAGGACATTATTGTTATTTCGAGAGAAAAAAGTTTGGATTTGAACAGGCTTAGCAGTGGACTGTATAGATTGATTGTCGGACTGTTGAGAATTGGAGGATGGTTGAGTGCTTTCATTCTGAGAACTGGTATGTAGTAATGTATGATGACGTTGTTTGCATTTCATACAAGTATGCACGCTTCGACAATCGTTTATTAAATGAGTGGATGCAAGGCAATTCATGCAGTACTTTAAGGCGACTACTGTAGAAACTCTTTCTTGAGTAGTCATTTGGATAAACTCTGGACAAAACCGCAAGATGTGCGAGTTTTTGCAAAGTTTACATTGAAAATAATTGGCTTTCAAACGAAAGGCTTTATGCGGTTTCCTTTCTCTATTAGGCTGAGAGGATTTCCCTATCTTTGGAGATGAAGCAGGCAAGGGTTGGGCAGCGTATTTAATATCTGACACAGTTTCCAAAACTCGGTATCGGTTTGTGAGAAATGCGTCTAGATCTTTCCATGAAGGAAATTCGCCATCAGTTTTTAAGGATTGCTCCCACAAGGATAATGTGGTTTCCGGCAATCGATTGGAACACAAATAAACCAAAATTGGGTCCCAGGATTCAGTTGATATCTTATGAGTTTTAAGATTCGATAAAGCAACGTTAATTTCGCGTTAAATATCTTTGATTAGCTTACTAGATTCGTGAGTGATTGAAGGCACATTGAATAAACTCTTAAGCTGACTGTTGACCAATATTCTTTTGTTTTCATATCAGTCAGCTAGTGCCGCGCAAGCTAACTCAAAATTGTCGGCAGTAAGAGGAAACTTGGAAACTATATTGTAAGCGTCACCTTTAGTTTTAGCACGAAGGTGGAACATGTCACGGAAGGAAGGCCATGTCAAATAATTTCCCGTAAATGTTTAAGTGTCACACGGCGGTACCTTGATGCACGAAACTAAGTATGGATCAGAGATAGAAGAATTGCCAGAAGGGATGTCGGCTTTGATAATCCCAAGTTTCTTATGAGTTTCTATAATCTCGGCCAAGCATTTACTATAGGTTATAGAAGACGACTGATATATGCTTTTAACAGCTTTTTTATCTGAGCACGTTTTGCCTGTATCACAATCTACACTCTTATCACTTTGGCTTTCTTCTGAGGCTACCTGAACACACAACGAATAGCGCATTTTCACTTCTGCCCAAAGGGCGTTTAATTCTATTTTGTATGCTTCTAACGAACTTACTGTCTGGTCAGCTAACACGATTTCATCATAATTGATTTTAAAAATGACCAACTGATCAGCAGCAACAATGAAATCATTCAAAACAGTCATTTTACCGCTTAATTATTTATAATTAAGAATTTTCAATCAATAGTAAGCAAATATTAAAAAACTTACCCCAGGAAGGAATAGCGCGAAGGTGATTTCGCCTTTTGCATATGCACTTTTATCATGCACTTGTATTAGAAATATTATATAAATATACGTGAATAAGACACCTTGTCAAAATTTGTTTACGTAAATCTCCCACATATATTTTTTTGCAAATAACTAAATTTATGCACTGATCTTAGACAATACGCACGCACCTGATAAGAAAATGACACTGATCCATTAAACACTGGTATGGTCTTCTCGTCTGTGGCTTCTGTGGGAAACGGTACTTTGGCGTCTGGTACTCTGCTTGCAGCAGTGTGGGTGTGATGCTGATTTTTTTGATGATTGATTAATGTTCTGATGATGATGAACTCTGTGAGCGTAGATTTTTTATTGCCGGAAGAGAAATTGACCTTTTCTTCTGAATGAACTTCTGCGATGAATTCAATGATCGTACAGTAGACGACGTCGATGTTTGACCTCAATATTTTTATTTGATAGTTAAAATATCGATTAGTAGGACAAATATAGATAATATTGGGCCTCGATGCGATGAAGATATTAATCGATTATTGGTGATCACTTTGCTGATTTACAACAGGATCTTCGCGATATGGAGATCGAACGAAGAGATATGCAAGATATAGGGATCTTGCAAGTTTGGTATGATAATAACTTGTCCAATAATTTATTGTATTATCCGGCTCGAAGGACTAAAATGTGCCGGTACGTATGGAATATATACTTAGAGCGCTGGTAGGATGTTCTCCAACGAAGTTAAATAAGTAGAAAAAATAAGAACGTGTTTTATTTTGCGGCTTTATTTCTTTAAGAGGTCTTACCTCGTTGAAGGTTGATAACAGAAGAGGCGGATATTAAAATGTTAATGAGAAACAACTAAACAGAATACAATTGAGTATGGTGAATTTGGAGAATTTTAGAGCGACATCTTCCTTTTCATATTCAAAACTTAAGGTTACAAATTATTGCCATAATGCAATAGAACATCAGTACATTTACTAATTCTTGTGTGAGCATTGAGAATAAGAAAATATTGAAAATCCAGAATATAAAAATACAATGTATATACAATACAATAGATTAACGATTTAAGCTATAAAATTTACAAACTTATATTAAACTAAGCGAACATATTATCTGAAACCAGTGCATATTGAAAAATTCTACTTATAAAATTAAAATGAAATTATTGAGAAAAGCGATGAATCTATGATCTATGTATACATATATGTATCTACTCTGGGGATAGTACACAAAATTTGACAATTGGTCGGGGAAATTGGACGTGAATTGAGCTTCGACTTTGGAAAGTGGAAAACTCCTCGTACGTGAATTTGTAGTCAGCAGCAACCTTTCTAAAATGTGTCTTGAAGCTCTTAACACCGGCTTCCCAAAGTCAACCCATGTGTGGTGCACCGGGAGGAATGAATTTCCATTCTAAATTCCGCTCACTATAGTGCCCTGAGACAATTTACGAAAGAGATATATAACATATATAACACATATATAACGCATATCCCTTGGAGAGGCGACAGTTTCGTGCAGAAAAGCTCTTTAGTGTAAACGGGCCTGCGAAATCTAGGCCGGTGATGGTAAATGGCAATGATATTGTTGTACGTTCAAGTGGCAAGGCCGCCATAATTTGTGTTCGAACTTTCTTTCTGTGAATGGTACAAACCTTGCAACGACGAAGCAATTTTTTAGTCAGATTTTTTATCTTAGGAATCCGATACTCGCATCGCACTAAACGAATTAAAAGTTGGTTCTCACCATGCAATGAAACGTTGTGAATAAATTGAACGATGAGTAAAGTTATATGAGCATGGTAAGGTAAGATTATAGGATACCTTTCATTGAATGAGAGAGTTCAGCGTACTAGCCTTCCGTTCACGCGAAGGATTTTGTCGGAATCCATCAGAGGGTTAAGATTCACCAAAGCACATTTGCTTGGTATTGGTTCGCCTTTTGACAGAAATGCATATTCGATGGGGAAATGTAACGATTGGGTCAATCGTAGAGTTAGATTATTTGAGCGAAGTAATTCTTCTCGAGTTAATTCATGAGATACGTAAGCAAACTTAAATTTAGCATGAATTCGATGGAAAAAACGGAGAACAAAGGATATTACTCGCAATGCTCTTGAGAAAGGGGAAAATCGTTGGATGATATCTTCAATGTTGGAAACTAACAACCTATTGTGATGTGCCTTAATGGGCCTTCTCTCTAAATCGTTCTCATTAGGGCTAGTAAAAAGCGGTCTTGGCCAGGTTACTGGAGTTAATCCTCGCGTAACCAGATCGGCTGGGTTGTCAGCGGAACGAACGTGCATCCATTTAGCGTTAGACGTGGTTTCTTGTATAAGAAAAACTCTATTACCAACAAAAGTTTCCCATGTACTTGGAGGTTTTTCTAACTAACATAAAACAATGGAGCTGTCCGTCCAAAGATGAAGTTTATAGGTTTTGCAACCAAGTTGGGGAAGAATTCCTTTAACTAACTTCGAAATTAATAAGGCGCCACAAAGTTCTATTCTTGGCAAAGATAGCCTTTGAACAGGGGCTACTTTGCTTTTAGCGCATAAGAGATGGCTTATCCAACAATTAGGTCCTTTGTGGACACGAATGTAAAGAGCCGCACCATAGGAGCTCTCAGACGCATCACAAAATCCATGAATTTGGATTGAATGTGTGTCTGGTCTGTATTGAATTCATCTAGGGATTTGGACAGATTCAATTTCAGCCAAGTTTTCGAAAAAGGTTCTCCAGCGATGACACGTTAAGGGCTCAAGAGATTGGTCCCCGGACGTCCCATCCTTCCAAATTTGCTGCTTAATTATTTTTGCAGTAATGATTACTGGTACTAACCATCCTGCTGGATCAAATAACCGATAATACAGCTCGCTTTGTTATTTGATAATCAAGATCTTTGAGCTTTACAAGAAAGTGAAATGAATCTGATTTGGCATTCCATTGAATACCGACGGTTTTGGTAAAACTTTTGTCTTCAAATTTAAGTAAATCTTGATCGTAAAGATGTTAAAGATCAAATTTATTAATAAGGTCAGATCAATTTGCTGTCCATTTTCTTAGACAAAACCCAGCTGAGCTTAAGGCTTCGATCAATTGTTTTTGAGTTTCTATGGCTGTTTTAAGGTCATAGAAGTCTCTTCGCAAAACAAATGAAGCGAGTGGAAGAGTCGTCCTTACGTCATCAGCCAATCTGTGTAACGTTTTCAGAGCGAGATATGGTGCGCAGTTTACGCCAAATGTAACCGTCTTCAGTTCAAAATCAAGGATCTCACTATCATCGGATTTACGAAACAAGACTCGCTGATATAGCGTATGTTCAAGATGTACTAAGACTTGGCGATACATCTTTTCGATGTCCGCATTAAATACAAATCGATAGAACCACCACCTCAGGATAAGCACCATAAAGTCTGTTTGCAGAACAGGACCAACGTGTAAGATGTCATTTAAGCTGATTCCGTTACTGGTCGGGTAACCTGAATTTCGTACTACTGCTCTCAGGTTTAACTACAGCGTGGTGTGGGAGATAAAATGAACAGATTTGATTATTTTTAACGAGTTCAGAAGAAGGAACTTCTTTCATATGTTGAAGTGAAATATACTCTTGAAGGACCTGTTCATACTGTTATTTTAGCTCCGGTTTTCGTCCTAACGAAGCTTCCATTCGGTTGAATTGTCTTAGAGCAATGTCTCTTGAACGACCAATTACTTGGTCATACATACATTGTTTAAATGGAAGGCGAACGATATAGCGACCATTTACGTCTCTGGTAGTCGTAGTAGCATAATGTTCTTCACATTATTGTTCAGAAAGAGAAAGAGGCTTATGTTCAGGTACTTCTTCTACTTTCCAAACTCACTATAGTAAGAGAAGATTGTTGAAAAACAATTTATATCTTTATGTTGAATAGGGCCTGAAAGTATCCAAACAAAAAAGGTGTTTTGAGCCAAAAGAGAGCCAAATATATTGTGTATTTGCTTTATTTGTGCTTTAGAATTGTAGGATATAGATAAGCACCTATCACTAAATCAACATTGGAACTTTCGTAAAAGAAAGGATCTGCCAGATCAAAATCAATTAAGTCATTGATTTTCCTAGGATTTATCTCGCCCTAACTTTAAACTTATCTCCCAAGTGATGGACTTCAACTAGGGCAGTGGCTAGCAGGACATTATTGTTATTTCGAGAGAAAAAAGTTTGGATTTGAACAGGCTTAGCAGTGGACTGTATAGATTGATTGTCGGACTGTTGAGAATTGGAGGATGGTTGAGTGCTTTCATTCTGAGAACTGGTATGTAGTAATGTATGATGACGTTGTTTGCATTTCATACAAGTATGCACGCTTCGACAATCGTTTATTAAATGAGTGGATGCAAGGCAATTCATGCAGTACTTTAAGGCGACTACTGTAGAAACTCTTTCTTGAGTAGTCATTTGGATAAACTCTGGACAAAACCGCAAGATGTGCGAGTTTTTGCAAAGTTTACATTGAAAATAATTGGCTTTCAAACGAAAGGCTTTATGCGGTTTCCTTTCTCTATTAGGCTGAGAGGATTTCCCTATCTTTGGAGATGAAGCAGGCAAGGGTTGGGCAGCGTATTTAATATCTGACACAGTTTCCAAAACTCGGTATCGGTTTGTGAGAAATGCGTCTAGATCTTTCCATGAAGGAAATTCGCCATCAGTTTTTAAGGATTGCTCCCACAAGGATAATGTGGTTTCCGGCAATCGATTGGAACACAAATAAACCAAAATTGGGTCCCAGGATTCAGTTGATATCTTATGAGTTTTAAGATTCGATAAAGCAACGTTAATTTCGCGTTAAATATCTTTGATTAGCTTACTAGATTCGTGAGTGATTGAAGGCACATTGAATAAACTCTTAAGCTGACTGTTGACCAATATTCTTTTGTTTTCATATCAGTCAGCTAGTGCCGCGCAAGCTAACTCAAAATTGTCGGCAGTAAGAGGAAACTTGGAAACTATATTGTAAGCGTCACCTTTAGTTTTAGCACGAAGGTGGAACATGTCACGGAAGGAAGGCCATGTCAAATAATTTCCCGTAAATGTTTAAGTGTCACACGGCGGTACCTTGATGCACGAAACTAAGTATGGATCAGAGATAGAAGAATTGCCAGAAGGGATGTCGGCTTTGATAATCCCAAGTTTCTTATGAGTTTCTATAATCTCGGCCAAGCAGTTACTATAGGTTATAGAAGACGACTGATATATGCTTTTAACAGCTTTTTTATCTGAGCACGTTTTGCCTGTATCACAATCTACACTCTTATCACTTTGGCTTTCTTCTGAGGCTACCTGAACACACAACGAATAGCGCATTTTCACTTCTGCCCAAAGGGCGTTTAATTCTATTTTGTATGCTTCTAACGAACTTACTGTCTGGTCAGCTAACACGATTTCATCATAATTGATTTTAAAAATGACCAACTGATCAGCAGCAACAATGAAATCATTCAAAACAGTCATTTTACCGCTTAATTATTTATAATTAAGAATTTTCAATCAATAGTAAGCAAATATTAAAAAACTTACCCCAGGAAGGAATAGCGCGAAGGTGATTTCGCCTTTTGCATATGCACTTTTATCATGCACTTGTATTAGAAATATTATATAAATATACGTGAATAAGACACCTTGTCAAAATTTGTTTACGTAAATCTCCCACATATATTTTTTTGCAAATAACTAAATTTATGCACTGATCTTAGACAATACGCACGCACCTGATAAGAAAATGACACTGATCCATTAAACACTGGTATGGTCTTCTCGTCTGTGGCTTCTGTGGGAAACGGTACTTTGGCGTCTGGTACTCTGCTTGCAGCAGTGTGGGTGTGATGCTGATTTTTTTGATGATTGATTAATGTTCTGATGATGATGAACTCTGTGAGCGTAGATTTTTTATTGCCGGAAGAGAAATTGACCTTTTCTTCTGAATGAACTTCTGCGATGAATTCAATGATCGTACAGTAGACGACGTCGATGTTTGACCTCAATATTTTTATTTGATAGTTAAAATATCGATTAGTAGGACAAATATAGATAATATTGGGCCTCGATGCGATGAAGATATTAATCGATTATTGGTGATCACTTTGCTGATTTACAACAGAATCTTCGCGATATGGAGATCGAACGAAGAGATATGCAAGATATAGGGATCTTGCAAGTTTGGTATGATAATAACTTGTCCAATAATTTATTGTATTATCCGGCTCGAAGGACTAAAATGTGCCGGTACGTATGGAATATATACTTAGAGCGCTGGTAGGATGTTCTCCAACGAAGTTAAATATGTAGAAAAAATAAGAACGTGTTTTATTTTGCGGCTTTATTTCTTTAAGAGGTCTTACCTCGTTGAAGGTTGATAACAGAAGATTAAAATGTTAATGAGAAACAACTAAACAGAATACAATTGAGTATGGTGAATTTGGAGAATTTTAGAGCGACATCTTCCTTTTCATATTCAAAACTTAAGGTTACAAATTATTGCCATAATGCAATAGAACATAAGTACATTTACTAATTCTTGCGTGTAGGACATTTTTAATATTGATATAAAGTAGAAGAATAAAATATTAATTTTTTAATAATTTATAATTTTAAAATTTATTTTAGAGATTTAATACCCGATTCTTAAATGAATCTATTGACGATTCATTGCAGATGGAAGTCAGGTTAACCACAGATATATCTGTGAGGTGTTATTCTAGGAGACTGTTGTACCATAAAAAAGAAATTATTCAAAACATTATTAATGAGCTATCAGTTGAAAAGATTGTACGTCCTAGCCATTCCCCATACGCATTCCTATAAGTGTTAGTAAAGAAAGAGTAGAGAAACAAGTATGCGTATTGTCTATAGAGAAATAAACAAAATAACTGCCTTGATTACCTAAAAAATAAAAGATATTATATGTACCTTACTCGACATGAAGAATAGTTTTCACCAATATGAATATTTAAGAATGCTTTTTCAATTAAAGAATTCCAGTCTGTTTTCTAGCGTTTTATCACAAAGGTATTAGTTTAATTTATAAAAACGCACCCATTACCGTATTTATTTATGACATTTTATTGGCAAGGGGCACTATAAAAGTGCCAGCAAAGGGTTTAGAGCTTAAAATGCAAGTGTTCATTTTTTTTTTATAATGAACTCGACTACCTCGATTACCGAGTTAATAGTAGTGGCAGTAGTAGCTACTTTCAAATTTTTTTTTAATTTTGAAAAAATTTCAAAGTTATTACGACAATTACTACGAAAGAATGTAAATTTTAATTTTGATGAACGTTACTTCCTTTGAGGAATTGAAGAAGAAATTGGATGATTAATTTTGCGCCATCTGGTAGTATTACAACTTAAAAAAGTTGAAATCATGCACCAAAAAAGAAAATTGAAATATACCAATCTGTACATTCCAAATGGTCTACCACGAACAGAGCGTAAAAGACAAACAATTCGCATTAAAGTTGCTCATAAGCTAAAAGAAGATGAGGCGTCAGTAGAAATATGAAAGAATAATTTACCAATTGAAAAGAAATAGATCTAACAAACACAATAGCTAATGAATGAGATAATGAAACCTACATAATTAAAAAGGATCAGATCACCGAAAGAAACGCAAAAGGAAACCAACAAAATAAAATTAGGCTTGGCAGAACAAATGGTAAACAAAGATAAACAGAAAAGATGGATTAGTAGAGGAAGACAACCGCATTTAAGGAATATCGGAATCTCCATCCCGTAACAAATAAATTAAAAATGATAATGAAATTAACTAAACATTAGAAAAAAAAATACAGAAAATGAAAATGAACAATTCACAATGAAAATGAACAATTCACAATGAAAATGAACAATTAAACGAAAAATAAGAGACAATAATAGTAATAAATAGGCAGATAATCTATAAAAGAAAGATAAGACAACAGCAAACCACACCTCGAGTATTATATTGAATATATACATATGTACTCGTACATGTAAATATCAATCCCTAGTAATAATCATCATGAGAACACACAAATCAGATCACAACGCCATAATAGCAAAAATTAACATTCAAATGAAAATATTCCGAAAAAGGCATGGACCAGAAAAAATGGAGCTGTCTCTTCAAAAATCAAGAGATACAAAACCGAATTAGGAAATCGAAGAAGAGAGTATTAATACCAGATGGACAGATGTTAAAGACATCTTACTGGAGACGGGTAAAGAGCATTTATGTAGACAATAGAGAACAAACCCCAAGAAATGAGTGGATGACAGATGAAATACTAACACACTAATAAAACAAGAAAGGAAAAATAAGCCAAACGAAGATAGGTACAAACGAATAAACAGATTGATAAGAAACCAAATCCGAGAAATCAAGAATAAGTACCTGCAACAATATTGATAGGAACTAGAGCCAAAGATTATTAAAAAAGAAGTTATGAAAGTGTTAATCCAAGAACAGAAAAGCAACAGGACGACCCAAGGTACGAAATGCACTTCTAAAATTTGTAGATGACAAAAATATACCGATACTAGTCAATATATTCAATGCAATCTATAGACATTGCGCGATTCCGGATGATTGTCTACAAACTGTCTACAAACCAAAGAAAAATAAAGCAAGACATTGTGCTGATTATACGAGTAAAACAAGAAGCTTAATGAGCCACACTTTAAAAATCTTCCTAAAAATCAAATGAAATCTTTTAAATTCGGGTTTGAAAGCGTCTTTGGTACTCGCGAAACATTGTTCTCATTCAACTCGTTGGACCAACGTAGCTTAGTGATGATAAAAGACGTTTTTGGCATTTTACAAGTTCCAATACAACAAGTATTGGATCCAATGAACAACAGAAGAGTGAAAATCTATACTGGAGTCAAAAACCAAAAATAATAAGGTGAAGAGTCAGATTCAAAGAGGAATAAGACAAGGTAGCATTTTACCACCTTTGCTTTTCAACATGTATAGTACTTAGAAGAAATATTCAAAAAGCAATCACAGAAACCGATGGAGGAATCAAAGTAAATAGATGGCAGATGATGCTGCCATAATAGCAAGCAACATAATCAAACTAAGTAACGTGATAAACAGACTAAACGATGTAAGCAATAACTACGGGCTAAGAATAAACACCACCAAAATAAAGTTTATAGTTTTAAGTAGGAAACAGCAAATGCAGAATTTTGAATTGTAAGTATCTTAACAACAAAATAATAAAACGAGTAAACAGCATTAAATAATTTGGAACGTTGATCAATAGTAAAGAAATCGAGTGCAAAGTAGAATACAAGAAGTATTATGTAGCAGAGAAATCAATATCAGCATCAAGATAAAATTAGTTAAATACTACATTTACTCGGTACTCTTATATGCAATTTAAGGAAGAGAGGAACTTCAAGAAGATGAAGAGTTACGGTAAATCAAAATAAAAGCTCCGATTGAATTCACTATATTGAAGGCATTTAAAATCTGCAAAATTTAAATTTTTTGCCGATTGTGTTCAAAAAATAACGATTGTGTTCAAATAAAATAAATTTCGCGGGTTTGGAGAGTCCGATTTTCACACGCCCCTGAAGTGTCATAAAATTTTTATTTGTACTTATTTTTTACTTTGTCTATAGCAGTCGCTAAGGTTAGACGTGTTTTTATGAGCTCGACAATTTTCGTTTGTTAAAAGAAATGGATCAAAGAAATTGTATCAAATTTTGTGTAAAAAATGAAATCAAGTACTTTAAAACACATAAAATGTTGACACTAAGTAAAAAAAATGTTTACAAGTGGTATAAGCTCTTTCCAAATGACCGTGGAAATGTCAATGACGAACCTCGCTCTGGACGCCAGAGCACATCAACAAAAGATGATAATGTCGAGGATATTTGTTTTAGAAAATCGTCGAATTACCATAAAAGAAGTTACTGACGATGTTGCCGTATCGTTCGGCTAGTGTCATGGAATATTTTCGGATGTTTAGGGCATGAGACGTGTGTCAGCGAAGTTTGTTCCGAAACTTCTTAATTTTGAACCGAAGCATCGCTCAGGAGCTCTTGAATGATGTCAATGATAATTCTGACTTAAATAACTGGTTCTGTTCCCAAAGTTTAGGAGACCTATAAAAAGAGGATTCGAAAAAGCGCTGGCACAAGTGCATAAATTCTAATATAATAAATAAATAAATAAATATTTAAAAAAAAAACCAGACCTCGTACATTAATCCTATTTTTATAGAAGGCTAAATAGTGTATATAAATAATGCCCTACGGATAAATATATTTTACTTTATTTTAGAAACGAAGAAAAAATAGTTTTGGCTTGAGATTGCATAGTTAAACCAAAAAACATTATTTTATATAAAAGTCGGAGTCTTGATACATCAATCGGGCAATGCAAGCCACAAATATAGCGAAGGAATTCATATGATATATAGTAATGAACAGAAAGTTAGCGCCAATGAATCAAGCATAAGAAATCACATGTTTTATAAGAAATGTCGCATATGATCAGTCTGACGAAATCAAGATAGTTGCGTTTCAAAGGCATTGACAGAGTTCAGCATCAACATCTTCTGCAAGCATTTAGGAACGATGAATATATTTTCTGATATACACAAAATAAATAATCTGCTGCCGAAAATACTTTTTGCTTCTCATATTAGATTTCATATTTGAAATCACGTCTCCACTATTCGGCTGTAGAACAAGAACAACAGACTATGTTAAGCTCATAAAAATCGGATATTATTTAGATATTTGTAGAATCATCAATCAAGTTGAGGTCAATGTCCTTTAAGAAACTATTCAGTAAGCAAATAACTATATCTATGATACTTATGAAAAATCATATCACTATCGATACGTAGGTTGCAACATAGGGTTCAACTCATTGCGATGCAATACAATACAATGTACAACTGCGGGTATTATATAATGCTTTTACGTGGGCTTTCGCGGTCATATGAGTATTTTCAATAAAATATAGCATATATATTTAAAACATTATATATTTATAAACGAACATACAAAGAAGTCAAAAATTTGTTCTTTTATTTTTTTTTTTATTAACATATTTTGTTTTCTTATTTCAGATGTACATAATTTGTAATACTACGTATTTTTTTATGTATGTATATATACCTATATACACCTATATTGGTAAGATTCGCTTTACAGCACATACAAATTGGATGTGCAATGCAAATGTTATATTTTTAGATAGAACACTAAAACATATATTTTAAAACGTGTGTTCAAAATAAAATTCACTCAAATTGGTACATCGCTTAAGAAGACATTTTATACAGGGTGTTCATATTATGGTATATTACGAATTAGTGTACAGAAACAAACACGTAAATATAGTGATATAATTATGCGAAGAACAAATGGCTTGGACGACGAACGTGCTGGGCAGCCAAAGAAGTTTGAAGATGAAGAACTGGAAGCATTACTCTATGAAGATTGTTGCTAAACACAAGAAGAGCTCGCAGAATCTTTGGGTGTCACTCAAGCAGCCATTTCAAAACGTTTAAAAGCAGCTGGATATACTCAAAAGCAAGGAAATTGGGTTCCACATGAACTCAAGCCGAGAGACGTCGAAAGGCGGTTTTGCATGTCCGAAATGCTGCTGGGACGCCAAAAAAGGAAATCATTTTTGCATCGTATTGTTACTGGTGATGAAAAATGGATCCATTATGACAACCCCAAGTGCAAAAAATCATATGTGAAACCCGGCCAACCAGCCAAATCAACGGCAAAACCGAATATCCATGGCGCGAAGGTAATGCTCTGTATTTGTTGGGATCAGATGGGTGTGCTGTATTATGAGCTGCTAAAACCGGGTAAAACCATCAATGGACAACGCTACAGATCACAATTAATCCGTAGCAGTAGCCGAAAAACGCCCGGAATATGCGACCAGTCACGAGGCAATATTTTTCCATCATGACAACGCTCGGCCCCACGTTGCTATTCCGTTTAAGAACTATTTGGAAAACAGTGGATGAGAAGTCTTACCCCACCCGCCTTATAGCCCAGACCTTGCCCCTCCTGACTACCATTTGTTTCGGTCGATGCAGAACGCTCTCACTGAAATACGGTTCACATCAGAGCAGAATATCAAAAATTTGCTTGATTCATTCTTGGCTGCCAAGCCGGCGCAGTTCTTTTGGGATGGGATCCACAAATTGCCAGAAAGATGGAAAAAAGTTATAGCTTCAGATGAGCAATACTTTGAATAATACTATTGTACATGTATATATATGATGAGAAAAATGATTTATTAGTTGCATTCTTAGTTACAGAAAATTCCCTAATTCACTCCTACCCAACAAATTAAAAAAAAGCTTATCTAAAAAAATTTGCTATGTGACTGTCATCGGTTTGTTTTAGTGGAATTTGTTGAAATTCACCTATTAAATCGAGCACCGTGAACCATTTATTGCGTCTTAGTTGAGAAAGGGCGGTGTTTATTTCTGGTATTGAATATCTATCGGCTATAGTAATTGTATTGAACTTACAATAGTCGATGACGAGTCTTTGCTCCAGACGAATCTTTCTTCTTGGGTACGACCCAGACCATCATACATCAAGTTGTTTATTTGACTCTCGACTTCGTTTTTAAGAGCCATTTAAGGATAATACCCAGTATAAATAGTTGTTTCAGTTTTTGTTCGGATTTCTCACAGCGGCTTGAAGGTCCTATTTGAATAGAAAGATCATTTGAAACAGCTTCTTGTTGGCCATCTTCAATATGGAAGTTACCCTGGAATTTCTTTGAAGTGGAAAATGGCTTTGATACCGGTGGAGGTCTATTTTGCTCAAAGAATTTGTTTGGATAATACACGCCTCTAGTTTGATGATTATTGGCATTGGCAGGTTCCGTTTTAAAAACCGGTGCCTTGACAGGAGATTGTCGGGAATTATTTGGGTAAAGTTATTACCTGGTTTTCTTGTCATCTGATTTGTAAATTTTGATTCTCCAGCTTCAATCAGATGTAGTGCTTGAGGAAGATCTATCGGTTCCTTCATTGCAAGGGAGATCGCCCTTCAATCCTCTAATGAAAGTATCTAAGGCATTATCTCGGTAAATCTGCGTAAGGAGTCTTATCGATTCTGTCCCAATGTTCATGCAACTAATTTTGTTCAGAATAAAGTTAAGTTGCGAATACACTTTGGTAGAAAGTTTAGACTGTGTCGCTTCCTTGAACAAAAGAAGCCATTTGGTTTTCTAAAGTAGTGACATACGCTTATCGGCATAATGCATCGTTAGACATTGACAGATACACTCCTAATTGAGGGACGTATTGTACGATTCTAGTGCAGCATCAGCTGGATCATTAACTTTATTTCTAATAACGCTGAGGATTCCGTATTATCTAGGATAGCCACGGGTGTGTTTATATAAATTTAAAACATGTTCTACACTTTTTTTCCACAGCGAAACTTCACTTGAATCCCCAAAAAAATTTTCTTAAACACCGAACTATATCTGGAATTCTATCCAGATCCTCTAATCTATCTATCTAATTTTTTATAAGCAGGATTGAGAGCATTACTAATGAGCATTACTACTTGTTGCTCGAAACTTCTTTTTACAATTGAGGTCACTCGAATATCTAGTTTAGGGGTAGATCTCACATCCTGGTGTGAATCTGAATGAGAGGTGGTCGACTGGAATGAGTTGTTTATCTCTCCAGCGGGAGGTAAATCTCTGTGATTAATAGGATGAGCAGAAGGGTTAATAGATGGGTCGGACGACATAGTGGTGGTTTAGTATTTGAGCGAGTAGTAGGCATTTTTTCAGATTCTAAGCACTTATCGAACGAGGAAAAAGATATCGAACACACAAACCAAGAAGGAGGAGATAAAAATACGTTGTTCACTTTAGACAAGCTATTTTTCAAACAAAATTAATATTGGTAGTTGGTATTTTAATATCTTAATAAAATGATTATATTGTATGTATTTAAAATATTTTTATTTTATTATTTTTGTTTTCAAAGAAAAAAAAATTATTTATATTACTTATTATATAAGTAAGATATATCTGAAATTTTTATATTTCCGACAATTTTTTGCAATGCTGCACATAAGGAAAATTTTTATTCTTTATTTTTCAGTTTTTATTTTTATTAATTGAATGGTTTAAAAAATATTTTCCTTAAGTTTCTTGTTTTTTTATTATTCGTTTCTTAAAACTAACTTATGCTAACTTACAAGACTGTAAGTTGTCCGCTGCGTACAACGGTGACTCAGGTGACTAAAGTGGGGGACAGACTACTGGTACTTATACCATAGTATAGTAAATACCATAACCCCTAACAGACAGCATTTCATTTAAACGCTGATTTAGTATAGTTTGACTTTACTTTTTCACTGTGATTACTTGCTTTGAAATGTCAAAGAATCTACTAAGAATGGCCAACAGAGAGAAAGTGCCGCTACAATCAATAATAAGGTGGCATATCTCCAAAATCTTGATAGTTTTAATACTAGCCGTTAGCATAGTATTGACAATGATGTGATAACATAGAACACAGTATTGCTATATCATGGTATCAATTCCAGCAGTCTGTGCACCATATAACTATATTTCTAATTCTGTATATGACCAACTCATTTCAGTAAAATTATAAACATATTGCATCAGATGGCGATAATATTCCATGCGAAACATTTTTTTACTGTATAAACGAAAGAAAAAATACCGATATAATTTGTCAATTTTGCTCAATTTATCTGCCACGTGGTTGTACCCTTAATATTACATATTTCTACACATACACTCATATTCAATTTTATAACACAAATTCGCATTTGCAAACACATATAAGATCGTTAATCACTATACACTCGAAAAAAAAAGATATATATATATATATAGATATACATATATATATATATATATATATATATATATATATATATATATATGTATGTGTATATATATATATATTTTTTTTTTTGATTCATCACACTTTTTTATTGCTCTTTAATTCGAAAACTATACTTCTATTAGAACAAGGTATAAAAGAACAAAATTAATCATATTATTGGGTCTATAGCGGTTTGCTAGGAGATGACGTAACTTGTATTATTCCATTGGAACATGCGTTGGAAAGCTACTGTCATTGTACGTCATTTCAGTATATGTCATTCATTTGTGCCTGAAAAAGTATTTTTGCGGAGAGTTCTTCTTCATTACTTTAATATGAAGAAAACTGCTGCCGAAAGTCATCGTATTTTGGTGGACATGCGCTAGCTGAGCGAACTTTTCAAAAGTGGTTTGCACGATTTAAAAGTGGTGATTTTGGCTTGGAAGGCGATGGACGTCTTCCAAGTTTGAAGATAAAGAACTGGAAGCATTACTCTATGAAGATTGTTGCTAAACACAAGAAGAGCTCGCAGAATCTTTGGGTGTCACTCAAGTAGCCAGTTCAAAACGTTTAAAAGCAGCTGGATATATTCAAAAGCAAGGAAATTGGGTTCCACATGAACTCAAGCCGAGAGACTTCCAAAGGCGGTTTTGCATGTCCGAAATGCTGCTGGAACGCCACAAAAGGAAGTCATTTTTGCATCGGATTGTTACTGGTGAATAAATCCATTACGACAACCCCAAGTGCATAAAATCATTTGGCCAACCAGCCAAATTACCAGAAGGTAATGCTCTGTATTTGGTGGGATCAGATGGGTGTGCTGTATTATGAGCTGCTAAAACCGGGTGAAACCATCAACGGACAACGCTACCGAACACAATTAATCCGTTTGAAGAGAGTAGTGGCCGAAAAACGCCTGGAATATGCGACCAGACACGAGGCAATAATTTTCCATCATGACAACGCTCGGCCCCACGTTGCTATTCTGGTTCAGAGCTATTTGGAAAACAGTGGATGGAAGGACTTACCCCACCCGCCTTATAGTCCAGACCTTGCCCCTTTTGACTACCATTTGTTCCGGTCGATGCAGGGAAAAAGTCATAGCTTCAGATGGGCAAAACATCGAATAATACTATTGTACGTGTTTTTCTTAAATTAACGTTCAAATTTTGAAAAAAAAAACCGCACGAATTAATATATATATACCCATTATATTTTATGTATTATCTATATACCTGATGCATTTCTTTTATTATGGTATTATGATGTTGCGGATAGTTATGTATTATAATAATTTGTTGGCAACTATTTTAAAATATTAATTTGTAAGATCATTATTTCTTTGGCAAGTAATAAAAAACAATCGATGGTAAAGATCTCTGCCTTTAACATGTCTATTAATTCTCTTGCGAATCGCAGTCCCTCTTACCTGTGCAGAAAGTAAAGATGAGTAATACAATGAGCGAACAGACAATCTCTTAGGGCAAACTGGACTCCCAGGTAGTAAATATATAAATAAATATATAGATATATTTATATTTAATTACAAACCATAGCACTACATACATATATTGTTTTAAAGCTATATGAATTTGATAACTTTTGTAATAACTTAATAATCATGTAAAGAAACTTTTTGGAACAGTATTTATATTGCACGGCAATTATTTGCTTTTCTCATAAATATTTCAAGAGAATAAATAACCGTTATCAGGTACAGTACCGAGTCGATCACCGACGAGTACACACGTTGAACAGTGCACTCGTAAAGCTTTACAAAGAAAAGTAACAAATAAACCGCGCAGCGTAAAAAAAAAATAAAAAAAAAAAAAAATAGTACAGTGTAGTGGAGAAACAAAAAGGAAAATCACACAGTGAGAGTATTCCACCTCTCACGCTCCTGGTCGGAATACTCTTGCTTGCACTCTATCACTGCCGTTACTGAATTTATTATACGGTACGGACAGGGATTGAATGTATATAACAACCGATGGATAGTCAGTTGTGAGTCTGAATTTTGTAGGTGCACTGTTTCATATTGTTGTAAGGGCATAAAAATTTGATTCGGTAAACCAACGTCAAAATTCTCACTTCACAACCTTGCTCAGTAATTGTGTTTTTTTTGTGCTTATTTGTGATAATGACTAGGGAGTTCAGGGTGGACGTAGCTAATATACGCGGGCTAAAAAGTAATCACTTTTTCGCGTATGCCTACGCCTATAAGTACAGATCAGCAGTTTTTGCACTTAGTGAAACACAGGTAGATCCCCGCCCACACCTCTCAGATCACTCTGATCTGAAGCCACCTGGCTGCGAACAAGTACAATTATTCTTTTCTCACCGCGGTCTCGCCATGTACATGCGTAGTGATATAGCTTAACAAACTCCACCACAATGTAACCCTTTCAAATCCGGAAATCAATTTCTTATGGGTAAAATTCCACCTCCTTAATTTGATTTATCCACTACTGTTTTATTTACAGAAGCCCCAAACTGCACTGAAATTTGTCCTTTGACGAATTTAATACGATGTTTAACTCCATTCAAAGATTTGTATCCCGGTTTCCTCATAGTGAAATCGTTATTACGGGGGATTTCAATATAAAAAATTCTGTGACTTCGACATTCTTGCCAGACACCACCCGCAAGAAAGTGTTGCAAATTTCGTCATGGAAAACAACTTGGTAAACCCAACGTAAATGAGCCCACACGTGTACCAGACGTTGAAAGTAATACCGCCAACATCTTGGACTTGTTTTTAACTTCTTACCTTGAAAAATACTTAGCTAATATGACACAGTGGTCCGACGAGCGTAGAGGAGATAGCACATTCACTAATTTCCTAAAATATTCCTAAAAGAACCGTATGGGAATACGAGAAAGCCGATTGCAGCGGTCTTAGCTGCTGGTCACAGACACTAATCTCTTTGGAATGGAATGACTTATCCTTTATCGGATGAAAAGTAAAGAGTCTGTCAAGGTTAGAGAAATGTTTTTTCGGTGCTACGAGGCCAACCTGACAGAAGAAAACCGAAAAAAATCAAACGAGTCAGAAATATCTGAGACGCCTTTCTTGAGTGTGTGAAATACGACCAAAACCTGAGGCAAGAAATACTTTAATGTCCCAAAGGTAGTAAAAATTGTTGATCATTCATAAAAAACTGAATGCTGGCTGCTGTCATTAAAACGAAATTGAAATACCTTGTCATAACCTATTAATGGCACTTACACTGTCGAAACTGAAAAACTTTCCATTCTCGGTATGTGTCAGTGACAACTTACGTTGGAATAACCACATATTCGATTTCGATGTCGTCAAAAATGCTAGGTTTCCTCAAACGATGTAAGAAATACATAATCATCATCCATCTGATCTGGCCCAATATAAAGGGTGACCAGATAGCAATTAAAGTTTTTTCAATTGTTATGTTTCATGGCATGATGGCATGGCGGCATCATCGGCCGTTATTTCTTTCAAAATGAGGAAGGAGACATCGTTACCGCAGGTATAGAGCGATGTTAACCGACTTGCTGTGGTCAGAGCTCGACAACATCGACAAATACGAGCTGTAGTTTCAACGGCGCTACATGCCATACAAGCGACGCAACGCTGGAAGTTGAAGAGAAATTTGGCGACTGGGTCATTTCACGGTGAGCGTTCATCTATTGGCCGCCACAATCATGCTACTTGACACTACTAGATTATTTTGTCTGGTGCTACGACAAGTCCTTAGGGTACGCTAACAAGCCAAACACTTTAAACGATCTCGAGGCCAATATTCGACACGCTATTTACCAGAATAACACCGCACATATTGGAAGCACTGCCAGCGAATCCGAGGTGGCCATTTATATGATGTGCTATTCCACATTTAATGGCATGAATGTAGCTTCAAAATAAAGCCAGAATCCTTTTTATATTTCACATCGTTGATGTTTATTTAATGTTTTTTTCCTACCGTTTTTATCTGGTCACCCTCTATAAGGCATTCATCTGCCCAAAATTGAAGTGCCTCACCCACATCCGGCCAGGTGCTTCTAAAATATCCCTGCACCTGATAGATAGGAGTTAAAACCGCGCTATAAAACTCATAGATGATATGAATATCAGTCAGTCAATTGACACCCTTGAACAACAACGCAATGTCTCCTGGCTCACTTTATTTTTATCGCTATTGATCGGATTGATATTGATATGTTGTAGTGAATAGACGTGTTGAACATCTCGTCCAGCCAAACATTTGTAATTCTGTCGTATTTCCACACTTATACCTAATTCCGTGCGAGAACAAAACATTTTATAAAATATCATTCCTCTCGGCATTTTCCGTAAAGTTAATTGAATGGCGGAAAAACGCGATCTACAAGTACCTTGGAGAAGGAGAAGCAATCAACGCCAACACTGGAGGCAGCTGTGCGGCCTGCTCCTAGCTTTTCTAAAGGGTCTACACTAACACCGAAGCAATACTCTACCCCAGCCGGGAGAAAAGGAGCTGTAAATAATTCCACACCAGCAAACAAACCTACTCCCGCTATAACACTTTATAATTTAGAGGAAAGACTTGTTAAGCTTACTGATGATATAGTCAGTCGAATTTCTACGGAAATAAATCTTTTGCGAAATAATGTAATGCATCGCATCGCGCTCATTGAAGACAGACTAGATTCACACGAAAAAAATGACAGACAAAACAAAAACACCTATCATAGTCAAATTTAGCTCTCCCCATGAAAGAACCACCGTACTGCAAGCAGTGGCTCTCTTTTGCAAAAACGAAAGACAGCTATGTCCCCAAGACGTGAGCGTCACAGCAGTAAACAACAAAAACATCCATACGGTATGTACGGGAGTATGACCAGCAAAAATCACTGTTTTCTGTTTTCCTTCTACGTAAAGGAAAGTGCAAATGCTAAAAGAATACTGGTGGACCAGGAGCGCAGCAGAAGAACAACAACAACAATGATCACCGTGCAACAAATATTATCAGCAGCCTTTTGTTTTGTTTACATTTTTTCTCTTTTTTCTTTTATTTTTCTTTTGTGTTGTCTTTGCTTGAACACTCTTTTAATAGGTGCCTATGATATGGTATGTAAATGTTATTGCTTTGAATAAAAGGATGCTACACTTGCTATGTGACAGATTTATATGTGTCATTTGGTTCTCTTATGGAATCTCTTTCTTTCCGTCAAATTAGATTTAAATGATAGCGGGGTGAATTCCATTGACATAGACAAATTTTTGTAGATTCCCATGTTGATGCAATCTGTGTGTCGGAGACTTGGTTTTTCCCAGATGGAGTTTATGCTTTGAGTGGTTACAAACTTTATAATGCTGATAGAAGTCGTCGAATTGGTGGTGGAGCAGCAATTTATATGAAAGAGGTTTTAATCTATAAAAATAAATTTCGCTCACCATCTGAGTCTGCGGTTGATTATGTTTTCATCACCATAATTTGAGGCGAAAGTAGTGTTGGTCTAGGAACTGTCTACATCCCAAAGAGACATTGATTTAGCACCTATATATGCATTTATTGAACAAAATTTAATCTGCTCAGCCACTGCTTTTGTCTGTGGCGATTTTAACAGAAATCTCATCAAGCTCATTTGATCCACACGCAGTAAATACCCAAGTTGCTACCCATTTCGGGAGCTTTCCAAATACCTTGTTGGACTTGCTTTTTGTAAACAATACTGATAAAAGTATAATTTATAAATTTATAAAAGTTGTACCCTTGGACTTATCGAAAACTGTGCAATGATTTGAATGTAGGTCTTCACAGGATCTCAAACTGGTCTTTGGAAAATAGGGTGGCACTTAATCCATACAAAGTTATTTAAAAAAAAAAAAAGCTATTTTCCAGCCATCATGCTGACCAATTCGTAGAATTCGTCGAAAATTCAAAAAATCTTGGCATAGTATTTAATAGAACACTCACATGGAATACACCTATAAATGCGATTGTGAGTTAGGCATATGGTGTTCTTCGAACTTTGTGAACTGCTTAAAAGTTTACACCGCTGAGCACAAGGTTAGTTCTTGCTAAATCTCTGGTGATTCCTGTGTTAATTCATGGATGTGAAATATTCTATAACTGTGATGTTGAGAGCAAAAGAAAGCTTCAGGTAGCGTTTAAAAGCAGTCTCAGAACGTTCGACCACATCTCACCCTTGGCAAAAAAAAATTTTGGGGATGACGTTTTAAAACTACGTCAAGTTTCGTACTCTTGGTATTATTTTTAACATTATAAAAACAAGGCAACCGACCTACATTTATAATAAAATCCAGTTTTTGGCTTCCAACAGATCTGCCTGATTGATTCTTCCGCATTTCTCTTGCCTTACATCGGAAAGACAATTTTTAATTGCTGCTATTCGCCTTTGTAATTCACTGAGAGAACTGAATGACGCACTTCGAATGTAACGGCGAGTTACAGCTTTTCTTTCAAAATCAAAGCAACTAGATTTTTAGATTCCCCACCTACTCTTCAAGCAAATAATATACAACTTATAAACTTCATATATTTAAGTAAATATCTTAAATAAATAATATATATATATATATATATATATATATATATATATATAGAAATTATAAAATGAACATATTAATATAATTACTAATCATCCGAATTCTCTTCACTCTATTCATTCCAATTTTATCAAATGTATCTTTATCCTAATTCTTTAAAATTAATTATAATTAATCAATACCAATTGTTTATCTCTCACAGCCTTAAAAGTGTATTCTTACTTTGTTAGAAGGACATAATAATGATAAATAAAATAAACAAATATTTTCACCACCAGTGCTCCATTGAAATCGCCAGTAGCACTCCGCTATAAAACCTTCAATCGTAACACCCGTCTCTCTATGAATGCTCAACAGCATACTCTTAAGCCCATTTTCGGACGTACTCTAAAATATCGTGATTCGTTCCTAAGCCATACAACTCGCTATGGAATGACCTGCCGAGCTGTCTACTTCCTGACCGTTATAACTTGCAAACATATAAAAACAATTTACATCGGTAGGTAGGTACCTTTCTTTTCTATATCCCTAAATTTCCCTCGTCAGCGCTGTGTACGCAAATCCATTGATTTACAAAAAAAAAAAATACTGCTTGGTATGGTATTTACATTGTATACTCGTATTCTTACAATACCGTACAAAATCAAAAACACAACTCTTAATTTAGAATAATAATATCAAGTCATGTACCTACGTATGTATATATGTTTGCATGTATTAATGCATGTACATTTGAATGAAATACTATACTATATATGTATATAGGTTAAATATTTTTGTTTAACAAAAATTGCAAACGTTATTAAAAACGACACAGTTATCAATAGTTTACTTTAGATTATGTCAGTGACATTACCTATGTACATTGCATAGGTATCAGATACGTATGTTTGCATACTACGCAAAGAGCAGAAAAACTACTACAATAAGCTCTTGGTTGGCTGCCACATGGTGTTTATGACGTGTTCTGGATTTTTCTTTTACTTGGAATGGTTTTCTGTTGTTGGTATTTTAATTGGATATTTGAAAATTTTGAAATAATTTTCATCAGCTATTTTCGCAGGCCACAATAGTTATTGGAATTTGTGACGAATTACATGTTTATGACGTCACACTTTTAATTTATTTATTTGAGCATTTACTTGATTATTTTTAGGTAGCCTCTATGCAGATGATTAACAAAAGAGTAAAAGCATAGCAGCAAAATGTATTTTTACTAGAATATAGAGGAGCAATAAAAACACAAAATGGGTTTTTTCTACATGTGCATGTGATGTATGAATATACGAACATATCCAGGTATATTCAGATATCCTAATAAATTATAAATATCTATGTTTGTTTACGCAATTGTATAATATTATTATGGAATACACAATTTGATGCGAATTTAGTGTTATCAAATTTGAAGTTAAAGTTACCCAGACATGTAGGAAGTTGCCTGGAAGAAACACATGTACATCACTCGAATTTAAAAATCATAAACAAATCTATTCTACAGATTTTACTTACATATATGCTTAGTCAATCGGACGGGTGAGTTTTTATTTCTTTTTTTTTTTATGAGCCGGCTAAGTAATCTTATTTATTTATATATATAGAGGGTGTCCCCTAATTCGTCGCGGACAATTTCCCAAATTATCCTGGACGAATTAGTGGCACCCTGTAAATGCATGCGTAATAAAAGTATGTATGCACAGTGCACACGTGAGAGGTATTTACCTTCCACTTTTGGTACGAACATGGTTGCGAACACGTAATGTTATGTACGATTATAGCTCGATACAAATCGGATGGCCAATGGACACATGTGAAGAGAGAATAAAGAAAAATTGAAATAGGAGAATGCACACGTGTGTACGTCCTCTTTCATTTGTCGTTCTTTTTTTTTTAATATTGAAGTTTTGTGAGAGCACATTTACGAAACCTGCGCAGTAGACTGGCCAACTAATTTAAGTTGAGCAACTATACATATATGTTCTATATTAATTAGTTAGGTATATATTCCGCTGCGGCTTCTTTAGCAGATTAGATTTCAGACTTAGTATTTTGTAGTTCAATTTGCATATCCTAATTTGTGCAATACAATATTGAACTCGTTTGCGCATTCTTTTCTAACTACTCGTATGTATCTATGTATATCATTCTTTGGTCATGCTCTTATTTTAAACAGAAAGAGCAATATAGATAATAAATTCATAGTTCAATTTCAAACAATGCAATTTTAGGCATTTATTCGTAAAGTTAAAATTTCTTTATTCAGCATAACATTGGACTTTTTTCTCTAGGCTTTGGATACTGACAATGAAAATGTTCTATTCAAATACCCTTATATGAAGGTATAAGTATGTAAGTGAGCCAGGAATCGATGCAGGCTGCCACTGAAATCTAAACCTAAGTGGCAACCATTTCTTTTTCATTTACCAGATTCTGCTATTTATAATCCATTAACATAAATTATCAGGTGTTTAGTTGTTATAGGGAAAATAACATTTTATGTAGTTTAAGACTTGTCTTTTAAAGAGGATAATATTATATTCATTTTTAATGAGTTGTGGTAATGTGTTTAAAAACTGACATCACTTGTAAACAATACTATTCTAATTTAGGTTTACTGGATGATTTGGTAATCTGAAATCGTCTCAGTTTCTCAATGCATATGGTTGTGTTCCACTTAAATATCTGATATATTTTCTTGGGTACATCGGTAATAGATTATGTTTCATTTTAAAAGCAATACACAAAACATTGAACGAAATTCTTTGTTTTAAATTTAACAACTTTAACATTATCTTGATGTGAATCAGATAACATCGAAGAACTACAAATGTATAACAAAGTCAAGCTGTACTCAAAAATTATTTTGATCATAACATTACGTATATGTATAAATATTTATTGGACATACATATACTCGTACTTAATATTTTGTTCCTTATTCTCTTAAAAAAAAAATATATCTTTTTATCAATTTGAGATTTCCGTATATGATAACTATAAATACTTAATCCTTCAAACTTGTTCTATTGTCTTACTGCCTACTCGAATGTCTTAAGCGAATGACAGAATTACTTTTGAATAAAATGTAATTAGACCTATTAACATTTAATTTTAATTTACTCCATTTTAACCAGTTGCTAATCGTTTGCAGGTCCTAATCGACTGCTTTTCCGTTTATATACATATAAATAGGTCCAAGTTGGGAGTGTTTAATTTAATATTTATTTCATTAATGTGTGATGAATAATAATGCACCCAAAATTGATCCTTGCAGGACATCAATGGAAGTTTGAACACATTTTAACATTTCGTTATTTAATTTTGTACTTTGAAACCTTCAATTGAGAAATGTTTGAAACCATTTTTGGTTCATCAAGAAAAACCGCTAAGACAACATTTTTGTTCACTAATTCTTTCAGCTAATGATAACGTTATTTAAAGCCGATTCGCTTTATTTGATTTTTTCTAAAAACTGATTGACATTCAAGAAATAAATAATTTGCCTTAAAATATTCTTCAACTTGTTTTTCCAAGTATTTTCTCAAGGATTTTTTTCCTAGATAAAGAGCGCAATAACTTGTTTTTAAGAACTTCATAATTTTTTTTCAATTGGGGTTATCACATATTCTTTCCACAATCCAGGCAATATTACGCTGTTTGTAGATGAATCAATAAGTTTAACAAGAGGAGGTCCAATAATATTTAACGAGTCCAGTAGTAACATATTTGTGCATTGATGTATTTAAAATCTCTTTTTTGTCTCAGATTTCGAATATCCTTCACATTAATACATTGAAATTTAAAGGTGACCCTCAAATTGTCATTAAAGGGGCGAAATAACTTAACTTAGCTTAACTAAATAAAACTTTGTGTGAACTACTTTAATTTGAAGAAATCTGCTACTGAGACACATAAATTGCTTGTAGACGCATTTGGTGTGGTTGGATTAGGTAAACTTCCTAGATAAGGAGCGTAGCGAAAGGCCGAAAATATACGAAGACTAGGAATTGGGAAATATAATTGGAAATAATATTGAACGAAGATTTATGCAAAACGTAACAGGGATTTGAAATTACATTGAAAGTAACTCAACATGCATTTTCATATCGTTTAAAAGCATTGAAAATGCAAGTAAATTGGGTTCCGATGAACTAACGCCGAGGAACATTGGACGAACATGTGAAATGCTACTTGCCAGACATAAACGGAACAGCTTTTGCATCGTCAATGGTGATAAACAATAGATTTATTACGATAACCCAAAAAGGTAGAAATCATGAGGATCACCTGGCCATGCTTCAACATAGACTGCTATCCAGAATATGTATGGCAAACAATTCATGTAGTGTATTTCGTCGGATCAGCTTGGTGTTATCTATTATGAGTTGCTCAAACCAAGGTAAACCATCACTGGGGCACTCTAGCAAGCACAATTTATGATATGGGGAGAAACACTCAAAGAAAAATGCGAACATTTCCACCACAGACACGACAAAATTATTTTCCAACATGACAATGCTCGGCGGCATATTGCACGACTAATCAAAACCTACCGCAAACGCTCAACTTGTATTATCACTTGTTTCGATCGATAGCGCATAGCCTGTCTGAGCAGCGCTTCATGTCTTATGAAGAAACCAAAAATTGGGTCGATTCGTGCAGGACTGACAAATAAACATATAGTCTAAGCCTCTATTAGATTAAAGCAGCGTTTAGAAACCTAAAATGTTATTCCTTATTCAATGTAAGTAAGCATGAAGTAAAAATATAAGACAACCTTTTTAACTTGAAACATTCGTAGAGCAACTTTAGAAAATAAATAATTGTAAAATACGTGTTTTAAAATTATCAATAAATCAACCTCTTAAAAGATTAAAGTTTTAAAAAATGAAGTTTGAATTTGTAAAATCAAAAATATATATCATAAGATAGTCCTCGAACCCTTAAACGAGCGAAATACTCATACTATAATACATTACTGATTGGATTGAATGAACTGGTTGATTAAAACTTTCTAAATTGTATTTTATTCATAGACTCGTTTTTCGAAATAGAGTTTGATACAAACTACTTCAAATTAAAATAAAATATTTAATTAGATTTGACTTGCGATTTGCGGATTTTCTCTTTCGAATCAATTTTATTTATACTGATTTGTTATTTGAAAAAAAAAATAATCATGTTATAAAATAAATAACTGAGATGAATTCGTAGTTATTGTCGCATACTAATAATATATTAGATAACTACAAATTAGTCTTATTTGTTCCCGCGAGAATTTTTTAACAATTTATAAAAGATAAATTTTTGCTTAAGTTTGAGGAGTAGACAAGTGACAAGTAAAAATAAAAAAATAACAAAAGAAGATTTTTATATAACCAATATATTACTATTTTACTGGTAAAATATTATTTACTGTATTAGCGAACAATTCGCTTCAATATGAAGCTCTTTTTACTCTTTTACTTTGTCCATGTCCAAGTCATCTTTTGATTAAATTTGCATAAAATTGTCGCAATTTACACAAATTTAAACACTTACGGATTTGACAGATCTTTTCAAAATTTATTTGATTTGACGTTTTTTACAATTCCTATTTTCACAATTTGTACAAAATCTTGTACCCATGAGAACATATTTGTGAAAAAGTAATAATTCATTTCCCCACGCTGCCAATTCTTACAAATTTATACAAGATTTTCCTTTGGACAGGAATTGTACAAAATGTCAAATAAATTAAATTTGAAAGAACTGTCAAATTCCTCAATGTTTAAATTAATGCATGTTTATGCAAACTAAATCAAAAGAAGACTTAAACAGGGCTTTTGACGTTTGAAACACATTTTACAAAACTTGTTCCCGCGAGAATTTGGGTAAGATAGAATTTATTCTTACCTCTCAAACTTATGCAAACAATTCCAGACATTTAATGAACTAATCGGTGTCGATACGCGACATTCATTCACATTACTGATTCGTCCCGATAACTCAAAATTCTCAACCAACCTAACAATTACTGGATACTTACCGATGACTAATTCGACAATATTTCAGTATATATAATGTTTATAAAACAACCGTGCAGAATGATCTTGCTTATTTATAAAATAGTAATATTCAGAACGCTGATCTATCTACCATTTAGTAAATAGTTTTGTTATTTTCTAATTAATTTGTTGAAAATCCTAATGAAATATATACTCTGTGGATAAGCACAATTTAATATAAATATTTTGTTTTAATAAGTACGTAGAATTTTTTTTTATATGGCATAGTTCACTTGTAATTAACAATCTTCAGGCGATTTTGCAAGTTTGTCTTTGGAAGTGCGCAATTCGGCCAAAAATCAATATATCAACAAAATCATACGTACTTCTTTAGTTGATATTATGTAGGTACAATAAAAAAAAATTTAATGACTCATCATAATTCAAAATTTATAGGAGCTGTTGGACTGGCCGTAGCCCCTATAAAAAAGAGAGCTCATCTGAGAAGCGCTACACAGCCGCCATTTTTTAATAAATTATTATATAAAAATTGTGTTTTACAGTCAATCATATGTGCAATATATTGTACTTCTACCTTTGTAAACTCAATTTATTTTATATTTTTCGTGAAAAAAATCACAAAAAAGCCTATTTTTACGGCCTCTAGAGTGGCCTAACCTCTTAAATGGTACGAAATACGAATAGGAGTAGGTACTACCGCCTCACAAAATAAATGAACAGCAAAATTATATTGAAATGTTTCAACTTTTTTCTCTAAAATTATTGTATTTAGCATTGTAGCTATAACATAATGTTCTAAAGCTAAAATTGTTCTATGTCAAATTGAATAGAAGTATCGATGTGCATATGTACATGCGGCTACTTAAAACGCTTCTCAAAAACCTTTGACTTGTTTTGTATTGCCGCAGTCATAGTCGCCATGTGTATTTTGTCTAAATTATCAGATTACATATTATTAAATTTTGAACTTTGTTGTATTCTATTATGACAGCCGTGAAATACGATCTCTTATGAAATTGGAAAAACGTTGTGGAGTTCAAATGCTTAAGACCCTACACAATGACTGCTATTTAAATGATTTTGCAGAAAAATCTGCAAGTGTATTTTATTTATATGTGCAAACATAGAGCACATGTAAACACACGTTTTGTACATTTCCTATTAGGTGAAATGTTTAGAATTTGTTCATATATGATCATGCATACATAAACTAAAATGATAATTTTTACCTAAAAGGAGTGCAGTAATTAGCAATTTATTAAATTCACAAATGACAGTGCGCTCAAATGATTTTTTAGGAATGTACGAACAAATAAATGTCAAGAGTAACAACAAGAATAGTAACATTTATATCTACATCTGATTGTATGCATGTACATATCTATGTAAGTAGTTACGTCGAAAATGATGAGTTGACAAAGTGCTATTTCATCATCAAGTGTTGATTACAAATGAATGATAACCACAATTAACTATCTTATACCTATTTATTCTTTAAACAAAAACAGAAAATTACATGAACAGAGTTATAACATGTTTTTATAGACACAAATCATTTTTTTTTTTTTTTTTTCAGTCCGCTTTGCATAACGCCTTAAGTACATTAAGGGTTCAATAAGTCGGGAAACACATGAAAATACACATTTTACCGGCCGCTCTTTTATGATGCAACTTTCATTATTCATGCATATAAAGCGAACAACCATATTAAAACCGATACCAAAGTAACTACTGTATACTCAAAACCCACCTTAAATTGTTAACACTAACTATAAATCCAAAACTCCAACTTCAAATTATTTTTGGCAAAATCAATAGGGGTTACCATACCACTTAAATTACTATTCGTAATTTCTTGCATACGAAGTGTTGTATACGTATGCACGTATCTTCTTCACAATTGCCAACGTGTGTCGTCTGATGAAAAATAGAAAAACCTTACACGTAAAAATTATACAATTGTACATTCTTGGAGCACCCACATTCGGCGATTTTCTTATTTTTACAAATCCACCATCGTATGCATACATATGCATATGGATATGTGTACCACAAAGAAAACAAAAGAATGGCTTAACTTTTAATAAATATTAAAAGTTATTTGCAAAAACATATACATACACACATATCTTAAAATAAATTTGAGTGTGAACGCACCCAGCAAGAAGAGTAAGCCAGGATACTTTCTTACCACTCCTTGAATTTATTTTTATTCATAGTCAATAAAAGGAACAATTTTACATATTTAAATGAAGTACGTATGCATATATATGTAGGTATATATTTATTTAAAAATAAAGACACACAAAAAGGAATAGGGAAGGGGAAGGGAATTAAAAATTGTGCTATTAAAATATTGTTTTGAATTAAACTTACATTTTATAACTATTTAGGGTACTAAAGAACTTTTTCAATTACATGTGTTTAACAAGAACGCAAGGGCACTACGTATTTGGTAGATCCCGTGTAAACTTTCGGTTTTCAAAAGCGCGCACTTTCCATCACCGGCAAACACCTGCACAACGACACAACCTTAACAGCCAACGCACGAAATAATAATAAGCGACTTCTGGCTGAATTCTAAATTTTATGTTATAGCATGGGTTCTATGAAACAAAGAATGGAGAGGGATGAGCACAACTTCACGGAATACTGTCTCTGTCTGTGCGCTTCGCGTTGCCATTGGGCTTCATACGGTCATTCTGTCACTTTAAAATATTCCAGAATCGATATGTACATGTGTTTGTGTGCACTCAAAATATATATAAAATATGCAACGCTAGATTAAGAATATGTAACCTTATAAAACAAATATCTCTGCATGTAAATTTTTCTTTTTTGTAACATTGACAAACAATAAAAATGACTTTAACTTTGTTAAATTTTAAACTTTTATCAAGGGTGACACTTATGCACACATTGCAGTTCTTCTCTCATGTCTCATGAATTATGTGAAAAGCTGTTTATATGATCTGATGTAACTTGATGCCAAAATGCATCATATAATATAAACAGAACTTCCTAAACTGTATTACAGATTAATAAAAAGAGATTCCATTTACAAAAAATATAAAGAGTTTTATTATTAGGTACATAAAACACCTACCTATTTTTGTGGATAAAAGTATTTAAAAAAGACTCAATTATGTTCAGTGAAAGGTGATATAAGCTTTCTTAACGCTTAGTTTAGTGGGTAACTTAGCATACAAATCATTTTACTAGGTTTGTGACATCAGAGTTTGGTTCTTACACATTTTTAGCAGAATAACAAGCCGAATGCATAATTTTGAATTCAGTTAACTTACTTTGTACATATTGTTATTCACATATTAAATTGCCTGAAAAATAAGTGGTCAATACCAAAAAGTAAGAAAAAAATTTAAGTGAAATATTCAACAAATTTATATTGTAATATCCAATTAAAATGTGAATAGCCTCATCTATTTTTAAAAAAATAGAAGACACATCAATTGGAAGAATATATGAAAATGTCTTACAAGGGATAGTGAATATTTTGTTGTTAAATGGCATAACAAAACTAAACATAGATGGCAAACTTTCCAGATATTGGAAAATCAAAACTGTTTTTTTCCTGATCGCCCCTATTCGTGTAAACATAACCGCGAATACGTGTGAATTGTCAGCAATGTCAAAATTCGAAAAGTGACGTCTCCCATATATAAATGACGCGGTGAATTTCTATTTTGACATTCCTCATGTTTACAACTCTAATTTCGTGTAAGTTGCAAATTATTTTAATGTTGTACAATAATTTTCTTTATTATACTTTCTACGACAACAAAAAAAGAAAAATCAAGACATCTGGAGCAAGAAGAGATAATTTACTACAAAATACATCTGCCACTAACAAACTGCTTTTATGGGGATGTGGCAAAAGCAATTGCAATCGTTTGTTTACATTTTCTTGTCAGTAAGTAAAAACATTTTATGTTACTTTCAAAATAATTTATTTTACTTCTTTTTTACTGTAGGAACAATAAATGTAAATGTGATACTCAAGAGTATCACGTGAAAACATGTGAGTAAGAATTATACATTTTTATTTAATAATATTGTACATTTAATGCCTTTTTCTTTCCAGATTCAACATTTGGACTACAATGACAGAATGCATTCTTCTTACTGCATATGGTATGGCTACTTTAATATAAATACTTTATGTTTTTTTTTTCGATTTTTCTTTTGATTTTGTTATTCAATAAATAAATTAATTTAATGAAATAGCTTTTTTTTTTTTGGATTATGCAATTCCACACCACCTTTGAGGTATGCATGGTAGCGCGTTCACCGATTTGTTTTACTGGGTGTTCGGTTTCCCCTGTAAGCCTATTGCACCCATTCTGCATTCTAAAAAATGAAGAATTAAAAATAGTTTGACAAAAATGTACAACAGTTTATTTTTTGAAGATTGCTCACTGAAAGAAACTTGTTCCATGCCTACAAACTTACTTGGCTTCCTCGCATTCTGGGCGGTACGTTTTACATCTAAATACCCTTTTTTTTGTTTTCTCTATATTTATCCTTCTGTAAAACAAAAACGAATTAGTTTTATTAAATTAAAAAAATACATATTTACATATTTACTTCTTCTTCAATAAAACATTGACATTTGTTCATTTCACCACAATGTGGGTAAATTTTTCTTTTCACCATTAATGCTTTTACTAGGAGAGCATGTTCCGAAAAAATGTAGATTACAATTCTTGAATAAATTCTAATATCTAATCGAATAGATAGAAAGTATATATATGTATTATAATTCAATTGTTGTATTAATTTTTCGTAATAAGTAATAAATAAGGATTAATGATTATTTTAATTGTTTTTAATTGTGAAAATATAACTTTACGCAAACCTTTTGCAAAATTGAATTTAAAATATTGGTAAGAGCAACAAACAAAGTAAAAAAATATTGTGCCTCATAAATCTATTTGATACAACAGAGAATTGACAAGTTCTTTAAAAAAAAAAAATATGGGTGTGACTGTACACAGAATAGAGACAAAAATCTGAATTACACGGCAAATGGTAACTAACTTATATGAATTTCTAAATTTCAAAAAAAAAAAATTGTCTATGGTCAACGATTTTAATTTCAGAATTTCTATTTCTGTAACGCTATCGTTTGACCGATTATTTCCAAAAATTTCCGAGAAGGAAGCCCTTCACAAAGATCCTGTTGTAATGCTAAAATTTGGGGGGGGGGGGGGGGGTGTCGTGAATGTTAACGAAATCAAATTGGCCTAATGAAAGCAGTATACACAGTACGTAGATGGACACAACGATCGGGATTTTAAATGCTATACTGCTAGAAAGAAACCTATCGTCAGCGAGGCAATTTTGTAAATTTATTTATTTATTTATTTATTAATGCTTATTGCAAGCTTATTCTTAGAACTAACAATTTGCACTTAAAACTTTAGACAAAAACTAAAGGGTGAGAGTTTGGTGAGATGGTAGTCGAAGAGAGGCAGAATATCGTTAACTTCACGAAGCATTCTAGACATTGGCTCCAAGTGTCCGTAATTCGTTCGGTGAAGATTGAGCCGGAAAAGTGGAACAGACCTAAGATTGCGTGGGTTGGAATTAAAAGAAATAAGTCGAAGTAAAGAAGGACAATCGATATTACCAACTAAAATTTGATGAATAAAGAGAATGTCGGCAGCTTTTCGACGTATAGAAAGGGGTTGTAAATTTATAAGTTTCAGCCGGTCAGTATAAGATGGTAAGTTTTGGCTATCATCCCAGGGAAGACCACGTAAAGCGAATCGTAAAAACCTGCGTTGAACAGCTTCTATCCGGAGGCATATTCAAGAAGAGGCCTAACAGAGGTTATGTAAAGAGATTTGGTAACATAAGGATTGGAAAACTCCTTAGATCAGCGCTTGATGAAGCCAAGGGCCGAGTTGGCTTTCTTTATAATGTTATCAATGTGAGAACGGAAATTGAGTTCCTTATCACAGATAACACCTTAAATACGTAACTCATTCACTAAGGGAACAGGAAGATTAAAGATTAGATGGCAGCGAGGTGAAATAGGAGGCCGCTTATGGAATACGTTATAGCCTGACACTATTCTTGACGTTATGCTCAAGAAAATTCTTCTGACACCAAGTACAAAATCTATCAAGATCTTCCTGCAGTGGTAGGCTGTCTGAGGAAGAGGATATATATCTAAAGATTTTCATATCGTCTGCGTAAATAGATATGTATGAATTTTTAATGATGCAATCAATATCATTAATGGCCAGAATTAATAGTAAGGGGCCAAGGTGGCTGCTTTGAGGGACACCAGAGAAGGCTTTAATTGGGTCAGAAATCATGGACCTAAATAAAACATAGTACTGCCTTTGGTTTAAATATGATTGAACCCATGTTATAAAGTTTATTTGGAAACCCAGAGCTTTTAATTTCAGAAGGATTATATCATGTGAAATCCTATCAAAGGCTTTGCCGAAATCGGTGGCAATCACATCAACTTCATTTCCAGATTCCAGTGCACATAAAGTACTTGATACGAATTCCGTTAAGTTGGTGGTCGTAGATCTACCTTTGAGAAATCCGTGTTGGTTTTAGGAACCAATAGGTTTACAATGGAAAAGCTTAATGTCATAAATAATGCTCTCGAAAAGCTTAGGTATGCAGGACAGCTTAGCAATTGATCGATAGTTGGAAATATCATCTTTTCGGCCTTTTTTATGTAGGGGAATAACAAATGACCTTTTCCAGGTCAAGGGAAATAATCCCTGGGTGTTAGAAAGCTGAAAGAGAGCTGTAAGAGGTTGGGCTAGGTGCATTTCACATTTATTTAAATATATAGGGGGAAGATCATCAGGGCCGGCAGAATAATCATCTTTGAGGTTTATAATTTTATTTTTGACTTGCTCTAAATTTATAGACACAGATTCCAAAGTTGTTTGTGGGCAACTATTTAAGTAGGAAAAGTAAGAGTGGTCTGGCTCTTAGGAATGGGAGACGAACGCTTGGCTAAAAAAAATTGCGAAATAATTTGCTATAATTTGGGGATCGCCCGAGGACTTATGTAGAAAATTCAGATATGATGGATAGTTATTTGATTTACTTTTAGTTTTGATGAACTAAAAGAATCGCTTGGGGTCAGAAAAGAGTGTGCGGTCTATTTGTTTTAAATAGTTGTCATATAGAGTTTGACAAAGTACAGAGAAATTTATTTGGGCAGACTGGTAGTAACAGACATCGATGTCGGATCGCGATATTAAGTAAGTACGCCAGAGCTTATTTACGAAGAGATCGCAGCTCTTTATTGTACAAGGGTGGTGAAAATGAGGGATTCTTTCTGGGTAAAAAAGGTACAGATTGGGAGAGACATTTGAAAATTTTGGTATAAAAGGATTCAAGAGCATCGTTAACCGTTAGGTTGGGATTATCGTAAAGAAAGTCAAAATTGGCAATACTGAGGATGTTATTCAGTTTGGCGTAGTTAGCCCTATGAAAATTAAAATTGTAAGAATACTCATAAGAAACGCGATTAAGACCATTGTCATACGCCAACGTAAGAGAAAGGGGAGGGTGGTAACTTTCCAACTTAGAAGGAAGATGTCTGCTTTCTAAAACGATGCAGTTATCTGTATCAGTGGCGAAGACTAGGTCGAGTTGTCTGCCGATGTTATTGGTGACACAACTTAATTGATACAGACCAGAGTCAGTAAGGCAGTCGATGAAAAGATTTTCTTTATCAGAGGTTGGATTTGTTGCAGTAAAGTAAGACTGGTCAGTCTGAGCCCATACAAGCTTAGGTAGATTGAAATCACCTAAAAAAATAACTAAGTCGTTGGGATCAGAAACAATAAAAATGCTGTCGATTGCATCAACAGCTAGCTGCTAACCTTGAATTGGTTGAGAGGGGCGAATATAGCAGCAGCAAATATATAGGTTGCGCTTGCAAATAGGAATTCTAGCGCAAACAAATTCAAAGAATGCAGTGGATGATTTTTTAAAGGGTTTAGACTCGACACGAGAGTGTATAGCTAGAAGTACCCCACGGCCATATAAATTTTCCTCTTTATGTAGACCGTCGTCACGGTGTAAATCAAAGTCTTGAGAAAATAGTTCATTATTCTTAATATTAGGAGTGAGATTGGTTTCTGTGAGTTCAAAAATGTAGTAGGGCAGTATCTGCGAATTAAGATATATAGCAGAAATCTTAGTTCGTAATCCTCTCACAAAGTATGCGTTTGGAGCTTACGTGAGACGCAAAAGAAGAGAGATCATTAGCCACGTCATCAGGAGTCATATCTAATTGCTCATGAAAATGTATAAAAAGTTGCCGCAGATCATTGTGATTAGTGGGAAGGCCTTGCAGAATGGAAACCATTGCTTTGGTTTTCGTTATACCGTCTATACAGACAGAGTCTGGCTTATCATGTAAGTATGCGAGATATAAACGAACATTATCGTATAGTCTGCGGTCTCGTAGTCTAGAGAGAATATACCGTCTATTCTAAAAAAGAAGGTGGTGTGGTATGACTCTAGCCTAGAAGATGAGGAGGGATTTAAAATATGGGAGTGAATAAAGTTAGGGTATGTCTTTTTGTTTGAGTGGGATGAGGAGATGTTGTTTGGTTTTTAAACTGACTGAGAGGAGGATCAAGATTAGGAAGAACGCTTTGTGTATACGCGATTAGCAGTATGAAGTGAAGAGGGAGTGAAGAAAGGGAATGTCCCAACTTTAAAACTCCAGTTTGGAACCTTTGAATTTTTTTTGTGAGAGTTGGGCTTCGGTAAAGGGTTAGACTGCTGTTATCTAGGTTTAGTGGGATTTGAATTACTGGACTTAAAGGTAGTATCCTTACGTTGTTTGTTGTTTCCTCTATTTGGTTTTAATCCTTGCATGGTTATTCCACCCAGATTGATGACGTCGGAAGCAGGGTTGATGAACATCCATTCATATTTTAATGTGATGCTTACCTTGAGGGGGTTGGTGGAGATCTTACGGCATCAACTCATCAATTTTAAATTAAGATTTGAAGAGACTATTAGCCTGGCTCGATCGAGATGTGTACCTCTTTTTAAAAAGGCAACAGATTCGGCTTGGTTGGAATTGTTCTACTTTTTGATTCTCTTGTTCCACTCCGAAAGTGTCCATAAGGTGCCTAATGGTGAGATTGTGGGTTCAGGAGTTGGTGTATTTGGATTAATTTCCGGAGCGGGTTCAGGTGGAGGAGATGATGACCCAGGAGTTATTGGTGGTTCCATTATTACAGATTCAAGCATCTCAGTCAGAATCGAGGTGTTGTGTGATACAATCGGTAGAGCCTGGGATTGCACCGGTATATCGTCGATTTTACTGGAAGCTATCCGGATGTGATCAGCAATTTCGTTTAAAAGCGCGCGTGATTCGGTTATCTCGTTGCTTAAATCACTCATTTGGCACATGATGTTTATGAGCAACTGATCATTATTTGGCGGAGAGGGAACACTGTTTCGGGATGTACTTTGTAGATGAAAATCGAGGGAAGACTGTAGAGGACTTAAAGAGTCTGTTATTGTGGGGATGTACGATTTAATTATGGACTTAACACTATGAGATATGAAATTTTTTAAATCTTCACTAATTTCGTGTTTATCGTTTCGTTTAATTAAATCACTATTTTGAGCCAACTGCATAGATAAGTTTCTAAATTGACTCTTATTATAGCTTGCAGATTGTTCGAGGGAAATTGATAAGTCTTCAACTGTTTTTAAAATGTCATCATATTTGGTGAATTGATTTTGAATCGATTTCAATGCATGGTTGTTTTCCGCCGCAAAATTGTTGACCGAATCACTGAGACACTGAGACACTGAGATGTGGGACGGAGTGATGTCCTTGCACTCATCACAATAGAACAAAAAGTTGTTTTTAAAGTCCCTTAAATACGCAATGGATCTCTTACTTAAGCCAATGCATAGGGCGTGGAACGACTTGCAACAAAGACCACTGCAGATCACCATAACAGCATTTGGATCATTTGTTAAGGAGCAATTTGCACTTCCACATAATTCAGACATGATGACGATGAAGTTAGGGTAGGTCAGTTGAGAATTTACGCCAAAGGCGGTGAATGAGAATTGGGTTAACTTTAATATTATTAGGCACTTTAACTCAATAAACAAATCGAGTCAGCAAAATAGTTGAAAATGTACACAAGGGGCGGTGAATGAGAATTGGCTTATTAGGCACTTTTACTCAATAAACAACAAAGGCAATGACCGAAAAATAGCTTGTGCAAATTATTGCAAGTTAGTCAGGAACAAATTAAATGAAAATAAGTAAGCCGAGCGAAGTTTAAGCACGTCTTAACTTAATGAATGACAATCACACAGTGATCAAAAATGTTAATTTATTAATTATTGGTATTATATAATTAAGTTTTTTACTTAGCACATGTCAAACTAAAAGAACAACAGGGAAATTGAATTTAAAAAATGCTCTTAAATAACAATCCTTTTGATTTATACCCAGAGTCCAAAGTTTGGGCCTAAACATGGAAAATGGTTATACAAATGATTAACAATACAAGCTTTAGTTTGATTTCAAAATTGTACAATAGTAGTTCCAATCCATTTATATCTTGAAATGAAACATTTAAAATATGATTTTTTGCTTTTTTTAATTTTATTCTGATACTATCCCCATTTTGTGCACTTGAAACAAAAAAAAGGGTTTCTTTTCATATATTATATTATCTTAAATTTTTCAGAACGTTGAAATAAATATTCACAAGCTAAAATATTTTTCCCTTTACTTTTCCTTTTATTATGTTTATTATTATTTTATTATAACATTAGGTGAAATTTGCTGTAATTTTGTAAACTCTGACAGGTTCTAGAAATCAAAAATGTATTGCTAATTCACCTTTTTTTATAATACCGCGCGCGCACCAAGGGGTTACCAATACCCTTTTACAGGCTTTTCTCCAGGGCGCGGGCGAGTGGTGTACTAGTTCGAAACTAGCACTAGACGGGACGAGCCAGTGCATCCTCAACTATTGGGTCTTAGTACGTGTAAGTTGTTAGTTCGTTATATTTAGTCCAGCCAGCAACCACTCCAACATCAGTGGTATGCCTTCATGTCAGAGTTGACGCCGACGGGATTTTCAAATAACTACATACAAATTCTATGAAAAGTGTTTTTCAGAGAATTCCCTTGCACGGGATTCGAACCCGCGACCCTCTGTTTGAGGAGTCTATGCATGTACCACTACACCACGGCCAACCCCAACTGCAGTGTGCATTTGCGAAAGTTCCGGGTTAGCAAATGTATTAGTAGAGTTTAACATCTATTTTAATTTACTCGTGTAAAATGGTAAGTAACGTGATAGTTGGCTGGTACTGAAAGTTCTCGAAAGATTGCTGGGAGTATAAATATATATGTATATGAACAAAAGTGAATGAAGAATGAGATCTTAAATGGAATTTGAAAGATGAATTACGAACAGCGATAAACTGATTTAAGTAAGAGATAAAGTAAAGTAAAAGTTGTTGAGAAAAGCGATTGAATTATAAATTTTAATCGCATTGAAACATTTTACAATATTTTTGAATTAGGATAAGAAGTCATAATTATTTTTTATTTTGAATTTCTAGCATTCACTTAGCAAAAAGCTGACCAAGAAATTTTATACCAAAAAAGCATCAAATGAGTTAAGTGTGAATGTGTAAAATGGACTAAGTGAGAGTCATATTTAGACACGTGTGCACACAGTGGCAAAGCTTGTTAGTGTATAACTAATACTCCCGTCGTCCGGCCCGCTAGAGCTAAATGAATGTGTGAGTGAGCATGTGTGTGAGTCTGGCGGGAGCTGTAGAACGTAAATGATCTGGAAGTCACTTTTGTGACGATAGAGTCAGCTCATGTTTTTAGTGGTGCGAATTTTGTAAATTGAGAAAAGCAATTTTTTTTCTTTGAAGTTTTTTTTTTGTAGTAACAAAAGTTTTTAAAATAGAGTAATTTAAAGTAAAGAAAAAGGAGTGAAGAGACAACAAGAAAGATATCGGAGCAGGAATAGCGGAGCAAGGGACTGAGGAAAGGTTGATATTTATGAAACACAGCTCTCCACGAAGCTTATGTAACAAATCTCGGATGCGAGAAATTGGATTTTGATTCACTGGCAGCTGTGGACCCATACTGGCCTTGAAGTCTTCATAGATTCGAATATCTTTATTCACATTTAGCACTATTACTGTTGGATATGGCCACTGGGTACACTATGCTGGCTTAACCCATTTGGCACCAAACAACATTAGCGTAAAGTTTTTAGTAAGTTTCTTTTGTAGTCGCTTTCCTTTTATTCAGATAAAGGAAAAAGTAACTCAGAAACAAAATATCAACAAAGGACTGGGGGGCGGGGGAGGCGGGGCGTACTGTTGCGTCTACGCAACATTAGCGGGATCCGATATTTGAAATTCAAAAATTCACAATTACAAATGTTTAGATTCAGGATGATAAAAACATTTTTTTTTTTAATAAAACATTCTATTTAATCCAAAACAAATATACCTAAGAAAAAAAAAATCTGTTAAATATTTCTACAATCACAAAAAAAAAATATCCATGATAATGAATAAAACATTATCGGTGTAAACTTACACCACATTTTTGACACTTATAAATCGTTTGACTTCTACACACACGGCATATTAGACGAGAGTTTTGCGGGATTTTGAAGTGCTCCACCCGGTCTTTGCGAATTTCATCCAAAAAACGAGAATTTGAACTAGGAGCAACCGTTAAAGGCTCCATTGTTATGTATTGATGTTTGCAACTCATCAGGGGTCGTGTAACATAGGATCTAAATTTGAGCTGTGGTATTTTTCCTTTGTTCGCGATTCTGTAAATTTTCATGGCATTTACAATCGCACTGTCTATCATATTAATGAAAACTGGCCATTACCATTTTTTTCCCCTTATTTTTATTCTATTGTTAGCCACGCCGTTGTCATGTAGGTCTACTTCTCCCATCTACTTATTGTATGGACATATTACATTTGGCTGTTATATTGTTTCTTCTTTCTGCTTAGCATTTTTTACCGGTTCAACGCAATAATTATTACTTGCCACCGTAGCAATCGAATTATCGTTCCACGTAACAATGGAAATTTCATTTTTTTCGTCAAGGGCAGCATCAAAAGAAGTTCTTGCTTTTTTCCCAATTACTTTGACATTTCAAGAGGGCATTTTTCGGTTCTATTCTCTCTTATTGTGCCAGTGATAAAACATTCTTTGGCATACGATGTAAAAAAATTTTCAAAATAAGGGGTGGTTCATCGTAAGGTTTGATTTTCAATAGGCTTTTTTGCATGCAGATCATGTATGACTGCTATCAAACTGCTATGTCATTTTTGTTCAGTATCACTTGGCAAGTCATCACGGAAAGACTCACATCACAACAGCGTCTCCAAATTGTGAAGCTCTATTAAGAAAATCAGTGTTCTGTGAGAAATGCTTTTCCTGCGATTCGAAGAACTTACGGTGCGCATAATCGACCTACTGAAACCACTATTGCCAATACCATTCACAAATTTGAGTCCCCGTTTACATTAGTGAATAACACTCGACCGGTTAGACCACATCCAACACGTAGTGAAGGGACTATAGCAGCTGTAGCTGAGAGTGTACGCGAAGACCTTGGCGAATCGATTCGTCATCGTTCTCAGCAGCTTGGCTTCGCGTATTCGACAACTTGGCGTATTTTACGTGAGGATCTCGGCCTAAAAGCGTACAAAATTCATCATGCGCTTCTCTGTGAATGGGCTCTTAGAAAACTCAATGAAAATCCGGTGTGTTGTCGTGAAATTTTGTTCAGTGATGAAGCCCATTTCTGGCTTAGTGGATACTTTAATAAACAAAATTACCGTATTTGGGCTGATGAGCAAACCGAAGAGTACCAAGAGCTACCATTACATCCATTAAAAAAAACTTTATGGTGTGGTTTATGGTCGGGCGGAATCATTGGTCCATATTTCTTCGAAAATGAGGCAAATCAGAATGTTACCGTCAATGATAACCGTTACCGCGGACTATGTGCTTTCGGAATTCAAGGACATGGTCTCGGTTAGCTTCGGCTTCAACAAGATGGCGCTACGAGCCTTACAGCGCCTAGATCGTGCAATAACACACCTTTGGATTATTTTATCTGGGCATATGTAAAGTCTCAGAGTTTCAAGAATAAGCCAGCTACGATATACGCTTTGGAAGCCAACATTACTCGTGTTATCCGCGAGATACCAGCCGCTGTGCTCGAACGAATCGATCAAAATTGGACCTTCCGAATGGACTACCTCAGACGTAGTCGTTGCCAACATTTACATGATATCATTTTCAAAAAGTAAATCCATGAACTGTTCTTTTAACCGATAATAAAAATTATGTATTTTATTTTACATTATAAATCAAACCCTACGATGAATGACCCTTTATACACCCTTAAAAACACCTTTATGTATGATGTTTTTTTTTGGATCTGGTATAAAACTTAAAAAATCAAGAAGACCAAGACCATAAGTTTTTTTCACATTTTCCACCATAAGGTTTAAACATTAACCTTTTATAAACATTTTGGCAGAGTGTCTCCCAAAATAAGGAACCATTTACTCATCTATGGATATGTGTTATGTGGATATTGAGAATTTCAATTACCGGTCTAAGTTTGGAAAACTTGTCAGTTTTGTTTAGCTGCTTATCTGATAAATGCATGTATCGTTTGATTATACGGAAGGTGTTGCGAATCAAAGCGTTTTTAATCAATTTGATTATCCTAATCTTTATCCTTTATCCTCATATCTTGACCAATACATATCATATCACATTGGAGCAAGGTTTGATAACCCGAAAGAAGTTAGATCTCACTTAATCGTTTTAAAAGTAGTAGTTCTTGCTTCTGGTGTATTCCCGAGAAAAATTGATGATGATATCAAGTAAATGCCGATCAAAAAATAGTTCAAAAACTTTGGTTAGTGATTTTCGTCCATGCAAAAGCGATATATATTCTTCTCAGACCTTTTGTTCAAAATTTTGAGTGCTTGAAAAACAAGCTGGAATTTTTGTCCATTTCGGTTTTATGCTTTGGTCTGTTTTTTGTTTTTTCGGTTGTTGCTCGGGTTGTCACGTACTCAAATGTGATGAACTTACTTCTTTGTTCAAATTAACTTCAAACGTTTCAGCAATCTCTTTGTGAACAGGGTCTTCTCCAATAACATTATCGTCAATATTTTCTTCATTGGTTAGTTGATCTACTTGCGGGGGATGTAAATTACTTCATCATCAGACGTGATATCTGCAGTGTCGTCTTCCAATACGGTCAGCAACTCCTCAGCAGTTAAAGCTTTTGTTTTCGAAAGCCTACCAAAGGAAATCAAATTTCCTTTTTTGTTGAGCTCAACAAAATTATCAAAAAAAAAAAAAAATAAAAAATAAAAAAATAAAAAAAATCAAATTCTTTCATTCTCAAATTATACAATTTCTTCCGACTAAAATGGTGAACAATTTTTATTTACAATGGTGACACCATTGAACTTAAAAAAACAAAATTGTAATTACATTACGTATTTATTCACCGAAATCTCAACTAGAAATGATACGGAGCGCAGATGCACATGAAACTTTATTTTTATTATCTTTCACCAAAATTCGTTTATTACGGCTTATTATTTGACTCCAAAAATATTCCAAAAATTAGGTCAGAATAACTTTTTTTTTAGTTTTTATCAATGCTAAAAATGCTGAGACCGAAAACTCAAAAACGCACACATTTGGTACATCAATAATATCACCAAATAGTCTGAACACGACGCCCCCGTGCCCAATTGAAAAGGTATTAACTGCCCGTTTACCTTCACTTTTCCACTTCCACTTTTTTAGAATTTAACACTCAAGTGGGTATAACTACTCTTACATTTAAAATGCCTGAGCCCATGTTAAGTTATTAAGAAAATGAGACAGAGACAAAAAAAAATGTTTGGGATCTGTGGTTATTTCGCTCCATTGATGGCATCTAACATTTCATGGGGAGACTAAATTATAAGTGTAATTTGAGTTGTTGTATTCTACGCAGCCACTTATCTTACGTGATCTTAGCAGCCTGAGGAAAGGCCAAATAGAATTTGGAAGCCACTTACACTTGAGGCATAGCCACCCATCTCACTAAAGTGTAGATTTTCCACTGAATTATTAGGGTTTCTGCACTGCACTTTTTCCGACGAAAAGAACCATTACTCGAAATCAATTTCTCTTCAAACTTTTGGTTTGAGAAGATTTTGTTTGTAAACAGTAAACCAAACTGATTTTAATATTTAAAGAACTTTTTTTTTTAAATGGATAGTGTAGCTTTACATTTTCCGTTTTCCAATCAAACGCGGATTTATACAAACAGAAGGGTACGAGTTAATATATTAGGTATGTATTTTAATTCGTGCGGTTTTTTTTTCCAAAATTTGAACGTTTATTTAAGAAAAACATGTACAATAGTATTATTCATAGTATTGCCCATCTGAAGCTATGACTTTTTCCCGTCTTTCTGGCAATTTGTGGATCCCACCCCAAAAGAACTGCGCCGGCTTGGCAGCCAAGAATGAATTAAGCCAATTTTTGATATTCTGTTCTGATGTGAACCGTATTTCAGTGAGGGCGTTCTGCATCGACCGGAACAAATGGTAATCAGAAGTTACAAGGTCTGGGCTATACGGCGGGTGGGGTAAGACTTCCCATCCACTGTTTTCCAAATAGTTCTTAACCGGAATAGCAACGTGGGGCCGAGCGTTGTCATGATGGAAAATTATTGCTTCGTGTCTGGTCGCATATTCCGGGCGTTTTTCGGCTACTGCTCCTTTCAAACGGATTAATTGTGTTCGGTATTGTTGTCCATTGATCGTTTCGCCCGGTTTTAGCAGCTCAGAATACAGCACACCCATCTGATCTCACCAAATACAGAGCATTACCTTCGCGCCATGGATATTCGGCTTTGCCGTTGATTTGGCTGGTTGGCCGGTTTTCACATATGATTTTTTGCACTTGGGGTTGTCGTAATGGATTCATTTTTCATCACCAGTAACAATCCGATGCAAAAATGACTTCCTTTTGTGGCGTTCCAGCAGCATTTCGGACATGCAAAGCCGCATTTCGACGTCTCTCGGCTTAAGTTCATGTGGAACCCAATTTCCTTGCTTTTGAATATATCCAGCTTCCTTTAAACGTTTTGAAATGGCTGCTTGAGTGACACCCAAGGATTCTGCGAGCTCTTCTTGTGTTTGGCAACAATCTTCATAGAGTAATGCTTCCAGTTCTTCATCTTCAAACTTTTTTGGTTGCCCAAGACGGTCATCGTCTTCCAAGCCAAAATGACCACTTTTAAATCATGCAAACCACTAGCGCATGTTCAACATAAGCTTCCACCGAAATACGATGACTTTCGGCAGCAGTTTTCTTCATATTAAAGTAATGAAGAAGAACTCCCCGCAAAAACACTTTTTCAGGCACAAAGTTCGACATATTTGAGTGAAAAAATTATTGTTGTTTACGCTTCAAATGAATGACATATACTGAAATGACGTACAATGACAGTAGCTTTCCAACGCATGTTCCAATGGAATAATAAAAATAAAATAGTACAAGTTACGCCATCTCTTAGCAAACCGCACGAATTAAGTGCGTACGTAAAAAAATCACAGGTGATAATGGATATGCTAGATGACATGTAAGGAAAACTTAGAAAAATTAAAAAAAAAAAATATGAATACAAATGGATTGTATTTTAAGGATTTATTAAAAAATTCTGAATTAAATAAAAGAGCATTTCAATACGTTTTAAGTAGTTTGGAGTCAGACCTTCCGCCGTTTGTTAAGGCCGACCAAATTACCCCAAAGCATTTGGTCTGTTATTTTCTTCCTAATATAAAATAGTTTACCAATATTTTTAGAAACACATGTATTGAATATGTTTACTTACATTTTCTTCAAAAACCTTAGACCGCAAAGCAGAAACGCAACAAAATAACTGCAGATGATTCGATAACAGATTTGTATGGATGATGCCGTTTCGTTCATTTAGTGTGATTAAACAAACTGATATACCGATGGAAAATGATTCCTTTCGATTTTTTGGTGGAATAGACATTTTCGGCTTTCGAAAGATCATTTAGAATATGGCTGAAAAACTTTTACATTAGATTCGTTAAGTTTTTGATTACTTATGCACTTATGCACTTGCCTACTCGATGAGGCATATTTTGAAGTGTGGGGTTTACTCTCTAGAACTGTATCGTGGAGTGTAAGGAAAACGATAATATTCCGAATCACACAAACCACATGTGACCTACCACAATTAGCATTTAGTCTTGCGAAAAGGACATAACTCGCTACCTCCTTAGGACCGGCGACCCAAGAGGCGCACTTCTGTACAGACTTTATCATTGTTTTGTGGAACTCATATTGGCCTATAACAACATGCACGAGTACTTAGAAGTAATGTACTCAGCTATTAGGACAAGAAAATTAGGCGCTTTCAGTTGCCATTTGTGCAATATAATTGTATGATATTTTTTCAACATACAGTGTAATTACATTCAAACGAAGTGCAAACACTTATTAATCTCTCCTGCCTGCTCCTTATGAATTTTCTCTTTAATATATCAATCGGTATAATGATGCAGATTATCTAATCAGAAATTGTACGGTAAGCTGCTACCGCTCTTAGTGCATAATGTTGATTTAATGCTTTGATTCGTCTTTTGTATGATTTTACCTTCATGGCTTCAGGCAAACGGTGATCCGTAAATCACTACTGATGGAAATATGTTCTTTAAATATGTTAGAAGAAGTTTACTGCGCAATCATGGTTCTTCTAAATTCGGCATAAGTGTTCTTAAAATGTAAGTTTTGAGCGAATCATGTTTGGCATCATGATATATCTAGCGAATCATGATCATGATGATATCTACAGCTAACTGTACGAGTATTTAGAGAGACCAGCTTATGCCAACCACTGTCAGGCAATTACAATAATTTCATTGCTTGTTCGGAAAATCATTCCAGTAGTTTTGTTGCAGTCGCTATAGCGATATCTGGTATATCGCAAGTGCGAATTAAGTACAGAATCAGGGCGGACTTTTTATATGAAATCTCAGTACAAAACTGGTTGACAGGAATATAACTAAGAGTAAAAAATAATATTAATTTGTAAAGCAGGCTTCAGAGCACTGATTTAAGAAAATTAATATAACAAAATATTTATGTAACATACCATATGTTGAAGCATTTAAATTTTCACTCAATTAATTTATTTAGCTTAAAGTTAAAATATTCTCAACTCTCAACCCCACACGCTTGAGAATTTTTTTTATTGCAATTGTCCATTAAAATATTAAACAAACAACAAGAATGGACCGCCTCTTTTTCATTTTATTTAACTGTGATTTTAAACGTCCATGCGAGTTCCAGATTGTACTTATCAACTAAATTTTTTTTCGGAAATTTAACTCGAGCACAAGTTTTGTTTAAAGACCACTAAAAAAAGGGGAAACAAATATTTAAAATTTAGATCTAAAAACCATTTACATTATTACCTTTATGGAGGTGTTTGGCATACCAAGCAATACTATTTTTGAAGAGCCGTTTACAAGTCCTCTTATGGAGCACAAATCAATTTCATTGTCATCATATGGATAATCTAAAACAATGGCGTAGACGCTTGTGTCTCCGGGTGCCTTTGATTTACTTGTATACCATACTCCAGGAGTAATAGAGTCATTTTGAAATAACCAAGGCTTACTACTGTAAATAGCTTCACCGTTTACTTTTAACCACTTCCCCATATCACGGAGTCGTTCTTCAAAAATCGGCTGAATAGTTCCATATTTTGTAGGTCCAACATTTACAAGTATATTACCACCACAGCTCACTGTTGTAACAAGTTCTATAATAAAATAATCATATATCTGAGTTTTCTCTTTCTTTCAATACGTATGTAAATAATTTTTTTTAACCTTTGATAAGTTCTTTCGATGTCATATAATCAGCCAATATTGTGTCAAACCTCTGCCCCCAACTAGTTTTGTCAAGTGTAAAAGCGTTTTCCCACTTGTGCATTTGCAACACACCTTTAGATGAAAGTTAAATAATTATATTAATGCTCGTATATATACATAATCTAATGAATCCTTGTTAAATAGATCTGGTGCTTAAGTGACTATTTATTTATTTTTGAAATTTAATGGTTCTAAATCGTGCCATCACAGCACTTGAAAAATAAATCGCGGACTTGTTCCAAAGACCACCGTGTCGTAAACTAAATTAAAGACAAATGTAACATTGGCAAAATACTTAGCGGTGTACACATTCGATTTTGACAATCAAAATTTTATACTGTCAGTTTGACAGCGCATGAAACCACATTGATCTTCCCGGTTTTTTGCCAATTTGTCTTCATCTTCGTCAGCCGCCAGGTCATCTGTCAGAATACACCAATAAGTAAGTAAAACTAAATTTGTAAGATTTCCAAATTTTCTATTTTTAAAGAGAATAAACAGCAGCTCAACAGTAGCGACATTTAAATGCTCGTTTAATTTTGATTGGTGCGGCGGGGCCGACGACATCTTTATTCTTTATTGTATTGCAACAATTTGTCCAAAGCCAGTGTAAGAATTTTAAAACATTAATTGACCAGCCCAACTCGCAGCCAGCGGACAAATCTAGCCTACCCATCCCGCAGTCAGCGGAGGAATTTTTTGCCAGCCCATAGCTAATAGTCGCCAGTATTGCCCAAATCGTTGCCACTAGATATCCAACCAACGCCGTAGTTGCAGAGCTGAGTCTTTCGTTGTCCAGATTAACAGCGCGTGAATTCAGACTCTTTTATTGCCAGCGAATATTGCTGTCGAATTTTATATCCAATGCCCATTGGAAAGCGGAGGACGAGGCAATCTTTAAAAGTTCGCCAAGAGTATAATGATCCTACAGATACGTCCGACGTAAATAGCCCATTAGAGGATGAAAATCAAACGACATGTGAGGCAGAAGTCAACATGCCAACTTCGTTTGCTTCGTGAACAAACAAGGAGAAACGGGAACGCCAACGCCTTGAAGGACTGTTATGTGAGCAGCAAGCGAAATCAGCAGCGCCCATTGACAGTGTGTCTGCATCCAACAGTTCCACTATGCGTGCTGCTCCCGTAAGCTCCACGTCAGTCCCACCTCCACCTGCAGTTTCAACACGACCGCCGCCACTTTAGTTTCACACGCTCTTGCGAACTCTAATTTCAGGAATCAAAATGCATCACTAGAAATCAGTATGAATTTGCAGATGCCATTCACACCACATGGAGTGTATGCTTGGCCACCAGTGCTTTCATCGTCGAAGAATTTTTCTCAAAAGCTACCCACAAAGTTAGTTCGCCTTTCACCCAGCAGCATAGCAGCCACTGATGCCGTTTCTACCTTCCTGCCACCGCTAAATCCTCTCTAGACTCCAGACATCAGCGCTACGTTCCTGTGCTCAGATCTTTTTATCCCCGAGCTACTCAAAAGCCATCTACATCGTCGGCTATGAATGGATATGACCGTAAGCTACACGATTTGCTAGAGTTTCGTGGAAGGTCCGAGGAATGGCCTATGTTCTGCACGGCCTTCGCAGAATCTTCTAACATGTTCGGATAAAGTAATGTTGAGAATAAGTTCCGCCTGCAGAAAAGTGTAAGGGGAGAAGCGATGGACGTGGTCGAGTCTTTACTCATCCACACCAATAATGTCCAACAAGTAATGGCTAATATGGAGTTCCGTTTTGGACGTCCGGAATGTAACATTCAAAGCCAACTGAGGAAGGTAAGGGCAATTCCACCAATTCCAGAGAATAAATTGGAGAAGATAGTGCCATTCGCCACAAAGGTGCAAAATTTGCCTGTGTTTCTGGAAGCGAGTGGAATGCAGCAGCATATTGCTAATAGCACTTTATTAGATAAATAAAAGGTTAGAGTGAGTACAATACAGCGTTTGTATTCAGCCATACCCGACAATCAAATATTTTAATGCTTAGCCCGATTAATCTGTATCATAACGCCAACACCAATGCTTTCATCGAGTCGAAGCGACTCGCCAACAAGGCCAAGAACGGAAACCTGTTACATACTACCCGAACGACAACGAAAGATGGAAAAAAACAGTGCCGATTCTGCGAAGGAACGTTACATTCAATAATAGAGTGCAGCGATTTCACCAAATTGCAGATGTCTGCCAAATGGGATTTGGTGAAGAAAAACACAGTACTAGGGCATGTCGTATTAAAAGGTCATGCGGTATTGCCAACTGCAAAAAGTTGCATCATCAGTCTCTTCATGACACGCAACCTATGAAGTCATCGCTGAAAGTTTTGGGAAATGAAGCGTCTGAATCCGAAAAAACCGTGCTGAACTGTGGTGGCCATAGAATCCACTTCAAAGTGTTGTCCATCAGGATGTACAATGGTAAGACGATGATACTTGCGATGGATTTGAAGAGAAACAAACTCGAAAAAGTCCTTCGTCTTTGACATGACAATAAGCGCAGACCAGGAAGAAGCTGACAGATTCGAGTTATATGGAGTTCAAACAGTTGAAGAACTTTACCGGCTAACCCAGCCTTTCTCCATCTCAGAGTCGATCCTGCAAAGCTGACCGGAAATCTATCTGCCCGATTATAATAAAGCCAAACCAGAGATACTTATCGGGTTGGACAATAGCTACCTCGGGGCGCCAATGGACATTGTTGATTGCCAGGAGGAGGGGCCTATCATAGCGCGGAAGAAACTTGAATGGGTCGCATATGATAGGATGCCTTCTAGGAAGGAAGGTAATATTCAAGAAAATATCATGCTCGACGATTATTTTTGCATCGAAAGCCTTGGAATTACAAAGCCATCGGAGACGTTGGTATCCGAAAAAGACAGAAGAGCATTACAATTTTTTTCCGACAGCACGGTGAGACTAAATAAACACTGCCGCCGTTAATGGATCAGCTCCCGGTGGACCGGTCGCTCTTTTTACTTGCCTAAAGGTTAGATCTGGTTATCTGGAGATAGCGGCGAACTTGTCAACTGATGCGTGTATCCTGTGTATCTGTAATTTTGTAAACCGACGTGGAATCCCATTGCGTATAAGGAGTGACAACGCGACAAATTTCCAACAGCTGAAGAATCATTTCTGGAAACGATGGATTCATGAGTATCTTATGGTTTGAGATGGTGCCACCATTGAAAGTTTGAAACCTAGTTGGGCGACGTTAATGCGCCAAGGAGCCAGTAGATCCAAAGAAGGATCACTAAAATGTTCAAAGGGCCTGATGGACATGTACGCTCAGCTGAAGTTAAGACCGCAATTAGAATTCTACGAAGGAACGCCGTGAGACTTGCCTTGCTAGATGTGAGTGAGGCTTTTAACATAGATGTCTTCATCTTTGTCAGCTGCCAGGTCATCTGCCAGAATACACCAATAAGTAAGTAAAACTGGATTTGTAAAATTTTCGTAATTTTGTATTTTTAAAGAGAATAAACGGCATAAACAGCAATTCAACAATAGCGACATTTAAATGCTCGTTTTATTTTGATTGATACGGCAATGCCGACGACATCCCGGAAAAAGATAAGTATCAAAAATTTAAAAATCAACTTATTTCGCATGCCAAGCCACATCCGCGGCATTCTATCAGCAATCATGGAAATTAAATTACATGCGGTGGCGAAATTAGCGGACCAGATTGTTGAGAGCACATCCCCGACAAATATCTGTGTGATAACATCCAATGGAGACAAAATGTTTAAACTCGATTAAGCATCATAGAAGCGACTTTAACATCCCTTACAACTCTAATTCAATCTTTGACCACGGGACGCGACAACAACACCAAGCCCCGGTCTCACTCTAGATCCACCAGCCAATCACAAAATTTGCTACTACCATTGGCGATTTGGAAATAACACAAAAAAGTGCAGCCTACTGTAAGTAGTCATCATCCGTTTAGTGACATCCTTAAAGAGTTCATTTCACCAACCACAGCGCCCCCATCACCTTCAAGCCTCAGCTCCAGGTACCACTTCATAATTAACTCAGGTCAACCGGTATCAGAGCGTCCAAGACGTCTTACACCAGACAAACTCAATCAAGCATAAGCGGACATCCACCTTCTAAGAGAAAAGGAAATCTTCCACCCTTCTAGCAGCCCCAGGGCCAGCCATTTGCAGGTAGTGAAGTAATACATGGTCTGAAAAGTGCCCATGTAAGTGCCGTTTCTAAGAGAGGGCACCACTTGAATTAAATCCATACCATTTTCAGTTAGAACCAACCTTCAAAAGATACTTGTATAAATTTGACGGCTGTCGGACGATTAGTTCTCGAGATATAGCGTTGTGAGTGAAGCAACTTTTGTTATTGTGAAAAAAATGGATTCAAAGCAATTTTGTGTGTTGATTTATCATTGCTTTTTGATGGGAAAAAATGCAGCCGATGCAAAGAAATGGCTTGATAAGTGTTACTCGGACTCTGCACCAGCCGAACGAACCATTCGCAAATGGATTGAAAAATTTAAAAGTAGTCATACAAGCACCGAAGATGATGCACGCAATGGACAAAATGATTACGAATGACCGTAAAGTGAAGTTGATCGAGATAGCTGAGGCACTGAAGATATCAAAAGAGCGTGTTGGATATATCATACACGAATATTTGGACATGCGAAAGCTCTGTTCAAAGTGGGTCCCGCGTTTGCTCACAGTCGACCAAAAACAACAACGTGGTGATGATTCAGAGGAGTGTTTAAAGCTGTTCAACTGCAATAAAGCCGAATTTTTGCGTCGATGTGTGACAATGAATGAAGCTTGGCTCCATCACTTCACACCAGGTCAAGTCGGCAGTCAACTCAGTGGCGAGCAGGCGACGAACCTCGTCCAAAACGACCAAAACTCAACAGTCGGCTGGCAAGGTTATGGCATCCGTATTTTGGGATACACATAGAATAATTTTCATCGACTATCTCCAAAAGGAGCTGATTATCAACAGCGACTATTACATTGCGTTGTTGGAGCGTTTGAAGGACGAAATCGCAGAAAAACGGCCGCATTTGAAGAAAAAGAAAGTGCTGTTTCATCAAGGCAATGCACGGTGTCACAAGTCGATGAAAACGATGGCAAAATTGAATGATTTCGGCAACGAATTGCCTCCCCACCCACCGTATTCTCCAAATTTGGCCCCCGGCGACAGTTTTAATTATAGAGAATGGTGTTATGGAGTCAGTGAAGAGGGCGCAAGCGAAGGATGAGTTTTTCAAGGTGCTCATAAAAATTCTTAAATTGTCAAAGGAGTATGAAGACTTTGTTCTACGAGGCGTGGTAATCTCCAAGCATGTAAGTGGCGATTATCTTTTGGTTGTACCAAAGCCAATACATCGGCAGATCTAGCAGAAAGTACACGAGCAAGGACACTTTAGTGACCGTATAGTTGAGGTGTTAAATCGACGCGATTATTTTATACCAAAGTTGTCCAAAATTATAAACGCGGTTTCTGGAGCTGTGTAAGCTGTATTCATTCATCAAGAAGACTGGCAAAGACGAAGAATTCCTTAATCCTGTTGATAAGATGGACGTACCTCTTCAACTTTTCATATGGACTACGTAGGTCCCTTACCGTCCACGGCGAATAGTTATTAGTTTTTATTCATAGTTGTTTACGCGTTCTCAAAATTTGTTTGGATATAACCGGTGAAAGGTACAGCAATGGATGAGGTTCTGAAGAAACTGGAGCTGCAGGCCAATGTTTTTGGAAATCCACACAGGTAAATCACAGATAAGAAATCAGCCTTCACCTCAAACCAGTTTAAGCGATATTATACACGATGATTTTGCAACAACTGAGTTCCTAGATTTAACGTGCAAGTTAAACGACTTAATAAAGTCGTTATTGAAGTCTTGTCCAAGCTTTCGGTAGAAAACATATTAAAGTGGTACCAACATGTAAGCCGTGTTTGGCGAATTTTGAACCTTACAACCTTAAGATTTTTACGAGCTAAAAGCTGGCCCAAATACTAGAGGATGAGATGTGCCCAAGCTTTGAACATGAGCGCCGAGGTTGCAAGAGGAAAATAAAAGATTATATAAGTATACAAGCACAAAATCGGTGATCTTGTGGCTATACAGCGCACCCAATTCGGAATAGGTCTCAAGCTGTTTCCCAAATTTTCTGGCCCGTATCAAGTTTCAAAAGTCAAATATACAATGATACAAGATACAAGATACGCAATGACAGATACGATGTCAGCAAATTCGGACAGCTGCTGACTACATGAAGCCGTGGAAGACATAACTAGACTAAACATAACCTGACCAGTACCCGATTCCCCACATCATGATTTTCACGTATATCCTGAACCAAAAAACTTACTTCACAACACTCGACCTAGACAGTACCATAGACCATGAATATTTGAATTCATTTTCATGCCGTTTGGCTTAAAAAACGCGACACAAAGTTTTCAGAGGCATATGGATTTGGTACTTCGTGGACCTGACTTCGTTTTTTGCTTCGTCGACGACATAATAATTTTTTCTGAATCATGGACTTACCATCAACGTTAACAAGTGCGTATTTGGAAAAACAAAAATTGATTACCTAGGCCATGCCATCAATAAAAACGGTAGTAAACCACCAGAAGGCAGGGCGAAGGCCATTAAAGACTACCCCAAGCCTTCCACTATACTGCAACTCCGACGGTTTCTTGGAGTTATGAATTACTACCGGCGTTATATTAAAAACTGCGCTCACATCCAGGCTCCAATCAACGCATTCTTAAAAGATTCAAAAAAGAAAGACACATGGCAAGTTCTTTGCTCATAACAAGCAAAAGAAGCCTTCATTCTGTGCAAAGAAAGCATTGGGAAGGCGACTATGCTAAACCATATCAACCCGGAAGCGACACTTATCCTCTCAACTGACGCATCTGATATCGCAGTCGTTTAATAGTAATATTTTTTAATGTACAACCAATTGGATTTTTTTTTTCAAAAAACTAACCTCAGGGTATAAGCAGTACTGCACCTACGACCGCGAGTTGCTGGCACTATACCTTGCAGTCAAATTTTTCAATCCCCTGGTTTATGCCCTTCAACAAAAATCGGACAAGCTATTTCAAAGAAGACTTCGCCAGATTGATTTCATATCTCAGTACACCACAGACATCCGATACCTATCTGGAAATGAAAACGTGGTACCTGAAGCCTTATCACGCATTGAAGCACTTTTTTTTTAACAGCAAACATTGATTCTCGCGAACTACAAGCCCTGCAATCGAAAGACATCGAGCTTCAAGCTATCATCGACTAACAGAAAAGTACATCTTTCAAGTTGCAACAGGTTATGATCGAGCCGAATTGCCAAATCTGGCTTTATCAGACCATTCATTCCAACTTGACTTAGGTGGAAGGACTACTTCCCGACAACTTTTCTAGAAATACTATACATATAGCCAAGCATTAGAAAGGACGCATTGAAATTGTCTCGCACATGCCTACAATGTCAACAGTCTAAAGTTCATTAACATAATCGACTTGAAAAAAAAAACAAAATTCTTGCTCCTGACCAACGATTTCGTCATATTCATATCGATCTGATAGTATGTACTTCCTTTATGTCAAGGATACAAAATTGTTTGATAATAATCAATCGCTTCACAACGTGGCCAGAAGCTGTACCACTCAAAGATATGAACGCAGACACAGTAGCAACTGCTTTCTACGCGAATTGGGTCGCACGCTATGGCACTCCAGAAATACTAACAACCGACCAAGGTACATAATTTGAATCAGCTCTTTTCAGAGTCCTCACCAACATGTGTGATACTACAAGGGTAAGAACATCACCATACCACACAGCATCGAACGGAATGTGTGTCATTATAAATCAACTTGAATAGACGTACTTACTTTCACATCTAATCGACACGCATTCTAGGAAAAACATTGCGATGCAATCTGACATCTGAGGCCAACACAATCGGCACATCATTCAACGAAGAAAACACTCATTCTTCCCAACTTATATAGTTGCTCGCATGTTTTTCTTCGTTCGGAAGCATTCAAGAAACCTCTTGAACAACCATATTCTGGAGCGTGCTTAGTTCTCACCAGGATTAACGACCATCTCTTCACTATTCAAGCAGCAGGACGAACTCTCACCGCATCAGTCGAGAGATTAAAACCAGCACATTTAGAAGCAGACCTGGAAGTCAGCGAAATTCAAGAAAAAAATGTAAACAAAAACAAAAAAAGGTTTCGTTTGACACTTCATTGTCATCGTGACAAAGACACTAAGGGGATTATACCAGCTGCTGGGGAAGAAAAGCATTTTATCTTGGATAGCTTGGATAGCCACACAAAATCAAATTTTCGCGTCTTCTGCAATCATTAACAGCTAAAATGTTTGCAATACATTTTTGGACACAATTTTGATAGGTGCAAAGTTGCGATAGCAATTCTGCGGAAATTAGGTATGTACCGGGACTGCAAATTTGTACAAAAATTTGTTCCCGCGATCAAAAGCATTTGTTAAACGGAACGCATTTGAGACAGTAATTCATTTCCCCACCCTGCCAATTCTTACAAATTTCTATACGAGATTTTTCTTTAGGCAGAAATTGTAAAAAACTTCAAATCAAATTGCAAATCTGCCAAATTCGTAAATGTTTAAATTTGTGGGAATTGTAACAATTTTATGCGAATTAACTCAAAAGATGACTTGGACATGGACAAAGAAGAGAAAAAGAGCTTCATATTAAAGCAAATTGTTCGCTTAATACAATAGAAATCACTAAATGCATATTACATCAATAAAATAGTAATAATAACCAACTAAGGAAATTCCCCTTGCTTTCTTTTTCTCGTTCGTTTTATTTTTATTTGTTGCTTTTAACGTCTAAAACAGATTTTACAAAAACGTGTTAAAAGAGAATTTATTCCCACTACATAAACTTTTTTACAAGAAATCACGAAATTGTGTTCGTTTCATTAATAGGTCTGTTCCAGGACTCCAAATTTGTAAAAGAGAAAGAACCGTCAAATTCGTAAAATTTTTAAGCTGTATATATTACGGCAAATTAATTTTAATTCATTTACTCAAAAGATTACTTGAACATGGACAAAGAGAAGAAAAAAGAGCTTCATATTGAAGTAAATTGTTGGCCTAATGCAATAAAACTCATTAAACGCTTGTTACATCAATAAAATAGTAACAATAACCAATTTAAAAATCTTCCTCTGCTTTGCAATTTCTTTTTCTTTTTTTTTTACTTGTTACTTTTGACATGTCCAACACACTGTTCTAGCGAGATTTTGGGTTTAAGATACAATTTATTCCTACTCTTCAAAGAGTTAAGCAATAAATTGTCTTTTACAAATTGTTACAAAAATCGCTCTTTAATGCTTTCAAGTTCTGCTGCACTAAATTTGTTTACATTTATGATTTCACCCTATCTGTTTTAGTGCACAAAAAAAAAGTGTCAGTGAATGTCAAAATGCATTTTTTTGCCAAAGTAACACTAAAAATTTCTTCGAAATTATTATTATTATAATACATAGATAGATAGATTCGATTTATTATTGTTTATGATTTACATTTTACAAAATTGATTTTCTTTAATCGTTTAAGCTTGAAGTTGCCGTCTACCCGATTGACATCAGTTAAAAAATAATATATTTTGTAGAAAGTTTGTTCTAAAATAAAGTATTAATAATTTATTTTTTAAATACAAATACGTATTTAAAATACGTTTTAAAGGTTGTGAGAAATATGGGTGTAGACTGATCGGTGCACTGATGATTTAGCCTCGTTTATGCAGTCCATTCTGTATTGTTCATCTACCTTAGCAATAAGAGTCAAGAGTCGTTTATTGAAGTACCTTCTATTTTCATCTATTATTTGTAAATTGGTTCCACAGTAGTTCGAAAGTTATTCCAATTTGTTATACCAAAGATTTTTCTTCTCGATCGCTTATAGTGCTAGAATTTTAGGAGGTCGTTCATCTGGCATATTAAGAACTTTTGTAATATAATCAACATAATACTTGAATGTTCTTATGAAAAGTAGTGACATGCTTGTCTCAATTATGATTATGTAGTTAGGGATATTTTTGGGTAAACAAAAGCAACTTTTTACGAAGTACCTAAGAAGTTTTTCGACAGTTTCATACTTTTCCCAGACCTGTGCTGCATACAACATAACAGATTTAGCCACTGCAACAAAAACTTTATATTTGACGCTATGATTTATTGTTTTGTTCGAAAAGCAATATTTCCATGTTGCGTTTATCACTTTTTGCTTTAACTAATTTGTCGTTTAGGTGATTTTCCATATTTAGGTTGCTCGTTATTGTTACTCCTAGATATTTGTAAGCTCTTACGATTTCGATTGGCTGTCTGTTAAAATGCCATTTCTCGATCCTGGCTGTTCTACTCGATCCTTTTCTAAAAATCATCACCTTTGATTTGCCCAAATTTACCCAAAAATCGGCCCAAGACGATTAATCAACAGCTGGAGAGTTTCGAGTGAATAAGCCAACAGTACAACGTCATCTGCAAATAGAAGAACATCAGATCCGTCACATACAGTCGACAAATTTCCATCGTAGATGTTCATGCGCTTTTCCAAACTTTCTTGACATTCCACTGTATCAAAAGCAGCTTTGAAGTCGACAAAAAATACGTATAGCTTCTTGTTTTGTTCGATGAAGATACTGGCTATACTCTGCAGTATCCTATCTGATCCTGGTGATTTTCCATCCTTAAATCTCCTCAAAACATTGAGCACTTTCTAATGTGTTATAGCAGTATCTAAAATTTCGTTTGAATATTCAGGTTTTGTCTAGTGGATAGGTGGGGTAAGAGTCTCAGGGCTTATTTTTGTACTTATTTGGAGTTTTTTCACATTTAATTGGTTTACGGCCATCCAGAATTCTTTAGTATCTCTGCAGTGAGTAAGCTTAAGAGCCTTGTTTGCTTTTACATACAAGGAGTCACTGTTATATTTTCTGAAGGCTTTCAGCCATTCAAAAGATTTCTGACGTGCCTTTTCACAATCTACATCGAACTACTTTGATTTTTCTAAGATACTCTCTGCAAACCGGATACGATGATTTAATTATATCTCCGATATCGCTTACCGTCAGTTGGCCATCTGTTGGGAGGTTTCGGTCGAGATTGTATCTATACTCATCCACTTTAACTGCTTTCCATCATAGTTTGTGGGGAAAATTAAGTTAGTTGTTTCATCTCGACCTTTGTATTCTATTTCAAATTCTATTATTAAGGGCAAATGGTCTGAATATGGAACACTGAGAATTTTGAGATCCAATTTCAACTCAACTCAATGACTGAACATCGTTGCTGACCAATGAAGGTGTATTCTCCTTACTTATCCAACTCAAAAACTCCATATATTATCCGAAATCCGAAGGAATTGCAGAGATCTAGCAATTTAACTCCTCTTGCACTAACACAATAGTGTCTTTTGATTATCGTTGTTTTCCCGCATATTTGTTTTCTCTTCCTTCTTCTGTACCTATTCTAGCATTCAGATCGCCAATTACCAAAACATTAGCGCTTTCGCTGTGTTCAATAAAACTATAAGGTTCATTAAAATCTCGTTCCCAGTGATTACAATTTATGTACGAAGGTATTATACAATTTTTAGTTTCCCTTATTATTTCAAGGATATTAATTTCATCCACAAATTAAATTTGCACGTTATATTTATTAGAGACTTTTTGTGACCAAAATAGCACCCTCCGCTCGCCATTCCTCTTGAGTTTTGTCTTGTCGGAATCCAAATAAACTCAAAGCTGTTAAAACTATTTGTATACAAATTAAATTCGTCTTCGATTAAAAATGTTTAATATAAGAGCACGATATCAAAAGTATTAATTAAATTGAAAAATTTTTTGTATAGAGATTTATTTCTTAAGCCTGATATATTATAAATAATAATTTTAAGATTTCTAAAATCAATATTTTCACCCTATACTTTAAAGGAATTGCTGTTGGTTGGTGTATGTACTAAACTGCGCCCATCGAGAAAACTAGGTGGCGCGCGATGACCTTGTTTGATGTACCGAGGCGGGTAGATCTTTAGACATTGTAATTCCAGTGTTACGCAGTGTATTGGATGATTTGAGGGCCGATATTATTTGTTATTTTGACTCAAGTTTGACAATCAAAGTTCTTTCCCTTCGAATTTCCCGATCTAATTTCACGAATTTGTAGATTTTCAACAGGTGGTTTTGGTTGTATCGAGTTCTTTTTTATCTTGACCTTCCTGGATTGTTACTCGCAGCATCAGATTGTTTTCGATGTTCCGTACTTGTGATTTTTGAAGATAATAGAATATTGGTTTCCATGATTTTTGTCTGGGCTATGATAATTGCGTTGATGTCACTTTTTTTATCTATCCCTGCCGTTTTCGCAATTAGAATCACCTCCAGCATAATGCAGAGATCATTTTTGGACATTGATCCCACTTGCTCTGCAGACATTTTTATAGACGATTGCGCCTTTTTTGATGTAGAGGTCTCTGGTGAAATTTCTTGCACTTTTCTTTTGTTTAAAACTTTGGAAACTATTAAATAAAGCTTAATGTTCTATAACTCACTTGAAATTTAATTAATTTCGAATTAAGGAGTCTTTATTTACACTTTATTTAGGTTTAAGTGTTATTTTTTATTAAAGATTAAATTGACTTTTCAATTCTAAATTCAAAGAAATTTAACACAAACTTCTTAGCTTATTTGACAGCTGTCAATCTCGTTATTATTATTATTATTATCATCATGAGGGTAATAAAATATTTATTAATCGTGTTTTCATCTTTTATTTTTCAAATACATTTGCTTGCGAATCAATTTAAATCATTTTGAACACTTAAGGATAATAATTTGCCCAAACAAATAAATCTTGTTTGACAACCAATACTATTTGACGTTTATACAATACATTTTGACATAAAATCCAGAACAAATTTTAATTCTCACATGAAAACGAAGAGCAAAATTTTGTGACACCCTTCAGTTTACAGTCAGTTCAGTTTTTCAGATGAGCAGCTTCCACTGACAGCAGTTCTGGTACGGTGACTCGTTAGAGAGTGAAATAGGTGTTGAACTTCACAGAATTCGACGTAAGTAGCTTAAGAATAACGATATAATCGCAACTGTATACGAAAAATGTAAGGGCAATAACTTTCGGGAGGAGCTGATTATAAACAAAATATAAATGATTTTGACGATTCAAAATGAACTTAGGCGCTTGAAATACGTATATTATATATTTATATCGCACTTAAAGAAAAAACTTATTTTGTGTGAAATATAAAAAATTAAGAAATATTTGGCTAATTATTCTCTCAGTTAGATTTCTTTATAATCTGCCTTAATAAGCTAAAAAGTTAATTTAACTACATCGGCTTCGTCCAAGGCTTAATTATGACTTTTAAATATATTATTTTCTCATCAGAAATAACGGCATTAGTTGAAGGATATATGTATATATTGTTTACCTGTTTAAAGACAATTATTGCGTGCATTCAATACACGAGTTTGCACCTTGAACATTACAAGTATGTATGATACTGAATTGAATATAGAAAATACGAGTTATCATTTGTAAAGATTTTGTACACATTTTTTGGTTATAATATATAGTATATCTTTTTAAAAACAAAAATAACTAAGCCAATATTTTTAATTAAAAAAAGGTTAAATTCACACACTTACAGTTGTTGCAGTGGACATATTTTCGACCCATTCATTCCACCTTCTTCACCTATTTTTTTTTTTCTTCAAAATATGCCACTAAGCCTTTTCATTGATGACACTTTAATCGGGTATTTTCAGATCAGAGGAAAATACTTTTCCTTTTGCATAGGAATTTACCATTAATGATGTAGGTAATAAATTGTTATTCCTCGAAAAAAATGTGCATACCGTGCATTTTCAGTTTACTGTGCTAAATCATTTTGGGAGATTTTTAAACTTAAAACTTGAATCTAAATATGATTTTGGGAATGCTGGTAAGATAGCTAACGGAAAATATTAAGTAACGTTATTCAATCCAAATTAAAATTATTGTTCCATGAAAGATAAAATTATTCTGACACATGCCTTCCACATTTAAATTTAAACCAACATACATGCAAATGCGTATTCAACACTTTTATACTCTTTACCTGGATTATATCTATCTGAACAAGTCCAAAAATCTCCGTGTAAACAGTGAGTTCCGAATCCCCATCTATCATTCGTTACCACTGTGTCTCGTACAGGACTTTCATTATAAAGCCTGCATTAAATCAGAGTATATAGTAAAGCTTTTTTTTTTTAAAGATAAGACCTATCTCACAATACCTACCAAGCAATAAAATTTGTTGAGTTCCAATATGGCGGTGGTGCTTCCCAATCACCGTCCGACCAAATCACCTCAGGACGGTACTGTGTAACCAGTTCATATAATTCAGGTAGCATTTTATTTTGCACATATTTATTTTGTAAAAATATATGTAACTTATCCTCTATATAAAGTCGATTAAACCACTCAAACAATGAGTAATATAGTCCGAACCTAATGGAAGTTTTTTCGCGAATAGCCGACGAGAGTTCACCTAAAAGTGATATATACTATTTAATATGGAGCTTCCAGCGTAAATACATATGTTTTTTTATCTATACCAATAAGATCGATTCCTGGGCCCACATCTTTAGCATTCCAACTAAATGATCGACTTGATGGCCATAATGCAAAACCATCGTGATGTTTACTTGTTAGAACAATATACCTTAAAAGCAAATCACAAAAATACAAAATGATTATACATGTAAGTATCTTTGTAAAGCTTTGAGTACGTTACTTCGAAACATTTCGGAGTTTTATTTCAGTCTAAAACTGGTTTATATGAATACAATAGTAGTTTTCAATTTTACTCACTTGGCACCACTGTCCTGGAATAAAAGAGCCCACTGAGTTGCATTGAAGAGTTCGACAGTAAAATCCTTTGCAAATTCCTGATAAGTGAATCCAGATTTGTAATTTCTCTTCATAAAATCTATATACTCCGGAATCTTTTGTCCTTAATTTAATAAAAGTGACGGGTTACAAGTTTTATTTTTTCGTGTAATTATCGCCGCAGACCTTGCCAATCTGTCCAAAACCATTCTGACCCGAAACTAGGAACAGAATATACTCCCCAGTGGAGAAAAATTCCAAATTTAGCATCATCGTACCACTGGGGCAGAGGTCTTTTGTCTAAACTGTTCCATGTCGGTTCATACTTTGTTCTTATTTTATTATCGCACTCATTATTGCCACAATCAACATCATATTTAGTTGAAAAAGTAGAACGCAAATATAGAATGAATATTGATAAAGTAATCCCCAGTAATCGAATCACCCTCATATTCAAAAAGGATTCAATTAAAACTACTACCTAATTCATCGACCAATTTTAAAGTTCCCATAAGGGAACTAATAGAGAAGAGAAACTTTCCAGATTTTTGCTGTTCCAAAAACCGCATTCCACTGACTATCTCTGATACATTCGTGTGAACATGTCCACGAATATGTTTGAATTGTCACAATGTCTATTCATTTTTTAATTAAAAAATAACTTCCATACAAAAGTGACGAGATGAATTCTTGTTTTAACATTTCTTATATTTAAAACTCTAATTTCGTGTATGCAGCAAAAAAAAATTTAATGTTGGGTAAAAAGTTTATTTCTTATATTTTCTAAGCCTGCTAAAGAAGAAAAATCAAGGCATCTGAAGAAAGAAGAAACAATCATCTACAAAATACTGCTGTCAACAAAAGAGCGATTTTACTTGGATGGCAAAAGCAGTTGGAATTGTTTGTTTAAATTTTCTTGTAAGTAAAAAATATTTTAATTTCAAATAGTTAATTTTACTTTTTTTTACAGTAAAAATAATGAATTTAAATATTAAATAGCTTGAAGAGATGTGCATAAGTGATGCTCACTAAAGGCATTTGAGTAAAAAGTATACATTTTAGTTAGTTATACATTTAGTTACTTTGAAGTTTCAACATTTGAAGTATAGTCGTCCTCGCAAACGACTTTAAAGAGTTGAAACATCGAATACTGACTATTTACTTGTTTTTTTTTATTTAATAAATAAAATAAACTATTTTTTTTTTCTTGAATTATGTTATTCCACACCATCTTTGAGGCGTCAATTATTTTTGTACACATTTTGCAATTAAAAAAAAAAAAAAGGAAAAGGGCAAAAATGGGAAAGAAACTTGTTCCCGAAAGAGGGATCGGTAATGCCTCAATTCCAAAATTGTACAATTCAATAAATATAATCTAACTCTGAGGAAATATGAAATGAGAAATATCTATGTCTGAAAATAAATTTAAATTTAATGTATTTTTGTGCAAGTAGTAGTGCTACTTTTGTAGTTTGTTTAACTAAATGACGATCATAAATTGACGCCACGTAAGAAATGCTTTGTATTTGGTGGGATTGGAAGAAAATCGTTCGTGATGGGCTGCTCTAACCTGTCTAGACGATTGATTCCACTCTCTACTGTCAACAGCTAATTCGTTAAAGCGCGCAATTGAGGTAAACCGACTAGAATTGAACAAAATTAAAGACGTTTTCCATCGCTTAATGGCATAAAGGCGACTTAAAAAGAGGACTGTGAAAGTCACTTGGTTCAGCTTTTCGCTTAGAAATCTTAGAAGAAACGGTTTTATAAGAAAAACGCCAAAAGGCTATCGGTCAAAGCGGCGCGTATTTGGTTGAATAAAGTTCATTTACCCCTTCAGGTTACGGGCTAGAATATACCCAAGGTAGGCATGCCGTCGTAAGATTCGATTAAAAATTCACTGGACCGGATTAAGGTATAATGCGACCCGTGCCAGAATCGACCAGTTTGGGGGCTCAGTATAAAAAATAGTCCAATCTCTAACGAAGCATCCGGATAATTGGCGACCTCCGACCTTCGGCCGTCCTTATCTGCGGGTCTCTAGACAGGCGGACTACCCTTTCTCCGCTACTCGTGGGAATAAAATGAATACTCCAAACATTATACAACACGATATAAATATAAACCAGGACCCCTTTTTAAAATAGTTCAAGGGTTACGAGATCTATAACACGTGGATCGCTGGAAAAATTTTGCGGAAGCAAGGACCAAGCACAATCAGTAGCTTTGGGCGATAGTATTACACCGAATAAGTTGCGAAATCTCAAACGCAAAAATTCTGATCTGCGCGCCGAACTCCAAAATGTGGAATTACTCTGCACTAAACTTAAAAAGGAATTAGATATCATTAAGATGCAATCTAAGCCCGAGTCTGATCCGCAACTTGACCGCCCGGAAAACTCGAATTTTTACACGGACGAAGAAAAGTTAGGGCGAGAAACAGACTGGATACTTAAAAAAAGACCAGGTAAGAAACGCAAAGCTGATTCTTCGCCTGAAACGTAAAAATAGAGACGCTAGCCAGCTCTAATACTGTTGAAGTCAATAAAGGAAAAAAGCAACCCAAACAAGACCGCCGTCGCCAATAAACGTCTTTGGAATCTCGGACTATAACAAGTTGAACACAATCTTTCACGCCTCTTGCCCTAAAGAAAACATTTTATTTGATCATAAAAATAAAAGCTTAAAAATAAGCGAAGCCGTTAATATACTTGCGCAAAAACAGCGCAGTGTTGAAGACGAGAGGATGACCTTAAGACGCGGCTTTTCCGTTTTTAGGCTAATTTTCGACAGAACCGAAAGCTCAGAAAAGATTTATTCTATAAATTAAATTTTGAAAAAAAAACTCGACCCTGATTCCTCAATTCATGCCTACTGCCAGAAGCAGCCTTGCCGCGAAAGAGTCTCCAGCGATATGCACCAACTGTAGGAGAAAACATCCAGCTAACTATCGAGGCTGCGAAGTCGCGAAGGAGTTGCAAAAACGACGGGATCAATCCAAAACGATGTCTTCTAAAAACACGGGGCCAGCGAGTACGAGAAACCATAACAACGGTCCAACCCCAAAGCCTTTAAAGAACGCAAAGATAGCAAACCCCGTGATGGCCACTAAAATCAGAAATAACAACAACGTCCAAAATAACAAAAAACAACGCAAGTGGGAAGTGAAAAAATTTACGCGAGAAATATGCGCGAGCAAATACGACCAACTATGAATCACCTGTGCCTGCTTCAAATGTTTTCTGAGTAATCCTCGAGAGGCTAGAAGAATTGACTACAACAAACAAGATAATAGTCGAACGGCTTCTCAACCTTAAAGCGGATCTTAATAACTAATCATAACAAGGATGTCGCCAAAACACCCGATCTGATAGACTTCTTTATCGAAAAAAGGGTAACCGTTAGTTACGTCAAAGTTGAAGAAAGCTTCGTTCTCTCCTTCGATCATTCTCCAATTATCCTTTCATTGTGCGAAGCTTTGGTTAAGAAACAAAGACCACCCAGATTATCCAATAAAAATACTGGGAAGATTTCCGAACAGAGGTTGTCTAAAATACTGAGTTAAAAGTACCGCTTAGAACGCCGTATCAACTTAGAAAAAAAAAGTTAAAGGGTTTGTTGAAGTCATACTGCAGCCGGCCTGGAATAATACTCCATGCGAATCGAACAAAGTTGCCAATATCGGCATAAGATACCCGCCAGAAATCATGGAAATGATAAGAAAGAAACGAAAAGCGCGAAAAAAGTGGTATGAAACTCGGCTCAACAAGATAAAACGTCCTTTAATAGCGTTGAACATCCCTGTTCTTATTAATAAATCGAAGACTTCAACCAACATTCTATTCACACTTATATGTATTCATTTCATTCTATGGTATATCCTTTTTCTCTGTCTACCTTTGTTTCTAAGAATTCAAATAAATACATTACGAATACTACGCAATAGGTAATGGGCCAAAAAGGTTCGTTCTAAAAACGGCAAAAGAATTCCTTTAAAAACAAACAAAAAAAAAAAAAAAAACAAATTTAATAGTGCACGCCTCGAGTTATTAACAAAAGACAACTACTACACATGGTGTCTTCAAGTTAAAGCGTTATTACCGAAAAACGAAACGTGGGGCTACGTTTCTGGTGAAATTGCAAGACCCGCATTAGCGAAAGGTGTGGAAACTTCGAAGCAGTTAAAAGCCTGGGTGACTGGAGATAAAAAACCTAAAGCTGATTTTATATTACCCATAAGTCCCTCAGAGTTGAAATAAATTCGTGGATGCGAAACAGCAGAAGAAATTTGAAAAAAGCTTCAATCCATTTACGCATCATCTGGTCCAGCCCCAAAAGTAACACTGCTGAAACAGCTCACACCTTAAAAAATGGCAGAAGGAGACGACGTTCGTGAACACATTAACAAATTCTTGGACGCCGTCGACAAACTCGAAGCTATGGATGTGAAGATTCACAAGAATTTCCTAAACATAAGCTGTTGTACAGTCTCCCTGAAACATATGGAAATTTCAGATGCGCCGTTGAAATCCAAGACGTTCTTCCCGATGCTGAAAAACTAAAAATAAAAGTCTGAAGAATTAGATGCACGAAAAAAAAAATCTAAAGAAAATCAATCAGGAGCCATGATTGCAACAAAAAATAAACATGTTTTTCAATCTCAAAGCAATCGAGGACAGCTGTCGCGGAATAAACAGCGAAAAGAAAAAAAAATATTATTCAGATGCAGTAAGTGAAATAAATTTGGTCATAAAGCTGCCGATTGCCGATTCAGTAGTCTAAATGCACATCGAAGTGATTTTGTGAAGGAATCATGTTACATCATGTCCGAAAACTTAAAAACTCTAACCAAAACAAAAAGTGTAAGCCTACAATAGAGCTGGTGTCTCGAAAGTGGTTGTATGTACTTCCCATTATTTCGTGACAAAGAATGCTTTGAAACAATGGTGCCTACTAACTGGTAAATTGAATTTAGCAAGTAATTCATCAACAACATTTGAAGCAAAATACCCTATTTGTACCTGATCTGCGCAGTACAGATCTTCTTTCAGTTGCAAAAATCACCGATAAAGATTGCGAAGTCGTCTTTAGAAGAAAGAGTGCGTTCGTACGAAATAAAGAAAGCGATATAAAATAATAGCCAAAAGAATCGGTGATCTTCATTATGTTCGACAAACAACTGTGTCTGCTCAAGTAGCCCAGTTGTCAAAAATTAAATTAAAAAGGGAGGTATAAACTACACTATTGCACTATTTGCTTGAAAAGAAAATTATCTGCTCAGCAGTTTTCAGAAAGGACAACAAAAAGTGAAAAGCCTCTGATGATTGTTCACTCCGACATATGTGGTCCTAAAAGGACCGAGTCTAATGGTGGAGGAAAGTATTTCATCACATTCATAGATGATTATTCACGCTGGAGTGAGGTGTATATTCTAAAGAATCAAAGCGATGTGATTCAAACGTTTCGTAAATACAAAAATCTCGTTGAAAAGCAAACCGGGCACAAGATAAAGGCGTTACAAATAGATAATGGGACTGAGTATTGTTCCAGCCAGTTCATCTAATATATCAGATCACAAGAAATTATATTAAAATTTCACAATCATTCAACAGAATGGTGTTAGTGAAAGGAAGAATCGAATACTTGTTGAGATGGCGAGATGTATGATAATAGAATCTGGTTTGCCGACATCATTTTGGGCTGAAGCCATATGTGCTGCGAACTATATAAGGAATCGTTGTCCTTCAAGAAGCCTTTTTGGAAAAACGCCGTTCGAACTATGGTTGAGTAAAGTTCCTAATGTAAAGCATCTTCATATATTCTGATCAAAGGCATTCGTGCTGAACAAACAAATAAATAAAGATAAATTTGAAAAACCATACAGGGAATTGGTTGGTGCACTCATGTATGTGAAAAGGAATTTATTGGCTATGCAGACGCAGATTGGGGAAGATGTATTATGGACAGAACCACTTACACCGGATATGCTTTTACTTTTTCGAATGCTGCAATAAGCTTGAAATCACAGAAACAGAGGACTATAGCCCTCTCTTCGACAGAATCCGAATATATGAGCATTGCGGCGGCGATGGCAATTATTTAAAAAAAAAAAAATTTATACCGGATTTTGACAATAGTGGGGCAAAACTTCTATCCGAATCAAGTTTTTCATCAGCGAACTAAAAATATTGATATTCGCTACCATTTTATCAGAAGCGTTCTTTCAAAAGGAGAAATCAAACTTAACTTTCTTTCGACTAAAGAGATGCCTGCAGATGTCTTGACTAAAGGTGTTAGTGCAGCAAAACATTACGGGTGCCTATCAAAATTAAGGGTCATCAAGGTTGAAGCAGCTTCTCATTGAGGTGGCGTGTTGAACATCGTTACTCTTATTTCCAAATCGAAGACTTCAACCAACATTCTATTCCCACTTATATGTATTCATTTCATTCTGTTATATCCTTTTTCTCTGTCTACCTTTGTTTCTAAGAATTTAAACACATACATTACAAACACTACGCAATAATAGGCTCAATAGCCAAGGTATTTATAACTACCTAGAAAGCCTCACAGCGACAAAAAATACCAATTACTCCATATGGAGAGCCGTTAAAAGTCTTCGAAAGCCCCAAAAACACGTGACGCCAATAAGAAGAAACTAGGTTAACTGGGCTAAAGATGATAAAGAAAAAGCTAATGTTATCGCCGACCATCTTGCAGAAATATCAATACGCTAGACGTTATGACGAACCTTCCAATAGAAAAGGCTACACTTGGGGAACTTAGACAAGTTATACACACGCTTAAGCCCAATAAAACCCCCGGGTATGACTTAATTACGGGAGAGATACTTAAAGCGCTACCGAAAAAAGGTTTGCAAAAGCAGCTCCATCTTATAAATGCCACCATAAGACTAGAGCATGTACCGCATCAGTGAAAGGTTGCCGAAGTTATTATGGTTCCGAAACCCAGTAAACAGCTGACTGAAGTCAAGTCATACAGACCAATATCGCTCTTCCCGATTATAGCGAAGGTCTTCGAGCAAATCTTACTTAATCGTCTTAAACTGATTATTGACACAAATCGCCTCTTGCCCGATCATCAATTTGGCTTTAGAAGCCAATACTCTACTATTGACGAACTGCATCGAATAACCGATGTAATTGAACGAAAATGGAGTGTAATGCTTCCCATTTTGATAAGGTATGGCACGAAGACCTGAAATATAAACTTCGATAAGTCCTACCCGAGCAATTGACTCATATTTTAAGTTCATTTCTAGATGAATGAACGAATATTCCAAATTTAAGACAATAAAGACGAGGGTGCCGCAAGGTAGTTTACTTAACCCTCTTCTATATTTGCTTTTTACCAGCGACGTACTGCAAACGGACGATACTGTGCTAGCCACATTTGCTAATGACACTGCCATTTTGGCAATAGCTTAAACCGTCGAAGAAGCAACTGCTAAGTTACAACGCGTACAAAGAAATTAGTTCACTTCTTTCCTTTTACTTTTATCCAAACGCAATAAAAGAATTAAATTAAACAGATTATCCTTTTTATATGAACAAATATTTTTTATTCTAAGCCCGGTGGTATTATGTATAATTTATAGGTCTGTTTCAGGATTGCGAAATTGTAAAAATTTATAAAACAATTAAAAGTTAAAGTTATTTAAAAAAAAATCACGGCTAACTTAGAACTAATTTTCAAATTGAATTCATAACTTAAGCCTAGGTGCATGCCAATGCAGAAAGATGCCTCGTCAGCAGCGGATGTGCATTGATGGCTCAGGTGTCTCCTTGCTGTCGATGCCTCACCTGTCCAAAGAGAATTCGTTGTAGTCGATCACGCTTGGAGCTGATCGTGCTGCACGTGGGAACTGTATCATGCGTTGGGCGCATGATGAAATGTTTTTGATGCATTGGGCGCATGATGGAATATTGTTGATTAAATTCGAACGTCCTCGTGAGATGTTGTTGATGTCACGAGATGAGGGATGTCTTGAAGGCCTATGGTTGTTGCAGATGGCCTGTTGATGTTAGTATACTTGTCCTTAATCATACCTTTCTTTTTTGTCATTTTGTATGCGAAGGTGGCGGTAGCCAAGACTTTAACCATTAAGATGATGTTCACGGATAAGTTGATGTTGTGTTTCGTTTGAAGCAGCTCGATTTCTTCAGTGCGATTGACGTACAGCTCTTTAATCATTTCGAGGGACAGTACCTCCTCTATCTTATCTGGCTTATATGATGTTCGTAGTATTGCCAGCAAGGGTTGATGACTTGTGACTTCTTTGGACATAATTGTTCTTCCCCTGACTTCAATGGTGGTGTTGAAGTGTTTGATAATGAACATACCTTTGAGCATGACTGTATCGTTGTTGATGAGAACTGGGCCATTGAATTGGTTCAGAAGCAAGATTCCTGGTGCTATTTCCTCTACATCTGGGACATATTCGTTGTTGATGATGGAACAAGATGCTTTTTGGCTTTTTATAAGCATTGGAATGCACGAAGAATTTCTTAAACAACAATTTTATTTTTATTACAAATTGAAAGACTATTATATGTTTTACGTGTCATAAACTTCTTTATTACATTCTAATATCGAATCATATTTAATTTTATTTATTATTTTACTTAATTTAACAGGTCTTAATAGTGATAGGTTACATATTTCTTTAGTTGTTGTTGGAATACTTAAAATATATATTAAGTCTTTATCATTTGACGCAATTCTTATTTCAGCGAACTCTAGCGCTTCATCTACATTAATGTATGGAATATTCTCTACTTTTAAAATTGTTTCGGTTATGTTTATTTCAGTATTTGATAAGATAAATGAATTAATTATGTCTGCTTTTGCCAAATGAATAGCGTAAACTACATTGACTATTTCTTCTTTAATTATTTCTAGCTTATATTTAATTTTCATGATAATTTCACTATTAATTTGTTCATTTTCCTTAAATACATTAATAATTTTATTTGTAATATCTGTTAGTTCTTTAATCATATCTATTGATATTTTGTTGATTATAATTTGATTATTACTATTTGCTAAAACATTATTCATTTTATCTGTAATGATTTCGTAGTCGTGGTGGTCTGGGTTTCCGGCTATCCACTTCCACGCAGAGCCTATAAAATCTAATGATCGCTTACTTCTATTGTTAATTCTAAGTCTAGATATATAAGTTCTAATGCGGGATATTTCAAAGGAGAGGATAGGATTTAGGATATGGTTATTGCTAATGGATGTCTTTAGCGTAGCTTCCAAGTTGTTCAGTGTTTTCTCGTAAGACTCAATGTTGATCAAGTGTATGATCTTAAATGTTCCGCTTTGTAACTTTGCACGACCTGTATTGATTTTTATTAGCTGAGAATTTAAGTAATCCAAGATTTGTGCCTCACCATGGCACGCACAGTGGTAATAGTGTCCTATTAAAAAATAGATTTTTGTGAATGATTCTGCCTGACTGAGTTATAACTGTTGTGTTGTTATCCAGAGCTACTCTTTCTTTTTTATACTCTTTTATTTATTTCCTATTCTTTTATTGTTTTTAACGTATATAATTTCTCCAATAGAATATGTTTTTATGGGGATTTTCTTTGCGTTGTGGTATCTTAAGTCTGCTTGTTGTTTGTCGCGTAATTTATTGATGTTTTCCTGTCTTACTTGTTCAAGTTGTTCTGGGATGTTTAGTAGCTGTCTACCGAAAAATGTGTCTATGGGTTTTTTGCCTGTAGTTGAATGAATGGATCGATTGTATTCATAGATGGATCGGTCTAGTAATTCCGAGAATGTACTATGAATATCATCTGTCTTAAGACAGCGAATTAGTTCCGAAAGTGTTGAGTGAAATCTCTCCATTTGACCGTTAACAGAACTTGTGTAGGGAGGTGCTTTGAAAACTTGAATGTTGAATATATTCTCTAGCATGAATGTTATAGAATTAGAAGCTAAGGATTTTTCATTATCCATGACTATTGTTTGAGGTACCCCAAAAGCCAACATCAGTTCCTATAGAGGTTGCTTAATATCTTCTGAGGCTCTTGATTTCAATATTTTGGCTAGGGCATACTTAGAAAACTTGTCAATTGCAGTTAGGATTATTTTTTTATCAGTGAAATAAATGTCAACATGTATTATCTGGCCGGGATTTTCAGGAATAGGAGTGGGTTGTAGTTCGGGTTTGTTCGGGTGCCTATCGTACTTATGTTCTATACAGATTTTACATTGTTTCGTGATTTTTTCTGTTTTGGATTTCATATGGGGAAAATAAAAATTTTGAATAATCTGGGTCTTGTTCTCGCGGTAATTTCGATGAGCTCTGTTATGTTCTTTTATAATATCTTCGCCTTGTCGATTCTGGTCTGTTAGGTCAGTGACTATTTTCCTAGAAAAACGAATTTTATATTGTCTAAAATGCTTTCGATATATTTCTTGTACCATACCTAAAACTCTCTCCTCCGTTTTGAGTCCATTTGTAACTGAAGGATTTAAATATTTTCTAAAGATATCTATCAATTTCTCTGGGGAGTACTCTGGTTCTACAATAGTATGTCTGTGATAAGTGGGAAAGATAATCTGAAACTCATGTGCGGGGGTGTCTCCAACGAGAAGGAAAATCTGGTTCTTAAATACGTTTATGGGTACGTCTACAATTTGTATGAGATCGTGCCCACAACTTTCGTCACTATGATGGGTTGCTGTGAGGGAATTTAATTGACTATTTTCAGGTGGTCTTGACAGTGCGTCAGCAACAACATGTTTTTCCAGGCTTGTAACTCAGTTCGTAGTTATACTCCTCTAGTATTGCCTTCCAACGTTTCATCTTGTTGTTGATATTTTTGTTGCTTAAAGCATAAGTCAAGGGTTGATGGTCGGTGAATATTTTTAGATTGGTAGGACCGTACAGGTAGTTTCTTAGTAAATTGCGAGCCCATTCTATAGCCAGCATCTCTTTCTCATTAGCAGCATAGTGCTATTCTGTCGGTAGTCAGGAAAAAGTCTTTATTAAAAGTCGGGAAAGGTAAGGATAAAGTCTTCAGAAACCAGTGAATTTTCGAGCTTACTAAATGCTTCCATTGCTGCATCTGTCAAGTGAATAACTTTCTTACTTGAGGCCGTTTTGGACACACGTCGATCCTCCCCCCGTAAAAGGGCTGTAAGAGGTTTTGCCAGCTTTGCGTAATGAACCTTCGGTAAAATCCCGACAGACCAAGAAATGATCGCAGATCATTGGATATGGAAACTTGGTGATAGCTTCCACTTTAGCTGGATTGGAACTCCACTTCTTGTTTCAAAAATTCGCATTTATCCAATTGTACTCTACTCACTGAACACAATTATATCATCGATATAGACATAACAGATTTTACCGATGTGTTCTCGTAAGATATCGTCTAAGGCTCTCTAAAAATTGATGGTGCGTCTTACAAATTCGTACCTCCCATTATTGACAGAGAATGAGGTCTTCTCGATGTCGTCCTCGTGTAGAGGTATTTGGTGAAAACAACTTTTTAAGTTGATCACCGAAAAATATTTATTCTTTCCTAAATGCGCTAATACTTCATTAGTTTCAGGAATCGGATAACGATCTGGTATCATTATCGAATTGAGTTTCCTGTAATCAATCACCATAAGGTACTTCTTTTTACCTGAAGCATCCGTTTTTTTTTTTTTTGGTACAATCCATACTGGGGAGTTGTACGGTGACCGTGAAGGTCGAATGATTCCATCATTTAATAATTGATTGATTTGTTTATCTATTTCCTCTTTTAGCGCCACAGGATATGGATAGTGCTTCGAGTAAACGGGGTCTTTGGTTGTCGTGCGAATTCTTCCCTTAACTTTAGTAGTAAAAGTAAGTGCCTTATTCGGTTCGCCGAAAAGCTAAGCGTAATTTATGGTCAAGCTATTAGGTTGGTCTCGCTGTTCTTGTGTCATGGATGGATTCGGATATTTGTTGTTTCAACCACCTAATTTTGTTAGTATTGTTTATAATCGTGTAATTTTGCTTGGCATGGAAGACGGCCGACAGATCTTTAAGGCTGTCATTGCCAAGAATTGCATGAAATAACCGGAGTGAAGGTAGAAGAAAAAATTTAATATTAGTGCCAGGGTCAAAGAGATTTATTATAGTATGCTGGGTGATTTCTATGTTACCACAGTTGGATTGAATTTTTTCTGATTTGGGATAGGGTTTCGAACTAGAAGTGGTTGGATGTAATTTTTATTTGAACCGGTATCTATTAGAAATTTAAGGATATTATTATTTTTCGTCCTACACTCAAAATAAGGTAGTGACGAGTTCGTTAGCCTAAAAAATGTAATTTTCATTTGAACCGGTATCTATTAGAAATTTAAGGATATTATTATTTTTCGTCCTACACTCAAAATAAGGTAGTGACGAGTTCGTTAGCCTAAAAAATGTAGGTCAACAAAGTCAGTAAATGTTTCTGTCGATTGTACGTTGTCTTGCTGGTCTACCTGTTCATTAAAATTTTGATCACTTCCCATCTGATTGGTCATGGCTGAAATCATGGCATTGCAGTTTCTAACTTCTTCAGATTCCATAGACGTAAAATAAGTCTGGGGGTCAATTCCGTAAGTTTCTAGATGAAAATTTTTTTGAAGCTTGTTAGGATTCGGATATTGTTGCGATGGAGGCATAGGTCGTTTAGGAGCTGGTGGCCAATTTTTCATCGCTGGTTGGTTCATGTAGTTAACGTTATGCGTACGGATGGTGCTTTGGTTTGGCAAAAAGTTGTTGGGTGGTTGGGAATATCTTTGGGCTTGATGTGGGTTTATTTGGAAATTAGATTGTTGGGTGAATTGGTGGTTTGGAGCGTGAGTTGGTCTTTGGTTGGGTTGAAACAGTTCCCGTTGGGTATTTGGAAATTGTCCAAAATGCTGGCGCTGTGGAAGATGAGTTGGAGAATGTGACGATTGAGTCATATGCCAATTGCGGATAGAACGGGTGCTGGTCTTGGCCTTTCCGTGCAGGAATTGGTGGCAGAGGTTGTGGTATCCTAACTTGGCCGGTACTATGGTGGGCGTAATTGGCTCTGAACTGTTGGCTCTCGAGTTTTAAATAGAGATTAAGAGCCGTAGAAAGGTCTGCTGTTTCTCTTATGCCAAGGATCCTGGGACCCCTGAGACCTCTAATGAAGGTATCTAAAGCCTTATCATTATATGATGATGTTAGGTGGTGTAATGCATCAGGCGGTAAATCCATACTCGAGATTTTGTTCATTATTAACGATAGGTGGTTGTAAACCGACTGATAGTAACCCTCTACTCTATTGTTGCCCTGAACGAGAGTCGTCATCGGGTATTCCAAAGTTCCCAGATCACGCCTATCGGCATAATAATGCGTTAAGCACTTTGAAATACACTCCCAATTTAATGGGAGTGGTCGTGAATGGTTTCATCAGTTACTCTGTGAAACTGATTAATAGGATATATCATGGATTGTACTACGTTCTTACATTCATCAATGCAGACGCAACTTGCAATACCTGCGATTAATGCTTCCAATTCTGGAGTAGCATTAACGGTTAGACTCGGTTTTGCAACTGATGGGGTCGGATTCTCGGTGGTTAACACCGGCGGGCGTAAAACTGGATCGGGAATTGCGGCAATGCTGTTTTTGCAAGACAATGCACCGACGCACAAGAGCATCGCAACCATGGCTTAAATCAATGACTAACGTCTCCAATTGCTGTCGCATCCACCGTATGCGCCCGATTGATTTGACTTCCTCGGACTATTTTCTCTTCCCAAACCTCAAAAGATGGCTCATCAATAAAAAATTCAGCTCACGCGAGGAAATCATCGACGCCACGGAGGAGTACTTTTTAGACCTTCCGGAAAATTACTTTTCGGACGGGATCAAGAAGTTGAAAAATCGCTAGAATAAGTGTATCAAACTAAAAGGGGACTATATTGAATAAAATAAAAAAACATTTAAACAATTTTTTTTTTTTCATTCCCAAGGAGATTACTTTTCACCTTGTAAACAAAAGTTAATATTATGTACTACGAATCCCGAAAAATGGTGTCATGTCTTTCCGTTGTAGAAAAAAAAATTGCTACGAAATTCGGAGTTCGTGAAAAGTGGTTTCACTAGCCCCGAACGAATCGAAAATTTTCTTGTTTTGTCTACGAACAGTTATCTTAATCTGAGACAACGTTTTGTGTTTGAGATTGAGAAAGATTTTTATTACGATATATTAAAAATAAAGAATAATAACAAAGAAAAAATGTAAGTTTTGATTGGTTTGCCAACGTCTTTTTGAAATGCTCCAAGACAAACCTGAAATTGCTCAAAGATTTACAAAATTACTGAAAGAGGAAGTGAATGCTTTTTGGGAAAAAGTCAAAAATGGATTGAATAGCTCCGGTCCACCATCTAAAGATGTCAGCAGTTTTGTATATAACTATATATTTGTAGTTTCGTCAAGAAATTCATATATGTGGAATTGATTTACATTTGTAGGTTCGGTTGGATTGGAAATCTTACATCAAAAGAAAATTGGTGGAAAACAAAAGAGGATCCAAGGCCACGGATGGTGGTAGAAACAAAATGCATTCAATCTCGAACCTTGAAGAAGGTGTTATAATGTTGACTGGTCTTCAAACATCTACCGGAGGAATAAAAGACACATTTTCATTCGGAATATCAAATCCATCGGTAGATGATGTAGATGCGCATACTGCAGATGATCAACTTCAGATGTCATGATGTCATCAGATGTTGTTGATTCAGGAAATATTCCTCGACGCCCCACAAAATCAATACAACCTAATGATACAATTAGTCTTTTAAAGGAACAGATTAACATGCAACAAGAGTTTTACCATAAAACTCAACAATATTATAAAATCAAGAAAATTGTCTTGAGGGGCATGCAAGTAGCTTGCGTCGAGTGTATAGAGGAGTGGAAAGACTTTGTGATATTGAGGAAAAACGGTTAGAAGAATCCGAAAGGCACAACCAAATAAAAGAACAACTTTTGCGGCGCAAAATTGAACTTAAAACGAAAATGATTGAAATTGAGCAATCAAAATATGAAGATATTTAAAGTTTAGTTTTTATGTGTACAAAATATTATTCCTTATTTGGGATGCCACATTATTAAAATTAGAGTCCAGAGCTTCTATATCTTCCACTGCATCTTCATTATGAGCTTCGATGTCTCTAAAATCAGTTTCCACTTTGAAATTAATGCATATGTTGTGCAAAGCACATGCCACATTCATAATTTGTGCAGATTTTTGAGGGGAATAGTGGAGTTCTCGTGCTGACAAAAGGCATCGATCGATTTTTTAAAACTCCAAAGACTCGCTCAGCAATATTCCTTGTTTTAGTGCGCCTTTGGTTAAATGTGTTTTTAAGACTTCCAGCTTCTGGCGAACGATGCGGATAAATAAGCCAGGGCTTAAGCGGATATCCGACATCACCTGTAATAAATGGACATAATTTACCAATGCAAATACATATTGTAATCAGTTTACCAATAATCCAAGTGTTTCGTTCGTCTTCCTGAAATTTTTGTTTAAAATATGCTTTGGCTAAGCTCAAACTCCAAACATGAGAGTCGTGGCTTGATCCCGGGTATCGAGCATCTATAAATCGTATTCTCATCTTGCTATCGCATATCTGAAAAAAAGTTTTTAAAAGATTGTACATTTAATTATAAAGATAGAATATATATTCTTGAAACATACCACCATAGCATCAATGCTGAAGTAGCCATTCCGATTGTAGTAAAAAAACGTTTCCTCTGATGGTGCTATGATTTTGATATGAGTTCCATCCACGCACATAATAATACCTGGAAATCGGGCTTTGGAATAGAACTCAAGTTTAACTTCCCGTTTCTCACTTTCATCTATTTGTAGCTTTATCCAAACAGGACATAATCTTCTTTCCAAAATATTAAAAACAGCCTTCAGACTTGTGGAGAAAGTAGATTGAGCCATTCCAATTTCGAAATCCTTGCCGACGCCGTATTGATATCCACCCTCGGCAATGAATCTTAAAACGGCTGCTAACTTAGTGGTTGGTGTAATCGACGAAGAAAACACGCGGGATCCTAGATCGAACTCTAGCTCATTCAAAACATATTTAAATCATGTTATTTTATACATATCTGACAATTTGAAAACGAAACAAAAATACTATCACTTTGTCATCAAGTTGCAATGGACTAAATGACTCTCTTAATAGTCTCCTTTGCAATTTTAAATCCCGATTTCGTGCTATATTTTCTTAATTTAATTGAAACACTGCAATAACTCTTGAGTCCATTTTATTATAGAAAATTTAACAACTTTTGAAATTGCAATAAAAACTGAAAATCGTTTTCATAAAACAGCTGATTCAGAAACTCCGAAAAAAGGATTTGAATGCGGCAATACTATTTTGATTCCGTTCGGGGCTCGTGATACAAATATTTTCGTATTCATATCGTAGCTGAGAGTTGGATATTTTGGGTGAGTTTAGTCTTCCAGTGACACTACAATAGAAGAATTTGCAGTTGTGTTTGATGGGCTAGCATGTTTTCCTGACGAATGTCACTTATATTTACGAGAAGATGCTATCCCTACAGTTAAGTCTTCAAAAAAAAAATCCTATGATTTTAAGAGAAAAGGTAAAAACAAAAATAAATGATGTGGAATTAGCAAATGTGATTGCAAATGTAGAAATGCCATCCAACTGGGCACACAATTACTTTTTGTTGAGAAATCAGATAAGTCGGTTAGGTTATGTCTAGATCCTCGTGATCTGAAATCGAGTATTTAAAGGCAACTTTATGAGAATTCTGTACTAGAAAACTCTATAAGTAAATTACATGAAAAGGAATTGTATACTGTTCTAGATTTGAAGGATGGTTCTTACCAAGTACCACTTGATGACAAAAGCTCTCAGGTTTGTACTTTCAGCACGGCTTTTGGTACCTATCGGTTCCTTCGAGTTCCGCCAGGCGTAAATACAGCCCCTGATGTTTTTCAGAGAGGGTGTTTTAATTTACTTTAATGATATTCTTGTTTCCGATGAAACTAAAGTGGCTTACGATAAAAATTTAAGAAAGCTCTTAAAGAGAGCTTTATCTCTAAATATAAAATTTAACTCGACACAGTTGCAAATTAATTCGCGGTGTATAGGTATATAGGATACATTTTTGAAAAAAAGTATTATTAGTATCGCCAAAAGCAGAATTGCAGCTGTGGAAGCAATTGAGGAGCCATTTAATAAAAAAAGCGTTACAGAGATTTTTAGGTCTTACAGCTTTTTTTAAAATGAACCATAAAGCTATAGGCCTTAGTATTGTAATTTACTGTTTAGATGGTTGGCCGATTTAAATTCGAAAATGTAAAGATAATTAAAAAAAAAATACTAGCCTATTGGAATGAAATTTACTATGAGAATTGCATGCTATTTTATAAGGACCGCATAATTATATCAAGTGCATTAGGGGCAGATGTACTTAAAAGTTTTCACGAGTTACACATCAACCTTTTAATTCATACCCAATAAGAAAATTTGCTTATGAGTTGCATATAACACTTGTCAATTCTGGCCTTAATTATTCTACATCAAATGGGTTACCTGAAAGAGGTGTAGAAATTGTCAAATTCCTAATTAATAAGCATGCAGACACAAACAAGGATATCTACAGTAGGTTGTATATATCGAACTAGTATATCGAACAACTCCTGTGCTAGTATTAGGCTATCCAACATGGCAGCTTTTTAAGTGCAGGTATTTGCGAGTGAAGAGCTTCTTAAGGCAAGTATTCCATCAGGAGTTAAAGAAAAAATACAGCTTCATCAACAAAAATATAAAATTGTCAATTTCACTGGACAATGAATCAGAAATAGCATTGCTTAATAAATTAGTTTCCCAGAATTTGCATCAAATGACCGGAAACAAAGAGTCAACTTCATCAAATTATAACACAAGAAAAGGAAAATTTTCTAAGCCACCTGATCGTTTACTCTACACTTAAGAAATTATAATATTATAAAATGTACATGTTGATTTATATGGTGTATATATAAGAAAAAAAATACATATTATGATATATTTGATTATTATTATATAAATTGTTTCTATTAAACACAGTGTTATTCTTAGGGGGAATTGTTGTAGAGTTTAGTTACATTATGAAGTATAGTTGTTTAGTTCACTCACATAATTCTGTGTGTATTAGAAGTTTTCATATTAGTTTCACCTTGAATCGCCTGCTTCTCGCCTCTTTCTCCAACTCATTATTTACTTTGTAATCGAAGTATGTCTATCAAAAAAAAGTTTTCATATTAGCGTCAGTTTGAATCGCCTACTTCTTGCCTCTTTCTCCAACTCATCATCTACTTTGTAATCGAAGTATGTCTGTCAAAAAAAAAAGTTTTTGTCTATTTCAACAAATTTAAAATTTAAATAAAAATAACCGATAGATCAAGAAGTGTGTCGACTCTTCAATGGGACGAATCCACCACTTTCCCACTCAGCATTTGGCTGGACAAAGGCGTCTCTAAAACAGGCGTCTCTAAAACAGGCGTCTCTTCTTCTCTCTCCTCATACAGACCAATAGCACTTACGTCCCTTCTATCCAAGGTCATGGAATATCTCTAGAAAATTCCCAATGACCAGAAGTATAGTTCTCGTAGTAATAAGTCTATTGGGGATCTGATGGCATGTCTCACTGAAAAGTGGAACCAAAGTCTACACCAATCTGGTGAAAGCAAGATAGTTGCACTCGATATTTCATAAGCATTTGACAGAGTTTGGGGTCAGGCTCTTCTGTAGAAAATGCGTGCATTTGGGATTTCTTTTTCAATGGATTAGGAATTACCTTTCCGAACGTTTAATTCAAGTTGTCTTGGATGGTTTCAAGTCTAATATTAACAAAATAATTAATAATTTCATATTCGTTTCCAAACTAACGCCCTGCTCTTCGGCTGTAGTGCGGCAGCGTATACTAAGCTCAATAAATTCCGCTATAAACAGCATCACTAAATAGGGAACGTCCGACAGAATGGAATTTAATCTCTCCAAAACAGAATGCTGTTTGTGTTGGAATGACCACATATCCGATGTCGCCAAAAAGGTTGCGAAATGTCTACGTTTTCTTAAGCGATTTAAGAAATATATCACCCCCTTGGATCTAGTCCCAATTTATAAGGCATTTATCCGCCCGAAATTAGAGTACAATGCTCACATCTGGCAGGTACTCATAAAACCTCTTTGCAATTGCTAGATAGGATTCAAGTCCGAGCGATAAAACTCATAAGTGATGACTATATTACATAATCCGACACCACCGAACACACATGCAATGCCTCCTGTCTCCTTTTGTTGTATCGCTATTTTCACCACCAGTGAAAACTAACTTTTAACCGTAACACCCGTCCCACTATGAATGCTCAACAGTACACACTCAACCCCACTTTCAGACGTATTCTGAAATATCGTGATTCTTTTCTAAGACGTACAACTCGCTTATGGAATGCCCTGCTGACCTCTTCCTACTTACTATAACTAGCAAATATTTAAAACACATCGGTATCTCTCTTTTTCTTTCCGTAACTTACCCTCGCCGCGCTATGTGCAAATGTTTAAGGGTACACAAAAGCCCTTGTTCCTGTGCCAATTATAAAAAACTTGCGGTGACGGTACCTTCTTTCATTCATGTCCCGTAAAATAATGATCGCCGCTCATTTAACGGAAAAAGTGGAATTTAATTCTGTAAAAAAATATTTTTTTTAAGCACAATACAAATTAACCTGGGTGTGTTTTACATTCCAAACTGCATCTCTTAAATTGTCCTATATTTAACAATCTTAAAAAGTACTCGTAAAGACAGAAAAATTTTATTAAAAACAAACATATTTGACATATGTTTATTGTTTATTTGTATATACATCTTTGTTTATTTCACCTAGGGGTAGACAACTTTTTCGTTTCACCATGAATGCTTTTATCAGGAGAGTAACATTATGGTATGTTTGGAAAAAATATAAATTACAATTTAATAATAAATAAGCTATCCGAAATATGTATTGTGATATCCAATTGAATATGAGCAACGTCATCTGTGTGTCCATCGCAGAAGATTTCGATAGCAGAGGCTTCATTGGTGAATGGGGAGTAGAATAGAATTTTCTAGCAAAATGGAAATTTGTATAGACCCTGAGGCCACAGTTTATACTTGAAATGTGTTATTAGAGTATAAATATCGGCATTCCCAAGGTGTGCAAGTCAGTTTATCAGTTGAATTAAAAGTGTGAATTACGAGAGTGATTAAGTGGTTCTAGTAAAGGTTAAAGAAAAGTAAAAGAGTTGAAGTAAGCGACTAAATTGTAAATTGTAATTGTATTTAATAAAGTAAATGTATTGAACGGAATAAGTTCTATTATTTTACCCACACAAACATTTAACATTTGAGTTAGAAGTGGGATAGGACTTACTGGGGGTAAAAAAAATTGTGTTATGATTGTTTAAAAATTAAAAAAACATAATGGGTCGAAAATTATTGCAGTTGACCTTCGTCCACCCTGAATACCGAGTTGAACAAAAGACTGGAGCTGAGGTAGTGGGGGAAAAATTGACTTGGTGCTCCGACTTCAGGACGCTTTGAACAACGAGGAGCGTGATCCGGATATATACACCTTTGACGTTGACGAGAAAGAGCAAATGAGTACTGGCAATGACATTGCAGATGATGCAACTCCTCTTGTCAAAAATTGACGAACAGAAGAAAAATCAAGACGAACAAAAGAACAGTCTCGAGCAAAGGCTGGACGATCAGAAAAACAGCACTTAACAGAAATTTGACAAACAAAAGAATAGTCTCGAAAAATTCAAACAAATGGACAATGGACAGAAAACAGAAATTCCGAGAATGTTCTTTAAGCGTTCCAATGAGAAAAGAGTTGAAGCTTCCCTTATTCGATGGCCATACCTTAGGTCTGTGTTTAAGAAGCAGTTCGAAATGCTGGTTGTGCAAACCATTGGGACAAAGAAAAGAAGTGTCATACCTTATGGTCTGCGTATAAGAAGCAGTTCGAAATGGCTGCTTGTGCAAAGCATTGGGACAATGAAAAAAAGTGTTTTGCTTTAGCAATGGGCTTTCACGGTCCTGCCACAGAATTGTTACAAACAATCGATATCAAAAAGCGGGAGATTTTCAATGTTCAATTGCAAAGCCGAATGCAAGAAAGAGGAGAAACACTGCAGCATCTTCAAGCAGACGTCAGTAGACTGTCATATCCCACCGACGGACAAGAAATAATTTACGAAATGAAAAAGAGCGCATTCATCGGAAGAATCGCAGATTCGAAGCTTCAGTCAGCAGTCACGATGTCCGGGAATAGAACTCTTGCTGAAGAACGTCCCTTCGTTCTGGCGGTGGAAGCAGCGAATCGGGCTTCCAAAGAAACAAATTTCTTCAGGGAAGTAGCATATGTTGAATGCACTTACGCAAGACATAAAATCGGTCATCTTCGAGGGCATTTTAAAGAACCATTACGACGAACAAGTTGCCTTCACTGGGGTTTCAAGCAAATATAGGGAAAAACTAGCAGAAACTGCTACCGAGAAGCCAGTCAAACTCCTTGAAGCCATCAGTCCTCGGAGCCAAACTCTGAAGGCATACTGGGCACAGTGAGTCTCGCTTTACCGTTTCCTGAAACCTTTAATGACAACCGATACACCCTCGTGGTCATGGACTACTTCAGTAAGTGGCCGGAAGTGTTTGCCATCCCAAAGAAGGGATAGCCAAATACTGGGTGAGCAGATTTGGGGTCCCAATGGTGTGGCTGTATAATCCTCTGCGTAAGAAAGGAAAACCACCAAAATTGCAACAGGATTGGGAAGGTCCATATAAAGCGATAACCCACATTAATAACATTGTCTAAAGCGTGGGGATGAAGGAAAATTGTATACAATATGTCATTTCAACGGAACAACAAATGATGAAGGGTTCGCGGTTGAACAACACTTTAGGGAGAAAGCAGTATGATAACCATTTGAATGTGAGCAGCGTCGTCTGTGTTTCCATAGCAGAAGATTTCGTTAGCAGAAGTATCAATCATTGATGAATGGAGAATCGAATCGAATTTTCTAGTTAGATAGAAATTTGTGTGGAAAGCTGGATGACACAGATTGTTCTCGAAATATTTCATTGGAGTGCAAATATCAGCATACCCAAGATATGCAAGTCAGTTCATCAGATGAATTTGAAAAGTGATTTAAGAGTCGTGATAAATTGGTTTAAGTAAAAGATAAAGAGAAGTAAAATTAGTTGAGATAACCGTTTGGATTGTGAATTGAATAAAACGATTATATTAAAAATAATATGATCTATCATTTGTACCCTACCAAACATTTTACAGAGCTAATAAATATTTTGACTCTTTTTTTTGTGGAAATATAATTTTAAAATATGTGATTTATAAGTCCTCTTGGTACAACAAAGTGTTAACCAATGGTTTCTTTAAAAAACATGTAGGTGTGACGACACATTTAGCACACAATGGAGAAATAAAAAGCTGAATTAAGCGCAGATGAAAATGAACTTCAATGAAATTCTTAATTTCAAAAAAATAATATACTCTCAACAATTTCAATTTTTAAATACCTAGTCCTGTCATAAGTTCTGTTACACCTTTTCCAGCGCTTATCGTTCAAAACTTCTTGTGGAAATAGAACCGTTAACTTTTTTTCAGAACACATGCACTGATCAGTGAAGAATACAAGTCAGTTTGGTTTCAGTCATAGATAAACTAAATATAGATGGCAAACTTTCCAGATATTGGAAAATCAAAACCGGTTTTCTCCTGATCGCCTCTATCCGTGTGAACATGTCAATCATTTTTTAATGTTGTACAAAAATATTCTCTATTGTGCTTTTTAGGATAACAAAAGAAGAAAAATCAAAACATCTGGAGCAAGAAGAAGTAATTTCCTACAAAATAAATCTGCCACCAACAAACTGCTTTAATGGGGATGTGACAATAGCAGTTGGAATTTTTGTTTACATTTTCTTGTGAGTAAGTAATAACATTTTAGTTTCAAAAAAAAATTATTTTACTTCTTTTTTACAGTAGGAACAATAAATGTTAATGTGATACTCAAGAGCTTGAAGAAATGTGGATAAATTATACTAACTGAAAACACGTGAGTAAGAATTATACATTTTTGTTTAATAATACTTTTAATGCCTTTTTCTTTGCAGATTCCAAATTGTTCAGTTGTATTACGAAAATCAGCATTCTGTGAGAAATGTTTTTCGTGCGATTCAAGCATAATCGACCTACTGAAACCACTATTACCAATATAATTCGCACATTTGAGTCCCAGTTTACATTAGTGGATGATACTCGACCGGTTAGACCACATCCAGCAAGTAGTAAAGAAACTATAGCAGCTGTAGCTGAGAGTGTACACGAAGACCGTGACGAATCGTTTCGTCGTCGTTCTCTGCAGCTTGGATTGGCGTATTTAACAATTTGCCGTATTGTACGTGAGGATCTCGTCCTAAAAGCGTACTAAATTCAACTTGTGCCTGAATTGAAGCCAGGCGATCTGAATTTGCATCATATTTTCAGTGAAAATATGGAAAAACTAAATGAAAATCCGGTGTCTTATCGTAAAGTCTTGGTCAGTGATGAAGTCCATTTCGGGCTCAATAGATACGAAAGTAAACAAAATTTGCATACTTGAGCTGATAAGCAACCCGAAGAGTATCAAGAGCTACCATTACATTAACTAAAAACAACGGTATGGTGTGATTTATGGGCTGGTGAAATCATTGGTCCATATTTCTTCAAAAATGAGGCAAATCAGATTGTTACCGTCAATGATAACAGTTATCGCGCCATGTGAACGGACTATGTGCTTTCTGAAATTCAAGCACATGGTCTCGGTGAGCTTTGAGTTCAACAAGACGGTGTTACAGACTTGTTGAGAAATCAGTTTAGTGAGCACTTAATTTCACGTTTTGCTACGGTAAATTGGGCGCCTAGATCGGACGATATCACACCTTTGGACTATTTTCTCTGGGGATATGTAAAGTCTCAGATCTTCAAGAATAAGCCAGCTACAATTGGCACTTTGGAAGCCAACATTACTCGTGTTATCTGTGAGACATCAGTCGCTATGCCCGAACGAGTCACCCAAAAATGGACCTTCCGAATGGTCTACCTCAGCGTAGTCGTGGCCAACATTTACTTGATATCATTTTCAAAAATTAAATGCCATGAATTGTTCTTTTAACCGTTAATAAAATTTTTAAGTTCACTTTTAATTCATGTATTTTATTTTACATTATAAATCAAAGCTTACGATGAATCACCCTGTACCATAAATACTTAATGCCTTTTTTCGATCTATGTTTTGAGTTTCTTTTTTTCTTTTTTGGGTTATGCAATTCCACACTCCCTCTGAGGTATGCATAGTATGCCCGTTAACCGATATACAAATGTATGTACGTTTTTCATCTAAATATAAATTTTCTTTTGGTTTTGTTTTCTCCACTTTTGTCCTTCTGTAAAACAAAAACGAATTAGTTTTTAAAACAATAGATATTTTTTTACGTCAAATGGAAATTAACTTATATGAATTTCTTATTTCAAAAACATTATCTACGGTCAACGATTTTAATTTTAAAATGTCTATTTCTGAGGAGCTATTTTTTCCAAAAAATCGATGTAAACACAACGCTGTACCTTTCACAAAGATCCTGTTGTAATGCTTAAATTTGGAGGAATTGTCGTGAATGCCAACGAAATCAAATTAGCCTAACGAAAGCAGGATACATAGTTCGTAGATGGACACAACGATCTGAATATAAATGTTATACTGCTAGAAGGTAACCTTTCGTCAGCAAAGCAAATAAAAAAAGGGAAGACTTAACTGATAAAAACAAAAACAAAGGATTTTACTTCAACATCAGTTTCTAGAAGTTTCTAATAGGCATTAACTTGACATTTATGGATGAAATAGGCCTTCGAAAGCTTGAAGACAACCAAATGAAGCTTTGAATCCAAAAACACAAGGAAACAAGTAAAGCGTGGATATAGTGGTTTCATAATGTGGGGCCAAATGTCCGCTTTTGGGACCAGTAATTAAGTCATAGTCATTGATATCATAACAAAAGAAACATATTTAAAAAACAGTATACAAAAAATGGTTATCGCGAAATATAATTACTTCCAACAGTACAATGATCCCAAGCATGTCGCACAAATGATGAAGATGTGGTTGGTACATAAAGTCCCCCACTTTCTACTAACCCCACCACAAAGCCCCGATCTTAACCCAATAGAACGTCTTTAGAATCATTTAGAAAAGATTTTACGAAAATATGTCATTATATCAAAGCCTCAGTTAAAAGCCTTATTTTTAGTGGAATGGTAAAAAATAACAAATGAATATAAGTAATAGTTGGAATTCTTCAACTTAAAGAAGTTAAAATGCTTAAAGGGTACTCAACAAAATATTAGGTATTTTTTTTTTCTGCAAAACTAAGGTATAAACTAACGCTTTTCGTTAAGGGCATCAACAATTTAGCTGTGTTCATTTCGCATGCATCGGAATGTTTTTATTTCTATATTATTTTTTTCTGAACGAAATATTACTGTTTTTGTTTTTGCTTCTAAGGAGGTACAAATAAACATTGATTACTATAAAAACTGATTTCGAAAGTCTTGCTGCACATTGTATGTTGGCTATTCTGGGATTTTTAGCATGAAAACCATTACAATATCAATCCTTTTGTACTTTATGTGTAAAGAAAACATTCTGTTAGTTTTTGCAAAACCCTTTAATTCAATAAATATACAAATGTTTTCCTAAAAAACTAAAAATGATCAAAAATGTTAATTTATTACTTATTAGTATTATATAATTAACTTTTTTTACTTAACATATGTCAAACTAAAAGAACAACAGGGAAATTAAATTTAAAATGCCTTTAGTTAAAAATCCTTTTGATTGATGTCCAGAGCCCAAAGTTTGTGCCTAAACGTGAGAAATGCTAATACAAATTATAAACAATACAAACTTGATTTCAAAATTGTAGAAGTTGCAATCCATTTATATCTTGAAATAAAACGTTCAAAATATGATTCTTAGGTCCTTTTTTAATTTTATTCTGGTATTATATACTACTTTTTATACTTACTTTTATATACTTTATATACTTTTATACTTTTTGTGCACTTGAAACAAAGTTTGTGCAGACTCATAAGCACAAACACCTGCTGCCTACCACAGTATAGCAGCACCCATCATAAGCACGGGCTGTACACGTTTTTTTAGGTAGCCTTCCACCGAAGGCACCTACTATTTCCGTTAATTCATATGGGTTGTCATTACGGCGCTAAGTTGAACGGTCTTATTCTACGTAGTCGACGCACAAGGTTGGTCTCGTCCAATGTCCGGATTATTTCTGGGTTGCAGTGATGCGCGAGATGAGTACGAAGATTTCGAGCAGAGGTTGCTACTTCGTCTTTTACGGTAGCAAATCCTAGGTCACGGTGAATTTCGTTATTCCTTAGATACCATGGAGCATTCACGATTGCTCTTAATGCTTTGTTCTGAAACTTTTGTATAATACATATGTTACTTGGTTTAGTATAACCAAAAAAGTTGTGTACCATAAGTCTAACACAGTTTAAGCACTTGCCGAGTATTAGACCCATGTCTAACCCGAAACAACCGGTTTTTAAGGTAAGAATTTACTATTTTGCATAATTTGTCAGGTAAGATTTGCCTTAGCTTATACCTCAGGCCCTCGCGCCATACCTTGTCGAAGGCTTGTGACACATCGAGAAAAACGCTAGAGCATATTTACTTTTTTTCTAAGGCGTTTTCAATTTCATTTGTTATCCGATATACCTCATCTATTGTCGAATGCTTGACCCTAAAGCCGAGCTGGTGATCCGGAATTAGTTGTCCCATATTTATACGTTTCAACCGTTTAAGCAAAAGAATTTAGAATATTTTTGAAGTTATCGACAGGAGCGAAATTGGTCTATTCGAATTTTTGTCTTTAAGATCTTTTCTTGCCTTCGGAACTATTATAACTTCGGCGCCTTTACATTGGCTGGGAACGTAAAAAAGTCTTATTGAAGCTAGCGCTTTTTCGGGAAGCTTTTTTAGAATCGCGCTCGTAATCAAATTGAATCCTGGAGCTTTATTATTTTCCGACTTTGCTATTATTTGCCGAAGTTAAATCAGTGATACGTATTTTATTCTATAATTGTCAATGTCGGGCGGATATATTTTTGCCTTTTATTTCGTATCCGTCCTCGTATAAAAAAAAGTGTTATTCCACGCAGCCCTTTGAATAGCCTCCACGAACTTATCGACTTCGTTTTCTATCTCCATGGGAGTCGTAAGTGATATGCTTGGGACAATGTTTTCTTTTCAGTTTTTTCTAAAGCCGTCCTAGTTCGTTTCCTTATTCGCCAATCTAACATAGGTGCTCTTTCGATCTTAGCAATGCTCCTGCTGATTTTTAGAACTACTGGTGAATGATTTGAGGAGAGATCATAGCTTTCTACAGTATTCGTGATGTATATAGGTACCCCTTTTGCAACAAAAAAGTCGGCGAGGTCAGGAATTTTATTTGTGTCGGTTTACCAAAATCCAAACCACGTTGCAGTATTTGCATTGTACAGTAGTCTGCCTTTCGTTGAGAGGCATCTTAAGCCCCAATACGTATATTTCGCGTTTAAGTTGCCACCGAGGATAAGTTTCAGTTTCAGTTTGTATGCATTTTTATTGTATCACTTAATTTACTCTTACTTGCTAGACAAAAAAATGCTTAAAAATTAGCTCAATTAACTTAAAATTATCTTATCCTAACTTACTGGCCCATGCGAGCACTCTAAGTTAAACCTAACGCTTAAATAATGTCTTTCGACGTATCTTACTGCCATAGTATACTATTTCTATTCATTATAATTAAAACTAAGAAAACATTTTTTACAAAAAAAACTTAGTAACCTGACTTTTTTTATTCTATTATAAAACATAAAACTAAAATCCTACAAACTACTAACTAAATCTAAATCTACTTAACCAACTTACATCTAATACATACATACACACACATATATATATACATACAAAATATATATACACTTTATGTACAAATATATGTATATATATATATATATATATGTTCTTTTTTTTCATTTTCCATTTTTTTTAAATTTTTTTTTTGGTTTTTATTTATTTATTTTTTTCTTAAATCTAACTTAATCCTACTTAAAACTATGTAAGCCGGCCATGGTTAAAAAAAATTAGGCGACCCACTTTGCTTCACATGAAGCTACCAAGTATTGGAGGGATTCGACGACGAAGCATTCTTTTCCTCAAAAAGACACCACAATCGCACTGCCGTGTGCGACGTCTCTGTCGTAATTGAGTCGCCTGTCCGCAGCTGTTCGAGCGACGTGGAAGATTGGCGGCACCGCCAATCTGTCCTGGATCAGACCTTTACTATCTAGGTAGAGAAACGCTTCTGGAGGAATAAAGCCGTTAAAGCGAACACTCTCGTGATACATATAATTAGGGTAGTAAACCCCGGAGATCAGGTTGTTCGATGAGGTCATTTTTGCAATATGCCTTCGAGTCAACTTAATGACGAAATTGTCCACTCTTATTAGGTTCGCCCTATTGTACAAGACCTCATTACGATAGAATTTTATGTATAAGCGAAGACAAGTCCTAAGACAAGCCCTCTCAAACACCCGATCTTTTCATCTTGTGTAAATGTTGAACAGGATCGGCGAATTTACCGCACCTTGTTGCGGACCGTTTTTAATGTTAAATGTTCCAGCAGAAGTCACATCGCCATTCTTCACAATGAACTGTCTACTGGAGAGCATATCAAAAAGAATATACAGCAGTGGTTTACTAATGCCCAACCTGTCAAGCTTGAAGAAGAAGACAGGCACCAGTGCACTGTTTCTTGCCCATGTTCCATTGGATATCAGAAACCAGTTTAGACGCAGCATGAATGATATCATGCCCCGCCTTGAAACCGAATTGATTATAGGGAACTATATGTTTGTCCTCAACCCACTAAGTCAGGACTCTATTGATCACCTTCTCGAAAACCTTACTGATGTTTGGAAGAAGACTGATCGAGCGGAGATTCGCCGGATTGGAAGTACCTTTTGGGAATGGGATGTACCACCGCAGTTTTCCAATGCGCTGGATAATATGAATTATGCATTGCATTATTAAACAGGGTGGTATAAATATCCACCGCTTCTAGTCGGAGATGTCGAAGCACAATGTTCGGTATTTCATCGGTTCTCACTGATTTCTTACTTCTAAGTGATTCGAAGATCGTTTGGAGCTCTTCCTTCGAAATGAACGGTGGTAATACCCTTTCGTTGGTGATGACATTATTTGCCATGTTCTCGTCACTGAACTGGGTGAAACCCGAGCTCTCGAATCGCCAATTCACAATTTCATTTCGAAGGCAGAAATTGTGCACAAGGACTCGACTCTCCAGGTCGTGATTTGGGCCAATGATGTCATTCGCCTTGTACACTTCCTGAAAAGTCGCTCCTATAGCCTCTACCTTCTCCTGCGGATCCTCGATCACAAAGAAGTTGTCATCATCAACTGCCTCATTTGGATCGATACCCGCTGCTACAAGTATTTGTTCGTTGTTCTTCGTTCGGGCGATTTTGAGACATGGAAGGTCGTTTTGATTATTTCTCCGGAATATTTTATTTATTTGCGGTAACATATTCGGGTTGCTGGTGTTTACAGCCCGAATTTTATTGTTCCAATACAAACTTACAGAATTTCTGTAATTTTCCTTTATTAATATCTGGACGTTTTTAATCGACGACTTCAATGTCATGACCTCCGGGTTATGTCTGTCAGTAAACTGTCTGTACAAGGTTTTTAGTCTTGACAGTAGTCTACTTTTATGTCGGTGCAGTGCGTCAATAGTTGCGTTGCGGAATATACCGAGGTATCGTTTTGTCCATAGTTCGTTTAATTGTCTTGTCCATTAGTTTTAGATATCCGTCAATCTCCTCATTTGACAGATTTCTGTTGGACGGCGGGTAGAGCGAATTCGAGGAGAGTGCCCTTGTCAGTATTCTGGAGAAGTATGTCCAACGTACCCTACTATAATTGTAGGAATGTATTTGAACAAACTCTTCCAATTCCGCAGTTTCATTGGGAATAGTTATTTCGGTGCTGAAACCGCAATGGTCACTGTCATACACGAAAGTGCGTAGACAGTTTGTAGTTTGTTGGTTAGTGGAGGTCAGTTGTATTCGTGAGTCGAACAGCAGAAGATCCAAATATGACCCATGTCTGGGAAACGACGGAATATCTGTCGCCTTAAGCCCGAGTCGATACGTTATACTGTGCTGACCCCACCAATTGAATAGTAGGTTCCCTCTAGTATTTGGTGTATTATTTCTCCAATCTCTATGTTTGGCGTTGAAATCTCCGCCGATAATAAAATATTTGTCTTCCAATTCCAGCCTTAGGAATCGAAAAAGTGTCTCGAGCTCTGAGATGAATAAGGTCGATTGAGTAGACTTAGGTGCATAGACAGACAACATGTACAGCCGTTTTCAACTACGGAGAGGGATGTACATGAGGCATGCTTCCAGCACCTGAAACCTACGTACTACAAGACTGTAAACTCTTTTGGAATGCAGTCCTTTTCTTACAAAGATTGCAACACCTCCTCCTTGAATGGAGTTGGGTCGGTTTCTTCGTAATATTTTATATCTTCTGTGCCTCATTTTGTGTCTTTTAGTAAGCTTAGTTTTGCTTACCAAAAGCACATCAGGGGCTTGGTCTTTAAGCAACTTAAATAGTGTGGCTCTTAGTTCTAACCTAATCAGTGAATTAACATTCACTGCAAGGACCTTCAGGGTTTGCTCCGCCATGTACGTACCCATTACGACTGGAGGTGAGTTAGGCCCGGCAGCAGCGTGTATATTTGATCCTCCCGCGTAGCCTCTTTTTGTATTTGACGCTGAAGCTGAGCCATCTCCCCCTGAATAGAGAGCAAGATAGCCAGCATGTCAGGTACAGGTTCTGGTGCTCTAGGCGCTGGGGCCTGCTTGTTGTACCGTAGTTCCCCTACATGCCGCCATTTGGGCGTAGGTAATTTGGGGAGTGACGGCTGGTGTTTGTATTTGCACGGGTGGACGTTTGACTTCCACCTTCTGCTGTCGAGCCAGATTTACTCTTTTTATGTATTGGAATTTAGGACAATCCCGATAATTTGCGGTATGACCCTTGCTCCTACATAAGGCACAAGAGAGTTGGCTTTTTTCTGACGCTCCATCTGGAGCGCATTCCTCTGACTTGTGGTTCTGTCCACACTTCACGCATCGAGGCTGCATTTCGCAGTTCGACGCGGCGTGCCCGAACCTTTGGCAGCGAACACATTGTAAAATGTTTTCACTCCTCTTTAATTTTTCCCCGTGTATAACCTGGTAGTCTAGGACTTTAATACTCCTTAGACCACCCAATTTGCTATCGGGAGTTAGCTAAACCAGGAGGAACGGTAGTTTCCGTTTCTCCCTTTTGGCTCTGGCTGTGGGGAACGGCTTGACCCCTACGAATTTGAGCTCTTCGCACTCTTTCTCTTTGAGCAGTGCGAGGAGCTCCTTCGGATCGGTTGACGGTTCTATCCCCCTCAGCAGCATTGTTTGCAGCTTTTCCCCCTTCGGGGTGAAGGAGAAGAACTCTGTCGTCGAATCTTTTAACAAGCTTTTTATTTTATTATAGCGCTCCACTGTGTTGCAGTGGATCGCATGCCTATCATTACCTAATCTTTTGATAAAAAGGTTATTGCCTATGGCCGACTTACATAGATCAATGGTTTCTTTTAACTCTAGTTTGTAAGTATTGATCGGTGGTATCCTTTGTTTAGCTCGTTGTTGTTGTTGTTGCTGTTGACGCTGCTGCTCTCGCTGTTGTTGCTGCTGCTGTTGCTGTTGTTGTGGCTGTTGCTTTTCTGTTTGTTGTTGTTGTTTTTGTTATATTTTACTTTTTTGCTGTGGTTGTGCCAGTTCCATTTTTGGTTCTTGTGCCATTTTTTTTATTTTTTTGCTGTTGTAGCTGATGTTTCTGTGTTTGTTGTTGGGGTATGGTTTCACTCCCCTTGAGCTCCCGTTGAGAGCACTGTAGTTGCTGTTGCAGTTCTCTCTCTCGTCTTGCAACTTGCTTAGCTTTTATTGCAAGTACTTTTTGTTGTAGATGCCTGATGCTGGTGTTCAGCGCTTCAACCTCCTCCTCTTCGTCCTCTGACTCGGAAGCCGCCAGAGACGCCAAGGTGTTTTTGCCCATACAGTGGTCTTCTGCACCAACGGATACACATGGAAGATTGTTTTTGTCAGCTGCCGCCCTTTTTGTCGTTGTTGGCGCCTCTTCCCTTGCTCTTCAGGCAGCTTTTTGGGAGAGGTTGAAAGGGAAGGGCGCTTTGCTGAGTTCGGAGTTGGTTTCAACATCCTCCTCCTGTTTATCGTCATTGCCGATGTTGCTGTTTTTGTTGTTGTTGTTATTGTTGTTGATTTCTTTTGAACTGGCTTAACGGCCTGATTATCAGATGACATCGCGCAATCTTCTAATCCAGCTATTGACATAACGGACCGTGCACTGCCACTCATCGTTTGAATACAAAAAAGTGGACAATGGTTTTTTGGGGAACTCGAACCCACGACCCCTGCTTTCCCGGCTCACTGCCACTACCAGCAGGCTACCGAATAACTTAAACTGTCTCTAATTTGATTTTTCACTAATTGATTGATTTGCACATACAAAAAAAAAGCCGAAACACGTCTTTTCTCCGCGGAGATCAATGAACGACTGGCCACCGAGGACAAAATTTGACCCAAGTGGACAGAAGAGCCGATCAAGGTGGGTGTTTGCCATCCTATATCTCGAAGAAAAATAATAGAATGCTATATTGTGGTCTAAGTGATTTATTTTTACAGAAATTGAACTAATCTGCATAGATTCGAACTCTATTATCATATTCTCGATATGCTTAATACAACCTTGATATAAAGAAAGGATCCGTTTAAAACAAGAGTTTGTTGATTTTGTTTTGTTTTTCAAAATATCTGTGAGTATTTGATATACCGTGACAGAGTCTAACTTATTTGCTTGTGACGCGATTTCAGCTATCTCGCACCATCTGGTACAGATTTTCTTATTGCACTAGTTCCCTTCAGGTTATATTGGGTTGTTTTATTTCCTGTTTCTACCAGTTGCTTTCCGATGACTCTCTTATTCGTATTGGACACATAGGTTTTGGGGTATCTCGTCATCCGGTCTATATGAATGGATTTCATGAAATTTGTTCGTCTCTTTTGGATTTCTTTTGGTTATCTCGCAACCTCGGTAGTTTGCTAGATGATTTCCCATACAGTTTGCGCAAGTCGCTAGGGTTTGCTTGTTTACACTGCACTCTTCCGAGGAGTGCATACCTGGGCATTTTACGCGCCTTGGGTCTTTTTGACAATACGCCTGCATATAGTTGCATTCCTGACAGCGTTTTCATTGAGGTATCGCTTTGTTACCCTTGCGCATGGGCTCTATTTTTACCTTGATATCTAAAATTGTTTTGATTTTATAGATATCATTAACTTTCTCGTTTTTATCGAAGGAAAGGATGAAGATATGAAGTTCGCGTTTGACTACGGTATCTTTGTCGCTATTTGTTTGCTGTTTCTTATTCTTAATTAAATTCACTGCGTCAATAATCTTAAAGCCTTGTACTTGCACGTTTTTTATTACGTGTAGAAAATAAATAATAACGCAAAAATTCTCATACGAGGATATGCCACTTTGGGCATTTCGAATTCATCATGTGTTTCTAATGTTCACTTCTATTTGAATCGCCAAGAAGGTCGGACGTGTTTTTCTAAGAATAAATATCTATATCTTTTGTTAAACGAACATCTGTGTTCTGTTTTTTTTTTCTTTTTTTGTACTTTGTGGGATCGGGAATAATTAACGGTAGACCTTTCTTACATTGGTGCCAAAACCCGGGAAAAAGGAAAAAATGGGATTAACGGTTCGAAGTGTGTTTATGTCGCAGTTAATGAAAATTTCGAAAGCGGCTTCAGAATACTTGAACTCAGAAGATTTATTAAATATAATTTAATTAAATATAATGAAACAAAAGTGCGTTAGAATCAGTTGAAGACCAATTGTGTACGTTAATCGAATAGTTGTGTAAAGTGTCCGAAAGTTTAAAGTCTGCAAATCAACATTTTCAACAAAAAACATTAATCAAAGAAGAAGACATCGAAAAAATTATCGAGTATGAAGACTTAGCTACATCAACAATAATATGTCTGCAAAATCGTCTGAAAAGAGTGCGCGACAAAATTAATTTCCCCGAGGAAAACGGAAAGTTGAAATTTTGAAAAGCGTTTCCATTAATCTAAGGAGATGGCATTCCAACAGTGCTGCAGTACGTAAAGCGACGGGTTCCAAACACTTTCCCAAAATTCAAAAAGTTTTGGGATTACGATGTATAGTACACCATTTAGTGACGAGTTGGCAGTACCGTTAGACTCAGTTCAGAGTTTCCTCGAACTAAATCAAAGCAAAGGAACAAAGCGAAACATTCGACAAGCTGTTGCGAGAGTTTATGATCCCCTGGTAATGGTTTGCCCAATAACAGTAAAGCTAAAGATATTGTTCCAGTCCAATTCCAGGGATGGAGTTTTACCTACTGATCTAATGGAGTAGTGGACCGAGTGTGTTCGTAACATTTTACAACTTAAGGATATCGCGATTCCCCAAGCCGTTCAATCAGCTGCCGCTTCAAATTTCGTTCAGTGCCATATATTTGCTGATGCTAGTGTCAAAGCTTACGGAACAGTTGCTTACTAACATAGATAAAATTGGTAAAAGAAGTTCTTCATTTCTTTGTGCAAAGAGTCAATTTGCACCGCTAAAGCATGATAGATCAGAATTGAATTGAACTTACTAAAGATTGAGCTTACTGCTGCCTTGATAGCAGCCCGATTATGTACTTATATAAAGAAGTCAGAACGAATTTTAATTCAAAATTTCTATCTCTGGTCGGATTCGAAAATTAGCCTTCACTGGATCTACGGACAAACGCAACGATGAAAGCCATATGTACAAACTCGTGTACCAGAAATTTGACGGCATACGTCGACGTGGACTGGAGTCATTGCTCTGGGAAAATAAACTCAGCTGACTTATTAACGCGAGGGATTTATGGTGAGCCACTATTTAATTCTATCTTATTCAGAAATGGTCCAGATTGGCTTAATGATGAGGAGATTCGAATACAACAACATGACAACAAAGAATTCGAACTGAGCGCGACGTTGCTGGTGGAAAAAAATAATATCCTAAAAATTGCTGAAACATTAATTCTGAGCTGCCAAAAATTCAGTAGCTAGAAATAAATGATGAGAGTAACAGCTTGGGTTTTACGGGTTATCGAGCAATGCAAGGTAAAACAGAGTACAAAATGCAGATGTTTGTCAAAAGCCGAACTTGAAAATTCTGAACGATACTGGCTCAAGTACGTACAATTATGCAGTTTTGCTAATGAAATACTGTACTAAACGAATTATCACCTTTCCTAGATGAGTATGGATTATTGAGGGCAGGTGGTAGACTGCAAATGTTAAAAGAGGTGTTCGATTTTAAGCACCTATATTACCGGCCGATCATTATATCAGCGAACTCGTCGTTGATGATCGACACTTATTGACCCGTCATGGAGGTGTAAGTCGTGTCCTTACAAAATTGAGGGAATAGTTTTGGATTGTTAAAGGACGTCAACTGGTGAAAAAGAGGTTACGGAATTGCTTTTTGGTCAGCTAGCCTCTCAGTCCTTTGCTCCTTTACCAATTCAAAGAATAACAATAACAAGACCCTTTGAAAACGTTGGTATCGATTTTGCGGATCTATTTATCTACTCGCATCCTGGAGACTCCAATTTACACAAGGCATATTTTCTCATATTTATCTGTGCTGAAGTCTGAGCAATTCATTTGGAGCTCACAACTAATATGTTAACGGACGGTTGTCTAATGGCTATAAGACGTTTAATAGCAAGGCGAGGCGGCGTGCCGTCAACCGTATTTTCTGATAATGATTTCAAAGAGCAGCCTTAGATTTACGTGTAACCCAAAGCATGCCTGAGAGCTGCAACCTTGTTCGATTTTATGTCACAACCTTTGGAGCTTGTACCTCTAACACCATCAAAGTTTCTAATTGGTCTGCGCGAAACCAAGTTAATGAAGACCAGACTGTTAGCGACTCAACTATGAGATAACTCTGGAATTATCGGTTGAAATATATCGCACAAATTTCAAGAGGATGGAGAGCTGAATATTTACAACGTTTACGGTCATTTCATCATTTCATCTCCAAATCATCAGCGACTATTAAAGAAAACGACACAGTTCTACTATACGATCAAGGAAAACTTCGTGCTTACTTGGAAAGAGATGGCAAAGTGCGGTCATGCGAAGTGCTTTGCCCTGATGAAAGCAGATTACAAAGGTGAGTTCAGCTCCTGTATCCACTGAAGTTAACTAATTCGTCCCGGGCCGATTATGTAAAAAATAAATAATAACGCACACATTCTCATACGAGGATATGCCACCTTGGGCATTTCGAGTTCATCGTGTGTATCTAATGTTCACTTCTATTTAAATCGTAAAGAAGGTCCGACTTTTTCTGAGAAAAAAATATTTGTATCTTTTGTTTAACGAACATCCGTGTTCTTTTTTTTTTGTACTTTGTGGGATCAGAAATAATTAACGGTAAGTTTTTTTTACATTACGTCTTCCTTACTGCCCGATGGGTGAAGACCTTTTGCGCAGACTCGCAGTGGTTTTTCAAACCTATTTTGGAATATATACCATTGGACTTTTTCAGTATTAAGTTTAAGAGAAAGTGCCCGTTTATTTTCCATACGTTGTTCGGTAGTGAGATAATTTTATAATTTCCTTTTAGAGTATTTCGAAGGAGTTTTTGTAGCCTATTATAGTCCGCAATCCCAACTAAATTTGTTGCGGATGGATTGCGTTATTTCGCTTTTTATTTATTTACAGTAATTGGCTTATCTTCATCTTTCATTATCGTTGTTTCAGGTGATGAAACAGCTTTTCGTTTCTTTCCTGGACGTTTTTTGATTATCCAGTCTGTTTCGCGGACTAGTTCTTCTCCGTTCGTATTATAACCCGAGTTTTCCGATAGACTGGCGGTTCAGACAGATTTTTGGATTTTGCCTTAAAGGCGTCCAGTTCTTTTTTAAGTTCCGTGCAGAGTGATTTCATTTTTTGGACTTCTTCCAGGCATTGTAGTTTGTGCGGAGTACTGTTATTGGCCAAAACTATTGAATTTTCTTGGCTTTGGCTTTTGCATGATTTTGTTGTCGAACCTGATGCTAGTGATCTTGATACCCTTGAACTTTTTCTAAAAGGGTCTTGGCCCATATTTATATTTAAATTTGTTGAACTCATTTTGGTTCCTACGAGTAGCGGAAAAAGGGTAGTGTGCCCGTCCAGAGATCCGCATTAGACAGATAAGGCTAGCTGATCCGGACGTCGCCCGGTATCCGGATGCTCCGTTAGGGATTGGGCTATATTTTATACTGGGCCCCAAACCGCATTGGACAGATAAAGCTAGCTAATCCGGACGTCGCCCGGTATCCGGATGCTCCGTTAGAGATTGGGCTATTTTTTATACTAGGCCCCAAACTTGGTCGATTCTGGCACGTTAATCTAGCCTAGCTGGATTTTAGTCACCTCTTACGACAGGCATGCCTTACCTCGGGTATATTCTTTACCCGAAGGAGGGATAAATGTAGATGACGCTGTTCAAATTCAAACGGATATCACAATATTATTGTTTCTCTTTGCAGGAAAATTGAGCTTTTGGACAATAAAATAGCAGAGGGAAAAACATTGTTAACATTATTGGACTTCTCAGATATCTCAGAAGACATTTTGTTGTGCTTTGTCAAGAGTATACAATAAAAGTGGGGAACATGAGCAAATCACCCAATATTGTATGCGCAAATTTCTCGTCACTCTTACGGCAAATCAATGTAATGAGGAAAATTTTTATAAAAAATATTTATTTATTCATCAATATTAATGTTGGCCTCTTCCAAATAATCCCCCACAGATATAATACACTTGTGCCAACGCTTTTTCCAATCCTTGAAGCACGTCTCATAAGCACTTTTTGGTATAAACTTGAGCTCTTCTACCGAAGCCGTTTTTATTTCCTCAGTATTGCAAATCTTCGTACTTTCAAGGGTCTTTTCAGTTTTTGGAACATGAACTGGTGCTTTTTACGGTTTTGGCTATCCTGGGTGCTTCCATTGGAACGATTGGGCTTTGGTTTCGACATCATAACCACCAGTATGGCCCTTTTGAGCGAGTCAGGATCCTCGTTGACGTCATTCGAAAGACCCTGAGCGATGCTCATGCGACGATTTTTCTGATCAAAATTAAAAAGTTTTAAAATAAACTTCGCTGACACACGTCTCGTGACCAAAACATCCGAAAAAATTGCATTACATGATCCAACCGAAATGCCAATACCTTTTCTTATGGTAATTTGACGATTTTCCAAAACAATTTTCTTCACAGCTTCGACGTTGTTATCTTTTGCTGATGTGCTGAGGCGTTCTTTTTTTCATTTTTATTTCTTTTATTTATTTATTTACAGAATATTTTACAGTGGACTTAGTCTATAAAAGTAAAAGTTAATTTTAAGTTTTAAGTTTTAACAATTAACAATCTGGATTTGATTATTTAAAATTAAAATAAACTATGGAGAAGTTGGTATTCAGAAAGAATGGTAATACACACACATAAAAAGGAGTATAAGAAAAAAGAGAATTACTATAAGATAATAGAAAAGAAAAAAATAAAGATAAAGATAATACAAAAGTACATTTAGGTGCCCTCGGTCAAATATTTAAAAAGGACTTTATCAAATGTGTTGCTTCCGCGAAGTTTTCTAATGTCCAGGGATAGAGCGTTCCATTCTCTGACAACGTAAACAAAATATTGGTTCTCGGAGTTTCTGCATGTAAACCTTGGTTGAATAAAAACAAAAAAACGAGATGGAATTTGAAACTGAAGCTTTTCGTACAGATACTAAAGCTGTTGGCAAATCAAAATGTTGTTTAAAGTGGCAAATTTTAAATAGGTGTGCAGACTACAACCCAGAATCTTGTAAGTGTATCTTGATACATGAACAAATCAATTAAGGTTATAAACATGACTTGATTGGCCACTGTAAGGTTTCTTCGGGTTTCTGAGTTGTGACAATAAGAAATTGGGCATCCATAGGTGGCGATTGGTAAAATTAAACCTCTAGCTAAGGTAAGCCTTGTATGCTGAGGTATAAAGTGCTTTGTCAAGGAAAGAGTACGTGAACATCCGTATATTTTATCAATGATTATTTGAATATGTTGGTCCCATGTCGACATATTCCAAAGCAGTGTTACCTAAATATAGAGCTGAAAAATAGCTGCTATCAAGCTTGTTTTTGTAAATTACCAAACACTTTGACTTTCTTGGATTTGGTTGTAGTTGATTTCTTGCCGACAAGTAAGAGATTTCCGTAATATCGCTGTTAAGTTTAGTTACTCAATCTTCTAACTCACTCAAGAAGATCTGCAAATCATTAGCATATAAATATATTGATGAGTGTCGGACTATTTGTGGGAGATCATTAATAAACATAGCGAACAGCAATGGCTCAAGAATTGATCCTTGTGGTACTCCAGACTTTAATTCTAAGTAACGAGGAGTAATTTCCCCAACTGATAGGACTTGATTCCTTTCACTTAGATATTAAAGAATAAAATTAGCTGCAGAGTTACTGAAATTGAAATAAGTCTTCAAATTTAAAAAACAGTTTTCCATGGTTGACAGTGTCAAATGCTTTTGAGAAGTCTAGGACCCCAATAAATGATATCAGGTGGTAATCCATTGCATTTTTCAGTCATCCGTTATTTTCAAAACAGCAGAGACACAGCTATGATATTCCCTGAAACCAGACTGTTGGCAATTGAGAAGCTTATTATGTTTGACAAAAAGAGTCATTTGTTTATAAAGTTTCTCAAAAACTTTGGATGAAAAAGGAAGAATAGAAATAGGTCTAAACTCAGGTAGTGACGAGCGAGTAGGGGGATTTTTTATTATCGGTATAACATTAGCAACCTTCCAGGAAGGTGGAAAAAGGGACGTCATGAATTGTGTTAAAAATATGTGGGAGGATAGGAAGAATGTGGGCAAAACTATTTTTATAAAATGTGGATATACCAGGTGTACCGGTACGAAGTAAGCGTCAAGATAAAAATGTCTCGATAAGGAACATTTATTGTGAACGAGCCTATATTTTTTTTTTTTTTTTTTTGTTTCGTTGCTATGACACCTGTCAAACGTATTTAGTATACATCACGTCATTGAGCAAAAAAAAGTGCTGCAGAGTCGCATCGAATACTTTTCGAGGCATACGGTGATCATGCTCTATTAGAAGCAACAAGCAAAAGATGGTTTCAACGGTTCAGAGTAAACGATTTTGATGTGAGAAATGAAGAACGTGAAATACCACCAAAAAAGTTTGAAGACGTCGAATTACAAACAATATTGGATGAAGATGACACTATGAGTCAGAAACAAATGGCAGAAATGTTAAATGTTGCACAACAAACAATTTCTGACAATTTAAAAGCTATGGGAAATATACAAAAGTCTGGAAAATGGGTGCCATATGAATTGAATGAAAGACAGATGGAAAACCGAAAAACCACTTGTGAAGTTTTGCTTCATAGACACGATAAAAAAATCAGTTTTGCATCGAATTGTTACTGGCGATGTAAAATGGATTTATTTTCAGAATCCTAAACAGAAAAAAACATGGGTTAATCCGGGACAACTATCAACTTGGCTCTTTCTGACTACCATTTGTTTTTATCGATGGGACACGCATTAGCTGAGCAGCACTTCGAATCCTACGAGGAAGTCGAAAATTGGGTGACTTTTTGGTTTGTTTCAAAAGATGAAAAGTTTTATTGGCGTGGAATCCATATATTGCCTAAAAAATTAGAGAAATGTGTAGCTAGCAATGGCCAATACTTTGAATAATACGTTTCGTACCGGTACACCTGGTTTTTAATCAAGGTTTGTAGCCTTAGACTTTATTTGAGGAATGGCACACAGACCGTCGTTTTTATCTACTCTAGTGAACTGAAAACAATCAACCCTTTCAAGATTAGGAAGAGAATGAGCCGTACTCGGTTCGGCAATGTCAGACAATGGACTTTGAACTTAAGCAAATTCCGTATTTAAGAAGTTGAGACTTATATATTTAGGGATTATAACTTTTGTCGATCCACACCAAGTTCTCGGATATTTCTGCACAAGGTTTTCGCTGGCAAGATTTCATTAAATCGCTTTGAATATACTCTCTGCTTAGCTTCTCTTATTTTCATAGAAATACTGTCAATTAAAACCCGGAACACTGTATGAAACTCAGGTACTCGGAATCTTTTCCATCGCTTGTAGGCCAGGTTGTGTGTTTTGTAACTTCTTGTATTTCAGGTGTAGACCATGTGATAGTGTTTGTTGGCATGTGTATTGTTTTTATTGGAACATGTAAATTATGGAGACTACGTATGGCATTTTGTAAGAAATTTATTCGATTATCAGCAGAAGTCATAAAATAAACATCTTGCCAATTCACCTGCAGAACGTCATCTTTCAACAAAGAGACTGCTGTTTGCACTGGAGGATGTCTGAAAGTCGCAAAAATCAAGTCATGTTTTGGGAAAGCAGACGCTAACAACTGAGTATAAAGAAGGGTGTTTTGGATATTACTTGAAAGAAAAAGGTCTAGAAGGGTGTATGAGGTGCCTCGTATTCAGAGCGAGGTTCGTCATTGATTGTCACCTTACTTTTTGAGCACACTTCGTATAAGATTTCCATATTTGATTAGCAATTAGAAAATGGAATCGAATTGTCTAGCAAAATGGAAATCTGTATATTGGGGGAGTATAAATATCAGCATCCACGAAGCTATGGATGCGAGCAGTGATTAAGTGGCGAAGTAAAAGATAAAGAAAAATTAAAGTTGTTGATAAGCGATTGAATTGTGAACTGTAACCGCGATTGTATTGAAAGGAATAATCTATTAATTGTACCCACACCAACATTTTACATGGTGGTGGTGACGAACAACAGAACAGCCTGCAGGGCCTTCAACAAGAAATGGATGAACAAAAGAATAATCTTGAAGAACATTCTCCAGCGAGAATTCGATGAAATCGATGACAAATTTAATAGAACAGAGAAGAATGTTGATGAAAAACATATGAACAGTAAAGTTGAACAACTGGCAAAAGAGCTCGACACAATGCGAAAACAGAAACAGCGAGAATGTTCTGTAAGCGGGCCAGGAAAAAGCAGTTGAAGCCTTCCTCATTCGATAGCAAGATCTCATGGTCTACTTATAAGAAACAGTTTGAAGTTGATGCCTATGCAAACAACTGGAAAAATGAAGAGAAGTTCGTACTGTTAAAAACAATAGACATCGAGAAGCATGAAGTTTATGTGGCTTTAGTACAGGCTATCGATAAACAGTTTGGGGATAGCCACATGCAGGAGGTTTACAATTGCAAAGCGGAATGCAGGAACGAGGAGAAACACTGCAGTAGCTCCAAACAGACGTGAATATCATATAATTTCTCATTCCCCACGAGATATCCCGAGGGGAAGACAATTAATGCGCTGCTAGAAATACGATAAAATAGGACATCTTCAAAGGCAGTGTAAAACACCGATATAACGAAAAAGCTGCCCTCACCGCGAAGTTGATAGCAGGAGTTGACGGCCCCGGGATCATCATCCAAGTCTCTCTTGAAAAAGGATGCAATGGTAGATGGTAGAAGAAGTCAGCGGTAAGTCCTGAGGAGAGATCTTGTGCGGAAGTCTTGGTTGCATAATACCAGCAGTTGCAGCTTGCGAACATCTACTGGAGCAATGGTTAAGGTATATGGTGAAGTCCGCATGAAAATTCACCTGGCCAGAATAACATTCTCTCTCGTGTTTTTGGTATATGTGACGAGTGCATCATTGGTACAGACTTCATGAAAGAGCATAGACTAGTAGTCGACTTGGGGCGTAAACCCTGAATTACGAAAACATGAAGATACAAATGGTGTACGGAAACGCCAGCACTTCCGTTTTAAAAGTCGTCATCTACCGAAATCAGATTCTAGAACCTTCGTCGGAAGCAATTGTTTGGGCAAAAGTGGAAGGTGGTCCTGGCACACACTTATACAATTTGATGGAGCCAGAAAATGGAAAAAACTTCATGGTGTGAAAGAGAACAACATGGTCCCTGTAAGTATAGTATTTTGAATACAAAGACATTCAGTGTAAAGGTAAAAAGGGAGAAATTGTGAGAAAACGTGCTCCTTTTGAGGCTATATCAACTATAACGGAAACGAGCGATTTAACACCGTTCACAAGAGCCCAGAGTATGAGAATCAAGAACAAAATTCTTAGCCTCTCTAATATGGATCAAGAGCAGCGTATCCTGGCAAGAAAACTAATCGATAAGAACGCTGATACATTTCGTACACAATACTGAAAATATGGAGACCCCCGACCAATCCGTCAACCCGCAAAGCGTCGTCCGTTGGCAAAGCAAACAAAAGTTGCCAAAACGGTCTCGAAGATCAAAGTTGAGGGGATGACTGAAGAAAACCAAATGGCTGCACGTGGTTTTGTGTAGATTAACGACATTTCAACGATGCCGCAAAATAAGCAGCTAACTACTTACGAGAATCGCCAGCACTTTGGATACGCTTTCTTTAGGGAAATGGTTCTCAACATTTCACATGAAGAGCGGTTACTGGCAGGCGGAGATTGATCGACAATATAGTGAGAAAAAGGGTTTTGTTACAGAAAGTGATCTTTGGCAGCTTACGGTGATTCCGTTTAGATTGTGTAACGCTCTGGCTACCTTCTAAAGACTAATAGAACGAACATTGTAGGAACTTACGTGGAAAACATGCCTAGTGTATTTATACTCCAGCGACAGTTTTGCAACACACCAATCTGGGGTTAGCCCACACTTGAAAAATGTTTTTCGTGGACGCTGACGCTAGAAATGTCGGGGTCGAAACAGTCATCTCTCAGTTCAGTTCATACTGGTTAAGAGAAAGTGGTTGCATATTACAGCAAGGTACTTTAGAGACCTGAAAGAAATGCGGTCTGCTAAGAGATGGCGTAACTTGTATTATTCCACTGGAACATGCGTTGGAAAGCTACTGTCATTGTACATCATTTCAGTATATGTCATTCATTTGAAGTGTAAACAACAATTTTTTTCCACTCAAATATGTCGAACTTTGTGCCTAAAAAAGTGTTTTTGCGAGGAGTTCTTCTTCATTACTGAAAACTGCTCCCGAAAGTCATCGTATTTTGGTGGAAGTTTACGGTGAACATACGCTAGCTGAGCAAACGTGCCAAAAGTGGTTTGCACGATTTAAAAGTGGTGATTTTGGCTTGGAAGACGATGAACGTCCTGGGCAGCCAAAAAAGTTTGAAGATGAAGAACTGGAAGCATTACTCTATGAAGATTGTCGCCAAACAGAAGAAGAGCTCGCAGAATCTTTGAGTGTCACTCAAACAGCCATTTCAAAACGTTTAAAAGCAGCTGGATATATTCAAAAGCAAGGAAATTGGGTTCCACATGAACTCAAGCCGAGAGTCGTCGAAAGGCGGTTTTGCTTGTCCGAAATGCTGCTGGAACGCCACAAAAGAAAGTCATTTTTGCATCGCATTGTTACTGGTGATGAAAAATGGATCCATTACGACAACCCCAAGCGCAAAAAATCATATGTGAAAGCGGGCCAACCAGCCAAATCAATGGCAAAGCCGAATATCCATGTCGCGAAGGTAATGCTCTGTACTTGGTGGGATCAGATGGGTTTGCTGTATTATGAGCTGATAAAACCGGGTGAAACCATCAATGGGCAACGCTACAGAACAAAATTAATCCGTTTGAAGAGAGCAGTAGCCGAAAAACGGCCGGAATATGCGACCAGACACGAGGCAATAATTTTCCATCATGACAACGCTCGGGCCCACGTTGCTATTCCAGTTAAGAACTATTTGGAAACCAGTGAATGGGAAGTCTTACCTCACCCGCCTTATAGCCCAGACCTTGCCCTTCCTGACTACCATTTGTTCCGGTCGATGCAGAACGCCCTCACTGAAATACAGTACACATTAGAGCAGAATATCAAAAATCGGCTTGATTCATTCTTGGCTGCCAAGCCGGCGCAGTTCTTTTGGGATGGGATCCAAAAATTACCAGAAAGATAGGAAAAAGTCATAGCTTTAGATAGGCAGTACTTTGAATAATACTATTGTACATGTTTTTCTTAAATAAACGTTTAAATTTAAAAAAAAAGCGCACGAATTAAATTACATACCCAATACAACGTAACTCGCGCGAGCTTCTGGCTTTAAATCTTGTAACGAAGCATTCCCATTAGTACCTTTATCTTTCTTGGGACAGACCACGTAGCTCTGAAAAGGCTTCTACCATTTAAGAACCCTGAAGTCCAAGTTGCGAGAAAGATCGAGCAGTTTCAGCATTTTGTGCAACACCGCAAGAAAAAACTCCACTCTCGTCGAACGTGCGAAGTCAAATGTGAACACTGCAACCATAAGGAACCAAAGAGCCAGGCCAAGCCATTCAAACGATCAGGACTAGGGCAGTTGAGGGTTGGAGTACAGACGAAATCCGTTCCGGAGACAGATAATAACATCATACCAATATTGAGCTGGAAAGAATACAGGGAAAGACTCCGTTGCTGCTCTTGATACAGATTACAGAGTTTGAATATTTTGTTCTTAATTTTCATACTCTGGGCTCCTGCGTTCGGTGTTGAACGACTCGTTTCCATTGTGATTGATATAACCTCAATAGATATACATTTTCCCACCATATCTTATTTTTAACCTTTACAATGAACGTCTTTGAATTCAATATCCTTTTCTTGAAACATGTTGTTCTTTAGTTCTACTGAAGTCTTTCCCACCCTGAAGTTTTTCCTATTTTCTGGTCCTATTTGGTGGCTACCAGGGCCATTTTGTACGTTTGCCCAAGCAATTGCTTCCGACGAAGAGTCTAGAATCTGATTTCGGTAGGTGATCACTTTTAAAACGGAAGTGTTGGCGTTTCCTTATACTATTGGTATCTCCGTGTTTTCATACTTCAGGGTTTTGTACCCTCAAGTCGACTACTAGTCTATGTTCTCTAACGATGCACTCGTCACATATAGAAAATTTTAAGAATCAAATGCAAAAAACATCCCAATAATGGTAAAACATCATAACCTATCATATGGTATATAAAAGAATCTGCAGAAAAATTATCACTTACAAAGATTTTATACCAATAAATTTCAATTAGCCAAAGATAGTATTAAAAAAGAGTGGGCAATTGTGAACGAATAACAAAAAAGTATCTCTTAATACAACAACTTGAATAAATTACAAGGGTAGAGTCATCCCTGAACCCTTTGAGCAATGGTTAAGGTATATGGGAACGCAAACACTTAAATAATTACAGGCCCATCTCTTTTCTATCTGTTTTCTCTTTCTAAAAGCGCTTCTCTTTTTTTAATCCAAATCAATATGGGTTTCGTCGTTTTTATCTACTCTAGTGAACTGAAAACAATCAACCCTTTCAAGATTAGGAAGAGAATGAGCCGTACTCGGTTCGGCAATGTCAGACAATGGACTTTGAACTTAAGCAAATTCCGTATTTAAGAAGTTGGGACTTATATATTTAGGGATTATAACTTTTGTCGATCCACACCAAGTTCTCGAATATTTCTGCACAAGGTTTTCGCTGGCAAGATTTCATTAAATCGCTTTGAATATACTCTCTGCTTAGCTTCTCTTATTTTCATAGAAATACTGTCAATTAAAACCTGGAACACTGTATGAAACTCAGGTACTCGGAATCTTTTCCATCGCTTGTAGGCCAGGTTGTGTGTTTTGTAACTTCTTGTATTTCAGGTGTAGACCATGTGATAGTGTTTGTTGGCATGTGTATTGTTTTTATTGGAACATGTAAATTATGGAGACTACGTATGGCATTTTGTAAGAAATTTATTCGATTATCAGCAGAAGTCATAAAATAAACATCTCGCCAATTCACCTGCAGAACGTCATCTTTCAACAAAGAGACTGCTGTTTGCACTGGAGGATGTCTGAAAGTCGCAAAAATCAAGTCATGTTTTGGGAAAGCAGACGCTAACAACTGAGTATAAAGAAGGGTGTTTTGGATATTACTTGAAAGAAAAAGGTCTAGAAGGGTGTATGAGGTGCCTCGTATTCAGAGCGAGGTTCGTCATTGATTGTCACCTTACTTTTTGAGCACACTTCGTATAAGATTTCCATATTTGATTAGCAATTAGAAAATGGAATCGAATTGTCTAGCAAAATGGAAATCTGTATGTTGGGGGAGTATAAATATCAGCATCCACGAAGCTATGGATGCGAGCAGTGATTAAGTGGCGAAGTAAAAGATAAAGAAAAATTAAAGTTGTTGATAAGCGATTGAATTGTGAACTGTAACCGCGATTGTATTGAAAGGAATAATCTATTAATTGTACCCACACCAACATTTTACATGGTGGTGGTAGAACAAAAGAAAAATCTAAACGAACAGAAGAACAGCATTGAATAAAAGCTGCACGAACAAAATAAAAATTCTTGACGAACAACAAAACAGCCTGCAGGGCCTTCAACAAGAAATGGATGAACAAAAGAATAATCTTGAAGAACAGAAGAACATTCTCCAGCGAGAATTCGATGAAATCGATGACAAATTTAATAGAACAGAGAAGAATGTTGATGAAAAACATATGAACAGTAAAGTTGAACAACTGGCAAAAAAGCTCGACACAATGCGAAAACAGAAACAGCGAGAATGTTCTGTAAGCGGGCCAGGAAAAAGCAGTTGAAGCCTTCCTCATTCGATAGCAAGATCTCATGGTCTACTTATAAGAAACAGTTTGAAGTTGATGCCTATGCAAACAACCGGAACAATGAAGAGAATTTCGTACTGTTAAAAACAATAGACATCGAGAAGTATGAAGTTTGTGTGGCTTTAGTACAGGCTATCGATAAACAGTTTGGGGATAGCCACATGCAGGAGGTTTACAATTGCAAAGCGGAATGCAGGAACGAGGAGAAACACTCCAGTAGCTCCAAACAGACGTGAATATCATATAATTTCTCATTCCCCACGAGATATCCCGAGGGGAAGACAATTAATGCGCTGCTAGAAATACGATAAAATAGGACATCTTCAAAGGCAGTGTAAAACACCGATATAACGAAAAAGCTGCCCTCACCGCGAAGTTGATAGCAGGAGTTGACGGCCCCGGGATCATCATCCAAGTCTCTCTTGAAAAAGGATGCAATGGTAGATGGTAGAAGAAGTCAGCGGTAAGTCCTGAGGAGAGATCTTGTGCGGAAGTCTTGGTTGCATAATACCAGCAGTTGCAGCTTGTGAACATCTACTGGAGCAATGGTTAAGGTATATGGGAACGCAAACACTTAAATAATTACAGGCCCATCTCTTTTCTATCTGTTTTCTCTTTCTAAAAGCGCTTCTCTTTTTTTAATCCAAATCAATATGGGTTTAGAATTGGGAGTTCAACCGAGGATGCACTTCTAAAATTTTGTAACTATAATTATGATAGTCTTAATAGCAATAAAAACACTGCCGCGCTTTTTATAGATATAACCAAGGCATTTGATACTGTGGACCACAAGTTAATAGTTATTACTCTCAAAACAGGAAAAAGCTGGTTTTAGAGGTCTCATACACAATTGGTTTGCTTCCTACCTTAAAAATAGAAAACAAGTGGTTAAGTTAAAAGGTAGGTTGAGTAATAGCCTAAATATAGTGTTTCACAGTGCTCTGTGTTGGACCCAGTTCTGTTTCTCATTTATGTCAATTCAATCTTTAATCAACAATTAAAAAGGGTACAAACAATGTTTATAGATGACATAGCTTGTTTGTATTCTACTACAGCCACTTTGAATTTATTTGTTAACATAAGTCATGACTTCGAAATACTTAGGCATTGGTTCATATAATTTTCAGACTATCATCAAATATTACTAAATTCCCTAAAATAACTTATCACAGTACTAAATGTGAACATGTGCAAGTCAGTTGCAATACTTACGGCAATACTAGTACAAAAAAACAAAAAAACAACATACTGTTGAGTACCTGGGACTCGAGTTTGAAAGCAAGTTAAATTGGAGTGCACACACTTCTTTACTTGGAAAGTATTTGCTAAAAATTACTAATATAATGTTTGATCGAAGATTATTTTGATCTCGTAAACTCTTACAAATAGTTTAGTAAAGCCTAGTACAATCGAAATTGCAATATGGTATTGTTTGTTAGAAAGGTACATATAGCAAAAAAAATCAAACCTTTGCTAGTCGTGCAAGAACATATTCTAAGAATTATCTGCAAAAAAAACGATTAGAAAACAGTTTTTTTGCTTTTTCAAAACTCTTTAATACTTCCTCTAAAACATTTTTACTTTTTACTTTGCTAGTGCTAAAAATGTTTTGCTTAAGGATTAGATATTCGTTAAATCGTAATCATTCTGTTTAAGTGCTTCGAAGCAACGAAAAATTGCTTACGATTGTTCCACCTCATAAAACCCACCACTTCTTAAAATTTTATATTTAAGTTGCACCCAGAATTTTTAAGTTACTACAGCTAGATATACGTTGTAGTACCAATGCTTTTTCATTTTATCGATAAGTTAAAAAATGGCTTTTTAATTTTGAGATCAATAAAGTAACATTAAATTAACATTAAATATTTTTCATAATACATTCTAATAATACAATACTTTAATTGATACATTCGACACTAGTCGTCTTACTAGAGAATGTATCTAAATATTATTCAATACATAATGGAAAACACTTTACACACATATAAATATGGTATATACATTATATTAATGGATATTAATAATTATTTTATTATTAAACTATAAAATAATTCCTTTAACCATAAATGTAATCTATTTTCATTTGTACTTTATAGTGAAACAAAAAAAAAATATATGTCAGCCACCAGAAACACGTGAGCGAATGTTATTCCGGCCAGGTGGATTTTTATGCCCGTAGCTGTTCACAAGCTGCGACTTCTGGTATTATGGAACCAAGATTTCTGCACAAGATCTCTCCTGATGATTATGGCCGTGGTACCGGTGTCTACTGTCTACTGTCTACTGCCAACGATTTCTCCTTTCCGCTGACTTCTTCTACCAGAAGACTTTTATTGCATGATTTTTCCAGTGAGACTTGGATGATGATCTTGGGGCCGTCAACTCATGCTCATAACTTCGCGAGCATCCCGGCTGATGGCTTTGAGAAGATTGACCGGCTTCTTCATAGCCGTTTCTGTCGGTTTCTTATTCTATTTGCTTCTTTCTTCAGTGAGGGCAGCGTTGTCGACATACCGGATCTTTACACTTGCTTTGAAGATGTCCTATTTGATCGCAGTTCCAGCAGCGCATTCTTTATCTCTGCCATGGAGTAGCCCGTTTCTCAGCACCAAGTGCTTCTTCCCTGACGAAATGTGTTACTTTGGAAGCCTGATCATCTGCTACTATTTCCAGAGCGTAGCCAATTGATTCAGCAAGAGTTCTTTTCCCGGTCATCCTTTCTGCTGACTGTAGCCTCGAATCTGCAATTCTCCTGATGAATGCGTCCTTTGCCATTTCTTTGCCAGACTGACGTCTGCATGGAACTGTTGCAGTATTTCTCCTCGTTGCTACATTCGGCTTTGCAATTGAAACTTATAAACCTCCTCCATCCCAAAACTGTTTCTACATATATAGTCTGTACTAAAGCCATATATTCCTTATGGTTTTCGATGTTTTTTTTCTGCAGAATTTGTGCTGCAGGACCGTGCAGAGCCATTGTTAGGGCAAAGCACTTTTTCTCGCACAAACATGAGTTTCAAACTGCTTTGTTTTTGTTTTAGGCTTTCCCGTTGTTCTTTCATTTTCGACAAGAGGTATTGGATCCTCGCAGAAATGTCATTACCGGCGCTTATTTGTTTGTCCTAGTCAATGACAAAGGAGTATTAATTTGGATCATGTCCTTCGTTGTTTAAAGCATCCTGAAGTCGGAGCGCCAAGTCACTTTTTCCTCCACTGGCGCTAAGATTACTCTTGTTCAACTCGTATTCGAAATGAACTAGCGTCAACTACATAGGTATCGAACAATTACAGCTTTTTAAAACAATCGCAATTTTTTTTTTTACACACAAATGTCCTATCCTGCTTTTTACACCAACGTAAAAGGTTTGTGTCGGTACAAATGATAGAACTTATTCATTTCAATACAATCACTTTATTAAATATAGTTACAATTCATTCGCTTTTCGCAACCTCTTTTTACTTTTCTTCATTTTTTACTTAAATCAGTTTATAACTACTCCTAATTCACCATTCATACACTTTAGAACTTATAGTGTATCGTCGAGAGACCGTGCTTTCTCTTATACAACGAGAGAAGACTCTAACCACGGAGTTGATTAAAAGACATTTAATTTTTTTTTTTTTACTTTATTTCATTTTATTGATTAAAGGTCGCCGTCTTTAGCGTCGCTGCAACCTTGTCTGAATTGGTCTAATTAAAAAAACTGCCTTTCCCTTAAGTAAAGAGGGGTGATCATCGTGAGGTTTGATTTATAATGTTAAATAACCTTAAATATTTAAGAGGTTTTTTCACGCCTCAGTATAAAACCAGCAAAATCTGACTTAAAACTGCAAAAATCACACTTATATGATTTAAGAAAACATTATTTGTCGACATGGTATTCCCACTTCATTGTTAACTGATCAGAGGACAACGTTTCTTAGTACATTCTTTAAAGAAATGTGTTTAGTAATGAAGATAAAAAAAATTGATTACAGCACCTTACCACCCACAAGCAAATAGAGCTCTTGAACGAAGCCATAGCACTTTGACCAAATATCTCCGCATTATGTCAACCAAGACGCGTTCACCTCACATCTCGTATACAACGAGAGAAGAGGCTTTACACGGAGTTGATTAAAAGACATTTAATTTTTTCTTTTACTTTATTTTATTTTATTGAATAAAATATTATTAAAAATATTATAAATAATATTAAATTAATACTCTTATGATACCTTTCTAAAACAATATTTAACATCCAGCGTTCCATACAATTTTTATTTTGCAAGAAAATTCTATAAATGCTTTTATCTTTCATTCCATATCGCAATGTTCTGTCAATCAGATATAGACGACTCTGTTCACATTTGAGTATTTGAAATTTGAATAATTTAAGATTTTGATAATTATCACCTTTATTAATATTATTACTTGAAAGAAGTATAGTAGAATATGTAGCTGGAACAGGATAAACGGTCTATCCTCCACTATCAACAAATATTGCATATGGTAGAGCTTCTGTTGATTTAGCAATTTTTTGTCTTCATTTAGCTTGTATATCATCTATTTTAGGTGCAGTAAATTGTATTTCTACAGTAACTAATAAACGATTTATTGGAATTACTTATGATCGAATACCTTTATTTGTATGATCTGTAGTAATTACTATTTTAATTTTATCACCAGTATTAGCACGAGCTATTAAAATATTATTAAATGACCGAAATGTAAATATCTTACTTCATTTTTTGATCCAACAGGCGGGAGAGACCCAATTTTATATCAACATATATTCTGATTTTTTGGACACCCAGAAGCTTTAATTTTTAAATATTTTAATTTTACCAGAATTTGCAATAATCTCTTATATTATTAGTCAAAAATTTGGGAAAAAAAAGAAAAATTTGGATCATTAGGAATATTCTATTTAATGTTATATAAGCTATCGGTATGAGTGCATCATATATTTGCTATTTGAACAGATGTTGATATAGCTTCAAATTCAGCAACAATAATTATTGATATTCCAACTGGAATTAAAATTTTTAGTTGATTAGCAACTCTACATGGAAATCAAGTAAATTATTCACCAGCTATTTTATGAGCTTTAAGATTTGTAATTTTATTCACAGGAGTAGTAATAACTAATTCCTCTATTAATATTGTTTTACATAAATCATATAATGTTGTAGCTAATTTCCATTAAGTATTATCAATAAGATCTGTATTTGCAATTAAAGTAGAATTTTTTCATTGATAACAATTATATTTGTTGAAGTAAATTCAACATTTTCCCACAACATTTTTTAGGATTAGCTGGAATACCTTGACGATATCCTGGAGCTTATACTACATGAAATGTAATCTCTACGATTAGATCAACTGTTTCACTAGTAGGGATTATCCTTTTTCATAATTAACAACCACAAGTAATTTACCCTATACAATTAAATTCATTTATTGGATTAATTTAAAATATTTCACCAGCAGAAATAGTTATTCAGAACTACCTTCATTTTCATCTAATTTCTAATATGGCAGATTTTATACTCATTAGAGTACTTTTATTAGAATAATAAATAACAACATGAGCAGATTTAAACTTGCAAAATAGAGCCTCAGCTTTAATAGAACAATTAACATTTTTTTCATGAATATACATTAATAATTTTATCTACAATAATTACTATAATACAAAACTAATCACCCTATCGGAAGATGGTATAATTTTTGCAAATGGCTTCGTAGGTCAATCATATTTGACATTTGTGAACTAGACAGCTTCAATATACAAACAGACAAGCAATGGAGCGCTTTTCTCCGCAAGAGCATGGAATAATTATGTCGATATTGTTGACCAATAATCGGTCGGTGGTGAATTTCGACGTCGATTTCCTTATCGTGTCGCGCCAACTGGGCAAACATTCTGGCGCCTAGCCGGAACTACAGGAGACCATGTAGGGCGTGGCGGCCACTGGACTGGACGTTTGGCCGAACATATCGTGGCTAAAATAATTAAAAGACTTACACGTGTTCCCGTACAAAGTGCAAACATTTCATCAGTCGCGTGTGAATTACTGTAAGTCCATCCTCATTCTCGAAGAGGACGATTTTGTGTCGAAAATCATCATGAGCGACGAGGCGCATTTCGACCTAAGCAGTTACGTCAACAAGCAAAATCCTCCTTTCTGGGCCATATTTTTTTTTAGGACACCATCGGCAGTACGGTCACTTTTACTGGCGAACGCTACAGGGCCATAATAAACGACTTCTTACTGTCGGAATTAGAACGTAACTTTAGTATCTGGTTTAGTAAAATGATTTCATCAATATAATATATCTTTATTTTAAATGGAGCTATTATTACAATTTTAACAATTTATTAATGATGACGAGGTGTACCACATCTTGAGAAGGAACCTTTCAATGATTAGGTACATACTCACTCAGCAACTACAAGATTACGTTGAGGAATATTTTTTTTTTTTTATTTATCAGACATTTTATTCTTTCCCTTATTTTTTGAGCATTTTTTCATAGAAGTTTATCACCAGCTACCGAATTAGGAGCTGGGCTGGGCTGTGCCGTTTCTAAGAGAGGGCACCACTTGAATTAAATCCGTACCATTTTCAGTTAGTACCAACCTTCAAAGATACTTGTATAAATTTGACAGCTGTCGGACGATTAGTTCTCGAGATATAGCGTTGTGATTGAAGCAACTTTTGTTATTATGCAAAAAATGGATTCAAAGCAATTTCGTGTGTTGATTTATCACTGCTTTTTGATGGGAAAAATGCAGCCGGTGCAAAGAAATGGCTTGATAAGTGTTACCCGGACTCTGCACCAGCCGAGCGAACCATTCGCAAGTGGATTGAAAAATTTAAAAGTGGTCATACAAGCACCGAAGATGATGCACGCAATGGAAAACATCAAAAAAGTCCACAAAATGATTACGAATGAGCGTAAAGTGAAGTTGATCGAGATAGCTGATCCTCTGAGGATATCAAAAGAGCGTGTTGGATTTATCATACACGAATATTTGGACATGCGATAGCTCTGTTCAAAGTGAGTGCCGCGTTTGCTCACAGTCGACCAAAAACAACAACGTGTTGATGATTCAGAGGAGTGTTTAAAGCTGTTCAACCGCAATAAAGCCGAATTTTTGCATCGGTATGTGACAATGGATGAAACTTGGCTCCATCACTTTACACCAGAGTCAAATCGACAGTCAGCTGAGTGGCGAACAGGCGACGAACCTCGTCCAAAACGACGAAAAACTCAACAGTCGGCTGGCAAGTTTATGGCATCCGTATTTTGGGATACACATGGAATACTTTTCATCGACTATCTCCAAAAGGGGGCAGACTATCAACAGCGACTATTACATTGCGTTGTTGGAGCGTTTGAAGGACGAAATCGCAGAAAAACTGCCGCATTTGAAGAAAAAGAAAGTGCTGTTTCATCAAGACAATGCACCGTGTCACAAGTCGATGAAAACGATGGCAAAATTGAATGAATTCGGCTACGAATTGCTTTCCCACCCAACGTATTCTCCAGATTTGGCCCCCAATTGAAGTTATATTATAAGCTACTATTTTATGAAAAAAAAAGATATAATGATCGAGAAAAAAATCTTCATTTTAATGTGGATTTGATCCTATATCATCATCTCGATTACCATTTTCATTAAATTTTTTTTTAAATTACAACTATTTTTTTTAATTTTTGATGTAGAATTGCATTAATTTTACCAATAATTATAATTATTAATTGTTCAAACTTATTTATGTGATCAATAACATCAATTATTTTTATTTTTATTTTATTATAAGGACTTTATAATGAATGAAATCAATTGCACTGATCAAATTAATTAGGGTTACAGTTAAATTTATAACATTTGAATATATAAAATTCAAAAATTATTGATTCTCAATTTACCTTGAATATGAAACGATTTATTGCAATTTGTTTCGACCTAATATTAGGTATTTTTGCCCTTATTTTAATTAATTAATTAAAACCAGAAAGCGGTCTACCACTATTAATGATAAAATTGAATTTGTATATTCCAATTAAAAAAACATGATTTTCAAATAAAAGATGCTAACTTTTTATTTTAATAGTTAAATTCGATTTATGTTTCTCATTTATATAATTTGATAAAACATTACATTTTCATTGTAAAAATAAAATATTTTTTATAAAATACTAAATAAAATTACGTAATATATTTAAAGATTAATATAATTTCCCTAACATCTTCAATGTTATACTCTTAGCTAGTTAAATATAAAAAAATTAAAAATATTACTAAAATAATAATTCATAAAACAAATAATATCAAATAAATTACTATTTTGTACAATAATATAATATTCAATTAAGGAAAACCAACTTATTGCTTATATAAATTTTGTCTTCCAATAAATTCTGTTCAACCGTGATCAACATTTTTTAAAGTATTTATACCAATATTTAAAGAATAAGTAATAATACCATAAGTAGAAATATATGGTAAAAATTATTTAGATCCAACCAATAAACTAAATAAATGATTTAATAAAATAATGAATTTTTTTAAATAAAATAACAAAATAAATCCCCTAATATACGTTGAACTAAAGTTATAAATTTTAAATAATTGGGTAAAATAAAAATTTATCTGTTGTTAAAAAAATTAATCATTTTAATATTCTATCACCAATAATTCTAATAAATATTAGCCCCGACATACCTTTTAATAGTACTCACCCCTCATAAGTTAAAACATTTAAAGGTATACAATTTAAATCTCCTGTTATAGAATAATAAACTAATTGGTAAAAAAACAAGCAGTTAATCCTGTAGAAAAAATAAATTAAAAATAAGTAAATACATTTAATTTACTTGAAGAAGCCATTTCTAAAATAAAATTATTTGAATAAAATCCAGCTAAAAAAGGTATACCACATAAAGCTAAATTAGCTACAGTAAAACAGGAAGAAGTTAAAGGTATATATAGACTTAAACCTCCCATTAAATATAAGTCCTGGAAATTATTTATATTATGAATTATGGCTCCAGCAAATATAGATAATAAAGCTTTTAATTAAGCATGCGTTAATAAATGAAAAAATCCTATAGATAAAATTATTGTCATAAAACATAATTGACTTAATGTAGATAAAGTAATAATTTTCTTTAAATCAAATTCAAAATTAACTCCTAATCCTGATACAAACATAGTTAATCCAGTAATTAATAGCAAAACTTGAGCTGTTAAAGTATCAACTAATAGAAAATTTAAATCAAATTAACAAATAAATTCCAGCAGTAACTAATGTAGAAGAATGAACTAAAGTAGAAAATGGTGTTGGAACAGACATAGCTGCAAGTAATCACGATGAAAATGGAATCTGAGCTCTTTTGGTTATAGCCGCTAATATTACTGATATTCCAATTAACATTATACTATTTTCACTCTTAATAAATTCTAAATAATAAATATAATTTCATCTACCATAATTTAATATTAATATATAATATATTTAATATTTAATATTAATATATTAATATATAAAAATAAATATATATAAAAAATATATATAAAATTTTTTCAATAAAGCTACATCTCCAACACGATTTATTAAACCAGTTAACATACCAGCATTTTAAGATTTAACATTATTAAAACAAATTACTAAATTATACAAAAACTTATCCTAATCCATCTAAACTCAATAAAATACTAATTAAATTGGTTCCAATAATTAATAATCTCAAAGATATTAAAAATAATAAAATATATCGATTAATGCACATACCTCCTCTTATATATTATTTTCTGTATTCCATATTAATATAATTATATCATCATCATAAAGTTTTATAGAAGGTATGAAATTTAATAGATAATTATTAATTAATATTCTTTTTCTATCTAACCGCTCATATGTAATATTATCGAAACAAAATAATCCAGATGAACATAAACCATGAGCAATTATTAAAGTATAAGAACCACAAATACCTCAATAAGTCATTGTTACTAATCGTCTCAAAACAATTCCTATATGAGAACTAAGGAATAAGCAATTATTATTAAATCAGTTTGACGGAAATAAATCAAAATAAATCAGCTACTAATCTAATACTAATAGAAACAAAATTATATTGAATGCCTAATAATTTTCTTATAACACCATAACACATAAATTATTGAATCAGAAACAGGAGCTTCTACATGAGCTTAAGGTTATCATTAATGAACTAAAAATATAGGTATATTAACTAAATAAGATCTCATTAATGTAATGTATAAAATAAAATAATAAAAAATTTAATTACTTCATAAATAAAAATTTATTGAATTTAAATTTTTATATCAATAAAAAATAGTATTTGATATGGGCAAAAAACTAAAAATGTATAAAATAATAAACATTGTATATACCAGCTTGTATCCTAAAACTAAAGTAGGAACTAAACTACATTCAAAAAATAAATAAAATAATAATAAGAATATTCTAAGAGTTATTAATATTATTATTATTATTATTATTATTATTAATAAAACACTTAATAAAAGTAACTTTTTATAATTACTAAATTTATTAACTTAATCACTAGGTAATAATATTAATAAACAAATTCAAAAACTATTGGGTCTATAACTATGCGGTTTGATAAGAGATGGCGTAACTTGTATTATTCCATTGTTAATATTCCATTGGAACTTGCGTTGGAAAGCTACTGTCATTGTACGTCATTTCAGTATATGAAAGCATAATTTGAAGCGTAAACAACAATAATTTTTTTCACTCAAATATGTCGAACTTTGTGCTTGAAAAGTGTTTTTGCGGGGAGTTCTTCATTATTTTTATATGAAGAAAACTGCTGCCGAAAGTCATGTTATTTTGGTGGAAGTTTATGGTGAACATGCGCTAGCTGAGCGAACGTTTCAAAAGTGGTTTGCATGATTTAAAAGTGGTGATTTTGGCTTAGAAGACGATGAACGTCCTGGGCACCCGAAAAAATTTGAAGATAAAAACTGGAAGCATTACTCTATGATGATTGTTGCCAAACACAAGAAGAGCTCGCAGAATCTTTGAGTGTCACTCAAGCAGCAGTCATTTTTGCATCGGATTATTACTGGAGATGAAAAATGGATCCATTACGACAACCTCAAGCGCAAAAAATCATATGTGAAAGCGGGCCAACCAGGCAAATCAATGGCAAAGCCGAATATCCATGGCGTGAAGGTAATGCTCGGTATTTGGTGGGATCAAATGGGTGTGCTGTATTATAAGCTGCTAAAACCGGGTGAAACCATCAATGGACAACGCTACCGAACACAATTAATCCGTTTGAAGAGGGCAGTAGCCGAAAAACGCCCGGAATATGCGACCAGACACGAGACAATAATTTTCCATCATGACAACGCTCGGCCCCACGTTGCTATTCCGGTTAAGAACTATTTGGAAAACAGTTGATTGGAAGTCTTACCACACCCGCCTTATAGCCTAGACCTTGCCCCTTCTGACTACCATTTGTTCCTGTCGATGCAGAACGCCCTCATTGAAATACGGTTCACATCAGAGCAGAATATCAAAAACTGCCGGCGCAGTTCTTTTGGGATGGGATTCACAAATTGCCAGAAAGATGGGAAAAAGTCATAGCTTCAGGTGGGTAATACTTTGAATTATACTATTGTACATGTTTTTCTTACATAAACGTTCAAATTTTGAAAAAAAAAACCCAATAAATAAAACTTTACCATATAAAAATAAATCTAAACCTAAAAAATAACTAATTCTTACCCAATAACTAAAAATAAAATTTCTTAAAATTAAAAAAACAACCCAAAAAATATTTTTTTTTAAAAACTAATTGGACTTAATAAAATTAAAATAAATAAATATTTTAACATTGTGAAATTCTAAAAGATGGAAAATGAGCATTTTCATATACAGAGTGTAACACTTTAGCAGTATAATCATTTAAGGGCATATTCCTAAAGTTCCGCCGAACATGAAATTCTCACTCCATTTCAAGTTACAGCCCATCAAAGTGGGTAACCTCTAATTTAGAGGTGCAACCACTTTAAAAAGCCATAACTTCTAAAATATATCTGTGAAGCAATAAAAAATTATGGCTCGTCAAACTCAAAATTATGAGAAGTGCATTTTTCTTAAAATTTTTACTTAATAAATTTTCTGAAATTTTATGAAATTTTTATCCTTGCAAAATTTCCTAAAAAATAAATTATTCCTAAAAATTATCTACAGATTTTGTAGTAAAAACCATTTTTTATCAGAAAACAATGGCCTAAAGTATATAGTATGTACTCGGTAACTTCTAATCTGGAGATGTAATCATTTAAAACGCTATAACTTCTAAATAATTCTTTGTTACTCTTAACTTTTACTTACCATACTTTTAACGAACGGGAAATTGGTCAATTCAAAATGTCTAAAACTATTTTTGTATCTGTACTAGTTTAGAAGTTATATGGCTTAGAGTGTTACAGCTCCAAATAAGAGGTCACCCACTTTAATGGGCTGTAACTTGAAATGGAGTGAGAATAGACCCTTTGCCATTCAATTTTTTGTTCTAAAGGGTGATTCATCGTGAGGTTTGATTGATAATGTAAAATAAAACACATAAATTTCAAAGTGAACTTAAAATTTTTATTATCGGTTAAAGAAACAATTCGTGGCATTTACTCTTTGAAAATGATATCATGTAAATGTTGGCCACGACTACGTCTGAGGTGGTCCATTCGGAAGTTTCAATTTTGGGCTCGTTCGAGCATAGCGACTGGTATCTCGTGGATAACATAAGTAATGTTGGCTTCCAAAGCGTCAATCGTAGCTAGCTTATTCCTGAAGACCTGAGACTTTACGTATCCCCAGAATAGTCCAAATTTGTAATATTGCACGATCTAGATGGCCAATTTACAGTAGAACAACGTGAAGTTAAGTGCTTACTAAAATGATTTCTCAACAAGTTCATTTTGTTAAAATCAGAGCTCACTGAGACCATGTGCTTAAATTTCAGGAAGCACATAGTTTAACATGGCTCGATAACGGTTACCATTGACGGTAGCATTCTGATTTGCCTCATTTTTGTAGAAATATGAACCAATGATTTCACCAGCCCATAAACCATATCATACCGTTGTTTTTAATGGTACTCTTCAGATTGCTCATCAGCCTAAATACGGCAATTTTGTTTACTAACGTATCTATTGAGCCAGAAATGGGCTTCATCACTGAACAAAATTTCACGATAAAACATCGGATTTTCATTGAGTTTTTCCAGAGCCCATTCACTAAAAAAAATATAACGCAAATTCAAGTCGCTTGGCTTCAATTCTTGCACAAGTTGAATTTTGTACGCTTTTAGGCCGAAATCCTCACGTAAAATATGCCAAGTTGTCGAATACGTCAAGCCAAGCTGCATAGAACGACGACGAATCGATTCGTCACGGTCTTCACGTATACTCTCAGCTACAGCTGCTATAATCTCTTCACTACGTGCTGGATGTAGTTAACCTATCGAGTATCATCCACTTATGTAAACTAGGGCTTAAATTTTCAAATGGTTTTGGCAATATTGGTTTCAGTAGGTTGATTATGCGCACCGCAAGTTCCTCGAATCGCAGGAAAAGCATTTCTTTTAAATCAAAATTTTAAAACATCAAGACAAAAAATTGTTATCATTAATCTCCAAAATTAATATTTTAATTAAACTATTTCTTGATATTATACAAGTTATATTTAACATATAGAATAACCATAATTTTTAGATTTATTCTCTTACAAATAAATCATCCCGTTAGTATGTGTAGGGTAAATATTATTAATTCAAACAATCTTAATTTGCTTAATAACAGGATTAATGACAAAAAGATTTTGATTTTCTAATATTTTATTGCTAATTTTTGTAGGAAGAATATTAATTTTATTTATTTATGTAGCATCACTAGCTTTAAATGAAATATTTTTTTTATCACTGAAAATAACTTTAATAACAATTATTTAACTAATAATTACATTAATTTACTTATTTATTATAGATAAAATAATATTAATTTATAATACATTTAATAATGAAATAAATTCTGTTACAGAAATTAATTCTTTTATTAAGGAAAATAATTTAAATTTAAATAAATTATATAATTATCCAACAAACGTAATTACTATTATACTTTTTACTGATCTATTAATCACATTAATTGCAACATTAAGAATTACTAAACTTTTTTATGGACCTTTACGATCAATAAACTAATGAATAAAACTATACGAGTAAATCATCCAGTATAAAAATTGCTAATAATGCATTAGTAGATCTTCTTTCACCTATTAATATTTCCACTTGATGCAATTTTGGATCATTATTAGGAATTTGCTTAACAATTCAAATCCTTATAGGTTTATTTTTAGCTATTCCTTAGATATCAGCAGATATTAACAAAGCTTTTGATAGAGTACATCATATTTGTCGAAATGTAACTTATGGTTGATTATTATGAACTTTACATGCTAATTGTACATCTTTTTTCTTAATTTACATGTAGGATGAGGAATATATTATGGATATTACATATGTATTTACATTAACAGGATTATGTTGTTTTTAGTTATAGCAACTGCTTTTATAGGATATGTACTACCATGAAGATAAATATTTTTTTTGAGAAGCTACAAGAACAAATTTAGTTCAATGAATTTGAGGAGGTTTTGCTTCTATTTTATTTTACCGTTTATTATATTAGCAACAATAATAATTCATCTACTATTCCTACATCAAACAGGATCTACGATCCCATAGGATTATCCTCAAACTTAGACAAAATTCTATTTCGCCCTTATTTTAGATACAAAGACATTGCAGGATTCCTTATTATAGTAATATTATTAACAATTTTAACATTATAAAATCCGTATATATTAGCAGATCCATATAATTTTATTCCTGCCAATCCATTAGTCACTCCTCTTCATATTCAACCAGTATGTGCAATTTTACGTCTAATTTTAACAAATTAAGAGGAGTAATTGTATTCGTAATTTTAATTAGAATTTTAATAATTATACCATTTTCTAGCTTAAGAAAATTCCAAGGAATTGAATTTTATCCTATTAATTAAATTTTATTTTGATTAATATTAATTATTGTTATATAACTAACATGAATTAGAGCACGACCTGTAGAAAACCCCTATATTATTATTGGAAAAATTTGAATCCTTTTATATTTCATATAAGATATAATTATTCCATTAATTTCTAAATGATGAGATAATTTATTAAATTAAAATTTTTGGTCAATTAGCTTGAACAAGCATATACTTTCAAAACAATATAGAAACTAAAATTTTCTATTAACTTAAAATACTAAAAATAATTAACTTAATTAAATATAATAAATAAATTTTTAATCCAATAAAAAAGAATAAATAACTTAACGAAAAATGTTAAAATATTTTTCAAGATAAGTATACTAATTTATCATACCGAAAGCGAGGTAATGTACTTGAGGTACACAAATAAAAATAAAAGAAATAAATATTAACTTAAAAAAAAAACACTAATCACATCCCCACCTAAAAATATTAAAGAAAATAATATAATCATATATAAAATTCTCGCATATTCAGACAAAAAAAAAACTAATGCAAAACCTCCTCTTCTACTTTCTACATTAAATCCAGAAACTATGAAGAAGCACATGTTGAATGCGCCTGTGCAAAAATTAGTGCCGAGGAACGAGATACTATACGGGATAGACGAAGAATGCGCTGCTGGAACTGCAAAATAGAGGAAATAGAGCAAACAGAGGAAGAAACCGGCAGGAACGGCTATCAAGAAGCCGGTCAATCTTCTCGAAGCCGACAGCCAAGAAATGCTTAAGCACTAACTCCGCGGGGCAGAAGTTGGTAGCAGGAGTCGACGGCCCCAGGACCATCATTCAAGTTTCGCTAGCAAAACGATGCAATCAAAGACTTCTAGTAGAAGTAGTGAAGTGAAGACACCGGTGCCACGGTCTCAATCATCAGGAGAGATCTTGTGCAGAAATACCGGCTGCATAGCATCGGCATTTACAGCTTGAAAACAGCTACGGGAGAAACAACTAAGGCCGGATCCAGCTGAAATACGGAAACATGGAGATACCAATGGCATATAGAAACGCCAATTCTTTCGCCTTAAAAGACGTCATCTGCTGAAATCAGATTCTAGAGCCTTCGTCGCAAGCAATTATTTGGACAAAGGTGAAAGATGGTTCTGGTACTCACCGATTCTATTTGACGAAGCCAGAAAATAGGAAAGACCTCATGGTGGGAAGGACGTTACTGAAACTAAGAAATAACATGTTTTCTTACAGGACTTTGAATCCAGAGACATTCAGTATAAAAGTGAAAAAGGGAGATATAGTGCGAAAATGTGCACCTATATCGACCACAACAGAAACAAGTCTTACAAGCCCGATCGCGAGTGTTCAGAGTACAAAAATCCAAAATCCTCAGCCCCTGTAATTTGGATCAAGAGCAGCATATCCTGCAGATAAACTAATCGGTGAATACGCTGATATATTTGCTATACAAGGCGAAGAATATGGGCATATGCATTTTCTTCAACATCACATTAACACCAGAGACGCCCGACGAATCTGTCAACCTGCAATTCGTCTTCCTATGAAAAATGAGAGGCCGATTGAAGAATAGCAAAGTCCGTACCAGATTTTGTGTAAACTACCGACGTCTCAACGATGTCACCGAAAAGACCAGTTGCCCAATTCTGAAAAACGATGTCATTTCGGATACACTTTCTGGAGCGAAATGGCTTTCAACACGACTTAAAGAGCTGCTACTAGCAAGTAGAGATTAATCAAACAGATCGTGAGAAAATTTCCTTTACTGCAGGAAGTGTATTGTAGCCTGCCCCTCAGGTCTAACACCTACTTGTCAGACTAGGAAACACTATTCAACATTATCACCAACCTACGCCACAGCTTGACATTCACCAACACCTCATTCTTTAACCTCAACTCTTACCAATAAGTACCTACCTCCTGTAATAGCTGAATAAATAAATGAATTATGATAAAATTAATAGTAAAGTAGTGATTATTATTTACATGGTGCCAAACCCAAATTAATTTTTCAACAAAAATAACAAATATTTTTCCAATTACATCATTGAAATGCCGAACAACACTACCAATGCGGCATCGGCAGAACAACGACAGAACATGACAGTCGACAGTCGACCCAGAAAATGCCCAGGCGATCCAACGACTAAAGTCACCAAAAAACAGAAAATAACGTCTCGATAAATTCAACTATCTGAGTAAGTTCATTAACAACATCACAACGAGCGCTCCTATGAGACTGCTTGGGAATGGAACAACTTCCAAGAGAAAGCTTACACGAAACTAAAATCCGCCATATGTACCACTCAAGTGTTAAAACTATATGACGTCAATGATACCTCAACCGCGCTAGGTGCAGTTCTTCTGCAAAAGGAACAATCAATCGCGTATGCTCAAAAGCCCTCACAAATTGTCAAAACAAATATTCTCAATTGGAAAAAGAGTCACTGGCGATTAAATTCGGTTGCGAAAAACTCCACCAGTACGTATGGGGAAAGAAATTGGTCGTCGAATCTGACCACACCCCACTGGAAACGATTTTCCGAAAACCGCTTCACTCGTCTCTAGACCGTCTTCAACGAATTCGTTTAAGTCTTCTGACGTACGATCTTGAAGTCGTATACAAAGAGGGGAAACAAATGTTCATGGCTGACCCGCTAAGCTGAGACTGCACCAACAATTCACCACCAGATGACAATGGTTCAAATTTTCAGGTTCAGTTTATCTGTCTATCTCAGACAAAGAACTCGAAAGGCTTCTCCAATTACCTAAATCTGATGAAACCTGCAAACAACTGAACGAATTAATAATTAACGGATGGTATCCTAAATTTTATAAACACCTCATTTTATGTTCATTTTTATGAACAGCTCAGTGTCAGCTCAGCTCACTACAGGTCAACGAGTTTTACCGAGAATTAATCCCAACAGCGAATGGAAACCAGCTGTAACAGAGAGTGGAGTCCATACACGTTCTTACATTCTCAGAGATGACAGCGGCACAAATATCGTCGAAACTCTAGCCACATCAAAATAACAAAAGCCGTTAAACAAATTCCATCAAACTCTACTCCAAGTTTCAATACCGATAAATCTAATTCAAAGCTGATCCCCACAAGCTCTTCACACAACCCCTCAAACGAAACTTTACATATCACAAACAAATCCACAGACTTAACTAATGTTCCTAATGTTTCATCAGGTACTAGTGATTCCTCAACAAAGCAAACACCGTCAACCGCCAGAACGAGATCAAAGAGAGTCTCCAAGCCACCAGAACGATTAATGTACTAGCATCTCGGGAAGATGCGCCAGGAATGAAGATGTAATGTAGCCTGCCCCTCAGGTCCCAACACCTACTTTTCAGACTAGGAAACACTTTTCAACATTATCACTAACCTACGCCACAACTTGACATTCACCCACATGCTCATTTTTTAACCTCAACTCTTACAAATAAGTTCTTACCTTCTGTAATAGCTGAATAAATAAATGAATTGTAATAAAATTAATAGTAAAGTAGTGATTATTAATTACAGAAAGCAGTCTGGCAGTTTACTGTAATGACGTTTGGACTTTGTCGTTCAAAGTCGTACCGGTTCTTTGCAGTGCCCTTGAAGATGTCCTACTTTATCGCAGTTCCAGCAGCGCATCCTTCGTCTCTCCCGCGTAGTACTTCGTTGCACAGTACTAAGTCTTCAGCAGGAGAATTGAAAAGATGTTACTTCTTTGACGAAATGTGTTCCTTTGTAAGCCTGATTGGCTGCTTCTATCGCCAGAGTGAAGGCAAGTGGTTCATCAAGGGTTCTTTTCCCGGACATCTACTAGTGACTGTAGCTTCGAATCTGTAATACCCCTTTACCATTTCATCGTTTATTTCTTGCCCTGCGGTGTGATATGACAAATTTGCTAATTTACTGACGTCTACTTTGAACTGTTGCAGTGTTTCCCCTCGTTGCTGTATTTGACCTTACAAACCTTGTAAACCTGACGCATGTGGCTTTCCCCAAACCGTTTCTCGATAGCCTTCACTCTAGCTATATAATCTCTATTTTTTTTTCGATATCGATTGTTTGTAACAATTCTGCTGCAGGACCGTGTAAAGCCATGGCTAGTGGTTCGCACAAACAGCCGTTTCGAACTGCTTCTTATACGAAGACTATGAGATCTGGTCATCGAATTTGAGAGGCTTAAACTCTTTTCTCCTCTGACCGCTAAAAAAACATTCTCAGAGTTTTTGTTTTCGCATTGTGTCGAGTTCTTTTGCCAATTGCTCAAGTTTGTTGTCCATTTGTTTAAAATTTTTCTCTATTCTTTCACATTTTTCATCAATTTCTTTGAACTTCTGCTGAAGAATGTTCTTTTGCTCTTCCAGATTTTTCTTTTGTTCATCGATTTTTTTTTCCAATTGTTTTTTCTATTGTATTAGTACCTACAGTTTTTGTTCGAGAATATTATTTTGTTCGTCTATTTTCGGCAAGATGAGTTGCATCATCAAATTGTATTGAATAACGCGATTGTATTAAAAAGGAATAAGTTCTATCATCTGTACCCACACAAACATTTTACACTATAAAAATAACACAAAATGGAGTAAAATAATAAAAAAATAAAATCCGAAATTCCGGTAAAGAATACTCCGCAACAAACAATAATAAATAATAGGTAATGACATAAATTCCAGCGCCTTCAAAGATCGAACAATAAAGGTAAACAAATACAAAGCTAACCATGGTTTAAGTTTGACAAACAAAATATTTAACCAACGGTGAACAAACCAGTCTTAACTTCACTTAAGAATTCATCATAAAATCTTCAAATACGAGTAGTTTGTTATTGTCTTCCTTTTTTCCAAATGGTCAGCGTGGATCACATCTCGCGCATCCCAAATAACAGTGGCCATCACCTTTCCGACCAAAGGCACGGTCTTCGCCTCCTTTGGAGAACGTTTACCTTTTAAAACCCATTGTTTCGGTTGTTCTTTAGTCTCTGGTGCGTACCAGTGAATTCATGTCTCATCAACGGTTACGAAATGACTTCGATTAAACAGGACCAACCAGATCTTTGAAGTGATCTCACGATTGCGCTTGTTCTTCGGTGTAAGAAAACGCGGCATCCATCGCACGGACAGTTTTATTATGCCCAGAATTTTTTGCAGGATATGGTATACGCCTGCTATTTCAGCCATCTCGCGAATTTTCACTCGACAGTCCGTCCGAGATCATTGATTTTGTCCACCGTTTCCTCTGTGGTAACCGTTTTTGAGCCACCTGGACGTTGTTCATTAAAGACCGACGTGCGGACACGGCGAATCTCTGCGAACCAATTGTAAACTGTTGTACGGGAAGGTGAATGGGTCCCACACACCATCGAGGATGGGCTTGATTTCCTTGGAGGTTTTGCCACTCAAAAACAAGAATTAGATTATAGAACAATACTGCTCTTTTTCCATGGTCGCAAAAAACACTAATACGATGTTTTGAAATGGGTGTTAAAACAAAACTAAGTGTCGGATTGGCACCAAATTTTGACAGGCGGACTAAATGATGGTACACTCATTTTTAATTAGTAGCGCCATCTATCTTCCAATAGGGTACCAAAAGTATCAGATTACTCATCAATCAGCCCTCGTACCCGCTCCTACGCTCTAGGAAAGAAGGCGAAAATCGTGCCTTCGGTCGAAAAGGTGATGGTTACCATTTTTTGGAACGTGTCAGGTGTGATCCATGTTGACTATTTGGAGTAGGGAAAAACAATAACAGGAGCATACTACGTCCATTTATTGGGCCAGTTCAACACCGATTTGAAGAAAAAATTACCACAATTGGCGATAATGCACCGGCTCACACCTCCGCAGCCGCCACAGCCAAATTGGTTGAATTGCATTACGAATTGCTCGCCCATCTTACGTATTCTCCGGATTTGGCTCCCTGCGACTTAAAATGCTTGTACACAGCCGGGGCGCAGGAAAATCAGGGAGGATGGAAAGAGAGGTGCCGATAAACGTTGGTTTTAAATGTTTGAATGTTATAATGACTAGGAAATAAAGCGCTAGGCAGGGCATTCTATAAGGAAGTTGTGCGGCTTAAAAACGAATCAAGATATTTTAGAGTACGTCCCAAAGTGGATTTGAGGGTATACTGATGAAAATTCATAACGAGACGGGTGTTTCGATTAAAAAGGTTATCGATTTCTATGGAGCACTGGCGGCGGAAGTTCAGAATTTTCGGAACAAAGCATTAGTGTTCATCGGCTTCACAAGACCCAGGCACCTCATTCTTCGGACTTACTCTTTCTAGCAAAAATGATGTCGCTACATAGCCCGCACAGTTTCCTCCTTCATTCACCGTCTACGCAGACGGGACCGAAAATCACCAGTAGAATTTTCCTCTCAAAGCAGCCAAAAGAACTCTCATCAAATTTTGATGAAATCCATGCCTGTGCGCAATAGAGCAGGAATGAGATTATTATTTTCTTATATAGGATCCCTTTTATTGTTCAAGAGAGGGTTTTGCTAATCAATTGCCTTTTTACCAAAAAGAAGCAGCAATTGGCATTGGATTTGATCTCAGCACTAGTGTAGTTGTCTGAATTGATATCGGGGTCTAGGTCATTAAAGTCTAAAGTCCTTAACTACCTCAAAGTTTCATTTGTCGAAGGTGACGTTCTGTGCGAGATGTCGGTGTTGGATGTTCTTTCTTGTTGACATCATATACTTGGTCTTGCCCTCACTGACCGTTAAACCTATATTCGGCGTTTCCGGGTCAATACTCGCATAAGCGCCACTGATTTCACGCTGCTTTTTTCCGATAATGTCAATATAATGCGAGTAATTGGACTTACTTTTGAAAGATATGGACTGATATGGACCAACCAAGTAGTTGACGAATAGCTTCATCTTGCTACAGCATGCGCTTGTATTGTCAAACCAGGTGTTTCGTTGGGTTAGTCTGGTGAAACCTAGTATATCAGAGCCAGCATCTTTGGTAACTTTTGGGCGACGTTGTCACCAGTCTTCGATACCTGATGCTGGCGGCATAGGACCTCTTAAGAGATTAAGGGAGACTCGATCGCAAAAAGATTTAGCAATCTCTTGCGATTGCAGCCGTCCGACGTCAAACTTCCTCACAGTATTAGTTTGCCTTTGCTATGTTCGGGATATCTGCAACCGTACCTTGGCTACAACAAGGTAATGGTCCATGTTGATGTTGGCTCGTCGGAAGATTCGGACATCCATAGTACTGGAGGAGTGCCTTGCGTCAACCGCAATGTGTTCAATTTGGTTGACGGTTGATTGACCGGGAGTTCTCTAAGTCCCCTTATGAATAGCAAAATTCGGGAACCGTTTGTTAGCTAAGAAAATGCTTCGTCCCGCCGCAAAATCGATTAATCTGAATCCGTTATCAGAGTGGGTGGCTCAAGTGATACTATATTGGTTTTCAAATCGAACACTTCGGGGTTCAATACCAGCCGCGGCCGGAAGATATTCTTTTTTTTTTCAGGCATCTAAAATCACGTAAGATTCGTGGTTTCCTAAAATTCAAAAAGAAGTCTAATAACACTAATAAATTTGTCTCCCAATTAAATGCTGGATGCCCATGGATCGAAATAACCACTGAGCCCAAAAATCTTTTTTTTTCTCTCTGTCCCATTTTCCTAAAAACTTAACGAATAGCTAGGTAGTTTAAGTGTAGTCATACCCACTTGTGTGTTAAATTCTTGAAACAAAGGAAAAAAAGATGGCGTCGTTAAGCTTTACTTTCTGACAGTACTATCCAAGATGCCCTCTCTTTTTAGCTTTGAATTAAAGTCGCCGGGAAAAATTTTAATGCTAGGGCACGGCTCGTAACTCTTATCTAAGAGGTCGTAGAAACTATCGTTGGTGTCGTCATCTTTCTCCTCTCTGGCGACGTGCGCGCCTATAAAGCTAATGTTGGCAAATTTAATCTTAATACGGATTGTAACGACGCTCTTGTTAACATACCGGAAACTCAAAACGGCTTGCCTTGCAGGAAATCTGTATCTAAGTAGGAGCTTCTTTTGCCGTATAATAATCATTGTGGTAGATGTCAGTTTTCCATCCTCTTCCGTTCCGGCCGCTCCCATCGCATTTCTTGGATGATGGTAAGATCTGTCTTGCAGCAATTCAGAGTTTTTTGGATACACGCGGCCTATTAAGGGACCTAACATAAGGGCAGAACCAAAATTTGTTACCGTTGTTTCGTTTGCAGGGGTGACGAAGTCTTAGCAATAAGAATAAGATCTTATTTGCTTTATTCCGGATTTTACTAGCACCTATCAGCCTACCCTATTTCTACAGCGCCTCCTGACCATCGGCATATTAAGTTTATTCGCAAAAATTAGAGGTTTAATTCACTCCGAAAGGGACTTTATCTATCGCATCTCCGTTAGCAACTGCGACATCAGAGCTGAGAACATACGTCACTCTTGATAATCGCTAATTCTTTGGGCTTACCAGGCAATTGAATAGTAAAACCCTCTTTCGAGCAATCAAAAAGGCAGAATACAAGGCACAGATCACCCCAGCGCTGTTTTATAGCTCATAAACACTGACGAAAGCCGAGAAAGCTCTCGGGTGCTCCGAGAAAAAAGTTATTCGCGTAATTTTCGGTACCACTTGTATCAATGAAGAATGGAGGAGACGTTTCAAAACCAAACTATACAGACTGTACAGTACAGTACAGTAGTGTAAAAAAAGCAGAATGTAGAAAAAGAATAATCCAGCTTAGCTGGTTAGGTCACCTTGAACGCATAGACACCAGCGTACACGTTTCTCACTCCAACCTAGAGTAACACAAGTCAAAGAGGACCCCAGCCAACTTCTTGTGCGCACCTGAAAGCAGCTTGCAAAAACCGCATTAGCTGGAAGGGCATGTTAGCTCTGGCCCTGGTCTATCCCGACTGTAGCACCGTCTAAGTAAGTACTCGGTAAGCAATGTTTGCAATATTATTAACAGATAAAAGATAATAGTTTGTACACGCATTCACTGCGTTATTCGCAATTTAAGGAGTTTAAAATTGTTTTTAACCATCATTACTAATTATTGAAATAAATATTTTCGGGGATAAATTTATAAAATCTATATGTTTATTATTTGTAGGAAAACGACTGGTAAACTTCTTGTAACTTAAGTACTAAAGAAAATATGTGACAAATGTTTTAAAAATATATGTAGTTTGCGTAAAATACTTTTAATAGATAACACTGATAAATTAACTCTTTTATGTTGAATGTGTATGCAAATATTAAACTGTATTAACTGGTCTATTGCATTTTGAGTTTAGTTGTGAAGTAGTATTTGACGGAACTTTCTGTTTGAATTGTCTAAAAAATGAAGTGATGTTGATGGACGAAATGATAATGAAGTGGCAGAAAATTGTTTCTAATTATCGCATTTTACAAATTGAACCAATAAATGGTCCTTTTCTTTGGATATAGCTTCTCCGAGTAAATTTTAACATAATTAAACAATCAGTTACGTTCAGGTGGTGTACGGAAACTTTGTATCCAATCAGAAACACATAAGCGAAAGCTTTCTGATTTAGTATGTATCCAATCACGGTACTGATATGGTACAAATTCAACAAGCCTTTCAGCTATTTCCGGATTTTTAAACATTATGATATATATTATTAGTATGTTAATGGCCAATAACATAAAAAAGGTAAATATTGTCTTCAAAGCGGTACTAGATCTACGTTTAACAGCGCTTTTTAATGCACAGCTTCCTTCAGATTTAAATTTAGTTAGATTTATATTTGCATTTGCTTTTAGTGAAACGTTTTCTCCTTTGGACTTTTTCTGCTTGTTTTTAGGTTTCTTTGCTTTTTTTGACTTTTGAAGATCTTGGTTTCTTTCTATATCCTCGACTGCCTCTATTTTAGCTTCGCTTTCTTGTTCCAGTTTCTCTTTTGCCTTTTCTATCTCCTCCTGCATTCGTACCATACATTTTACCTGATATGTAATAAATAAAAATAATAAAAAAGCAAGAAAATAAAAACAAATAAATAGAATGAATTTTAAATTAAATATTTTTCTCTTTGCTTCAAAGCTTAAGTTTAGTTTTTTACCGTATTTTTAGCAGATATATTGCAGTCTTTCGTTGTTAAACATAGTCCAACTATTTTAGCCAATGCAGGCGTCAAAGGATTTCCTTTCAAGTCCAAATATCTTAAAATAAAACACATAATTATATGATGGTGCATAAATTTACAAAACAGAAATTGTTTACCTTAAATTGACCAAATTTCCAAAACTGAGCGGCAAATGTTCTAGTTTGTTATTGTATAAATCTAAATGCCTTAGATTTCTTAGATTACCAAAATCTTCTGGCAGAAACTTTAATTGATTTCTGCTTAAATCTAGTTTAGTTATATTGACAAGTATTGAAAAGTTTTTCTACAAAAATATAAATAAAAAAATTAGTTTTTTAAATATAGTATGATATTAACATATTAAAGTTACTCCAAGAGAAATCAATCTGTTGTTTGAGAGGTCCAAAATAGTAACCCGTTTAAATGTCGCCTAAAAAAAATTATACGATTAGCGTTTTATATATAGCTTCAAGTTTTCTAATTGATCATAAATAAAAAAAATTGAAGTGTATAATTATTGCTATAAACAGAAATTAATTAATATATCAAATAAGATTACATACTTAATATTTGTGCTTTACTGTCACGTTTATCACCAATAATAAAGTAGGGTTTCGAACTGCAATTGAGCTTCGAGTCTTCATAAAACAGTTTCTGCTAACTAACGAAGACTACTAGACTAAAATGTTACAATTCCGAGGCAATTGATGTTAAAACTGGTTCTATTCTGCAAATTATAATTCAATTTGGTATAATATGTCTATATTGGATGACTGAGCTTCATTTACAAATTCTTTGTAATGTGTGGAATTTACGTTTTAGGGGGTCTAGCCGTTCATCTGGTGTAACAAGATGCTAGATTCTCCCAGCCTTGAACGCATTTTCCTCCGTTAAGCAGCATTTGGGTGAGCACTATCTTCGGTATCATTTCTTCCTTCATCTTTATGACCTTAACCATATATGTAGTTAGGTGGAGTTTAAGGGTATCCATAAATAGCGGTGCTACTCCAGTCTCAAGGTGAAGCATGTAGTTAGATGAGCTACTTGGCAACCTAAAACTCGCCTGATGAAATAGCGAAGAAATTTTTCGACGGCTTCAAATGAACGGTATCCCCATACTTGGGCAGCGTAAAAAAGCAAGTTCCAGAATTTGAACCCCTTTTGCGTCACACACTTTAACCTTTGAGATACGGTTTATATAATTAGGTGAAGGATTAAATTCACTAACAAATCTATTTTGAGATAACCCTATCCTTGCATTTAAGTCTCCAATAAGCAGTAATTCAATTGTTGTGAGGTTATTTACTACGTATCTTAATTTGTTAAAATCTCGAAACCAGTGGCCATAATTTAAATATATAGGCACTATGAAGAGAATCTTGACATCCAGGTTAAATTTTAGTACGCACGTTTCTTCTATCATCTTAAATCTCACAGAGATTCCATTAAGCTTCTTCCGATAACCATAAAGTTATCCACCGCTCGCTCTTCTAAATAGGCTTGGTTTAATTTAATTAAGTTAAAATAGTAAATGAACAACTAGAGAGAAGATGATATATGACATAAGAAATATATTGGCAATGAGCCTCGTGGTCGCACTATAACGACGTAGCTCGTCTTTTGATGGAATCCGTTGAACGTCAAAATATAAAAGATATTGCGGAAAAATTAGACGTCCACTATTCGACAGTTACCTACCACTTGAAAGAAATTAGCGAAATAAAAAACTGAAAAAAAGTTTTCACACAAATTGAAAAAAAAGCGAGGATAAGAAGTCTGATTTACTCTTTTCTTGAAACGAAAAATATCCATTTTTATAATCATCGAAGATCTGTGCAATTGCCAATGACAAGTCTTCTATGGTGGTCTACACCAAGTAATATCCGGCTTACCTTCCTAAAACCTAGTGAAACAATAAATGCGGGAAGGTTCTCCCTATAATTGCAACATTACTTATTTAGGAGGCCTCAACTCACAAGCAGTCAGAGTTTATTTGTGAGTTTCGCACAATTCCTTTAAGTATTCTTTTAAGTATGATTTTAAAAAAAGTCACATGACACCGCGTCACCTTGCCTAAAACTTTTTCTTACATCAAAGGTCTCGTTTAAATCGTTACCGACCTTGACGGTGCAGCAAGCGTTCTCAATCGTCATTTTGCACAGACAGAATGCCAAAACTTGACATGGCTCTATATAGTTTATCTCTATAAATGCTGTCATATGCGGCGTTAAAATCGATAAAAAGATGACGGGTATCGATTTGAACTTATTCATTTTTTTCAGAACCTGCTGAAGTGTGAGTGTGTGTGAAGATCTGAGAAATGAGCATGCTCGTCACAAATACATGTCCAGCAGCTTTGAATATCTTAGCCGGTATTCTGCCTGACGGCGGCATGTTGGTCCTCTTCGCCGTTATAGTCTACAGAAAAAGTTGCTCTGTATTCTCAGCACCGACTGTGACTTCACTACAAGACTTCATCTATACAGATGTTACTCCCTTAACACGTTATTTTTACCTGTTGATAAAATTTCGTACGCTCTTCGTGAAGTACAACCTCTCAATATCTTCGATCGCGGGCTTCTCAGTCCCTTTTTTTCTTCTGAAGAAGAGCCCGGTATACTTTGCGAGCAGCTCTGGGCCTTCGTTGCAGCACCGATTTGCTTCTTGTTTAGCTGCATGTGCTTAACGGCATTCTTCATAATACCAGGAATTTCTTGGTGGTGGTCGGGTGAAACCCAGCACATCAGTTGCGGCGTCTGTCATGGCGCGTGGCAAACTGCTGGTCTTTGGTACTTGATGCTGACGGTGTAGGAGTTGTTGAGAGATTTCGGAATATGCGTTTAGCAATTTTAATGGTCTTTTGCAATTGCATTTTTTGTACGTTATACCTTCGCACAGTAGTTCGTAGTAGTTCGTGGTGTAGGCTATGCTTACCGATTGTCCCACCAAAGATTTCCTCCTTTCATATGTTCGCGTTAAGATCGCCTAACACGATTTAAGCGTCATATTTCGGACATTGCTCATGTGTCTTGTCGGAAGCTCATAGAAACACTCTTTGGCAGCGTCGTTTTTGTCTTCCATAGGAGGATCGGGGAACACCACCTGGAAGTAAGGCACGTGGTAAGGCTACGAACTTGATTGTTGTGCTGCTGGATCAATTCAAGTTATAGGACACTCAGCAGTTTTCGATTAATCGCTTTACTACAGAAGTAAACAAAATAATATGCAATCCCATACACTCATATAAAGCGTTTAGGTCACATTAATTTCTAATGTGACCAAATTCACATTTCAAATTCAGCAAATAAAAGCTGCAATTTGGAAACATACTATCCTTCCATGCTTTATCCAACCAAAAGAAATGCTAGGCATGAAAACTAAACGTAAGTCCATCATGGAAGAGATAAAAATCCTTAATCCAAAAATATAAACAGCCTTTCTCCAAACTCTTAAGCGGACATACTCAAATATCCAGCTAATACACAAGAAAAAAAAGCACCGTCAGCTCTTCTCAAATTAACAAATCGTCAATCAGTAAACATAGATCAAGTTTGTTTTAGATGGTCTCTTGTCTGCTTCTTCTAATCCAATATATTCCTTTGCTGACGACAGTACGCTCTGCTTTTCATATTGGTTCCCTGACTCACGTCCCTGCTCTTCGGCTGTAGAACGGGAACGGCAGCGTATGTTAAGCTCATTAAATACTTAGATAATACTTAAATAATAATAACTAATTCCGGAACCACTAACAGAGTAGAATTTAAAGCTTCTAAAATACAATGCTGTCTGATGTCGTTAAAGCAAAATTTAAACACCCAGCCATTGTCCATGAATGGCACTTGCATCTTCGAAACCGAAAAACTTTCCATTCTCGGTATGTGTGTCAATGACAACTTACGTTAGAATGACCGCATATTTGGTGCCGTCAAAAATGCTGCGAAATATCTTGGATTTCTTAAGCGATGTAAGAAATACTTTACCCCCTCTTCAATATATAAGGCATTTTTCCGCCCGAAATTGGAGTACAATGCCCACATCTGATCGGGTGCGCCCAAAACATCTCCGCACCTGCTAGATAGGATTCAAAACATTGTGATAAAGCTTATAGGTAATAATAGAATTACCCAGACAATGGACACCCTTGAACACTGACGTAGTCTCGTGCCTCACTCTGTTTTATCTCTATTTCCACCAACAGTGCTCCATAGAAATCGCCAGTAATATTTAGACCTTTTAAACTTTTAACCGTAACACCCGTCTTACTATGAATGCTCATCAGTATACTCTCAAGCCCACTTTCGGACGTATTCTAAAATATCGTGATTCGTTCCCAAGCCGCACAACTCGCTTATGTAATGCCCTGCCTAGCTAGTCATTATAACCTTCCAAATATTTAAAACCAACGTCCTGTGGCACTTCTCCTTTCATCCTCCCTGATTTTCCTTCGTCCGCGCTGTGTACAAGCATATTAAAAGTACTTAAATCCCTTGAGCGCGCGCAAATTAAAACAAAAAAGAAAAAAGTAAAAGAACAAACTCGAATAACTTTTCTCACTTCCCTCTGAGCTCATTCACAATTCCAACCACAACTCAGCAAAAGAACCAATTCTAACATGAACTTAATTTTACATTATCCAGCTCAACTTCGTCCATCAACAACAACTCATTTAATTCACTTATTTTAACAACCCTGTTAATACGTCAAGCTAACTTTTCTCCTACACCTCTAGGATCACAAAATGGTGTCATTACTCTTAACTCGGTCATTAAAGTAAACAGTGATGTCGATTACCAGACTTCACCACAATGTAATCTATGTTCTACTTGAAATCTACTTGTAATCTACTTGCCTGACCAAATAATTTATTTATTTACAGAAGCCCCTAGCTGGATGATGCGCAGCTCTGTAGTCATTAATACTGGCGTTTTTAATATTTAGAGTTCTGATAGGCTTCGACATCCTGGACAGACAACACCCAAAGACTGTCAAAAATATAAAGAATTCTGCCGCATTCTCCATCCTGTCCTCATTGGAAACAACATTCACCATACAGTTGAGCAAGTCGGATCCTCAATGGAAGCAATCTACTTTCGTACTCATGTAGTAGAAAGAGTACTTATAGATCTTAACATACACAAATCCCCTGGGTTAGATGGTATATATACCTCCCTTTCTTCTGAAGGTCTGTTTATCTACGCTGGCAAGACCACTGTATAAGCTTTTTCATTAATCGTACCTTTTATGACCTCTACCCTCAGCATCGAACTTGTCGAATTGTAGAGGTTGAATAAGGTGAATAATCTCGGGAGTTTTCCAGATGAGTCCTGAAACTAAAGGGTAGCATAGGTATACCGATCGCTACGTGCAAATCAATATTAAAGCTGGATGCTAATAAAAGAACAGACCTTAGGTAGACTGTTTGACCAACATGTCTAGCGGCCAAAAAGATCTGGCAAAAGCTGGATCTGAATCGCTTTAAGAGTTTAATCCTTCTAAATAGGAAACATTTCAGCGCCATTATAGATGTCATCACTTGACACTACCTTATAGGCAAGCATGAAAGCGGCAGCACAGTTTGGTAGCAATAGTTCCACTATTGATTTCATTGCAGTTCACACCTAAAATTGACGAATGCACTCTGTTTTCGTTAAAACGAAATCTAAATATCCAGTACTATCCATGATGTTAAAATTACCATATGTATATTCGATGTCGCCAAAAATGCTATGAAATCTTTAGATTTTCTGCAAGAAAAACTCTATTCCGATTGATTTGGCCGCAATATATAAGGCCTTAAATTTAAGTAAAATGCCCACATGCCCGGTTATCCTCAAATATTTTTGCGCCTGGATTCAAAGCTGTGCGATAAAACTAATAAGTGACGCTAATTTTTCTGAGACAATTGGCACTCTAAAACTGACGTAGTGTGTTGATTTATCTAACAGCGTTCCAGCGAAATCGCCTTCAAAGCTTTGAATGCTTATCCGTTCACCAGAAAATACATTTTTGAATGTCTTGCAATATCGTGATTCATTTCAAGTCATATAATTCGCTTAGGGAAGGCCCATCCGAACCCTTTACTTTCAATACATTATAGCCTGCAAACAACTGGAATACATATTAAGGGTGTTCTTATTCCTTGAGCGCCCGATGATTATATGTTACATATATATAAAAAAAAAACACAAAGCTCTTAAGCCACCAAAACACTTATATTCTTATAGTGGAACAGGAAAGTTTTTCTAAACAATTATACTTACGGTTATTTGTGTTTAAGAAATCCACCGGACATTCACTCCTAACACACATGCAAGTCATATGGCATGCAAGTAATATGACATTCAAGCTATATTACAAAATTTCACCAAATTTCAATTTGCAGCCAAAGTACTGTTATCCTAATAACAAACAATGTCTTTTATAAAGAAATTTAAATCCGTTACAACATTTTGACTTGCGCTTAAGAAATGTATGTAGTTCAATATTTCACTAGATCTTATATATCTATATCCTTAATCAAATGCATATCTAATGTAAGGTTTTCCAATAGGGACTTGACAACTTTGAATTTAATTTGTGAACGCACTCTTTCACTGATCATCAAACTGTCACTGTCAATTTATTCAGTAAACTCAACATTTTCATCATGGTTAAGTACACTAACGAGCAACGTCTGGAAATTATAAAAATTTTCTACAAATATTTGGAGTCGCAAAATCATCTTCAGTGACGAAGCTCATTTTTGGCTCAATGGGTTCGTCAATAAGCAAAATATGCGTTATTGGTGGGGTGAAAACCCACATGTGCTTCATGAATCACCACTTCATCCACAAAAAATAACTGTTTGGTGCGGTTTGCATGCCGGCGGCGTTATTGGGCCATACTTTTTCGTCGACGATAACGATCGTCACGGCGTTATCGCGCTATGATCACCGATTATTTTTGGCCCTAATTTTAAGATATGCAATTGGACGACATGTGGTTTCAACAGGATGGTGTCACAAGCCACACATCACACGCTACAATCGATTTATTGAAGAGTATGGTGAGCGTGTTATCTCAAGACATGGGCCAGTCGATTGGGCGCCTCGTTCGTGCGATTTAAAGCCGCTTGACTATTTTCTGCAGTTCTACGTTACGTCATTGGTTTATGCCAACACGCCGACGACGTTGGAAGAGCTCAGAGCCAACATTGAACGCGAAATAGCGGTCGTTTCGACCGAAATATGTGTCCAAGTCGTTGAAAATTGGGTCCAACGAGTCGACCGCTGGCCATATGAACGAAGTCGAGTTCCATTCATAAATGTTTTGATTGTACTTCAAGCCAATAATAAAGTTTTTGAAATATCTAAAATGGTTTGCCTTTTATTTAAAAAAAAAATTTTCAAGTCGTTATTAGAAAACCCTATATAATCAATCCAAGACGCGCAATCTGAAAGACTTTTCCAAAGAAGAAATTGCCCATCATTGATTCTGGCGCACATTACTTCAGAATAAGTGAAGGAAAGAATTAGAAAACTTAAGAACAAATACTGGACGTCTGGACGATGTGTGAAGTACTTGCACAACCTGTCGTAGATCTTCTCCAGTTCTCCATTAAATAATATAAATTATAGGCCCATCGCGAGACTGTATTCCATTCCAAAGCTCTTCGAGAGCATTATGTTTATATATTATTAAATGTTTTTTCACTGCAAGCCCATGCTATCACCAACCAATAGGTTTTTTAAAATGAGCTCATCGATTTCCGTTATTGAAAGAAAGTTTAAAAAGTCACTCGTTAGTGCCATTAAAAATAATTTTGACTGATGTGATAAAACTCTATTTAAATTTTTGCCTAAATAAAATATAAATAGTATAAAGGCTTTAAAACGCCTTTATGATATAGAGCGACGTATGTCAAAGGAACCAAAATTCTCGGAGTGGTAGATGTCTAAATTGAGTGAATACTTAGAAAAGGGTAATAGTAGAAAATTATCGTCAAAGGAAAGTTCTAGGACGGATCGTTTATGGTATCTTCCACATGAACAAATAAAATGAATTACGCTTTGTATTTGACGCCGCCGCCCAAGAGATGTATCAACCAAAATCTCTCTTGGCAATCTTATTTGGGTTTAGGCTGCGCTAAATCGGTGTATGTGAAGACCTTCGGGAAATGTTTTTCCGAGTGAGGATTAAAGATGAAGACCAAAATTCACAAAGGTTTTTGTGGAGAGACGGAGATTTACCCAAACCGCTAGTAATATTCGTTATGTCGTCTATGATTTCCGGGTCAAAATGTTCGTCGTGTTGAGCACAGTTTATAAAAAACTTAAATGCCAGTGTCTACAAGGATATTCATCTGCGCGTCTATATAGCTATAATAGACTACCATTATGTCGACGATTACGTCGACAGTTTTCACACTAGGAAAGAGGTGATTCAGGTTTCAAAGAATGTTGTTGAGATTCACAGCCGTGCTGAGTTTGAGTTAAAAGAATTTGTTTCAAACTCGTCTTATTTTCTCAAGGCTTTTGGCCGTACTTCTGCTGAGGCTTTGAAAACAAAGAATATAAATTTCGGGAACATAGATGAAGAAAAGTATTGGGGATGTATTAGAACCCTGAAAGTGATCGGTTTTGTTTTATTCTAAAATTTGACCAAGTGCCAAAACAAGTGCTGGACGGGTATGTGCGTCCTACCAAAAGGCAGGTGCTAAGTCTGGCAATGTCAATTTTTGATCCCTTTGGTCTCCTAGCTTATATTACCATAACTTCAAAATTATTGTTGCAACGATTTTGGAAGAGAAATATAGAATGGAATGATTACATTCCAGAGGATATATACGTACAGTGGTAAAATTGGTATAAGTCTTTAGATGGTCGGAAGAACCTTAAAATACCTAGGTGTTATCACTCACAACTAAGCCATCCAGAAGCAAACGTAGAGCTTCACGTATTTGTTGACGCTAGCGAAGTTGCCTATTATGCGGTGGCTAATTGGCGAGTTGAACTGGGGGATGATTTTAGCGTTTGCTTTATCATAGCCAAAACAAGGTCGAGTCCTTTGATGACTACGCCTATACCAAGGTAGAAACTTCAGGTTGCCGTGCTAGGTGTATATTTGAAAGAGTCTATAGTTTATAATCTTGAATTAAGGCCATATCGAATAATCTTATGGTCGGATTCTAAAATAATTATCAATTAAATAAAATCTAACAGTCGATGTTATAAACAATTCATTTTTAATAGAATTCGATAATTCTTGAATCCACTGAAGTTGATAATTGGCGATAGGTCCCAGGAAGGCAAAATCTTGCAGATGAGGCACAAGGCCGAAGTTTTATCAGATAGAGTTCACAAATTCGAAATGGCTTTCAAGTCCCTCATTCTTAAGAGAATCTGAGGGGGAGTGGCCTATTCTAAAAGACGATGTCATCAACCAAGATGAACCCGAAGAGGAACAAAATAAATTTATTTTAACTATCAAAATGTATCGCTCATTCAGTTTGAAAGGTTCTCGAATTATTACAAACTGTTAAGAGTCATTTCATGCGTACTTCGTGCTGTAAATCTATTTGAAAATTTTGGTTTTACTAAAAAGGTCTGCGAATTCAAAAAGGTTGCTATTAGGCGCTTTTAATCATCATAATACTTTGTCGATTAGTTCGAAAGGTGCCCTGTCCCAACGAAGTGTGAAGAATGTTCCGTCTTTTACGCAGAAGGTAAGAGTCCCTTAACTAATTTGGTCAATCCGCGGCCTCTTACGCATCTACCCATTGAGAGTTATAAAAGTGATCTCCTTAATCCTAACCACTTTATATTAGGTTGTCCCTAATATGAAAATGTGTGCCTACGAAAACAGTGGCACATACTTCAGCAGTTGAAACAGTTTTTCTAGAGAAGATGGGTTGATCCTATACAGGTTGGGGACTGCGTTCTGATGTGTGACAAAAACGAGATCAGAGGTGAATGGAAGCGTGACCTATTTGTAAGGACGTATTCGGCAAGATGGACAAGTTCGATCCGCTAAAGTTAAAAATATTTTGGGATTTTTGAAAAAGAAAGCGCGGGTCGGGATGTTTACGACTAAAATTAATTGTTCTAACATATTGTTCAAAGAAACTTTTTATTTCGCTGAACATTCTCTATGTAATGACTTACCGCCATTTTCAGTTTTCTAGACCATTTTATGTTGAACTCCTGGATGGAAAGTCAACAGGAATAAAGGCTCAACCAAAATCGACATTGGAAAGCATAAGCTAATGTCATAACTTAACGAAACGCTTGCTTATATTTTGGAAATTCCTACCGATAACAATAGCACTTTTGTCTGCATAGCTATCTGTCAAAAAAAAATCACGAATTTCTCATTCTTGTTTTTTTATGATTTAAAAAGGAAAACCTATTAAAAATAAAAATGCACCTATTTCTCCTTTCGATAAGGGGACGAACAAATTCGTATTTCGACATATCTTATCTGTCAAATTCGCATATGCAATGAGCAACTGAGTTCGCTCTCACTTATCTTTGCTTATATTAGAAAAAATAAACGAAAATTTAACGAATCGACTCTAGGCTTATTATGTGTTGGCTCATAAGTTCCTGTGTAATCGAACGTTTGCATATGCGTGCATATTCGGGCGAAAGTTGTTTATGGTTATCACTTAAGAGATTTAGTTATTTGCATATTATATTTAATGAAAACTTAGTGAATTATTCCTTTAGAAAAAAAAACATATACCACCATGATTAAAATTACAAGTTTATTCATCTAAATCTATATAGTCCCCTTTAAAGTAATCCCCATCGACTGCAACACACTTATGCCAGGCTTGATCCAATCCGCGAAATATTTTTTATATTCGGTTTTCGATATGACCATCAGTGCTTCCTGCGATTTTTCCATTACTTCCTCTCGGCTGCTGAAACGCGTTCCCCGTACTGGTTTTTTAACTCGATTGAACAGAAAGAAGTCAAAGGGAGTCAAATCAGGTGAATTTGATGGCTGTTGGATGGTATTTGTTGCATTTTTCGTCAAAAAATTACGAATAATAATGGCATTGTACGACGGTGCTTTATCATGATGCAAAATCCACGAGTTCTCTGCTTACAATTCTGATCTCTTTCGGCGAATTACTTCACGCAAATACTCTTAGTTTACTGTCTGGCCTTTTGGCAAAAATTTATGATGCACTACACCGTTGTAATCCATGAAAACCGTGAGCATTGCCTTCTTCTTTGGCTAAAAACGACATGGTCTCGGCTCATTTGGTAAACGCCATTCACTTGCCTGATGTCTGGATTGCGTGTCGTACTCATAAACCCAAGTCTTGTCTCCAGTAATGATCCTTTTGATGAATGTGGGATCGGATTCAGCCTCGCAATTCATCTCTTTTGCAACGTCAACAAGGTCCCATTTTTGCATGAAATTGAGGACGGAAACCCAAATCATTAACCAAAATGTCTTGGACGGATCTATAAGCAATGTTAAAGTCCTTCGCTATCTCTCTGCTGGTTAATTTGCAGTTATTGACCAACATTTCTTTTATTTCATCAATGTTTTCGTCGGTTTTCGAAGTTGATGGTCTGCCACTGCGTTTATCATCTTCGATTGACTCGCGACCACTTTTGAACCGCTCGTGCACTGGTAAACGGTTGTTTTCTTTAGAGAATTGTTGCGGAAACACTTTTCCAACATTTTCAACTTTCGAGCACCATTAAATCCATTTTTTTCGCAAAATTCAATACAAGTTCGTTGTTGCAAATTTAAATCCATTTCTAAACGTAGATGTACTCTTGGCTACGTAACTTTTGCAAATGTCAAGCTATGACGCTAGAGGGGATGTCAACAACAGATGTACCAACTTAACAAAAAAAAGAAAAAAAAACTGAACTCAAATCCGAACAATGGGAACGTCACACGGTGGTTATTTTTTTGATCAGGATGGTATATATATAAATAAAAAAGGAAGTATTAGGTATTTAATGGTCCTACTTAATTTTAAGAGAGAATTGAATGAAAAGCTGAACCAATTAAGCACAAACCGAATAGTTGAGGAAAACATCAATTCAGCCTGTTCAGAGATAAGAGGGATCATAATGGATACGACCAACAAGCACCCACAGCAGCAGAGTCCAGCAACCGAAAAAAGAATCGATGACAAGCTTTTCTGTTCGATGGAACAAAAAAGACAAAACAAATCAAATCAAAGAAGATATAAATATGGGATTCGGTAAAAAATAAACGACAGGCAATATAAAGACGGTAAAGTTGATCACCCCACTAAAACAATAGTGTCAAGACACAATTCGAATGAAGTACGCACAAGGAAACAAATGACAAATGAAACACACAGCCGCGGCGACAATACCAGTAAAATGTAAAAGATTAGTCGCAGGCAGTAATCGATAGTGGTGAATAGCTGTATATAATGATACTCCTTCTTAAATCATATTTAATACACTTTTTGTAAAATATACCAAATTTGTACATATGAATAGTATTATTATATCATTAAAAATACCAATAAAAGTGAACTATATTTAAAACATTTTATTTGTGCGGCATTTCCCCACATTAATACATATCATATATAGACAGATAATTTTAACCTCCATAAAAAAAGTAAAAGAAATCGCCGGTTTTAAACATGAAACGATGTCTAATACCTTGAAAAGCACTGGACAATTTTCGTTAAATACAAGGGAGAAACTAGAGCAGTGGAAGGTGTACATAGAAGATTTCTCTAGCAGACAAAAAAGATTAACCAGGCTTCTTAATTGGGCTTGAAAGGCCAGAAATAATAATAAATGAAGAAGTCGAAAAGTGATAGCACCTAATGATCCGATCCGAATGAATTTCTTATACCGTTCGATGAAGGAAAATCCTTTAAGTAAATCAGATGGAGAAATTTAAGGGAGCTCTAATTAATAACACCAAAACGCAGATGATGCGGTAAAGATGGCAAGCTACATAAACGAACATATAAATGCAAATAAGGGGAAATTCATAATCAAGAATTTCGAAATTATGAACTTAAAACGCGCACTAAGTTATTTATTTTAAGTTCAAAATATTGTTGTCATTAAATATTATTTATTAAATATAACGGAATGGAAATATAAGAAGGAATTAATTAATTCCAGTCCCAAGCCCAATAATTGGTACAAAAAAAGTTCTACCTAAAGAAATGAATGTCCGCAATATACGGTTAAAATTCTCAGGAAGTGGTTTTGACTCACTAAAATAAATCTGTTATGGGTTCAAATATATTAACTAAAACAAGGTATAGTAAATATAGAACGCAATATGTTTACAAAGCAGGAAATTCGGACGATTATTTTTCGATTGTCGCAAGGAAAACACTTATAAGCATTTGGGTACCGTAATAACTATAACCGACCTAATAAATCAAACCCCTTTAGTAAGCAAATCAAAAACTCATTCATCTGACATTGTAGTCTCTAAACTGATAATTGTCAACGACCATATTAAAATTGCTTAAGAAACTTAAAACACTTTAAGTACACTTTTAGTTTTATACAAGAACCGAACTGGATCCCTCGGCTACATAAAAATTTCGTAACTTATATTAAAATAGTAAGCCACATAGCCCAGTGTGTGTATGTACGTGCCATGTTGTATGTTTTTTAAAGCAAATACTATTTTTCACTATCCACTGCACAACACGTCCAAAACAAAACTGTTTATTAGAAAAAGGTGAATTAGATTACTATCTAATCATCAATCTTCTTCAACGTATTTAAAACTATTATTGAAAGTGATCGATTTTTTTTAAATAATTTATAGAAAATACATATAAATTAATTTATTAAGGTTGATAGTAGACTTACTATATCTCGAACAGGAACTTCAGCCAGCTCCGACAGACTCAAATCGATAGAGTTATCTTCTACTCGATCTTTCACATTCACTTTAATTTTTTCAACTTTTGGCATTGTACTCAAATTAAAATAAATACAGGAAAATTTGAATAGAAGATTTTAGGAGTGGGTAATTGTTTGGTTTTTATATGGATTTGTTTTCCTCTACTTTTAATACCTTATCCTAGAGGAAGCAAAAAAAAAAAAATAAATAAATAAATTGAAGGTCAAGGATTTGTTTGTTTATCGCAAAATATACTTGTGAACGCTGCAGTTGGTAGACGTTGGTAAACACGTATGCCGGCTATATTCACAATTTGACAGAAAACAAAACACAGGGATGTAACGCTTAACGTTTGTTATACCTTTACGCTATTTTTTATATATCTGCCTTAATTTTCTACTCGAAACATAATATAATAATAATGAATAATAATTAAAATATATAACATATGTGGTACCTACTACTATCTGCTGTCTTATAGTGGGAATTTAGGCAAACAAATTAAATGATGCGATTTTCCTTTATTACTGTTGTGATGCTATTGGAGAATGATCACCTGATTATCGTCACAGATTTGTTTGTGTTTTAAAATATCCAATGTTTCAATGTGAACTTAAAAGTTTCCATTATATTTTAAAATAATTGCCTGAGATAAAAAAAAGCTAATAAGGTTCACTTGCAAATAATTTTTTAATTACTTTGCTGTGTGAGGGATTTGAAACAGCTTTTTCTCCGTCGTTATACTGCTGATATGGGCTAGGATTTTCTGAGAGTGAGTTCATTACTAAACGGATGCTCTGGTTATTCAGTGTATGCAAAAAAAAAAATAGTTAGTTTTTTTTTGAAGTTTACAATATATTTAGCCTTAGCCACAGATTTACGAATATCTGTTTTGACTCGTATTAAAAATTAAATCTTTTAACTTTATGCGTATATTATATCAATTGGGTTTTCGCTGAATTCGACATTTTGGATACTTTAATTATTGGGAGAAAAAAAAAAACAACTTAGAATTTTGAATTTATCACAATTTTTTTCGAAAAAATATGTAATTAACCCCCATAGCTTTGAAACATGTACTAAGTATTAACAAGCAAAAAAATTTCAAGTTAGTATTTTTCAAGATACGACTTAACTTATCATTTTTAAAAGGCACTAACAATGTCCATTCCTTCAATTCTACTCGGACTTTTGAAGCTGCCTCGCTAAAGTTTAAGGCATCCAATGTTGTTATTTCTGATTAGTAAATAATGTCGTTATCATTCGTTATCATAAATAAAAGTCCATTAAGGTCATGCCCGGAGACATTGGAGGCAACAAAATGGGTTTATCTCGCCCTATACACGAATTGTCATACAGGCGATCTAACCACTCTCTAACTACATGGCAACTGTGTGCGGGGTCGGCATATTGCTGGTACAATATGTGTTCTTTGTGACAGTGGCATATCATCTAATAGTTCTGGTAATTTTTTGCGCAAAAATTCCAGATAGAGATTTGAATTAAACCTTGGTGGAAGTCGATAGTTTCCATTTTGTGATAGTTTATATTTTGTGCTTCATACAATGGGGGTTGCTTCCTGCCAAGGTACCAAGTGATGCGATCCCTGGTGAATTGGGATTCATATTTACATAGAATCCGGCTTATAAACTTGTCTTCCACAACTTCCCGAATTTCAAAACCTTTTCTGAGTCTCCGGGTTTAGCTCCTGTATTGGTGTAAGGTAGAATGCATACATGTCTTTTAAATGTGAAATTCTCCAGATGTAGGTCCTGCTTGGATTAAAAACTCTGCTTAGTTGCCTAAGATTTATATGTGGATGGTTTTTGACGTAATGGAAAGCATTATCGTAGCTGTGAACACGTTCTGCTAAAGCATGTGCGACGATTTCGGCATTGTTTTTCTCTCAACCTGGAAAATGATTTAATATAGTCCTGCTATTTGGGGCTATCAGGCTATTGTCTCAGATATTCCAATCTCGTTCGTTGACTCTTCCCGTTGCAGAAACTAAACACATAAATCATGTCTGCGTTGAAAAGTTCGAAAATTCATCATCGGGCATATTATCAGTCAAAAGTAAATAACTGTGTGAAGAAGTACAAACGGGTTATGCAAATAATTTTGCATTCTATTTATATTATTTCACAAGAGGTCCTTTTCCCCCCTTTTAGCCTTTTTTTTGGGAAAAACCTATTGGATTTATATTGCGTACCAATAAGCTATTTAATGGGAAAAAACAGCTCCAAAACAGATTTGAACTAGTTAAGTTTATAGAGCTGTTGTAAAAGAATACCCCATTTTTGAGCTTTATATTTGGTCATATAAAAAGTCTCCGCGGTTTTTTGTCACTAGATTGTGTTGGTGTCCATTTATCTGGAAACACTAATCTGATTGCGTCAAACAAAAACGGATTTGAAAGGTGACATTATACTGATTGGAATATGAGTGGAAAATCTGGAGAAATACACTATGTGATGTTTTTTTATTATAAAAATGGGAAAAACGCTGCAAAAAACGATTTTTAAAGCGATTCATTACGGGCGATGAAAAATGGATTAAATACAAGAATATCCAACGCACGCAATCATGGTCAAAGGCCGGTGACCGACCACAAACGACTTCAAAGCCTGGATTGACGACAAACAAGGCTATGGGATTGGATGGAAATTATCTATTATGAGCTGCTAGAACGTGGTAAAGGGTCAATTCGGTCCTCTACTGTGCACCGACCGTGTGAATGAAGCTATCAAAGAACGAGGGACCAGAATTGGCCAAATATAAGGGAATTGTCTATCATCATGACAATGCAAGGTCACACACCTCTTTGATGACCCAGAAAAAATTGAAGGAGTTTGGTTGGGAAATTTTGATGCATTCACCGTATAGCCCAGACCTTGCACCCTCTGATTACCATTTGTTTCGGTCTTTGCAAAACTCTCTTGAGGGTAAAAAATTGGAGAACCGAAGAGCCGATGAAAACCACTTGGCCAAGTTTTTTGCTGATGAGCCATAGATATTCTACACCGATGGAATTATGAAGCTATACAGAAAATGGCAAATGGTCATAGATAATAATGATCAAAATTTACTTGACTGAAATTGATTTTGAATAAAGAAAATGTACCAAAAAACCGGGGAGACTTTTTATATGACCCATTAGTTTGAATAAGTTGGTTCGTATCTTGAAAACCAATGACCTAAAATGAAAAAACCTATTGTTAATGTTTACGTAGGTACAAATGATACCACTTATTACTTTCAAAGCAATCTCTTTATTCAATCAAATTGGAATTCACTATTTAATCGCTTATCTTAACCTTTTTAATTTTATTTATCTTTTACTTAAACCACTTAATCACTGCCCTAATTCATACTTTTAAATTCAATTGATGAACTGACTTGCATAACTCAGGGGTGCTTATACTTATACTCCAATGACATCTTTGGAGAAGAATCTGCACCATCCAGCATTCTATATATTTTCCAATTTGCTAGAAAAATCGATTCCACTCAATAATGGTTCATGCTTCCGGTATCGAAATCTTCTGCTATAGAAACATATATAACGCTGCTCACATTCAAATGGATATCGCACTGCTCCCTTCCTAAAGTTATTTTCCCGGAACAACTTCGTCTTTCATCATCATCATTGACACATTCTATCCGAATGGGCCACCTTCAATTTTCCTCGATCCCCACGCTGGATGCGGTAGACAGCGTCATTAATTCGGGTTATCACCTCGTATTGTCCTTCCCAATCCTGGTGATTTTCCTTTCCTTTTCCGCAGCCACACCAGCTCTCCTTCGTTGAAGCCGGAAGATTTCGCTTTGATGTCGTACCTGGTCTTCAAGCGGTTGCTCGCTAGATTCATCTTTTCTCGAGTGTTTTTTAATGCAATTTATGAATCCTGCTGCGCAAGTTATCCACGTTTACCTCCTTGGGCTCCGTAGGTGGGGATCCGAATTTTATTTCACTTGGCAACCGAACTGTTTGACCAAATAAGATCTCGGATGGTGTGTCCTGTTGAACTATGTACCGCGGTTCGGTAAGCCGTCAAGAAGAGGGGTGTGTGTCGATCCCAGTACCGCTAGCAGTTGCTGACGACCTTAGACAGATGATCGTTCAAGGTCCGATTGAATCGCTCAAGCAATCCATGAGATTGAGGGTGTAGTGGCGTTGTTCTTGTTTTCCTTATTCCCAGATATTGGCACAATTTTTGGAAGACTTTTGATTCAAAGCTTCGACCTTGATCGGAGTGTAACTCCATTGGGACTACAAATCTGCTCACCAGTTGATGACTATCTCTTCTGCTACGACCTTAGTCTCTTGAGCCTGCAGATAGTGGGCTCTTCTTCCGCTTCTTTACGGTTGCAGTGTTCACATTTAACTGTGCATGGTCGACGAGGGAGTGCATCAGCATTTGAGTGGAGTTTTACCTTGCGGTGTTGCACTTCAAGATCTTATTCCTGCAACTGCTCGATCAATCTCGTAATTTGACTTCAGGGTTCTTAAATTTATTGAAGTAGCCATTTTAGCGCTGCGTGGTCTGTCCGAAGAATGAACTTTTGCCCATAGAAGTACTTATGGAAATGCTTCGAGCCAAAGTTAAAGCCAGAAGCTCACGTCGTGTTACACATTAGTTCCGTTCAGGTCTAGAGAGCACCTTGCTGTAATATGCGACCAATTTCTCTAAGCTATCATAAACTTGGAGAATCACAGCTTCGATACCAGCATTGTTAGCGTCTGCGTCTGCGTCCACGATGAACATTTTTCTGGGCGTGGGGTAACCCAAGATGGGTGCATTGCATAGTACAGCTTCCGCTTGAGTTCTTGAAATGCTTTCTCCCACTCTCCAGACCACTTAAACTGTCGGCCCTTTTCCGAAAGTTAGTGCAGGCTCTTCGCAATACCAGAAAAATCCTTTACGAACCTTTTTCTGCCCGTTGCTGCATTCGACTTCGCAATTGAAACTTATAAACCTTCTGCATGTCGATATCGCCAAACCGTTTCTCGATAGCCTGTACTAAAACCACATAATTTTTATGCTTTTCGATATAGGCAAAGCACTTCTCCTCATTGTCCCAGATATTCGCACGGCAGCCATTTCAAACTGTTTCTTATATGAATGAGGAAAGCTTAAACTCTTTTCTTCTTTGACTACTTGAAGAACATTCTCTGAGTTTCTGTTTTCGCTCTGTGTCGAGCTCTTTTGCCAGTTGCTTAATTTTGCAGTCTATTTTTTTCGAATTTTTGATCAATTTCTTAGAAATTTAGCTGGAGAATGCTTTTTTTGTTCTTCCAGATTATTTTTTTGTTCATCCATTTTCTGTTAAAGGCCCTGCAAGCTGTTCTTTTGATCTTCTAGGTTTTATTTTTTGTTCGTTAAGATGAGTTACATCATCGCAGCCATGTCGTTGCCAGTACTCGTCTGATCTTCCTCATCAACATTAAAGGAGCATGTATCTGGATAATGTTCCTCGTTGTTCAAAGTGTCCTGAAGTCGGTGCACACTGGTGCGGAGGTTTCTCTTGTTCAACTCGGGTTTGAGTTGAACGAGAGTTAATTGTGATAATTTTTGACCCATTTTAGCTTTTTCAAACAATCACAATCCCACTTCTGACACCGATGTAAAATGTTTGTATGGGTGCAAATGATAAACCTTATTCCTTTTCAATACAGTATCTTTATTTAATACAGTCACTATTCACAATCGAAACGGTCTCATCCAATTTTACTTCTCTTTATCTTTTACCTCTTTAGCCTCTTAATAACTGTCTTAATTCACACTTTAAATTCAACTGATGAACTGGCTTACATACCTTGGGGATGGTGATATTATATTCCGATGTCATATTTCGAGAGCAATCTGTGCCGTCCAGTGTCCATACAAATTTCCCTTTTGTTAGAAAATTCGATTCCATTCTCCATTCTCCATTCACCAATGGTTGAGTCTTTTGTTATTTAAGTAAGAAAATCTTCTGCTATTGAAATGTAGATGACACTATTCGCATTTAAGTTGTGGACTAACTTTTTCCACAATAAGAGGGTTTACTTAATACATTCAGATAATTATTTATTGACAAAGATAGCACTACTTAACTAAAAAAAAACGATAAATTGGCTGGAGCTCGTGGTCGATGGTCTGTACCGGAAAAAACGAGATAAAGAAGTGAAAATTAAAAATTGCAGAAGTATGTATGTATTAAGTCCGCAAGGCGCTGACGTTATGATGGCTTGGTGTCTGCAATGATAAGCAAGGAATCTATTGCCGCGGTTTGTGCTTGTGGTAGGTGGTTGATGTATATGATGACATATTCGTCACAAAGTTATATTACAATACAGTGTTCCATACAAATTTCCATTTCACTGTTGAAATCAAAGATTAACTTGATAAACATTATTCGGACTCTGCACCAGGAAAATCCACCGTTGAGAAGTGGTTATTCAAATATAAACGGGGCGAAATGAGCACCGAAGACGATGCACGCAGTGGACCCATGAAGAGGCTGTTACGGGCGAAATGGTGAAAAAAGTCGTAAAGTGAAGTTGATCGAGATAGCTGAAACTCTGATGTTATCAAAAGAGCATGTTGGACATATTGTGCATGAATATTTGGTCATGAAAAAACTGTATTAACAAAAACAACAATTAAGAATTAGGCTACGAATTGTTTCCCAACCCGCACATTCTCAAAGAAAAAATTCTCACTGGAAAAAATTCAGCACTAATGAACAAATAATCGCTGAAACTGAGGTTTATTTTGCGGCTAAAGAGAAATCTTATTATTAAAAAGGTGTTACTATTCATGCGTACTATTTCAAAATATGGCTTTTTGATGCTTTCACAAAGTGTCATACAGCCATATTTCGGGGTTTTATGTCACGTTCAAATCTTTTTTAGCACATCAGGGAAAACCTGCAGGTAAAATATCGTACCATAACGTTCACGCGAATTTCCGACTATTTTGTACTTTAATTTTATTTCAAATTTTTTAATCTCACTATTAATCTTATCTCATGCTCTAAATCTAAATATCTAATTTGAAACTCTAAGCTAGTTTATTTTATTTAATGAAACTAAATAAAGGCTGTCCGTGGTGTAGTTGTATATGCATACACTCCTCAAGCAGAGGGTCGCGGGTTCGAATCCCGTGCGAGGCAATTCTCTGAAAAAGTCTTTTCGTAGAATTTGTATGTAGTTATATGAGAATCCCTTCGGCGTCAACTCTGACATGAACGCATTACACTGATGTTGGAGTGGTTTCTCTAGCTGGGCTAAACGTAACGAACTAACAACTAATTAGGACGTACTGAGACCAACTGTTTGAAGATGCATTTGCTCGTCCCGTCCAGTTTGACAACCAACTCTGGAAAAAATATCGAAACCTAATACACCGAGTTTCAAAGTAGTACTACACCACCCGCCCGCGCCCTGGAGAAAAACCGTTAAAAGGGTAATCATATCACCATGGTGTGCGCGCGGGATTATAAAAAAAAAAATGAAATAAACGTTGACAACATTAATAAATAGTGTTTACTTAAATGATTGTTATGTCAAAAATGTACCATCAGTATTTTTAACGGTCAAAACTGCTTTTTGCCATTGAAAAAAAAAACCATATGGTCTTATGTCTCAAATTTATATAGCCTTATAAATGACTGCAATAATTATTAAATAAATCGAGTTTTACCAAAAAAATATGTTTTACTATTGTGATATCCATTTGAATGTGAGCAGCGTCATCTATGATTCCATAACAGAAGATTTCGATAGCAGAAACAGCAACCATAGAATGGTAGATATGTGGAATGGAATTTTCTATCAAAATGGAAAAAGTACGGAATGCTAGTTGGTGCAAATCCTTCTCGAAATATATCATTGGAGTATAAATATCAGCATATCAGTTGAATTTGAAGTGTTAGGCAGTGATTAAGTTGTTCAGGTTAAAATTAAAGAAAATATTGAGATAGGGATTAAATTGTGAATTTTAATTGGATTAAATCTAGACGAACAGATGAACAGCATTGAACAAAAATTCGACGAACGAAAGAATAGTCTAAAACAAAAACTCGAAGAACAAAAGAACTTCTATAGCAAAAGTTCCCAGAAATCGACGAAGAATTTGAATGAATAGAGAAGAGTGTTGACGACGAATTAGAACAAATGGACAGCAAAGTTGAGCAACTGACAAAAGAGCTCGTTACAGTGCGAAAACAGAAACTCCGAAAATCTTCTTTAAGCGGTCCAAGGAGAAAATAGTTGAAACCTCCCTTATTCGATGGCCAGACTTCATGGTCTACTTATAAGAAGCAGTTTTAAATGGCTGGTTATGCGGATAACTGGGACAATGAGGAGAAGTGCTTTGCGCTAACAATGGCCTTGCATGGTCTAGCAGCAGAATTATTGCAAACGATAGACATCCAAAAGCATAAAGATTATGTGGCTTCAGTACAGGCTATCGAGATAGGGTTTGGGTATATCCACATACAGGAGGTTTACAAGGTCCAATTGCAAAGCCGAATGCAACAACGAGGAGAAACACTGCAGCAGCTACAAGCAGACGTGTCATACCCCACTGCTGGCCAGGAAATTAGTGACAAAATGCCAAAGGACGCATTCATAAGGGGAATTGAGATTCCAGTCTACAGTCAGAAATATCGATGGTCGGGAAAAGAACCTTGGTGAAGATATTGCCTTCGCCCTGGCGTGGGAAGAAGGTCAATTTAGTTTTCAAAGGAACGCATTTCGTCAGTGAATTAGTATCTGTCGAATGGTTCTGCGCAAGAATTAGGACCTAGGAACGAGATATTCCACGGGATAGACAAAAAATATGCTGCTGGATCTGCAATGAGATGTACTTTTTTCAAGACAGTGTAAAGAACCGGTGCGACGAAAAGGCTACCCTCACTGTGGTAACAAGCAAATAGAGGAAGAAACCGGCAGAAACGGCTATCAAGAAGCCGGTCAATCCTCCCGAACTCATAAATTGAGAAATGCACTAACTTCGTGGGGCAGAAGATAGTAGCAAGACTCAACGACCCCAGGACTATCATCCAAGTCTCGCTAGCAAAAAGATGCAATAAAAGCCTTCTGGTAGAAGTAGTCAGTGGAAAGGAAAAATGGATAGCAACAATAGACACCGTCGCCACGGCCTCAATCATCAGGAGGGATCTTGTGCAGAAATCCTGGTTGCATAATACCAGGAGTTACATCTTGAGGACAGCTACCACATTTTTCTGGTGGCTGTTATATACGATGAGTGTATCATTGATACAGACTTCATGAGGCATCCTTGAAATACGATAATATTAAGATACTAATGATAAACGGAAACTTTTGTCTTAAAAGTCACTATCTGCAGAAATCAGGTTCTGAGGCCTTCGTCGGAAGCAATTGTTTGGAAAGATGGACCCTGGTAGCCACCGATTCTATTTGATCAAACCAGATAATACAAGAAAATTCATGTTGGGAAAGACCTTACTGGAACCAAAGAACAACATGGTGTCTGTAAGGATTTTAAATCCAAAGATATTCACTGTAGAGGTTGAAAAAGGAGAAATAGTGGGAAAATGTGTACCTGTTGAGGTCATATCGACCATAACGAAAACAAATCGTGGAACACCGGTCGCAACAGCTCAGAGCATAAAAATCAGAAACAAAATTGCAGTCTTCGTAATCTGGACCGAGAGTACCGAGTCTGGGCAGAAAAACTAATCGGTGAGTACGCTGATATATTTGCTACACAAGACGGAGATTATCGTCGTACGCAACTTGTTCAACATCGCATTGATACCGAAAACGTCCGACCAATGCGTCAATATGCAAGGTTGGCAAAGCAAACAGACGTAGCCGAAATAGTGTTGAAGATGAAAGTTGAGGGACTGATTAAAAAATCGCAGAGTCCATGGGAATCTCCAGTGATCCTCGTGAAGAAGAAAATCAGCCGCACGAGGTTTTGTGTAGACTATCGACGTCTCAACGATGTAACTCAAAAAGACAGCTACCCACTTCCAAGAATCTAGAACACTTTGGATACGCTTTCTGGAGCTAAATGGTTTTCAACTCTTGACTTACAGAGCGGATGCTAGCAGGTAGAGATAAATCGTACGGATCGTGAAAAAATGGGTTTCACTATAAGAAGCGGTCTTTGGCAGTTTACGGTGATGACGATTTGACTGTGCAAGGCTCCGACCACCTTCGAACGACTAATAGAATGAACATTGCAAGAGCTCACGTGGAAGACCTGCCTAGTGTATTTGGACTACATTATCGTCATAGGTAGGACGTTCGAGGAGCATCGAGAAAACCTAACAGAAGTGTTTGAGAAACTACGAAGTGCTCATTACAAGCTGAACCTAGAAAAGTGTGCCTTGTTCCGTCCGAAAGTCAAATATCGGGGTTACATTAAATCACCGGAATGAGTAAGGAAGAATCCTGGCAAAATCGAAGCCGTGAAAAGTTGGCCTGCTTCCAAAGATAAACACCAGCTGAGAAACTCCTTGGGACTTATCACGTGCTACAGGAGGTTCGTAAAGGATTTTGGTGGTATTGCGAAAAACCTGCACCAACTTACGAAAAAAGGACCCCGTTCAGGTCTTCTGTTGAGCTTTTGAAGATCTTAAGTCTTATGGATCTTATGGAATGCCCCTAAGGCTTCTGGCTTTAATTCGGCCCAAGAAGCATTTCCATAACTACCTCAATGGACAAAAATTTATTCTTCGGACAGAACACGCAGCTCTAAAATGGCTACTTTAATTTAAGAACCCTACGACTTTGAAGTGCACCGCCGTAAGAGAAAACCCCACTTAATTGTTGATGCTCTCTCTCGTCGACCGTGCAAAATGAAATGTGAACACTGCAATCGTAAAGAAGCAAAAGAAGGAGCCAATAGAGGGTTGGAGTACAGATGAAATCCGTTTCTCCCAACAGGCAAATAATGATATCGAACCGATAATGACCTGGAAGGAACACGAGGAAAAACCAATCCGGCAGGAGTTATCGGACCGGAGCCGAGCTCTGAATGCATATTGGGCACAGTGGGACTCGCTTTGTGTGCAAAGTTGTTTGCTGAAGAGGAAATGAAAAAGTGCAGATGGAAAAACATCTCGTATGCAGCTAATCATGCCATGGTCCAGAGTCAGCCAAGTGCTCCATGAAATAAATGACGGAATCTCAGGAGGCCATTGGGGAATAAACAAGACGTTGGAGAAGGTAAGGGAGCATTTCTTTTGGCTAAGTGTTAGACAAGAACTCGAGAATTGGTGAAGAAAATGCATAAGGTGTGCCACTATGCCATTAATCTGATGGAATGGTTGAGCGATTCAATCGGATCTTGAATGTCTAAGGTCGTCAGTAACTGCCAGCGTGACTGAGATCGATCCACTCCCCTCCCCGCGGTACATAGTTCAACAGGACACACCATCCGAGATCTTATTTGGTCGAACAGTTCGGTTGCCAAGTTAAATAAAATTCGGATCCCCACCTACGGAGCCCAAGAAAAGAATCACCAAAATTGCAACAGGATTGGGAAGGACCATACAAGGTTATAACCCGAATTAATGACGAGGAAAATTGAAGGTGGTCCATTTGTATAGAATGTGTTATTTCAATGGAATGACGAATGGCGAAGTTGTTCGGGAAAAATAACTTTGGGGAATGTGAGTAGCGTCATCTATGTTTCCATAGCTGAATATTTCGATAGTGTAGTCTGCCATGGAGGCATCTAGCTAGCTCCTTGGGTTGGATTGGTTCTGCACCGTGCACCTCAACTTACTTACCTTTTTATCTCATGCCAAAATATCAAAAAAAAAAAAAAAAAAAAAAACACGAAGGTTAAATAAAAAAAGCTACGTTACTTTATGGACGGACTTAAATGAAAAGATTAGAGATAGATGAAAGAAGAAAAGAGGAAAAAAGAAGATCACATCTGTGTGCCATCACCACTGTGCAAGCCCTGGACATTCGTGCTTAAAACTAACTATTCCTACACTTAACCCTACGTACCCTATACCGAATAATATTGGGTATGTAATTTAATTCGTGAGGTTTTTTTTTCAAAATTTTAACGTTTATTTAAGAAAAACATGTACAATAGTATTATTCAAAGTATTGCCCATCTGAAGCTATGACGTTTTCCAATCTTTCTGGCGGTTTGTGGATCCCATCCCAAAAGAACTGCGCCGGCTTGGCAGCCAAGAATGAATCAAGCCAATTTTTGATATTCTGCTCTGATGTGAACCGTATTTCAGTGAGGGCGCTCTGCATCGACCGGAGCAAATGGTAATCAGAAGGGGCAAAGTCTGAACTATAAGGCGGGTGGGGTAAGACTTCCCATCCACTGTTTTCCAAATACAATAGTTCTTAACCGGAATAGCAACGTAGGGCCGAGCGTTTTCATGATGGAAAATTATTGCCTCGGGTCTGGTCGCATATTCCTGGCGTTTTTCGGCTACTGCTCTCTTCAAACGGATTAATTGTGTTCGGTAGCGTTGCCCATTGATGGTTTCACCCGGTCTTAGTAGCTCATAATACAGCACACCCATCTGATCCCACTAAATACAGAGCATTACCTTCGAGCCATGGATATTCGTCTTTGCCGTTGATCGCTGGTTGGCCGGGTTTCAAATATGATTTTTTGCGCTTGGGGTTGTCGTAATGGATCCATTTTTCATCACCAGTAACAATCCGATGCAAAAATGACTTACTTTTGTGACGTTTCAGCAGCATTTCGGACATGCAAAACCGCTTTCGACGTCTCTCGGCTTGAGTTCATGTGGAACCCAGTTTCCTTGCTTTTGAATATATCCAGCTGCTTTTAAGCGTTTTGAAATAGCTGCTTGAGTGACACCCAAAGATTCTGAGAGCTCTTCTTGTGTTTGGCAACAATCTTCATAGAGTAATGCTTCCAGTTCTTCATCTTCAAACTTTTTTGGCTGCCCAGAACGTTCATCGTCTTCTAAGCCAAAATCACCATTTTTAAATCGTGCAAAACACTTTTGGCATGTTAGCTCAGCTAGCTGATGTTCACCATAAACTTCCACCAAAATACGATGACTTTCGGCAGCAGTTTTCTTCATATTAAAGTAATGAAGAAGATTTTCCCGCAAAAACACTTTTTCAGGCACAAAGTTCGACATATTTGAGTGAAAAAAAATTATTGTTGTTTACGCTTCAAATGAATGACATATACTGAAATGACGTACAATGACAGTAGCTTTCCAACGCATGTTCTAATGGAATTATAACAATGGAATAAAACAAGTAACGCCATCTCTTAGAAAACTGCCCAATTAAGTTATAGACCCAACACGTCCCAGCATCACATAGCGATAACAGCTCTTTACGACCTGAAATAAACCGGGTGTTGTTGGCTGAGGTTAATCAGACTTAAGCACGACCAATTGCTACCATTCTGGTAAAAACTGTGAATGGTATTCCCTAAAAGAAGTTCCTCCCAGTCGCCACTTCTAAAAAACGAATCAGTAAAATTCAGTCACGTTATTTCTGGTCTTGTAGTCATTGTTTGTGCGGCATGTCTGGTCACCGTGGGTCCCATCGAAAGACAAACCGACTATCCATATGTGGTATGTGCTAACTTTACTCCATAGTAAAAAAAAAAACTGATTTCACATAACTATACAATTCATTAGGGTAAGGAGAGAAGGATTTGATGAAAGGAGGATTTGTAATTTCCAAATATCTATTCACACATTATGTGTAGAGAGCGCAAAAATAAAAACAAAGAGTGTCTGGCGTGTTATGACTCACTCATATGAAAATGTCACTTGTGTCTCTGCCTTGTTAGTAAACACACGTAATTTTTGTAGGTAGTGAATTTTTTTTTGTTATTTCGCAATTTTTTCTGTTTGGATAAAATTTTTCAGTGCCAAGTTTCTTTATCATACGAAAAGTTATAGTATCTATCAATAAACAAGTGTCATAAATAATTATACCGGTAAGTAGGGTTTGTTACAGAAATTTGGTAAGTTGAAAAATAAAATTCAATGTGACAAAAAGAGGATTGGACATTTTGTCAAACCGTCCTATTTTTCAGTTGTGAAATCCTCCTCGTTAAAAAAAAACTGTTAGGAGGATTTGAAATTTTGTCAAACCATCCTATTTTTCAGTTGTCAAAATGTATATAAAAGGAAACATCCTGATAGGATTTTTGATGAGGAGGCTCTAAAAAAATCATTAAAGGACATTTAGGGCAAGATTGAAAGGCCAACAAGTGCCGCTCGGAAATATAACATTAACTGAACAACGATTATTGTATATGATATACCGCTTTAAGCTTTTGTCGGAGAAGCTTGTTCCAATCGAGCTTCAAAGCAAGGCTAGCAGTAAATATTCTGCCGGCCAATTCCTTGTTTCAGAAGAAATAGACCTTTCAAAACATTCCTTTAAACTATATACTAAAATATATACAATCTTCATGAAACCTACAACGACCTACAACGGTCATTGACTCAGTTAGAGTACTATAAGTTCTACGGTTTTTGTAGAAAAAGTGTGTTGTTTTACTATTACCGCCAATTAACCATTGCAGATGATAGCACAAAAGGGGAAGAGAACAGTGTCACAAACCGCTCCAGGTGAAAGAGGCATTTTAGTGGCAATGGTAGCAATCGTCAATGTAGCTGGAAATCATACTCTTCCTGTCTATGTATGTCCTCGAAAAAAGTCAAATCCTTTGTTCATGAAAGATGCTACGCCTGGAGCCGTTGATTTGTTTTCTGATAGTGGCTGGATTATTTCAGAAGTGCACCTTAAAGTGCATACAACAAACATAAAGTTGTGAAAATTTTGTTCCATGATTCTTCGAGTGAAGATTGTGATAAATATAGCCTTAGGGATTCGGATACGTCACTACAATAGCAATGCAGCGATGACGAGGAAATTGATAAAATTAAGTTCAGCAAGCATGTTGTCGCCAATCCTGGAGATTTTGTTCTCATAAAATTTGGAGATATAAAAGAAGTATCTTACGTTGGATTGGTAGCAGCTGTTAAAGAAAATTCCGCATAACCATATACTATAAAATATTTCGAAGGAAAGGAAAGTCCATTTTCTACGAGACAATAGTGGAATATGTTAAACTGGCAATGTCAGTGGACTTGGTAGCCAAACTTCCGAAGCCTGAACAAATGTCAGGTACCTCCAGATCAAAGGAAAAGATAAGATTAAACGTAAGCTTCGCAGATCTCGATGTACGTTAAAATACTTTTTTTCGCGTACAAAACTGAGCTTAAAAAAATTAACTTAAATCTAACACCCTATGCTTACTCTACACAATTTAATTAAAAAAGTAAATCTAACACTTAACTATACTGAAACAAATCAAAAAAAATTTTTCTTTTTTTGTTTTGCCCGGGAAGAATTTTTCTCGATTGTTGAGGAAATAAAACTCGGAAACTCGATGGGTATGAAGAAAGAAATTAGGCCGCGTATATAAAACGTGGGAAACTTCACGCGCCAACTGTATAAAATAACCTTTTTTTGTGGGAATGGTTTTTTTTCCGCACAAATCCCTTTACGCAAAAGAAAACTTAAAAAAAACTGACGTCTCGAATCAAAAAAACTACCATAAAAAAAAGAATTCTACGACCCTGCGCGCCGATGTCTCGAACCAAAAAAAAACCTCAACTCCCTTCCAATGCGACCTTGCTCCTATGGGTTTAGACACCCATCAAATAAAACCCGTCTGCTGATTCGATCAGCTGACCAAAGCCCGCAATGGCTATTGAAGTATCTTCTTGGTCATGTTCTCTTAAAAATCCCATTTCATTGCTTCCTACCTCATTCGCTTCCTATAATCTATGCCTACTCTATAATCTCTCTCGCAAAGAAAAGGTTCCTGCCTAAAATATATTCCTCACCACAGTATATAACCTCTATATTCCATAAACATTCATATTTAAATTACTCCCACACGATCTATAACTTTTAGCAAGGCTTTCCACCTCCTTTGCCAGAATTCGAACTACTCAACACTCTCTAGGACAAAAGAGACAAATTCACTATAGAAACAAGAACAAAGGAAGAGAGGGAGCCTACGAAGAAAGTGGAATGAAGGAATTCAAAAATAAAGTGAAGAATTGATGATTGATTGGATCAGGTTCTGAGGTGGGTGGGAAGGAAAAGGATTAGAAGGAGAAGGGGCCAATTTATTGAACTTGGAACAATGACACAAATATGAACAGCAAAGTTAAATTTATTTATTTATTTATTTTTTTTTTTTTTGTTTAAAAGGCTGACGCTTCAAGAGTAGAAGCTAATTTTCTAGCAAAATGGAAAAGGTATGGAATACTGGATGGCGCAAATTCTTCTCTAAATATGGTATATTATTGGAGTATAAATATCAGCATCCCCAAAGTATGTAAGTCAGTTTATCAGTTGAATTTAAAATGTGATTTAAGGCAGTGAATGAGTGGTTCAAGTAAAAGATGAAGAAAAGGTTGAGATAAGCGATTAAATTGCTAATTCTAATTGGAATAATAAAGCGATTGTGTTGAAAAAGGTTTATGGGGATATGTCAAAAGCAGTTGCAATTGTTTGTTTACATTTTCTTATGAGTAAGTAAAAACATTTTAGTTTCAAAATATATTATTTTACTTATTTTTTACAGTAGGATCAATAAATATAAATGTGATACTCAAGTGCTTGAAGAAGTGTGGATAAATTATACTAACTAAGGACATGTGATTGAAAAGTGTATATTTTGGTTTAGCCATACATTTAATGCCTTTCTCTTTGCAGATTCAACATTTGGACTACAACGATAAAATGCATTCTTCATACTGCGTATTAGCTATATATATGTTTAATATAAATACTTAATGCCTTTTTTGATTTTTCTTTTGATTTAATTATTCAATAAATAAAATATGCAATATGCAATTCCGCGCTACCCTTGAGGTATGCATAGTGGCGCGTTAACCGATTCTTATCACTGGGTGTTCGGTTTCCCCTGTAGGCCTATTGCACCCATTCTGCATTCTAAGAAATGAAAAATAAAAAATAGTTTCACAAAAATGGACGGCAGTTTTTGTTTTACACTAACTTGGTTTCCTCGCATCCTGGGCGGTACAAATGTATGTACGTTTTACATCTAAATATAAAATTTTTGTTTTCTCAATTTTTACCCTTCTGTAAAACAAAAACTAATTAGTTTTATTAAATTAAAAATATAAAAATACGAGTATTTGCTCTTTCTTCAATAAAATATTGACATTTGTTCATTTCACAACGATGTGGCTAAATAAATATTGGTTGTGACTGGACTGAATTATACGGCAAATGGTAAATAACTTAAAAGGATTTCTATATTTCAAAAAAATTGTCTACGGTTAACGATTTTAATTTTAAAATCTTAACCCAATAGAATGTCTTTGGAATCATTTAAAAAAGATCTAACGAAAATATGTCATTACATCAAAGCCTTAGTTAAAAGCCTTATTTTCAGTGGAATGGTAAAAGAATTGTAATTTTTCACGCAGATTACGAATCTGTCAAAAAATAGGGGTCGCCATTAAAAAAACAAAAGTGACCTTCGTTTGACCTTGGAAATGGGGCTCAAGGTCAAACTCTTGGTCACCATCTTATGTCGCCTTCAGAACCTTGTGACTTTTGTCTAAAACATATTTCGCGATATCGCGTATTTTTCGAGTAATTTGGATGTCTCAAGTTAAAAAACTCACACTGTATACTCTCAGCAGAATATTTTGAAAAGACTACTTCGTCTGGTGGATGTGAAAATGTACTGAGAGCTGGTTGCAATTACTCTCTTGTACTTGATCCTGCTTCAATTACAACTTAAGAACCAAGCCAATTTTCACCAACTTTTCACTTTCACCAACTAAAATATTCCCTTTGAAATATTCTGATATAATATTAATAGGATTCGTTCACGTTTTTCTGTAGCTAACATATATCACGAGTGTATTATTGGTACAGATTTCATGAAAGAACAATGATAAGTAGTAGACTTTGGGCCACAAACCCTGAAATACTCATCTGAAAACGTGGAGATACCAATGATATACGGAAACGCTAACAATTTTATCTAAAAAGTCGTCATATTTATTACAAACTTCACAATTATTTTATTTTAATTTTCAACTTAAATTTCTGCTTTTTTTCTTTTTTTATTTCAATTTAAATTTTTTGTTATATTAATTATTTTATTGCAAAGCTTACTATTATTTTATATTAGCTAACAATTTAAATTTCGGTTTTTTTCCCTTTTTTTCCAATTTATAATTTTATTAATATTAATTATTGCTCCTTGGTATAGAACAATATATTTTCCTTCTTATTACTCATTTACTACTAACACTCGTTCTTTCCTCTTTTAAGTTATTTTTAACACATTTTGTTCTTCATCTTTTTTCGAACTGACATTTGTGATATCATTCTAGTTTATTTTCTAATCGTTTCTTTATGATCTCCCCATCGCGGCGATTCTGTAATTAATTTTTTGTCGCTGTCTTAAAAGAGGAATTATTGAATTAAACTAAGAAATCGACTTCGGAAGGATCGTGTTATTCCCGTTTGGTCGCAAGCGTTTATTATGGCGAGCAACCTACCAATGGCAAATTACTTTAAAATCATTTTTATCCTCTAGCGATTTTCGTCATATTCCCATGTATATGACAAATGTTGTAGTATTTAAGATTACAATAGTTACTGTGTTCTCATGGGTAAAGCAATTTGCACTTAATAGAACGTAGTAATCTATAGTCCTGTATGAAAGGACACTTCTATCACACAGATTAGGGATGAGCGGTCCTTGCTCGGGTGCCAGTTAAGTTATCTTGGTGGTATAGCTATAAAAAAAACGCGAACAGTGAGGACTTACTCCTCACGCTGTTTGACACACCTTGAAATAAAAATGAACGTTAATTGTAATACAAATTTATTAATCCATCTGAAGTGTGTTCCTCCACCGATAAATTAAAACTGAACTTATTCTATGTTATAGTAAACCATCTTACAGAGGGTAACCGCATGTCCTATGACCAATCCGCTGAGTCGGCAAATCCATGCGCTGCACTCGTTCGTTGTATTGTCGTAAGCTACAGAGAAGACAGGAGAAGACAGGCTTTGATTGGGTTCCATGCACCTTCTGGAGGTCTTCGTGCTGAGTTTGCATCTTCCTCTTGGATTTTGTTTTGCCAAAGATTGGTAAGTAATATCGAGTGGTTCGCATATACAGCTCCATAGTTAGTAAAATTTAGAAAGTCCTAGTTAAGTATTTTTGAAATAAAATAATAAAAAAAAAACCAATTGCTTTTTAAACTACGACCTTTATTTGCAGTCAACTTAATTCTGATTACATTTTTGTCTTACACTAGTACTTATAATCTAATAGTGCTGACACCGCATGTGAAATATTTCTGATGGGAAAATAATATTTGCATCCGGTGTAGCGAAACATAATTCTTGATTTTGGATTATTCTGCAATATTAGCATTAACCTTACGGCGCGTGTGCTGATGTTGCAGAATGTTTATATTTTTGTTTGTATGCACGATGAAGTGCAATAACTCCTCCCTCCTTAAAATCTACGTCTCTTAGGTAGATACTTAATAACTACGTATTAATGAGGGTAATATAATTTTCATCGGTTTTTTTTTTTTCCGTTTTTACATTTGTATTTAAATATAATATAATACAATAAAAATAATTAGCAAATATGTTATTGTGTCTGAAATAAATGACATGTCTTTTGTAATCGAGAATTTTTGTAATTTTTTTTATATTTTCTATGTGTAAATAATAAAGGTATTCTAAATCTAACTCTACGTCTTTTATTGTTAAGTTTTCTTGTATTATAGGTGGTATAATATGGAAAGTTATTGTTTTCTTGTTACTAAACGTTTGTTATGGTGTCATTAACAAGACTCGCTCGTATCGCATGTTCAAACATGGGTCTTTAATACCATATTGATCTTGTGTTGTAATATAGTTCCTAAAATGTTAAATGAATTTTTCTAATGTTTTTGACGGTGGATCTAAATAAGAGATAATTTTATATTATTGTTAGTGGTTTTCGGTAGGGATATTGTGAAGAGTATAATTGATTCCTTCTGTGGGATAATTGGTTCAGCATATTCGATTGCTTCAACTTCGTTATCAAATGGAAGTGTGTCTATTTCTGTCAATATTTCCTTCTTATCCAAAAGATTAGTGTTCACAATTCCTTTGTTTTTTTGATAAATGCATTGCTGATAATATTTCATTCAATTCTTCCTTGATTATTGATAATTTATTATACAAAACCTGTTCGTATTTATCGATGCTTGTATCACGGTTGTTATACGTTCATTGATTTTATATTGGTTATTGTTGTTTCGTATGATTCCGTTCTGGCTTTTCAGCAGACCATCCCAGTCCGTTGCATCTGGTGTTCCAGCGATCCACTTCCATGCGGAACCGATCCAGTTTATTGACCTGGTTTTCCGAAAGCTTTTCTTATGCATTTTTTCCAGTAAATTTTCTATTTGCTGTAATTAGTGAATCAATTGCGGTCGGAGGATGCTTTTCTTATTGACATTATTTTAGATAGTAGGTGTTAGTTCGCTGATTATATCGTTAGTTAAATTAATAACATGTACCATTCTAAAACTGCCGTTAGTGATTTTACCAATTACTTCTCTCAATGTAATTATGGGTGTATTATATTCATATATATCGACAGATCCAAATACTAAATTAATGATTGACCTAGAATGGGAAGAAAACAATTATTTATTCAGGGATATTTTTAAGCTGAGATTTATGAATTTATGAGCTCTAATTATGCATTTCCAAAGCAAACGTACAGTAAACATAAGTATCAGAATTTGGTTAAACCATTTATTTTGAATCGGCAAAACGAAGAAATTGGAAAGGTGGGTTCCGTATTGCTTAGCGGACGCGAACAAGCTGCATCGACTTGAAATTTCATCGTCTCACCTCAATCGTCAACGATTGATATCATTTTTGCATCGAATAGTGACTTGCAATTAAAAATATGTTCTTTAGGACAACCGCAAGCGAACTGGTCAGTGGTTTGATCGTGAGGATACTCCAGAAGCATAGCCAAAACATGAAATTAATTCAAAAAAAAAAAAAAAATTATACTATAGTCACAGTTTAATGGACCAGCGAGGGAGTTGTGCATTATTCGTTCATGTACCCAGGTGCAACAATAACGGCACATCCCTATTGCATAGAATATGAAACAATGCAAATAAAATTACGGAGCAAGCAACCAATGCTGGTGAACAGAAGTGGAACAATTATTCTTAACCTTACTTTTATGGTGTATATTGGCACATAAAAAAAACAACTTAAGTGAGATTACATTCTGGCTAACATATTTGTGTTCATATTTTGTTCAATGAACTCATTTTTTTTTTTACACCCGGAGTCCATTAGCATCGTCACCGATTACGCTTATTAGCTAAGTGATAGGGATAACTATATCTGAAACACATGTTTTGGTAGTTTTTTGAAAATGAAATTTATAGTAGTATTGGCTCTCTGGACTTTGGGTGGACTATACATAGTTACGGTTGATTTGGTACTTATCTTGGGTGCCTACTTAAACTGCGTTAAATGATTTCTCAATTGGTAAATTTGGAATTGAGTTTGTCGCAGAGAATTCCAAAGGAAGCTGTGCCCATGAAACGTTATATGTATTTTACTTCCAAGTCATCTTGTATGTTGAATGCTTTGAAAGATCTTTTCAAGCGTTGAAAGATTCCAATTTAATAGCGAATGATCCAAAGTTTTGGTAGTGAATTTGCCTGAATACTGCTAGAAACCATTGTAATGTATGAGTACATATATAGGGTTTTCTAATAACGACTTGACAACTTTTTTTTAAATAAAAGGCAAACCATTTGAGATATTTCAAAAACTTTATTATTGGCTTTAAGTACAATCAAAATATTTATGAATGGAACTCGACTTCGTTCATATGCCCACCGCGGGCACGTTTGCGGCGGTCGACTTATTGGACCCAATTTTCAACGACTCGGCCAAGCTACTTCGCGTTCAATGTTGGCTCTGAGCTCTTCCAACGTCGTTGGCGTGTTGGCATAAACCAATGACTTAACGTAGCCTCACAGAAAATAGTCAAGCGGCGTTAAGTCGCACGAACGAGGCGGCCAATCGACTGGCCCATGTCTTGAGATAACACGCTCACTATACTTACTCTTCAATAAATCGATTGTAGTGTGTGCTGTGTGGCTTGTGGCACCATCTTGTTGAAACCACATCTCGTTCAAGTCCATATCTTCCAATTCGGGCAAAAATAATCGGTGATCATGGCTCGATAACGCTGACCATACACAGTTACGTGACGATCGTTATCGTCGACGAAAAAAATATGGCCCAATAACGCCGCCGGCATGCAAACCGCACCAAACATTCATTTTTTGTGGATGAAGTGGTGATTCATGAAGCACATGTGGGTTTTCACCCGACCAATAACTCATATTTGCTTATTGACGATTCCATTGAGCCAAAAATGAGCTTCGTCACTGAAATTGATTTTGCGACTCCGAATATCTGTAGAAAATTTTTATAATTTGCAGACGTTGCTCATTAGTATACTTTACCATGATGATGTTGAGCTTACTGAAAAAATTGACAGTGACAGTTTGATGATAAGTGAAAGAGTGCGTTCACAAATTAAATTTAAAGTTGTCAAGTCCCTATTGGAAAACCCTATATCTACAAGTATATTCACATATCCATAGAAAAATTAGATTGGCTTACAACAACATTCAACTGAAAAGGAAAGATCTTTAGAATTCCAAACTAACTCCTTATAGGTTCCACAATTTAGTCGATAGTGAGCTGACCTCTATGCAAATAGAGGCATTCTATTATTCTATTCTATTCTATTATATTATGCATTGTGATTAAATAAAATAAAAAATGTCAAACTGGAAAAAATAAAATGAAAATATGTTGAAAAAGCTTTCGACACCGTTTGGCATGATATCTTAATACATAAGCTTACCAGTATTGTATCTTGTATCTTGTTGTATCTTGTTGAAATTATTCAGTCTTTCCTATCATTCCGAAGTTTTAAAGTGTTTCTTTTCAGTCAATAAACTAAATAATGCTGGAGTTCCACAAGGGTCCATTCTGGCTCCAGTCTTATATAACGTATACACTTCCGATTTCCCCAATCTTACAAACTGTATTATCGATCTGGTCGCAGGTTTCAATATTGAAACGAACCTGCAATCAGCTATACATGCGTTCGCATCATACTGTGTTAACTGGAAAATCAAAATTAATGCTCTAAAGACTCAAGCTAACTTTTTCACTCGTAAAAGGAAAGCTTGTTTACTACCAAGTAACAGACTTCTTTTGAACGGAGTTTAGATTGAGTGGAAATCGAATGGAAGTTATCTTAGTATATGTTTATACAAACACTTAACCTTTAATCTTCATATGCAAGAAGTAATTAAAATAATCAACACAACCATAAGAATCCTTTACCTTTTCATATACCGAAATTAGAAATTGAATGACCCAAATAAATTATTGGTTGTTAAGGTTATCTTTCAAGCCATTATATTCTACGGATCTCCAGTCTGGGGTAGGTGCGCGAAAACTCACATGCGCAAACTTCAGACAACCCAAAACAAATTATTGAAAATGATCCTAAATCTGCTCTGGTTTTTCTCTACAAAAGAACTATATGAAAAAGCTAATATAGAAATGGAAGACAATAGAATTAAAAGCTTTTGCACCAATATAAAATATTACAATATGTTTATCCTCGCACAATGACTTCATCTTAAACTTAGCATCATAGTGAATGCAACACTTTTTCTGTTCTTAGTTTAGTTCAACTAATCATATATCTATTTTTTGGATTTATTTTTTTTTATTTATTTACTTGTTTATTTTTTTATTTATTATTTTTTCTTGTTTTTTGATTTATTTATTTCTTCTGTTTATTTATTTATTCATTTATTTATTTATTTAGCTATTTATCTATTTATTTAATTATTAACTTGTTTATTTACTGTTTATTTATTTATTTATTCATTTTCCTTGTTTTTTGCTTTACTTATTTTGTTGTTTATTTATTTATTTATCTATTGTATTTATCTATAACTTTCTACGCTTTTAGGTCGAGATCCTCACGTAAAATACGCCGAGCTGTCGAATACACTAAGCCAAGCTGCTGAGGACGACGACGAATCGATTCGTCACGGTCTTCGCGTACACTCTCATCTACAGCTTTTATAGTCTCTTCACTTCGTGCTGGATGTGGTCTAACCGGTCGAGTATCATCCACTAATGTAAACTGGGATTTAAATTTGCGAATGGTATTGGCAATAGTGGTTTCAGTGAGTCGATTATGCGCACCGTAAGTTGAACAATTTGGAGACGCTATTGTTATATTGCACAAAAATGACAAAGCAGTTTGATAGGAGTCACGACTGATCTGTCCAAAAAAGCCTATTGAAAATCAGACCTCACGGTGAATCACACCTTTTGTAAAGACATGCAAAATGTAACTATAAGAAATCAATAAGAAAATATAGAAAAATAAGATTAATCGGAAATTATTTGATAACCATTAATAAATGTACGTCGAAAAAATAAACTAGAAATTTAGTAACGATAATTTTGAATTCGTGGATAAATAATTTTAACACCGGATTGTTATGTTATGTTATGTTACATACATATAATTTTACAAAACAGCTAAATTTTGAAGAAATCTTCATTAAAAATTTTGCAAACTTGGAACATATTTAGTCAATTTTATTTTATAAGAACATGAAAATTGCTAACTCAACTATGGTCATAATCATAATCACTGTATTCATAGAGCCATGTACGTTTCTTAGCGAGACTGCTGCTCGATTGCATTTAACCACGACCATCGGTGGACGCCTATAAGTCTACGATTACGAGAAGGCGATGAAAACAATGATGATGAGTTCCACGGGGAAGTTGGATTCCAGTCATCTTAAGTTAATGGTGAAGGCGACAATGAGTGGTATCGTCATGTCAGACGGCTAGTTCTTTTGCACAATTTTTAACGACAACTTTGAGAATTACCAAAGGATTGGGTTGCAATATACGCAACGTGTCTCGTAGATGGGGATGGCAATGAAATGGTGCCGTAACTGTATTACCAATGTTTGGATAAACTTCAGGAATACGAGGTGTCTGTATACCAAGGTATAATTGTGCTGTTGTCGATATTGTTGCTGCTGGGCCATCTGTTTAACATCCTGGGATTTATTTATTTATTTATTTGTTTCCAAACAAATAATTAAATAACACTTAATTAAATAATACTTATTTGTATTTTCAAACCCAGTTTGAATCCCAGTATCTCTTCAGCGATATCGGGCATACAACTGATTTTAGTGAAGGATTCAAATTTATAAAATTCTGTGATATTATTTTAAACATTTGTAATAATATTTTAGTAGTAAGATGCTTCAACCAAATCTGTATTATAAGCATTATGAATATAAATATTGCAAGCATTATGCCACAATAAATATAATAAAAAATAAAGAAGAGTAATGTTTGCGGACTTTGCAACACTAGTCAACAGAATACAATTTCAGGAAGAAAAAATATAAATAAACTTAATCAAAATTGGTCAGATTACAGAGAAAAGAGAAAAATAATACCAGTTAAAAAGAAGACGAATTATTACAAAAATATATCTAAGTATAGGTTAAAATAAATGGAAGAAGAAAACATAATAAATATTTAAACACTTGCAGGTGATGACATTAACGTTTCTCAAACAAATAAGAACAACAAACAAACAACAAATAATAATAATGGAATAAAATATAAATATGATAAAAAAATCCAATATACTCGTATAGAGGATTTAGAAGCATTAAATAATTGTATTACAAAAAAAAATAATTGTAAATCAAAAGCAAATAATGTAATAGATATTAAGAACCTAGATTATAGCACAGTTATAAAGGGTGATTCACCGTGAGGATTGATTTATAATGTAAAATAAAACACATAAATTTAAAAGTGAACTTAAAACTTTTATTATCAGTTAAAACACCAATTCATGGCATTTATTTTTTGAAAATGATATCATGTAAATGTTGGCCACGACTATGTCTGAGGTGGTCCATTCAGAAGGTTCAATTTTAGGCGACGAGTAATGTTGGCTTCCAAAGCATAAATCGTAGCTGGCTTATTGTTGAAGACCTGAGACTTTACATACCCCAGAGGAAATAGTCTAAAAGTGTGATATCGCGCGATCTAGGCGGCCAATTTACCGTAGCAAAACGTGAAATTAAGTGCTCACCAAAATTATTTCTCAACAAGTCCATTGTTTCACGTGTTGTATGACTCGTAGCGCCGTCTTGTTAAGCCCAGAGCACACCGAGACCATGTGCTTGAATTTTAGGAAGCACATAGTCCGTTAACATGGCGCGATAAGGGTTACCATTGACGGTAACATTCTAATTTGCCTCATTTTTGAAGAAATATGGACCAATGATTTCACCAGCCCATGAACCACACCATACCGTTGTTTTTAATGGATGTAATGGTAGCTCTTGGTATTCTTCGGGTTGCTTATCAGCCCAAATATGGAAATTTTTTTTATTAACGTATCCATTGAGCCAGAATGGGCTTCACACTGAACAAAATTTCACTATAAAACACCGGATTTTTATTGAGTTTTTCCAGAGCCTATTCACTGAAACCATAACGCAAATTCAAGTCGCCTGGCTTCAATTCTTGCTGAAGTCGAATTATGTACGCTTTTAGGTCGATATCCTCACGTAAAATACGCTGAGTTATCGAATACGCCAAGCCAAGCTGCTAAGGACGACGACGAATCGATTCGTCACGGTCCTCGCGTACACTCTCAGCTACAGCTTTTATAGTCTCTTCACTTCGTGCTAGATGTTGTCTAATTTAAACTGGAACTTAAATTTGCGAATGGTATTGGCAAAAGTGGTTTCAGTGAGTCGATTATGTGCACCGTAAGTTGAACAATTTGCAGACGTTGCTGTTATATTGCGCAAAAATGACAAAGCAGTTTGATAGGAGTCACACGTGATCTATCAAAAAAAGCCTATTGAAATCAAATCTCAAGATGATACATCCTATACATATGTAAGTTTTGGTGAGTGGAAATTTTGCAATTACATACGTATATGCATTACTTCTTATGCCTAACTTGTAAACTGTTTGCGCAAACTCGTTTACGACAGTTGGAAGCAATTTATCATTTCTAAAGTTACTTAGGATTATGTCAACTGATGATCGTTTTTTACGCCCTATCATTTTGTTCTAAACCTGCCAAGCTTGCCCGGAATCATCAGTGGCATTCCAAATGTGCATTTATTCTAATGTACCTTAGCTAATTCTTTGTTTTTGTTACCTATATTCCGATATTGTTTGTTTGGTACATTTAATCTCTTTTTTTGCATATTTAAATTATTTCCGGTACTATCCTTGCCTTATTACTGCGTTTCTTATTGTTTCGATTTGTTTTACGGCGTTGAATTGAGATAGAGACGCTCACAACTAGATTCTTTTAATGAAGACTTCCTCTGTTTGATTGGTAAATAAGTTGATTGACTTTGCGTTGGTCAATTTGGAAAAATGTTTCGATTAATTGTTTATGTTCTGTATAGTTGGTTGTAGAATATAAATAAAATGCCATAGTGATCATATATGTCAGTTCGAATGACAATAAATGTTGTTTCGTGATTTGTGAAGGTGACAAATATATGTGCGATGATGCCATCATCTCCAAATATGTTTTCATTTGTGAATCCTGAACATTTAATACGTTCATATTCATATCACCCAAGGCAATCACCTCTTTTCTATAACGTACATTTTCATTATCTAGTTCTTTATATATTTTCTTCTCCAATCTTTTGTTTATTCACAAATGACCTCTGAGATTTCTTAATGTAATTCATGGAGCACATAACTGACTCTGGACCGCGCTTTTTCATTTTTTCTTCAATAAACTATCTTGCGCACAAAACGGGTCCCACTGTGCCCAATATTCCTTAATAGTTTGGTTCCGATTCGATATCTCATGTCAGTTTGGTCTTTCCTCGTGTTTCTTCCAGACCAATACTATATTGGTTCTATATTATTTTCTGCATGTTGGAAGAAATGGTTTTCGTCTGCACTCCAACCCATTATTGGTTTAGTTTGGATTCGGGCCTGTTCTTTTCTTTCTTACCACTAACTAACTCTGCTAGCAGACTTTTATTGAATTTTTTGCCTGCGAAGCAAGCATTTCCCGACTGATTACTTCGAGAGATTTGACCGGCTTTTTGGTAGGCAACCGTCTCTGCCAGTTTTTCCTTCTATTTGCTTATTACTGGTGATGTGTGATGTGATGATGAATGGCGAAAGACTGCCATTTCGTCAATTATTTCTTGGCCTACGGCTTTGGCTATTCATTTTATAAGCAACAAATGAGGTGCTGGGAGAGAAAACATAAATTCGTAGAAGATTGCTATGAATGATGGCTATGCATCATTTTGGCAACTGGTGGAAACCAGAAAGTCAAAAAAGGGAAAACTACTGGGACAAGAAAACCGAAGAAGTGGCTTAATACTGCGAAGGGAGATAGCAACATTAACTAAACAAATAGAAAGACAAGCAAGAGCAGATAAAAGGGTATTTTAAATTATTTGGCTAACGAAGCGGAAACAGCAGCATCTATAGGCGACCTACGAGAAGTATTTAACTTGACTAGAAAGCTATTCAACGAAAATAAAAACAATCGAACTGTGCCTTTGAATGACAGCAACGGAAACCTTATTACCATGGATGAAGAACAAGATATGGCGTGGAGATTTTTAATAAGATCTTTAATGTGATAACAAACAATGATGATAAGCCGCAAATTGAGCAACCAAGGCGCCCTTTGCCCAACATATGTACTGAACCCCCGACTAAGCCAGAAATTGCATCAGCGATATGTTCATTAAAGAATGGCAAATCTGCTGGCGTTGCCAACATCCCAGCTGAATGTTTTAAGGCTGATGTCGACTGCACAATTGATATGCTACATCCTCTCTTCAGAGATTTTTGAAATAGTGAAGAAATTCCCCAGAATGAACGATTATAGTGAAAATAATGAAAAAGGTAACCTTTCTGAGTGTAGTAACTGGAGGGGAATAGCATTGGTCTTGGTGGTGAGCAAAGTTTTGAACAAAATAATACTAAATGTACAAGTTCGCAAACAAGAATCAGGTTTTCGGCCAAGTAGCTCATGAATTGATAACATAAATAGTATACGAGTCATAATAAAGCAATGCATTGAATTCAACAGCAATTTATATACTGTATTAATTGACTACGAAAAAGCTTTTGATTCAATTAAGAGAGACTGGATAGCCTTAAGAAGAATGAAAATATCTCAAAAGATTATAAACATTATATTATAAGAAAAAGTTAAGAACAATTGAAGTAAGAGGTATCAATTGGATGCATAATTCTAACCTTGAAGATCTAGAGTATGCAGATGACATCGTTCTGCTCTCGCACACCCATCAACATATGCAGTTAAAGTTTACCCAATTGCACAATGAATCCTTGAAAATTGGCCTTATATTTATCATATAAGAAAAATCGAATTTATTCGCATACCATCTAATAATACAACATGCTTTATAATTGGTAACGGAGACACAAAGGATGCAGAAAGATGTACTTACCTGGAAAAAATAGAGGTGCAGAGTAGGACATAAATAATCGAATTCAAAAAGCAAGAGAAGCCTTCGCAAGACTACGTAATACATATATGACTTGCACATAATACCCGCAAAAATAAAAATCTTTAATGTATGCTTGCAAACTGTTTTGCTGTATGGATCGGAAACTTGGCTCATAACAACTGAAGTTAAAATGAAACTACAAACTTTCGTCAACTGTTGCTTACGATATGTAATGAAGATATGGGGCCGAGAACGATAACAAATGAAGAACTTTGTAGGCAAACTGGCAAAACGTCTGAAACCCAAAAAAGAAAATATAGTTGGATAGGCCATACACTGCGTAAGTCTTGCCATGACATCCCGCACGCAGCGCTAACGTGAAACCCACAAGGACTCAGACGTAGACCTACGAAAACATGACGGAAAACGTTCTTTACTGAAACTAAGAAATGGTTCTCACAGAAAATAATTCCCTGGCGTGGAAGACTTAACTTCCGCCTATACAACCCGGGTAAGTCTTACAAATACGGAGTCAAAATCCAAAAATTCTGTGACCTCAGTGCTTAAAAATACACCAGCTCTATTTACGCTGGTAAATATAACACTGCGTGACAAGATTAATTTTTTTTTTGTATAATACATGGGCTGAAAAGTCCGCTGTTTGTGAGAGAGGGCACCACTTGAATTAAATACACACCATTTTCAGTTAGTACCAACCTTCAAAAGATACTTGTATAAATTTGACAGCTGTCAGACGATTAGTTCTCGAGTTGTGAGTGAAGCAACTTTTGTTATTGTGAAAAAAATGGATTCAAAGCAATTTTGTGTGTTGATTTAACATTGCTTTTTGATTAAAAAAAATTCAGCCGATGCAAAGAAATGGTTCGATAAGTGTTATCCGGGACCCAGTGACTATTTTCTGTTCGCAGACCTCAAAATAATGCTCGTCGGAAAGAGATTTAAGACCGATAAAGAAGTAATCGCCGAAACAGAGGCCTATTTTGAGGCTAAACCGAAATCGTATTACAAAACTGGTATAGAAAGATTGAAAAATCGTTTCAATCAGTGTATCGCCCTCGAAGGCAAATATATTGATAAATAAAGTTGAATTTTGCAAAAATTTTGTGTTTTACTATAAAACGGCACTGACTTTTCAGCCCATGTGTTATTTGTAATTCTTATTTAATCTGAAACATGTATTCTATGACTCAACTTTTACGTTTGCGACTTGGTAAGTCTTCTCGCATTAATGCATTGATGTGAATGCAATAAATGTATTTTCAATAACACTCTGCAACCTAACTTCTTGTAAGTTTTTAACAACTTTACAACTAACATTTGAGAATCTTCCTGTCGATGATTTCCTAAGAACCCGTTTATTAAAGTTTTCAATTAGATCCAAGCTGCTAGTTGCTTTGTATTTAGTTTAAGGTCAAAATTAATATCGTTCATAAGTTTTTGTATTTGCGGTCCAACAAATATACCTTTAAGTTAAGCATCATTAAGGAAATACAGATTTTAAAGGTAAAAAGCCTTCACCGGTTTTATCAATAGCTTTTATGAAATTCTTCAATAAACCCAGCTTTATGTGTAAAGGGGGAAGAAGAACATTTTGTAGCTCAATCAGAGGTGAATATTTGACATTTGATTTTCCAGCAAAAAATTCCGATCTCATCGGCCAATCTTCAACTAAGTAGTGATTCTTTGTAGCTCGAATACCCACATACACAAAAAGCAGCAATACTTTGTAAAGCCACAACGCTATCACTTTTAAGTCAGCACAAACGTTTCAACTTAAGCCTCTACACTTTATTAAGTTTATACTGAACGATCGAGTAACTCATCAAAAGATCTGTGTATATAGCATTATCAGTCTTAAGATAACGCATGATTTCGGATAGTGTTGAGTGGAATCGTTCCACTTTCCCATTGACTGTACTCGTGTAAGGGGCAGTCGTGTATACTTCATTTCGACCCTTAAAATTGTTTCTGCTGATACATATTTGTGCTCATTTTATCGCATTTTCCATGACTTTCCGCAAGATTTCCGGTGATAACTGTTTGCATTCCTGTCGAATATTCTCCTTAAGGGCTGCGATTGTCTGAGGATTGTTGGCATAAACCCGCGACTTTAATTAGCCCCAAAGAAAGAAATCTGAACAGCCGCGATATTCTTCTGTATCTACATATTATGATAATTTCGTTGGTGTATATTTGGTATATGCTGTTGAGGCTGAGGTCCCGGAGGTATCTTTGTATTGTAGTAAATCCAAATGGTGCTAAAGGCTTGCTTTGTTAATTTGCGGTTGCTATTTTAATCGTTGAAGCGTCCACAGGTTTCGGCTAAGGTTGAGGTTTCGTAACGACTTGAGGGACTGCGTTTGGCTGAGAGAAGTGGGGTTGATAATTGTATCGAGGGAACTGTAAATTTAGTTGGTTTCGATCCTCTTGCGGTTGAGTTGGTCAGGTTGGTCTAAGTTGAGCAATTTGGTTAATTTGTAGTGGCAGATTCATCAACTGAGGATAAGGAGTGTATGGATTGGGTTTACAAGTTAGTAGCTGAGGCTGTAAACCGTTATTGGGTTTATTCACCGAATTTTGACTGTTGTTAGCATATGCGGCACGAAAGTTTTGGTTCTCAAGTTTAAGGCACAAGTGCAAAGCTTGAGGGAGATCTACTGGTTCACGGATACCCATACCCAACAGTCTAGGCAGATCGCCTTTGAGCCCTCTTACAAATGTGTCTAGCGCTTTGTCCCTATACACTTGCGTGAGGTATATGTGTCCTTCTATAGGAGAAGTCACCAAGGTACCCAGATCTCTCTTATCTGCGTAATGTAAGCTCAGGCAACGCGATATGACTTTTTATTCTAGCGGTGTGTTATATGATTCGAGTGCATTGTCTGCCCTGCCAGTTATTTTATTCCGTATAACCGAAAGGATGCCGTAATATTTAGGAGTTCCTCTGAGATGTTCATAGTACACAGGAACTGATCTGTGCTTTTCTTCCAAGAAGAAAATTTTATCGGGTTTCCTGAGAATTTCCTAAAACTTTTTACTATGTCGGGAATCTTTTCCAGTGTAATTTTAGAAGCACACAAATCTGTTGGCAGACGTACAAACCACAGCGTAAATAAAAAGATACCATTAAAAGAACGATTGTTCATCTACTAATAAAGGACAACATCACAATAAAGTACTATATTAACTATACTATATTTTGGACGCCTTCTAGTTCAATCCAAATCAGGAAACGATTAACTCAATGAGTTATGATGGACGCCATCTAGGTTAAGTATTGAAAAGATTATATATATAATACAATTGGAAAATCAGTTTTCAAGTTAGTTAAGATTTGTCAACACAGATGAGCAGATCAGTTCAAATGAAATAAAGTTTATTTAGTTTTTTAAAAAAATAAGTTTGTTTTTATTCAATTGGCGCAGTCAGTAGGATCCATTAAATATATATATGTGCAATATATGTCCCTGAAAGGATTCAAGTGCACGAACTGAGTTCCGTAATTTATAAAATGAATTAATTACAGGACCAAAGTCCCTAAGCAAATTGTCTAGTGTATTGTGGAAAGTTGTGTTCAAAATTAGAAAGAATATACCTATACACAAATTCTCTAGGAGAACTAAACACAATGATATAAAATAATTATTTTTTTTTTAATTGATGAAATTAAATAGAAAAAATTAGAAAAACTGAAAGTGATTTATGGTGGCGAACGAAGAACATTTGGATTTGGAACGAGGAAGTTATTGCACTTCATCGTGCATACAAACAAAAATATAAACATTCTGCAACATCAGCACACGCGCCGTAAGTTCAATGCTTAGGTCAATGTAGCTAATTATGTTTCGCTACACCGGATGCAAATATTATATTCCTATCAGGAATATTTCACATGCGGTGTCAGCACTATTAGATTATAAGTACTAGTGTAAGACAAAAATTGTAATCAGAATTAAGTTGACTGCAAATAAAGGTCGTAGTTTAAAAAGCAATTGGTTTTTTTTAATTATTTTATTTCTAAAATACTTAACTGGCGCCCGAGCAATCAAAACCCGCGTTGAAACAACACTTTACATAAGAACAAGTGAATCAAATAATTCATAATCATACATAATACGCTCCCCGTAAGATCAGTGTAGAAAACATTCCCACTTACCGTAAGAACAGAGAGTTAAAGACATTCTACGTAAAAACAGTGAATTCCACTTACCATAAGAGCAGTGAATCGAAAACAGCTTACGTAGACACAAGTGAACTAAAGCAGAGAGTACCGCAGTAGGTCCGTAAGAGTTCAAAGTGAGGAGCTAAAAAGGAAACAATACATCCCATCCGAGAAGACAATTCACTATGAAATACACGATCATTGCATTGTAAGTCAGTTTAATTCTCAAACAAAAAAATATATTCTGATATAATAGAAAAATTATTTTGTAAAATTCTCCCAAAATATTATATGTAATCTAATCAATATTATCTAGTTTATAAGAAGGAAAAATAAAAGTAAACAAAACATTATTGTTTTTAGAAACGAATTAGAAAATAAAATTTTTTAAATTAAGAATTAAAACAAAGAAAGTGAAGTGTAAAAAACCCTGTTCTTCAAGTTTTAAATTTATTTAGGACAAATAAAATACAGTAGAATCAAAATCAATTGTTAAACAGTATTTTTTTTTCTTTTTGTAATTTTGTTCACACGTTAGATTTTTTTTTTGTTTTTTTTTTTTGCGTAAGCATATAAAAACCTCTGTTCTATAACATACTACATAAAAGACTGGTATAAAATGGAAGAGTTCCGAGATCAGTTCCAAAGAACAAATTCAGAATTAACAGGAGCAATAAATGCCCAAATTGAAGCTGTAAAAAGACTAGAGAAGAGACTTGAGTACATAGAAACCAAAGTAATTCAACTAGCAGGACACTCAGGCTCAAACTTACAACCAACAAGAAATGAGCAAGAGCTCAGAGATATAAGGAAACTTCCCGATGTTCGACGGAAATCCTACGCAGTATATATCATGAGTTCACAATGTTGAGCAAATACTTAAAGACTACCAAATAATTAAAGATAAATCAATAGAGCAATATTACAAAATATACGACAAAAAATCCGAGGTGGGGCAGAAACAGCTCTAATTTCGTACAATATATTTAATGAAGACTGGTCGGCGATTAAAAAATGTCTATCTCTACATTACGCCGATAAGAGAGATATACGAACCTTAGAGCATCAACTACATATGTTGATTCAATGAAACTCTAGCATAGATGATTTCTATGAATTCATCCCCCACCAAGACCAACTCAACTAAAACCTGCATCTCCTATGGAATTACACTCACGATGGATTACACGAATAGGGCAGTTGCTAATCAGAATAGCCCACAAAATTTTAAACAAAACGTAGGAAACGATTTAGCCAATATTCCACAAAAAAGACAAAGAATGTTCAATATGGAAATCCCTGAACCAGCTGAAGAAGTACAGTACACTGAATAATATGAACAAGCCTTCGAAGAGAATAATATACTGCAAGAGATAGTACAACCTATAGATGAAATAACAACAGAGGCAAAGTTTATGATAAGAGCCTTGTTAGCATACCATATATAGAGTATGGAACAAAAAATGGTAAAATACTAAAATTTCTAATCGATACAGGGGCTAATAAAAACTTTAAACGAACCAATTTAACCACCAAAACTCAACCAGCAAAAAAATCTTTTAAACTACAATCAGCAGGAGGTTAGATTCAAATTAATGAGAAGATCAGTGGGAAGTTCTTCGAGAGCAGAGGAATTAACATTATACTAGATATCTTCGTTTTAAAAGTTCTTAAATCATTTGATGTAATCATCGGAGATGATACCCTTAAAGAGTTAGGGGCAATAATAGACAGAAATCCGTACAAGTAAACAATATCGAAATAAGGGATAGCCATCTCACCAAAAAAGCAAAAGACCGAATTAAATCTATTGTAAGTAAATACATCTCATAACGAACAAAGGCATAAAACCAGACAAAAAAAAAAAAATTGATGCCAACAAGAAAATGAAACCTCCGGAAAAGACAGACCAATCACATACATTTCTAGATCGTTAAATAAAATGGAAGAAAATTACGCTACGAACGAAAAGGAAATGCTAGCGATTGTCTGGTCTCTCGACAACTTAAGAAATTACCTTTATGGTGCAAAAAAAATTAAGATACTAACTGATCACCAACCACTCACCTTCGCTCTTAGTAGCAAGAACACAAATGCAAAGTTAAAGAGATGGAAGGCCAGGGTGGAGGAATACAAATAAGGAACCTGTAGAAAGACCCGGAAAAACAAATAAAGTAGCGGACGCTTTGTTAAGGCTTAAATTAGAAGCTAATAACTTAACATCATCCAATTCACAAACAATGCATAGTGCAGATGAGGACAGTTCCAATCTTATTTCACACTGCGAAGCACCACTAAATGTATTTAAGAATCAGCTTGTCCTTAAGGAAAATACCGAACTTGCAGCTCATGAAGAACTACATCCAGGTTTTCATAGACACTACATCGGAATTCGAAATTTCACGAAAAATACCTCTATAAAAACATTAAAAGAGAAACTAAATCCAAACATCCTCAATGGCATAAAAATCCCAGAAAAATACTTACAATTATTGCAGGTAATATATAGAGAACATTTTAGCAAATTTAAAATTAGGATAACTAAGAGAATAATCGAAGACATAACTAACCGGACAACAAATTTGAAATCATTACCGAAGAACACAGCGGAGCTCATAGAAACCATAAGGAGAACAAAAAACAGATTCTAGAAGGTACTATTATCCAGGCTTGACTAATATGATAAAAAAAGTACGTTAAAACTGTGAAATATGTAATACCAGTAAATACAATAGAAATCCTCCCAAGCCGGAACTTCAAGAAACACCTATCTCTACATACGCCACGGAATAATACATATGGATATTTTTGAAATCGATCACGAAAAATTTATTACATGTGTAGATAAATTCTCAAAGTACACTAAATTCTCTCACATTAAGGAAAAATCGGCTCTCTATCTTCGATCTAAGATTACAAAAGTTCTACATTTTTTCTCAGCCCCCTAAATCCTAGTTACAGACAATGGACGGAGTTTCATAAGTCCAATCATTTCTAACTCCATAAGACTCTCGGAATTGAATTATACTTAACTCCACCCCAAAAGAGCGAAGTGAATGGAACAGTAGAAAGACTGTAACCAGGAAAAAGCCTAGTGACGTCTTCTCGGAAGAACTCAAAGAATCAATTACCAAGATCTGATTGATTTCCAAAAGAGGTAAATAAAGATTTAACTGACCTAATCCGAAGAAACTAAAAAATAAAATCAATAGGGAAAATGCAAACAGGAAAAAACCAAAAACATATCAGCCGGGAAATATAGTTTTTGCAGAAGTTAAGCGAAGAGATGGAAAACAAAAACCTCTCTATACAAGAGAAAAAGTAGCAAAAGATAATCATGTTACAGTTATTACCGAAAGCGAAAAAAAATTCATAAATCTCAGCTTAAAAATATCCCTGAATAAATAATTGTTTTCTTCCCATTCTAGGTCAATCATTAATTTAGTATTTGGATCTGTCGATATATATGAATATAATACACCCATAATTACATTGAGAGAAGGAATTGGTAAAATCACTAACGGCAGTTTTAGAATGGTACATGTTATTAATTTAACTAAGTACGAAGATATAATCAGCGAACTAACACCTACTATCTAAAATAATGTCAATAAGAAAAGCATCCTCCGACCGCAATTGATTCACTAATTACAGCAAATAGGAAATTTACTGGAAAAAATGCATAAGAAAAGCTTTCGGAAAACCAGGTCAATAAACTGGATCGGTTACGCATGGAAGTGGATCGCTGGAACACCAGATGCAACGGACTGGGATGGTCTACTGAAAAGCCAGAACGGAATCATACGAAACAACAATAACCAATATAAAATCAATGAACGTATAACAACCGTGATACAAGCATCGATAAATACGAACAGGTTTTGTATAATAAATTATCAATAATCAAGGAAGAATTGTATGAAATATTATCAGCAATGCATTTATCAAAAAAACAAAGGAATTGTGAACACTAATCTTTTGGATAAAAAGGAAATATTGACAGAAATAGACACACTTCCCTTTGATAACGAAGTCGACGCAATCGAATATGCTGAACCAATTATCCCACAAAAGGAATCAATTATACTCTTTACAATATCCCTACCAAAATCCACCGTCAAAAACATTAGAAAAATTCATTTAACATTTCAGGAACTATATTATAACACAAGATCAATATGGTATTAAAGACCCATGTTTGAATATGTGGTACGCATTAATCTGCAATGATAACCAAATCGAAAAACTCTTAACAGATAATTGTATCAGTTAGCTTTTAAAAGGAAAAAATGCAGGATGCGATCATCAATTCTGTAAAAAATCAGAACTCCTTACAAGTAATACCATCTTTTTGACAAATTTTGAAGGCAATTTTAGGCATGGAAACGAAAGTCGAACACTCAAGGGAATTTTTCTTATACAATTTAATAATGACACCATAACAATAGATGACAAAACGTTTAGTAACAAGAAAACAATAACTTTCCATAATATAAGAAATACTATATTATATATACTGCGAGTGTTTGGCAACAATCTTCATAGAGTAATGCTTCCAGTTCTTCATCTTCAAACTTTTTTGGCTGCCCAGGACGTTCATCGTCTTCCAAGCCAAAATCATCACTTTTAAATCGTGAAAACCACTTTAGGCACGTTCGCTCAGCTAGCGCATGTTCACCATAAACTTTCACCAAAATACGATGACTTTCGGCAGCAGTTTTCTCCATATTAAAGTAATGAAGAAGAACTCCCCGCAAAAACACTTTTTCAGGCACAAAGTTCGACATATTTGAGTGAAAAAAAATTATTGTTGTTTACGCTTCAAATGAATGACATATACTGAAATGACGTACAATGATAGTAGATTTCCAATGCATGTTCCAATGGAATAATACAAGGTACGCCATCTCTTAGCAAACCGCATTAAGTTATAGACCTAATACATGAAACCCAATCAAAGCCTGTCTTCTCCTGTCTTCTCTGCAGCTTACGACAATACAACGATCGAGTGCAGCGCATGACTCAGCGGATTGGTCATGGGACATGCGGTTACCCGCTGTAAGATGGTTTACTATAACATAGAATAAGTTCAGTTTTAATTTATCGGTGGAAGAACACACTTCAGATAGATAAATAAATCTGTATTACAATTAACGTTCGTTTTTATTTCAAGGTGAGTCACAGCCAGGGTGAGGAGTAAGTCCTCACTGTTCGCGTTTTTTTTAAAGCTATACCTCCAAGATAACTTAACTGGCACCCGAGCAAGGACCATTTATCCTTGATAGAAGTGTGCTTTTATACAGGACTATAGATTATTACGTTCTATCGAGTGCAAATTGCTTTACCCATGGGAACACAGTAACTATTGTAATCTTAGATACTACAACATTTGTCATATTCATGGGAACATGACGAAAATCGCTAGAGAATAAAAAGGATGGGATTGTAAAGTTAATCGTGCCATTAGTAAGTTGCTTGCCATCATAAATGCTTATGACCAAACGGGAATAACACGATCCTTCCGAAGTCGGTTCCTTAGTTTAATTCAATAATTCTTCTTTTTAGACAGCGACAAAAAATTAATTACAGAATCGCCGCGACGGGAAGATCATAAAGAAACGATTAGAAAATAAACTAGAATGATATCCCAAATGTCAGTTCGAAAAAATAAGAACAAAATGTGTTAAAAATAGCTCAAATGAGGAAAGAACGAGTGTTAATAGTAAATGAGTAATAAGAAGGAAAATATATTGTTCCATACCAAGGAGCAATAATTAATATTAATAAAATTATAAATTGGAAAAAAAGGGAAAAAAACCGAAATTTAAACTGTTCGCTAATATAAAATAATTGTAAGCTTTGCAATAAAATAATTAATATAACAAAAATATAAATTGAAATAGAAAAAGAAAAAAAGCAGAAATTTAAGTTGAAAATTGAAATAAAATAATTGTGAGGTTTGTAAAAAATATGACGACCTTTAACATAAAATTGTTAGCGTTTCCGTATATTATTGGTATCTCCACGTTTTCAGATGAGTATTTCAGGGTTTGTGGCCAAAAGTCTACTACTATTCATTGTTCTTTCATGAAGTCTGTACCAATGATACACTCGTAATATATGTTAGCTACAGAAAAACGTGAGAGAATACGATTCCGGCCAGGTGGATTTTTATGTTAACAATATGTGTTCCTTTGGAAGCTTGATTGACTGCTTCCATCGTCAAAGCGAAGGCAAGTGCTTCTGCAATGGTTCTTTTCCCTGCCATCCTTAATGCTTCGAATATGCAATATCGTCTTTTGCCATTTCGTTGATAATCTCCTCGCCTGCGGAGAGGTATCTCAAATGTGCCAGTCTACTGACGTGTGCTTGAAGCTGCTGCAGTGTTTCTCTTCGTTGATGGACTCTGCTTTGCCCAAGACCGTTTATCGATAGCCTGTTCTAAAACCATATAATGCTTATGCTTTTCGATGTCTATTGTTTTCAACAATTCTGCAGCAGGACCATTCAAGGCCAGGGCGAAGTACTTCTCTACATTGTCTGAGTTGTTCGCACAGGCAGCCATTTCAAACTGTTTCTTTTAATGGAGACCATGAGGTCTGACCGTAGAATGAGGGAAGCTTCAAATCTTTTGTCCTTTGACCGCTTGTTTTATCGCTTGTATTGCGCTCTTTTGCCAGTTCTTTTGACTTCTTTGCAAGTTGCTCAATTTAGCTGTCCGTTTGTTTGAATTTTTTATAACATACTTCCCTATTCTATCAAATTTGTTATCAACATTATTTTATATTCTATCAAATTTGTCATCGATTTCTTCGAAATTTTTCTTCCATATTAATTTTTTGTTCATCCGTTTTCTGTTGAAGACCGTGCAGATTGTTAGTGTTTTTTCGAAAATTTGTTCAATGCTGTTCGAGTACGTATCAGGATCACGTCCCCCGTTGTTTAAAGCGCCCTGAAGTCAGAACACCAAGTCGCTTTTTTACCCTCTGGCGTTGAAATTTCTCTTGTTCAACTCGGACTTGAGTTAGACGAAGGTCAACTGCAACTGTTTTTGATCCATTATATTTTTTTCTAGCAATAACAAAAAAATTTTAATTATTATTTATTTTTTTGATTTTTTATTCTTTATTTAATATTTTTTTTTTTTCACAAAATAGGACTTCTATCCTACTTCTGACACCAATGTAAAATGTTTGTGTGAGTACGAATGATGGAACTTTTTCCTTTCAATGCAATCACATTATTCAATCCAGTTACAATTCACAATTCAATCGCTTATCTCAACCCTTTTACATTTCTTTATCATTTACATAAACCACTTCATCCCTATTTAAATTTCGCTTTAGAACTGACTTCCATATTGACACTCGGTACGAAAATTCTGGCGGGCACTTTTTGTACTCATAATCCCATATTAATTTCTGACATTTCATGGGCTGGCACATATTCGTATGGAAAATGCAAATTCGGTACGGAATAAGATTAATAAATTTGTTAAAGAAATTTTTGCTTTCAAATACGTATTAGGTTAAAATGTCGAGGAAATATGCGTAAGTTTTGAAGTGGAATGTAAATTTTATAGGTGGAATCCTATTTACTCTACAATCACTAATTAACAGTATAGAACGGTCCCTAAACTATAAAGAGTACACTATGGTCGCGTTCTTGAACATAGAAGGAACCTTTAATAACGTCAACACATCCGTAATCACGACTGCGCTATCAATTATGGAAGTAGATGGATCACCTGGGGAGTTGATCAGTCTTATGCTAAATAACAGGATAATTAACTCCAAACTGGATGGAACTTCTGCTGAAATATGTGTCAGCAGAGGTACGCCGCAAGGCGGTATATATTCACCCCTTCTATGGAACTTAATGATCAATGAACTGTTGATATACCTAGAAGCGGGGATTGACATTTCGGCTGTCATAAAGGGTGGTTTAGTTCTCTATCTTCTGAAACAATTTTCGAGATTTTAAACAGTATCAGTCGAGTTTTTTTTTTATTAAAAACTGCGCTTATTGGATGATTAATTATGTGGTACCATTTAGCAAATAAAAAAAAGAAAGGGGTGAATCGATTATTGTAATTATCACTATTCAATAAAAATGCTAAGATCACCGAGCAACAACACCAACAACAATACCTCGGCGCAAAGCAGTAAAAAGCGTCTTCTTGAAAAATCGCTTGAACTGCAAACTGAAAATAAAGATGGTTCAAATACTGCGGTTCGGAATATGCAGGTCACAGATCAGAAATATTTGATTGAATGCACAATGTCCACTTTACTTGATGCCAAATTACAAAATATGCCCACCAAGGCAGACATGGAGGGAATAAATCAACAAATACAACAGCTGCAACACAATAACAAAGCCCTTGAGTCGCAATTACTAAAAATGGAGTCACGATGCATTTCTTTGGAACGATAAGTTAAGCTTTTAGAAAAGCGAGCAAATGAAAGAAATGCCATAGTTCAACTACCGACTGAAAATGGCGTAGGTGCAGCGAATAAGGCACGATTCATCATATGTTGCAACTGGCCGAAAGTTGTACAAGGACGATAAAATAAATAATGTGGTTGTGGAAATGCAGAACAGGAAAGACTTGGATCAAATATTGAAAACAAGATCAAAATTGAAAAATACTGAAATGTTTATGCTGAAAACGGAAATAACATTGAGAAACAACAAGCTCAACGTACAGATATAGTAAAGGGTCAGACACTACAAGTTGATAATAAATTTTTTCATTATGATAAAATCATGGATTGGCAGTTCTTGAGCGGATGATGACTGATAGCGACAGCAGATGTCAAATGGTAGGTGTTGATGACAGCGAACAGTACTACCAGGGTCCTCAAATTGTTTACACCAGTATGTTTCAAAATACATTGAACAACAATATTTGATTGTAATGCCGTCTGCCTTCTATAAACCTAGCTAAAATAAATATTAATAATTGTAAACAAAGAATTAAAAAATATAGAATTGTTTCATATAATGTGTCAGGATTGAAAAATAAGTGTATTTATAATTAGCTCTATAATTATGTTAATCGATTTGAAATAGTATTTTTATTTGAAACCTTTCTAACGGAAAACTACTTTAGTGTTGCTGAAAATTTTGAATTTAAATTGGAAGAGCAACTGGAGGTAGTTATTTTGGGTACAAGAAAGATTTGGGAAATTTATAGTGCTAACTTATTTCTTCGAATGGGAGTTATTACCTGAACCTAGAAGTGGAAAAAAATAAGCTACGCATTATTCCAATACACATTAATTGCAATAAGTGGGAAAGCGACTTTGAGATATTGCAGGAGATTGTATTGCAGTATGCAACAATAATGACAACTAAATGATTTTCGGTGATTTGAATGCAAGAATCGGCAAAGGAGGAAGTGAAAACGACAATACGGGAATAATTCGAAAGTCGAAGGATAGCAAATTCAATGGCAGTGGATATAAACTACTTGATTTTTGTAGCTCTTTTGGGCTGCGTATACTGAATGGATAGCTACTAGGGGACTTCAATCGGTTATAGTCCCATTGCGGGTGAATGGAATAGACTCGTAGTTGACTTGGAGATAAGAGATGTACCTTAGTCCGACCATCTGCCGTTGGTAATAACATTTGGGCTTAAAGTCAGACCTCAAGAGGTGGAACTTGGGATCATTAAAGGAGCCATAAATTCATCCAACCCAATCCAAATTTATACGAGATGACGTTACGATATTTACATAAATCCTTGGTTTAATAAGGATTACAAAAGAGCAAGACAAAAACCGTTTACATGGCTGAGGATATGTAGAAACTCGAATGAAGAAGTTTTTAAACGTCTATATGTCGACGCCAATAAAAACTACAAGGAACTTTTCAGGAGAAAGAAAAAAACCTACTATGAATCGGAAGCATTAAAATTACATCGGTGTAATAACGCCACCGAGTTCGGGAAGTAAGCTATAAAGCTTAAGGGCAAGCAATTTAGTATCAATGACCACTTGTCATCTAAGGTACTCGAAGTGCACTTTAAAAAGTTACTAAACCCAGATATAAGTAGGAGCCTACTTCATTATGCTACTCCTGGTCGGAAAAATGATGTCTTTGGTGCAATAGTAACCCCTCGAGAAATAACAAAATCCCTAAATATGCTCAAAGATGGAAAAGTGCCAGGATCGGATAGTATTTCAGTAGAATTTTACAACTACGGAACAGAAGAGCTTATGGAAAAACTAAGCAGTGATTTTAATAATGTATTGGAGTGCGGCATAATACCCCTGCAGTTTAAAGAAGCGATTATTTTTAAAATACATAAGAAGGGAAGTAAGACAGACCCTGCTAACTATCTAGCAATTTCCTTTTTAAATGCCTCGTATAAAATTTTCACGGCTGAGCTACAAATAAGGTTGATAGCTTGGTTAACGGATAACAAGGTTTTCAAGGAATTCGAGGCGGAATTAAGACCTGGGACTTATTTTCGTGTTATGCAGTATTGCAGAGGCATTCTTAGAGAAGTACAAAACTGTACGCCTTTTTTGTAGATTTTAAGGCGGCGTTTGATACAGTGGAGCGAAATGCACTGTTCTTTAAGCTCTACAATATGGGAATCTCTCTCAGATTTAGAAGGGTCCTACAAAATTTGTACAATACCAGAATACGAAAGTTGCTGTTTTTTTTTTATAGCTCCGCGCGCGCACCAAGGGGATATGAATACCCTTTTACTGGCTTTTCACCAGGGCGCGGGCGGGTGGTGCATTAGTTTGAAACTCAAGTGTATTAGGTTCCGATATTTTTCCCAGAGATGGTTGTCAAACTGGAGCCAGTGCATCCTCAACCAGTGAGCCTTAGTACGTGCTAGTGGTTAGTTTGTTACATTTAGCCCAGCCAGCAACCACTATAACATCAGTTATATACCTTCATGTCAGAGTTGACGCCGACGGGTTTACATATAACTACATACAAATTCCATGAAAAGCTTTTTCAGAGAATTGCCTCGCACAGGATTCGAACTCGTGACCCTCTGCTTGAGGAGTCTATGCATATACCACTACACCACGGCCACCTCCATTTGAATGGCGAGGCACTATCTGGAGACTAAATCTGGAGTCAGGCAACATTGTTCATTTAGCCCGATATTATTCGCACTCTTTATTGAGGATATTGTTGGTGTTCTACCAGGAGGTGTGGAATATGCCGGTATAGTACAGTGCCGGTATAGTATAGTACATTCCACTGGAACACTGCAGCGGATGATAAATCGTTTGGCTGAATATTGCTGTTTAAGGAGTCTCGTGGTCAACCTAGAGAAATCAAAGGTGATGATCATTCCCCTGAAACACTGCAGCGGATGATAAATCCTTTGGCTGAATATTGCTGCTTATGAATATCGCCTGGCTTCAATTTTCGCACAAGTTGAATTTTGTGTGCTTTTAGGCCGAGATCCTCACGTAGAATATGCCTAGCCAAGGTGCTGAGAACGACGAAGAATCGATTCGTCTCGGTCTTTGTGTACACTCTCAGCTACAGCTGCTATAGTCTCTTCAATACACACTGAATGTGGTCTAACCGTTCGAGTATCATCCACTAATGTAAACTGGGATTCAAATTTGTGAATGGTATTGGCAATAGTGGTTTCAGTAGGTCTATTATGCGCACCGTAAGTTCCTCAAATCGCATGAAAAATATTTCTCATAGAACGCTGTTTTTCGTAATACAGCTGAACAATTTGGAGACGCTGTTAAGGTGTAAGTAAAAATTAAGTAAATTAAATTAAATTAAACCTCACAATGAATCACCCCTTAGTAGTAAGTATAAAGTTTTCAAAGCGGTTGCAGAGTCCATTCTTTTTTATGCATCGCAAATATGGAGTAATAAGAGATATGAAACCGTCAAAAAACTCCAGAGATACTACGTCAAGTGAATATTCCATCTGCCGCCCAATACACCAAACTACCTAATATGGTTGCACTCAAGACTATTAGGAACAGCACTAGTTGTTTTGGCGAGTGGGTAAATTTATTCCATAGTTGTGGGATGGAGCTTAATCCCAATCCAGATGCTCCTGAAAATTTGTAGCCGGTATTGACAGAGCTCTGCTTAAAGTTGGATCGCCAATTTAGAGATGATCGTTGTAGAGAAACGGAGACATCAACCCATAGGAGATTATATAATCGGCTAAGCTATAACAAATATAATAACTGTTTTCGGGATGAGTATACAACACATGTGATCTCAAAGATGGTGAAACTGTGAGGCGAATTGATTCATCTACATTTTATACCACACAGAAGTGATTTGTGGAATGTGTAATACAAACGGGAGGGAGGATGTTTTCCACTGCGGGAAACAAGGAGCAGGTTATCATCACCACCTAAATAAAATAAATGTTCTACAAGTTCTGCAAAACAGCGTTAAATTATCGAGAAAGGATATTAAACGAAAATTTTTGAATTTTTGAAAAATTGATCTTAAAATTTACTACTACTACCTAGAAGCGGGTGGTAGCAAGGTGGATGACGTTGCTGTTGCCGTCTCAGGAGTGTATCTCAATACATTTAAGGAACTCTTAGTACAAAATCTCAACAGATTTATCCGTTAGAAGTACACCACAGTCCCGCTATCAAATCCGTGGGCTCATCCTTCCTAACTTTCCTTCGCCCGCGATATGTGCAAGCATATTAAGGGTAATCAACTCCCTTTTGCGGGCGCAAATAATATAAAAAATCTCACAAAACTCTAAAACCGCCCGTGATTGTCAATCATATCTCAGGGAGATGGCAGAACAGCTGAAAATTCACCTACATTGAGTTCCGTGGTACCTATCCTACCTGAAAAAGGTATTATCGGTATACCAATCGATACGTGCAAACTAGTACTGGATGCTAAACAAGGTGGCGCAAAGTTAATCACCTTATCGAAAGATGGTATAATTTCTGCAAATAGCTCCGTACGTCAATCATATTTGACATTTGTGAACTGATAGCTTCAGTACACAAACAGATAAACAACGGAGTGCCATGCTCCGCAAGAGCGTGGAATGATTGTGTCGATCTTTTTGACCAATAATCGGTCGGTGGGGTTAGCACAGCGTGAATTTCGATGTCGATTTCCTAATCGTGTCGCGCCAACTGGGCAAACACTCCGGCGCTTAGCTAATCGACTTGAACAGAGTGGAATCACAGGAGACTATGCAGGGCGTAGCCGCCATCGGATTGGTTGTTCGGAAGAAAATATCGCGGCTTTGGCTGCCGATGTCGCCGAGAACGAAGAAATATCAACTAGACGACGGGCCACGCAACTGGTTATCACCAGACGGACCCAACAGCGAAAGACTTACACATGTTCTCGTACAAAGTGCAAATAATGCATTAGTTAATGCCTCTTGACCGTAAGTCGCCTGTGAATTACTGTAAAGCCATCCTCAATCTCAACAACGGAGAGGACGATTTTGTATCGAAAATCATCACGAACGCATTTCAACTTAAGCGGTTACGTCAATAAGCTAAATTTTCGTTCCTGAGGCACTGAAAATTTGCGTGTGATGCACGAAGAGCCATTACATCCGCTCAAAGCCACTGTTTGGGAATGATTAGGCCATATTTTTTGGAGGACGCCATAGGCAATACGATCACTGTTACTGGCGAGCCCCAAAAGGGCCATGACAAACGGCTTCCTACTGCCGGAATTGGATGAGCGGGGCTTGGTGAACATGTGGTTTCAACAAGGCGGTGAAACCGCACACACAGCTCGAGCCACTATGGATATTGTGAAGGAAGCGTTTTCTGGTCGCGTAATCCCCCGTTTTGGCAATTTAGTACGGCCAGTAAGATCGCCCGATTTAACCATCCCAGACTTCTTTCTTTGGGGTTACTTGAAGTCGCGGGTTTATGTCAACAAGCCTCAGATAATTGCAGCCCTTAAGAAGAATATTCGACAGGAATGCAACCAGTTATCACCGGAAATCTTGCGGAATGTCATGGAAAATGCAATAAAACGGGCATAAATGTGTATCAACACTGGCAGCAGCCACTTGGCGGAAATCATCTTTTTCACTTAACAGAAACAATTGTAAAGGTCCAAAAGGCTTGGCGTTTTTACAAACGAATTCTGTAAAAGCTGCATAGACGAGAAGGAGAAGGAGACAAACATCCACCTACTCTGTAAATGCCTAGTTCTCTACCAAAGAAGAAAACTCTAGGTACTTAATAGCTTTACTCCAAAATGACTTAAACGATCTAACCCATATAGACGTTAACAGTCTCCTACCCTTCATCAAAAGCTCAAATTGGTTCCAAAAGTGCGATGAGCCAATGTGGTGTATCCCTAAGTGGGATGGGATTTCCAACAGTCACCCTTTTCTAATTTAATCTAACTTTTTAATATAAGTAAAACTGAAATTCACAATGCCCTCCTATTTCAAGATATTTTTTTTTTATTTTCAATAGTGTGTCCACCAAATTATAAACGAAAGGTTTACTTGACATATGCCTCTCTGCCTGTCATATTCAATCAAAGCCAAATACTATTACCTGTCATTTCCAATTTCCGTAAAAAAGATAAATAGTATGAGCATCAATTTGATTCAGCCATTAATCTGAATTCATAAAAAAACAAAGAGAAGAAATAAAAGTAAGATATATCTATTTTTGATATCTGACAACCGAATGTTTTAAATTTTTGACGTCCCCTGCTGTGATGATGTATGTATTAAAGGCGTGTTTCATTTTATTTATTATAAATTATTAGGTCTGTTCGCATACTGTCCGAAACTACAAAAATTCACGAAAAACAGTCCAAAATCCATTCGTGCAAATGTTTTTCGTAGTTATTGGTAGAAGAGAGCGTGATGAGAGAGATATATTTCCCCAATTTTTAGTCATAGAAATGGGCAAATTTTTAAAAATTGTGCAACTGCTTTTTTTGTTTTCTTAAAACTGACATTGAATTTGTTTTTATTTCGAAATGGAAATTTTTTTTTACTTTATTTTGCCAATAACAAGTGAAATTTTAATAAAGAACTACTCAATAATTAAAGTTTGAAATGGAAAAAATGTTTTTAGAAAGTGTTTACAGGCAAAATACTATACATTGAAAAGCAGACAAATTTAATGAAAGTGATCCCCGAACACTTTCAGGCATCTACTAAAGCATATACCATAAATGGACAATACAAAGAAAAATTATCGGAAGAATCTATTAAGACGTGTCTAAGCTTAAATAATTTTTGTCGTGAAGTTCAAGATTTCAAATCAAAAAACTCTTAAATTCATTAACAATTGTTTTCTAATTATTTTGTTTTTGGAAAAAACATATTTACATATTTAGACCAAAATATACACGAACGGGATTTTTCAAAGTAGGACACTCTTGATTTAACAACTCTTCCTTCCGAGGAGATTATCTTGGAGTTTTATAATGAAACTATGTTTCATTTTTCAATGGCAAATCTCGAGAATAGTTGTCGGTGGAAACCTATACGATATCTATTTGAATATCTGAATAGCAGAAAACTCAACCATTGGAGAATTGAGACTATGCATTATCGAATTTTCTAGCAAAATAGATATTATTAGGAACACTGGATGGTACAGAATGTTCTCGAGAGATGTCAGGGAGTATAAATATCAGCATCCCCCAGGATATGCAAGTCAGTATTGAAGTGGTAGTGATAAAGTGATGTAAGTAAAACATAAATAAAGGAATAAGTTATATCACATGTACCCACATAAATATTTTGCATTGGTGTCAATGTATTACATATTGTGTGTAAAAACAAAAACAAGAAAAAGTGTTTTGTGATTGTTTGAAAAAGCTCTAATGGGTCGAAAACTATTGCAGTTGATCCTCGTGCAACTCAAATCGGACTTGAACAGGCCTCAGCACCAGTGGAGGAAAAGGTGATTTGGTGTTCAGACTTTAGCACAGTCCAAACGACGAGGAACATAATGCAGATATATACTCCTTTGACGTTGACGAAGAAGATCAAATGAGTACTGGCAGCGACACGGCTACGATTATGCAACTCCTCTTGTTGAAAAAAAAAACAGTCTCATACAAAAGCTGGACAAACAAAATAAAAAGAAAATCCTGCAAGGCCTTCAACAGAAAATGGATGAACAAAAAAATAATCTGGAAGAACAAAAGAATATTCTTAAGCAAAAGTTCGAAGAAACTGATGATAAAATTTTAAAGAATGCAGGGGAATACTGACAAAAGTCGAACAAATGGGCAGTAACTGGTGAAAGTGCTCAATGGTCAGACCTTATAGTCTGTGTATAATGATCAGTTCGAAATGGCTGTTTGTGCGAACCACTTGGACAAAGCGGAGAAGTGATTTTCCCTAACAATGGCCTTACACGGTCCTGCAGCAGAATTGTTACATACAATCTATATCGAAAAGCATAAAGTATATACGACTTTAGTGCGGGCTATCGAGATACAATTTGGGGATAGCCACAAGGAAGGCTTACGAGGTTCGATTGTAAAGCGAAATACAGCAACGAGGAGAAACACTGCTCCAAGCAGACGTCTGTAGACTGGCATATTTGTCACATTCCAACAAGCCAAGAAATAATCAACGAAATAGCAAGGGACGCATTTATCGGAGGAACCGCAGGTTCGGATCTACATACAGCAATTAGAACGACATCAGTCGGGAAATACTTTCTTGCTAGGGCAGAAGTCGGTAGCAGGAGTCGGTGGCCCCAAGCCCATTATCCAAATCTCACAGGTAAAATAATGCAATGAAGGTTTCCTGACAGTAGTAGTTAGTGGTAAGGACGCGAAAGAACATCCCATTATTCAATATTGGCCTGGAAAGAACACGAAGAAAGTCCAAGCTGATAGCAGATATCGGACAGGAGCTAAACTCTCAGGGCATATTGGGCACAGTGGGACTCTGTGTGCAAAATGGTTTGCTCAGGAGAAAAAGAGAGTGTTCAATGAAATTCATGACGGGACCACAAGGAGTCATTTGAAAATAGACAGGAAATTGGAAAAGTTAAGGGAATATTTACATTGGCAAAGTGAAAAACAAGATGTCTAGAATTACTGCAAAACGTGCATAAGGTGTGCGATTATCAAGGGCCCAAAAGTGAAGCCACACGGATAAATACAACAATACAATGTCCAAGCGGACCAATGAGGTGGCTTTGGTGTAGTGGTATATGCATAGACTCCTCAAGCAGAGGGTCAGGGGTTCGAATCCCGTGAAAGGCAATTCTCTGAAAAAGTCTTTTCATGGAATTTTTATGTAGTTATATGTAAACCCGTCGGCGTCAACTCTGACATGAAGGCATAACACTGATGTTGGAGTGGTTGCTGGCTGGGCTCAATATAACGAACTAAAAACTAGCACGTATTAAGGCCCACTGGTTGAGGATACACTGGCTCCAGTTTGACAGCCACCTCTGGGAAAAATATCGAAACCTAATAGACCTGAGTTTCAAACTACTCGCCCTAGTGAAAAGCCAGTAAAAGGGTATTCATATCCCCTTGATGCGCGCGCGGAATTTTAAAAAATAAAAAATATGCAAATAAAAAACTAATTGCAACCGATACATATTTGTGGTTATGGATTACATCAATACTTCGCCGGAAAAGTTCGCAATCCCAAATCAAGAGGAACGGATTTTGAGTCTTAATGGAGCTACACTCTGACTAAGGGCGAAACTTTGAATCAAAAGTCTTCCAGGAAATGTGGCAATATCTGGAAACTGCTATGGATAGAATTGTTTGAAGCCAAAAACAAAGGTGTAACTTCAAGGTAATACTTCTTATTGACCGTACTACATTGAGATAAGACCTCCTGCACTACGCCACGGTAATCGAAAAATATAGTGATTAAAACTTTGACATTTGATCGATATTGGCGTGCTTTTTTCGGTCTTGAAGCTTCCATTGGAACCATTGGGCTTTGGTTTCGATGTCATAACCATACACCCATGATTCGTCATCAGTTATGAACCTTTTAAGCAATTCAGGATCATCATTGACGTCATTCAAGAGCTTCTGAGCGATGCTCATGCACTAGTTCTTCTGATCAAAATTAAGAAATTTCGGAATAAACTTCACTAACCGATATGCCAACATCATCAGCAACTTCTCATATGGTAATTCGAGGATTTTCCAAAACAATTTTCTTCACAGCTTCGAAATTATCATCTTTTGTTGATGTGCGGGGCATGCAGAGCGAGGTTCGTCATTAGCGTCTTCTTGGCCACCTTAGAAGAGCTAGTACTACTTGTAAACATTTTTTTTTTTTACTTAGAGGAGACTACCTGTATGCCACTGTCAACATTTCAGTTGATGATTCCATTTTTTACACAGAGTCTGATGCGAATTCTTTGTTCCATTTATTATAACTAAAAATCGCCGGGCACACCAAAATACGTTTAACCTTTTTATCTGTCAAAACCAAACCAAGTATGCTATATACTTCAAATTGTGAACATATGTTCGTGACATGTGTACTAACAAAAAAAAAATAAAAAAAAAATCGAATGTACGTTGGCTGCGAAATTTTATTCTTTTTTAACACATCCCGTACATTCACAGAGAATATTTTTGAGTTTCCCGTATGGCGTGGAGAGTTCACGGCCAATTCAATTCAGTTCATTTTATTGAGACTTCAGGACAGTTACAACGTCAGTGGATTACAATATAATTGGTCATACAAAAAGTCTCTGCGGTTTTTTGTCATTGGATGGTGTTAGTGTCCATTTCTCTAGAAACACTAATCTGATTGTCTCAAATGAACACGTGTTTGAAAGGTGACATGTTAGGCTACATTTTTGTGAAGACAGCTGTACTGATTTTAATATGAGTGAAATATCTGAAAAAAATACGCTATGTGATGCTTTTTAACTATTAAAAAAGAAAAACGCTGCAAAAACAGGCCAACAAATTTTTGCAGCTTACGGGAAGAATGCTGAGAGTGAACACCAGGTGTGGTTTGTTCGATTCCGTTCCGGAAATTTCGATGTAAAAATGCACCTCACACTGGTCGGCCTATCAATGAAAAAGTCGATGAAAATCGGCAAATGATGGAGCTAGACCGGCATGGGCGGATCCAGGGAGGGGGACACAGGGGCACGGCCCCCAGGCATTATTAAGATAAAACAGTCCAGTTAAAAAACACTAGCAATTAGATACTCATGCTTGCTCATTCCATCATTAAAACAACACAAACACATAAACAATAAAAATTACCTTTTCAACAAACGATGGAAATCAAGCCGAAAAACTTGCCAAATCTATCTCTACATATGCTAGAAATACATGTGAATCTTGGCGTGCGTGCGTGAAATTTTCATGCACGTACTAATATTGATTGATTTTGGAAAAGAAATTCGCACACCATAGGATGTGTTCATAACTGTAAAAAAATTGTTGTAAATTTACCGCAGCAAATTCTGAAAACATAAATGAACGCAACTTCTGCAGCATTGTTTTGGCAGCAATTTAGCTGCCAAAATGTCGTTCATAAATATCTTTGAAACATTTTAGCTGTCAGTGCTTGTGGAAGGTGTTAAAGCGATTTTTTTTTTAAATTAATGATTTGAGAAAAAAAAAAAATGATACAATGACTAGGAAAATTATGAGTATACTGACAATTTTGTGCGATTTTCTCAACGACGTCAGTTTAAATAAAAAACAAAGCAGAGTTTATAAAAATATACCTAATAACCAAGAAAACAAGGTCCAACGCACCAATTTCAATTCACCTTGCAGTGAGTGTTCGGTCTCAAATAGCGGGAGTTGCAATGGACGAACTTTAACGCTTGCACTTCGCTAACCAATGCATCATCATCCACGGTCGCCGAAGAATAGCGTCGATTGCGACCGAAAAGTTGAATTTACTTTGCACTTGCTTGAGTTAGAAGGGAAGAAGTAGTGAAATACTGTACAGTCCAATTTCAGTTGTCATAAGGACAACACATTCATTTCCCAATAAAAGGTCATTGTTCTTTTTTAGTAGCAAACCGGAGTTTTTCTTTTGTTTTTTTGAGCAAACTTCCTTATTCGGAACATTTTCGGCTCGGTTTTCCTTTCAGCAGTAATTGTGTTGTGACTTTTGTGTGCCAATTGCATAGGTACAAGAACGAGAATAAAACTTATTTTGTAGTTTAGCTATTATAGTGACTAATTATATCTAGTAATATTAATTAAAGTAAGTAACAAAGACGGAAAAAGGTAAAAGAGCATATGTGCGTTCTTTTTTTTTTTTTCAAAAAACAAAAAACCGAATATGCAATTACAGAGACAGAAAATGAGAATGAGTCCATCAGTTAGTTAATTGTTGCAGGAGAAAGATATAGGTAAGTATCGCAAGCTTATACAGTATTGTGTCACTAATCCGAATCAATACATGTACTAATAGGTATGTGTGTTGTAGCCAGGAAAAGCTGGTAGAAAATGCTGATTGGCATTATAAGCATTCGTTTAGTACAATTTTCAAGTACATGTTTTTCAACCCAGTAATAAATGTGTTTGGCTTGGCCTATGCATAAGGTTTTTTATTTATTTTACCTACAGATAAGCTTCTTTACAACCAGCACAGCGGTTGTACATCTGTTCTTACAGATGAAGCAAAGTATCAGTGGATGAAAAATACCTGGCAGCCCGCAACTGAGTTGAAGTTTCTACTAGTTCGCGAGGGCAACATAAACCGATCCTTTCAAATGAGCTGGTTAAAGAAATATGAATGGCTAGCATATAGTAAAATTTCTGGTGGCGGATTGTGCAAAGTGTGCATTCTTTTCGGTCGACATGAAGCAGGTACAAATGATGTGAAGCTAGGGAAGTTGGTTAGGGAACCACTAATAACATACAAAAAAGCTATTGAAATGATCTCACATCACGAGAATACAAAATATCACCAAGGTAATATGGTATCATCTCAAAATTGATAAATGATAATTGAGGGAAAATCAATGGATGTTGTTATCCAAATGAAATCCCAGGAAAGGAAAACTGTAGAAGAAAATCGTAGAAAACTTATACCTATTATAAAAACACTTATATTATGTGGAATGCAAAACATAGCATTACGAGGACACAAGGATAACGGTAATTTAGAATTTGAAAGTTCTTTTGGAAAAGGCCACTTTAGAGCATTGCTAAAGTTTCGAATCGATGCTGGAGATGAGATTCTGCTCGACCATGTAAACAAGTGTGCTAAAAACTTTTCCTACGTTAGCAAGTCGACACAAAATGACTTGATTGAATGCTGTGGGGAATTAATCACAAACAAAATAGTGAAAAAAATTAAAAAATGCAAATTTTTTACTATTATGTATTAGCTGATGAGACTACAGATGTTTCTATTTGTAAACAGCTGACAATTTGTATTTTTTATTTCAATATAAATACGAATGAGATCTAAAAACATTTTCCGAAGTTTGTCGAAGTTGTGAAGCTTACTGGTGAAAATATTGCTAACCACATTATGCAGGAGTTGGCAAACCTAAACCTGGACATTACATTGTTTTGGAGGTGCTTACATGAGTGGAAAAATAAAAGTTGTACAAGCGTGCTTAGCCAACATTCAGCCTTTAGCTTTTTTCACCCATTGTACTAACCACCGACTCAACTTAACTGTCAGTATAAGAAATGCTGTGTGGGTTATTTCAAATGTAGCAACTTTCTTTCGTGGGTCAGCTAAATGAATATATTTCCTCAGAGAAGAAATGCAAGCTCAAACACCAAAAGAAAAACAAAATAAATTAAAAAAATTGTGTGAAACCAGATGTGTAGAAGGACATGAAGCGGTGTTGTCATTTTTGAACGTTTTGCCCTGTCTTCGTGGAGTTTTGCAGAAAATGGCTGATCAAGAAGAGAGTCGTACTACACCTGCGTTTACCCTGCTCCAAACTATAATGTCATCGGAGTTTCTTGTGAGTTTGGTAATCCTCGCTGATATTTTGGGAATCACACTTCCTTAATCTCGATCATTACAAGCCATTGAAGTTGATGTACTTTCTGCAACTGACCTTGTCGATACAACCACAGCCAGTCTGCAGAAGCAACGAGATACTAGCACGGAACCGAAATTGCAGTCCGTAGAATAACCGGCCGTCAAACCAATAGATTGAATATTCAGACTCAATCTGTTGAAGAATATTACCGACTTATAGTATATATTCCTTTTCTTGATTATATATTGTATTAAACGAAATGTCATCTAGGTTTCCTAGAGCTCAACTGCAAAGAAAAGGAAAGCAGCAAAAATTACTTTCCCATTCCAATAAATTAAGTGATGATGATATAGATGAAGTTTTATCAAGGCCCTGAAGTATATACAGAGGATCTACCTTGTGTTTTAGCTTTGAAGGGAGAGTTACAAATTTTGCAAGATATACAAGAAAATATTCCTAAGTCAGCAGCAGAAGCTTATAAAAAGCAACAGCTCTGCCAAATATAAGAACCCTATGACAATTATTGTGCACATTTCCTGTGACAACCAACACTGCCGAACGATCTTTGTCGGTTAAACACATATCTTCGCAGCAATATGAGAGAAGATCGCCTGAATGGACTAGCCTTAATGCATATCCATCAAGACATTGCTTCAAAGATAAACCATAAAGTAGATATCTTCAGCAGAAAACATAAAAGAAAACTATCATTATTAAACATGTTATTTTTCATTACTAAACCTTTATAAAAATTATTTTTCATAGTTATTCTTGTATGTCATTGATAAAGAATGAATCCCAGTGACACATTGCAATGCAATACTATATGCTACACTCTTTACCTATCTGGCCTTTGTGCCCCTCCCAGAAATAAATCCTGGATCTGCCCTTGCCGGCACGTGAGCTATCTGGAGATAGCGGAGGCACTAAACATCAACCGTGTAACAGTTTGGAATCATCTAAAATTAGCAGACTACTTAAAGAATCTCGATGTTTGGGTGCCACATGAATTAACGCAAAATTAATTGACCGAATAACCATCAGTGAAACGCTACTGAAACGTAACGAAATGGAACCATTTTTGAAGCGATTCAATACCGGCGATGAAAAATGGATTAAATACGAGAATATCCAACGCGAGCGATAATGGTCAAAGGCTGGTGACCGACCGCAAACGACTTCAAAGCCTGGATTGACGGCAAACAAGGTTATATTGAATGTTTGGTGGGATTGAAAGGGAATCGTTTATTATGAGCTGCTAGAACGTGGCAAAACGATCAATTCGATCCTCTATTGTGTACAACTCGACCGATTGAATGAAACTTTCAAGAAAGAATGACCAGAATTGGCATACAGAAAGGGAGTTGTCTTTCATCATGACAATAATAGGCCACACACATCTTTGATAACCCGGAACAAATTGACAGAGCTTGGTTGGAAAATTTTGAAATTTTGATGCATCCACCGTATAGCCCGGACCTTTCACTGTCTGATTACCACTTGTTTCGGTCTTTGTGACACTCTCTTGATGATAAAAAATTCGACCGAAGAGTCACTGAAAATCACTTGTCACAGTTAGTCAGTTTGATCATGTCAAGTCAATGTTCAAATGTCTTAAAAATATGTCAAACTTGCCAGAGAAGTCCTCGTGTGTATTTTCGTTTCTGTCGGTTTCGTTAAGTTCGTTGTTGATGGTGAGGAGTCCAGGCTACTTTGAACATTACATGTGTATGCTTTTAACTGGGCATTCATAAATACAGTATCTGGGTATTTTATCGTTCTGTCTCTCCACAGGTACAAAACATGCTAGATTCGAGAATTAAATATTACCTTCTTATAATTACTGATATAATTCATGAATATGAATGTATAAAATTAAGCAAAAGTAAGTGGATGAATGTATTTACATTTGAGAAAATTAAAATTAAATTAATGGACTTATAATATGGAACGTTATTTACATATATAAGCTTGTAGATATCACATTTAGGCTCTTTATTTAGTTTTACAAATACATAAAATTATTGTAGCATTAACGTAAAACAAGAAAAATATAAAAGCGTATCTGTGTGTCAATGATAAAAGGTTCAGTTTTGCTCTCCCACTGATAAAGAAATAAAATTGGGGGGAAAAAAAATATCGGGTTAACTGTCAATCGGAACTGTGCAATATTTGCGAAGTTGACTATTATATGCATATTTGTTTCTATAATAAAGTTGTCCTCTATTATGACCGGGTACGGCTTTATCATAGTACTGGACTGGCAATCAATATGGAATCCTTTGGGCACCTACAGGGACTATTCCCTCTAGAGAAGGATAGACATAATTAGACCAGCTAATACTAATTTGAGATTCATATATGCCCTTAATCAGATCATTATCTTAATTGATTTGTCTTATAATCATTTTATGCATTAGCATTAGTGAATATCTGATGAGTGGGGTGATGTTGGCTTCATTGTATAATAGATTGTCTCATTTGAGTAACGCTTATTTTAAGACACGAAATCACGATTTTCGCAACGCCTCAGAATTTTACGTTCGAAGTTTTTCATCTCTGCAGAAACAGTAGGCGAAATAGAAAACCAGATAGGAAACGCGTAAATTATGACCGGTTTTAGTAAGGTCTTGTGAAAAAAAAGCTTCGTTGTCTTATTCAAATCGGAGTGATTTAAGAGTGTGGACAGTGTTATTTGGATCTAGCGTTACGATTGAATTTAAATAGGTTGTTTAAGTTGACGCCAAAGTATTTCATGTTGGTTTTAATCGTTATGGTATTATTGCTTATCTGCAATGAAATGTCTCTGCTTTCGCAGGGGACTTCGCCGTTGCCCTTTCTACTAGGGTTACGAAAACAGATACGATTCGATTTAGGGCAATTCATTTTAAGCCCCCATTTTGTGAAATAACTATGAATTACTAGTGTATGCACTGCAAGCTTTCTCAAGGCCGAAAAAGGGTGTAGAGCAGAGTGTCATCCGTATAGAGAATACCTCTTGAGTTAATAGAGTTACCTCCGGAAAAGGTATGATGAAAATCTTGTAGGAATAGATTGTAGGCCTGTTTGAAAATATCACTGTATTGGAAAATATGTAGTCTGAAAGCGCCACGTTGTTTAGTATTTGTTTGGCAGCCATCAATAGTGAACGTAAATTTGTAAAAACGAAGAAAATTGGTCATCGTTATGTGATACAATGCTTTTATTTGAGAGGCCTCAGACCAATCAATATAAAAACTGAACTGGATTCTACTCTGGGTGAGTCTGCTCTTCCGTTTACAACAGTAAAATTTTGGGTTGCTGAGTTTGAACGAGGCTGTACGAGCTGCCAGGACAAGCATCGCAGTGGTCGACCAAATGTGGTGACGACTCCAAAAATGGTGAAGAAAATCCACAAAGCGGTACTGCATGATGGTCGACTGAAAGTGCGCGAGCTAGCAGACATTGTAGGCATTTCAAAAAGTGCGGTACATCGCATATTATTTGAAAATTTGGACATGAAGAAGCTGTGTGCAAGATGGGTGCCACGTTTGCTCACACTCGAGCAAACACAGTGTTGTGAAGATGTTTCAATTGAGTGTTTAGCGAAGTTTTACAGCAACAAAGCAGAATTTTTACGCCGTTTCATAACAATGGATGAAACTTGGGTTCGTCACTTTACACCGTAATCAAAACAATAGATTCAAAAGGGAGAACTGGCTCCAAAGAAGGCGAAAACCGTTTCCTCTGCAGGCAAGGTCATGGCGTCGATTTTTTCAATGATTATCTTGATCTTGATTATCTTGAAAAAGGAAAAACTATCAACGGTCAGTATTATGCGAACTTATTGCGACATTTGAGCGAAGAAATCAAGCAAAAACGAGGGCATTTGGCTAAAAAGAAAGTGTTGTTTCATCAAGACAATGCATCAGCTCACAAATCCGTTATTGCAATGGCCACAATTAATGAATTAAAGTTTGAATTGCTACCTCATGCATCCTATTCGCCAGTTTTAGCCCCCTCCGGATTATTTTCTGTTCCCAAACCCGAAAAAATGGCTCAATGGTCAAAGATTTTCCAACGATTTTTTGCCATTCCAATTGTGGCAGTCATTCCCCCAAGATGAACTTTTAGTATTTGGGTCCCCTCGGACAGTAACACCATGCAATTGTTATGCTAAGGCTTCAATTTTATTAAGCCCCTCTGTAAAAGCTAATGCTGAGCTATTCCCTGGAACATAAATCGAACCGAGAAGTTGGCGGTTGCTATTGTTAAGGCAGACCTTATCATACCTGATATTATTTCTAATGGCAATGGCAACGCCTTGATTAATGGTATTAGGTAGGGATCGAAAGGAGTCAAGAACAACTTTATGTTTTGCATGCAGGTGGGCCTCTTGAATATAATAAAAGCAATCAAACAATTATTAGCGTGAAGGAGTTTTTGGAGTTCAGTTCTCCTACTATGTTCCACAAGGGACGCTAGGTTATAGGATATAATGTTGAATTACATTATTAGTTGCTGATTGAAATTTGATCCTTTTTCGTTGATAGAGCTGGAGTTACAAATTTTTTTTTTTTAAAACGAAGATATTTTTTGGAGTAGAGAATCGCTATTACACCTTGTCTTGGAGGCACCTTAACAGATGGAACTTTAGGGTGGTTGTCATCATGTTTTTTGAAGAGGTTCGCATATGACACCTTTAATGGAGCGGGAAGCTTACCTTTAGGAGGCGAGGGGTCTGTTGTCTCCTGAACGACCTTCTTCCTATGCAGGGAGTAATTTTTGAACGTAACATCGCCTTTACAATTAACGCAGACCACTTTAGAGCCATAAAATTTTACCACTGGGCATCCACCCGGAGGGTTTTGTTTGTCACACTTTATATGCACTAGCGCAGTTTTTAGCGAGGTGACCAACGGCAACGCCTGCATGGGGGCGTTATTATCATAGTTTTCTCCTAGGAGATCTGCGTGGGACTTATGGGACTTATGCCTGACGATAACACAAATTCCGTCTTATTCGATGATCAAATTTTGCGATGTTTATCTTAAGCAACTGTTGAGCCGCTAAGATTTTTTTGGACGATTGATTGAATTACATTTCAATGTAATTGAATGTCTTGCTTTGGTCATCCGGATTCATTAATGGTGGACCAACTACGTGGTTTTTAGTAGTTATGTGTCCAAATTCACACGAAAAGTCACAAAAAATATTACTAATTCACAACGTAAATTCCGATTATTCTAATATTATTAACTATGTTATCATATATTACTTATCACTCAAATATATAATTGCGAAATGAAATTAGATTTTTTTTTTTTTTTTTTTGATATTAAAAAAATCCAGTAACCGACGAACACTTAAAATGCAACCGCCACTTTCACCATTCAAACGATGAATCGAGTTCACGGTCAAAAAAATTAAAAAATTTGTCAGAAACGAAACGCTTTGAGGAAAGTACATTCATTCTTCAACTGAAAACTATATTTTGGAATGTACATTCAGTTGATTTTGGTTGCAATCAACCCTTCCCTTTTTGACTCGACTTTCATTCCCATGATAATGAACCCAGACATGAAGGCACTAAAAATTTAAATTTCAGAAAATTTCTCATACGATGTATAGATATTTTGTTGTTAATTCAGGTGCAACCTTTAAACTGCTCTGTCATGATCCCACAGATATATTGGGCTGTTTAAAAAGTCATTGCGTTTTTTTCAACTTTTTAATAGCGCGTTCATAATTTTTTTTTGTTTCTTCGTTAAGTGTCAACTATAAAACGCGCAAGCATTTGACATATATGTCACGCTCAGACACAAACACAGCTATCTATTGCAAAAAAACGCAAAGACTTTTTGAACAACCCAATATGTAAAAACATCGAACTATAAATGAACTCATTATAAATACGCAAGAATATGTATGGTATCTATTCACGAATCTTTTTCGGTGAATTCCGTTCTAAATAAATAATTTGAACTAGTTTTGCCAAATCTCCCTGAACGCTTCCATTTTTATATCCTCACCATACGGGAAAACAAACGTCTTTCGATATTCTTGTTTACCTACATTTTATTGTCAATATAAAGTAAATTTAAAATTACGTTTTTATTTTTAATAATGGAAAATACTAAGCAGCAATCAAAGAAAAATATTGGAAGGAAGTTTGTACATTCCAAAGCAGATTTTAAAAGTAAAAAGGGTCGACAAGTTCAAAAAAGTCAACATGTAAGTCATTCTCTTTAAATCATTGCGAACCAAATGTGTATAAACACTTTTTTTTTTGATAAATATAAAATCAATATTTAAATACAAATGTATTTAGCTATTTAAGAACTGAAAAAAATAATTATCAACCCCAGTTTTGAAGATCAGTTTGATATTACAATATAAAAGGCGGATATCATTTTTAACCCATGGGATTAATTCAACTTAAAAAAATATGTTTCATTGCTCCATTCTTTCTCGAGTTACTAAAGATTATTTGCAAACCTTTTCTTGAGACCTGAATTCATTGGAAGCCTTTGCATATCAGCAAGTATGCACAAATTGTTTTCGAAAAAAAAACTAGTTAAATAAAAAAAGGTCAAGGGTCGAAAAACCACAGGACATCCGATGTATCGGTATGTATGCAATAAAAATAAAATATAATTTTTTTATTTTGGATGCAATCCAACGCCACATCTGCAAATAAATTAGCTTTTTTCCCACAATATTCATATTTCGGCGAAAATTTAATAAACACGCGTTTTTTTTTTTTTGTCTCATGTGCGATGAGCAGCAACATTTTAATCCATTTGATCTACATCTCCCATTCCGTCATTATAATTACAAAACAAGTCAGGCTGGTTTTCCTCGAATATATTGCTTTCCAAAGTGTCGTCCGTAATAAGGAATCATAGATTCATCTATTGATAATTTTTCTTCCAGACCTATTTATTCTTTGAATTTTCTATTCAATTCTATTATTAAAGGTCGAAGTTTATATAATTGGTCGTTTCTATCAATGTGATCATTATCATTCAAATGTAAGTTTCTTATTATAAAGTGGTTCAATCAAATACTATTTTGGAAATGTTTTGCACATTCTCTTTGCTTGACCAAAATAAGCTTTTATTTAGGTATTTAGCAAATCCAGAAAGAAGGAGTGCTTTAACAATAACTTTTAATTCTTCCAAAATTTTTTTGGAATGAATATAATTTTGCCTGCTCTGTAATACTAACAAGTAACTAATTAGAAAATAACAGTTAGAGAAATTGTAATGGTGTTTCGGCTTTGTTAGCTTCCTTATATAAGGGTCTTGCATTGCAATCGTGGTAATATAAAAAATAGGCTGAACTTTATTCCATATAGCTGTTGGCGCTTTTTCTTTAGCTAGTTTGAACTTTTTTTCTTAGAATATTTCGAGAGAGGCTCTTCGTTACTTGCATTGAAGTCACAGTTTGCAATAGCACTATTGTACTTATCTTTAGAACTGCCATAACTGCTAAGAAAATTTTCATTATTGTGAATTACGTATTCGCAGTTACTTCACAGCATATTAGACCGTAAATGGTCTAATCGCCGGCATCATCGGAATTGCTGGCATCACCATCGCATTCCGTGTCTCTGCCATCTTCAGATGGTTCAACATATATGTCCACAGGGTCAATAATATCATCTTTTTCAAGTTCTTCCTTTACTTTGGCTAAAGACAATCTAAAAATAAATTTACAAAATTATACCTACACATTACATTTTTTTTTTTCATGTACATTGCATAGTATCCGATATATCGGATCGTAAAAGTATGGCGTCACAATGTAAAATCTCTGCATTTTTAATCAGAATTGAATGCTCAAATATACCAAGTAACATTATAAAAACAATAATTTGAACAGAATTTTAAAAAATTATAAATTTTCACTGGAATAAATGCAACTTTACTTACCCACTACGCCTGTTGTTGAAAAAAGATGGATCCATTATCTCTGCAAATCAGTATTTAATCACTTAAACCAATAACGTAAACTAAATCACTTGATAAACACAGCACTTCAAACGTTTGACACATAATTTTAAAATTTAAATCGTTTGTAATGGTTACAAAGCCTACTTTGGTGCAGATCCGATTAAACGGGTTATATGCAGTAATGGGTTAAAATACAATATCTAGAAAATCTGTTTTGTTTTTTATTTTATTTATTTTTTTTTTTTAACATAAGTGAGTTGTCTATTACCGGCATTGGCTTACAATTAGCTTTTTCAGCTTTAAAATCCTTGCGATAGATTAGCCAAGCGTTTAAAACAATGGCGTTTTCGATTGGACGACAGAAATCTTATTTTAGCTTATATAAACTGCCGATAGTATGAAGAACGGATTGATAGTGTAATGCAAGTTTTGATGTCCAGCCGTTATAACTTGAAAAGTAACGACAACATAAGAAAAGAAGAGAAAAACTTGACAACTTAGTAACTACGCGTACTCTAAGCCGTTATTCGTATATCGATTACGTCGCATTTATTACAAAATTTTGTGCAGTGTCACGAGTAGTCTGGTTTGGTGTGAACAAAAAAATAAATACGCGATTACTCTTTTACACAGAAATTGGCAATAACTATTGTTTTTGTTTTTTTTTTTTTTTAAGTCTTTAGGTGAAATTTAAAATTTTTTTTTCTTAAGAATGTATTAAAAAAAGACTTACATTTTAGAATTAAAAATGGGTCGCAAGAAGCACTGTACTTTTGATAAGGCAGAGATTGTAAAAAAATGCAAAACGAGGGCATGAGTTATAGGAAAATTGCTACAACGCACTGTTTAATATATTGGGTCAGTTGCTGATCAAAAATCTATAACTTGATTGATTTGGAATATAAGGACTTGAAACTTTTCATAAACATAGTACTAACATTTATTTAACAAAAACGTACGTTTGTTTGTCACTCACGTTTGCATTTACCATTCTATCCGAAATTCATTTAAATATTTCAATTTCACCAGTTTTTAGTACTAAATAGGAATAGAGAGAGGGTTTAATAAGTATGAACATATGTAGATATGAGCATAATTTTGTCAAACTACAGTCTCAGGATCCGAGATGATAGAGTGCCTTCATCTAATTCCTTGACATTTTTTACATAAGGTTTAAGAATGCTTGTAATATAAGGATCTGATGTATACAATAATGTATGGAACACATCTTCGCTAGTTATCTTGATCTTGAGCATTTTCTCGCATGATGGAGTCGAAAATATAAATTGTATACTTTGCTCTTGAGCTCTTGAGCGTCTTCTGAGAGTTATCCAATGGGTAGTTAAGCAATGGTTTATTATGCTCTCTCCATGAATTAAAATTTTATAGACTGATAATGGCACATAATACCAGTTGTATTTAATAACATATATTCTTGCCTTTTACTCGATACTAAAGAGTCTTCATAAAGAACTACTCAGAAGAAGTTAAATTCGTGCAGAGAGTTGATTCGACTTCTGCCATTCTAGTAGTCAGACTTACAGTGTTCTCCGCGTTAAGCCAACTGCTTTTATTTCGAAGAAATTGATCCATCTTACGTGAAGCTTGAACCCAATGTTTATTGAACTTATTGAATTGTGGTTATAATTTCTTCTGAAAATCACAAAATATCAATTTTATACTAATTAACGTATAGATACAATAACGTTTGTAACACACGAATGAAAACATACACTGTTGGACCTTTTATTACAAAATATCTTATAATTTCAAAAACCGCAACTGTTTCTTACATATGTAATAGGTGTAAGAATGTAATAGACGCTTTGTGCTCGAAATGAAAAAAGTCAAAAGTAAGACTTGAAATTGAAAAAAAAAAAAAAAAAACAATTTTTTCTTGGTCATATTATGAGAAAAATTATGGCAGCAATATTTTATTTCCAAATATAACGGTAATATATTTTTTTTAATCTACAGACAATAAGTTTTCCATATACATATGTATGTATCATACAATATGATCACATAACACATGGGCTGAAAAGTCCAAGGTTTTATAGTAAAACACAAAATTTAATCTGGAGAATACAGTAAGTGGGGAAGGCAATTCGTAGCCGAATTCATTCAATTTTGCCATCGTTTTCATCGACTTGTGACACAATGCATTGTCTTGATGAAACAGCACTTTGTTTCAACAACGCAATGTAATGGTTGCTGTTGATAGTCTGCCCCTTTTGGAGATAGCCGATGAAAATTATTCCATGCGTATCCCAAAATACGGATGCCATAAACTTGCCAGCCGACTGTTGAGTTTTTGGTCGTTTTGGACAAGGTTCGCCGCCTGCTGGCCACTCAGCTGACTGCCGACTTGACTCTGGTGTGAAGTGATGGAGCCAAGTTTCATCCATTGTCACATACCGACGCAAAAATTCGGCTTTATTGCGGTTGAACAGCTTTAAACACTCCTTTGAATTATCAACACGTTGTTGTTTTTGGTCGACTGTGAGCAAACGCGGCACCCACTTTGAATAGAGCTTTCGCATGTTCACAATACAAGTTCATGATGTTGTATTTATTATTTTGTCCATAAGTGTGTATATATATGATTAATTCCCACTTTTTTATGATACGTACCTTTACTGGGTTTTTTTTTTTTTTTTTTTTTTTTTTTTTTTTTTTTTTTTTTTTTTTTTTTAATGGGCTTCTAAAACGATATCGCATTTACCCTTTCTGTTTTGTGGCACGGTTTCGATTAAAAATATGCCTGTTTTTTTAAAGGTACCATAAGGTTTATTGAAGTGAGCTTATTCTCGAAATATAATTATAATTTTCATCTTTGGGGATAGGTGAAGCCAAAAACAAATCTATGTCCCGTGAGATGCCAAACCCGTATGTTGGGCATGTTCCGTCGACAATATAGAAAGCAGTATCGTATATCAACGCGGATGAAAAAAAATGAAAAAAAAAAAAAAATATATATATCGCACTGCATTGAAGCAAGTGCATAACATATTGCTTCGTATTTCTCCCGTTATCTCTTAAAATGACGTCTCAGGGCCTGGAAAGCGGTTTGCTAGTTTGGATATTGAGATGCTATCTGAACCCACACATAAATAAAAGAAAAAAGAAAAATAATTCGCCTCAGTCTGATCTCTTTAATTTTCCACCATCAACATCTAATTATGGCCTCATGTGACGAAAACAGCCCCTTATCTCATTTAGTGCTTCAATCCTAATGCTAACCACAACAGAAAAAAAAGGTGAACTACTACCGTACTTGAGAAGGGTGCGAACAAAAATGATATACTGGCATATACGGTCACGTACGAGTTGCAGAATTATTTAGACCATCTTTTAACAAAGTCAAGGGATGAGTGTGCTTTAGTAATTATCTGATCAGTATGCGAGCGGAAATTAAGCACCCTGTTGCATAATATGTTAAGGTCGCGGGTAGACCGAACAAGGGATATAAGTTGGCTGTGGACATGGTAAATTCGGGGGGGGGGGGGAAAGACTTGTTGCACTTACGTGAGAAGGTAATCGATGCGCCAGCTGGAAAAACTGTATATCTATTTGAAGGAGGGTGGAGTCATCTTGCTAAAATGGGTTCAAACCCCAGGATGGACAATTTGAACAGGATTTGTTTATGAGATATTTTATCAAAAGCTTTACTGAAATCAGTTGTTATAACGTCAACTTCTTTACCATTTTCTAAGGCTGAATGAACAGAGGACACGAATTCGGCGAGGTAAGTGGTAGTTGATTTAGCTTTCAGAACCCCGTGTTCATTAGGAAAAATAAGAGATTTGCACTGGAAGCTTGAAGCTATGTACAAAATGCTTTCGAAAGGTAAAGATGGGATCCGTTTTTTGAATACATCCGTCCGGACTTAGAAACAAGCTAAACATCATAAATCTCTTCCTCACAACAAATTCAATTGCAACCCTTACATGATGACATCAATTATTCAACCCACTATGCTCAGCAAAATAGAATATAGTACATATTTTCCTTTACGAATACTCAGCCAAATGCTGAACAAAGTTAAAACCATTTAACAATACTGCTATAAGGGAAGCACTTAGCGCATACCTGACAACACCCATTAATCATCCTTTGTTCGAAGACAAAATGCAAATGATCGAAAACCTTCGTTATCAATCTATCTTTAAAGCTTCTGTAAAATATTCAGAAAATCAAAATCAATTAGAAAGAAAAAAAATTCCATCCTGTTTGGAGTTTCACAGCACTCTGCCCGTACAACCACCACCCCACTGTCTACCTTTTCCTCATCCGTTATTTCATCATTTAGAACTAACAAAAAAGGGAATACTACTACAGAAATCTTTCGAGTAAGTTTTCTTGAACTCAAGGATAGCCTAAACGATTACTCTTTCATGTTCACAGAAGGTTAGCGAATAGAAGACCGACCACGTCAGCTTTAGTGTTACTTCTGAATATGAGGTAATCTTTCCCTTCCTGTTTTGACCCTACACTTCGATATTGACTGCCAAAATAATTGCAATCTTAAAAGCATTCCAATATACCTAAAGCTTTAACTAAAAAAATTGCCATCTTCTTCAACTCCCTATCCTGTTGTTTTGATGCAGTTACCAATATCGGTAACCAAAGTTTTACCTTTGCTTAATACCCTTGCTTATTTACTACCAGAACACTAAGATACAATCAGAGTACTGTCACTTTTCTAAAATCTTAATAAACAAATTAATTTACATATATTTAAATTTAAACACCAACAACTTAGCCGAATGACGATCCCCAAGGCAAGCTGCTCTGACTGTCCCCAGTCAGATCTAAGGTATTCTTATGATATCAATATATAAGACTACGCCAATATAATGTCGCAATTTAAGCGCATTTCAGCTAAAACATATGCCAATTCAGCCGATCATAGACTCTCGTGGTAACTAGACGTGTTTCGATTTTTCTTTGTGCACAGTAAAAGACAATTATAATACTTACGTGAAAAACCCAAGTTTGTTACTACAGGTTCAGTCCCAGCCAGAGAGACACACAAAGTAACTTTCCCCTTTTTATTTTCTTTCTCGTTACTTAAAGGAAGAAACAAAATAGTAAGAGAGGGAACTTCAACATCAGCAGCAGCAGCAGTCAAAACACGTTGTGACGAAGTAGATTGTGATGAATACCCATACAGCTCCGACGGTGTGGAAGGACGTTATACGGGAGACATGAACAGCTTTGCGTATCTCGCTGCGTCGCACTGCGAAATGCAGCCTCATGCGTGAAGTGTGGAAAGGACCACAAGTCAGAGAAATGCGCTTTAGGTAGGGATGGAGCGACGGAGAAGAGCCAGCTTTCGTGCGTTTTGTGTAAGAATTCGGGGCACACCGCAAACTATCGGGGTTGGCCTATGTTCCATTACATAAAGAGAGGTTTAACTTCTACCCGTACACATTCAAACACCAGCTCCTCAAATTACCTATGTCTAAACGACGGCAGGTAGAAGTAGTACGGTACAACAAGCAGATTTATCTTCTCAGGCTTCAGCGCCTAGAGCAACGGATGCTGCATCTGACATGATAGCCATCTTGCTCCCTATCCAAGCGCAGATGGCTCAGCTTCAACGTCAGATAACTGAACAGGCTACGCGTATAGACCAGATCTACGCGATGCTGCCAGGTCTAACGCACCTATAGTCGTAATAGGTTATTGCGTTGAATGTAATTTCAATGATAAGGATCGAACGAAGAACCGCATTGCTTAGGTTGCTCAAAGACTTAGTCCCTGATGTGCTTTTGGTTTGTGAAACTAAGCTAACCAAAAAACAAAATTAAACCCAAAAGATACAAAATAGTAAGGAGAAACCGACTCATCTCAATACAAGGAGGTGCTTTTGGGATCTTCATTAGAAGAGGATTGCGATATAAAAAAGTGTACAACCGTGTAGGGCGCAAATTACAGGTGCTTGAGGCATAATACATGGGCTGAAAAGTCCATGTGCCCGTTTCTAAGAGAGGGCACCACTTGAATTAAATCTATACTATTCTCAGTTCCTTCAAAAGATACGTGTATAAATTTGACAGCTGACGATTAGTTTTTGAGATATAGCTTTGTGAGTGAAGCAACTTTTGCTATTGTGAAAAAAATGGATTCAAAGCAATTTCGTGTGTTGATTCATCATTGCTTTTTGATGGGAAAAAATACAGCCGATGCAAAGAAATGGCTTAAAAAGTGTTACCCGGACTCTGCACCAGCCGAACGAACCATTCGCAAGTGGATTGAAAAATTTAAAAGTGGTCATACAAGCACTGAAGATGATGCACGCAGTGGACGTCCAAAAGAGGCTGTTTCAGATGAAAACATCAAAAAAGTCCACAAAATGATTGTGAATGACCGTAAAGTGAAGTTGATCGAGATAGTTGAGGCTCTGAAGATATTAAAAGAGCGTGTTGGATATATCATACACGAATATTTGGACATGCGAAAGCTCTGTTCAAAGTGGGTGCCGCGTTTGCTCACAGTCGACCAAAAACAACAACGTGTTGATGATTCATGGACAATGGATGAAACTTGGCTCCATCATTTCACACCAGAGTCAAGTTGGCAGCTAGCTGAGTAGCGAGCAGGCGACGAACCTCATCCAAAACGACCAAAAACTCAATAGTCGGCTGGCAAGGTTATGGCATCCGTATTTTGGAATAATTTTAATTGACTATCTCGAAAAGGGGCAGACTATCAACAGCGACTATTACATTGCGTTGTTGGAGCTGTTTCATCAAGATAATGCACCGTGTCACAAGTCGATGAAAACGATGGCAAAATTGCACCGTATTCTCCCGATTTGGCCCCCAGCGACTATTTCCTGTTCGCAGACCTCAAAAGAATGCTCGCCGGAAAGAGATTTAAGACCGATGAAGAAGTAATCGCCGAAACAGAAATCGAAATCGTACTACAAAACTGGCATCGAAAGATTGAAAAATCGTTTCAATCAGTGTATCGCCCTCGAAGGCAACTAATAACTAAAGTTGAATTTTGCAAAAATTTTGTGTTTTGCTATAAAACGGCACTGAGTTTTCAGCCCATGTGTTACATTGTGTACATCCCTCTCCGTAGTATAAAATGGCTGTTCATGGTTTCTGTCTGTGCACCTAGTTTATTTATATCAGAATTTGAGACACTTTCGATTCCTTAGGTTGGAATTGGAGGAAAATTACTTCATAATCGGGCAGATTTTAACGCCATGTATCGACATGGTTTAAAAGCGACGGATAATCCGTCGCACCGTTGTTCGAGTAGAACATCCAAGCAAGACAAAATTATTTATTTGGTTCTTATAACAAAATCTTGTTGATTGGCAAATGTTATGTAAATCGAAGTAATATTGGGAAGTAAATAAAGAAAAAGAAACATTTTTTTTTCTTTTTTAATATTAGTCTGTAACGCTGAGTCTCGTTGACGATGCCGTGAAAACGCCACCAATGAGTTGTCTATAGGCTGAGGACCTCTACCGAGCTAGACAATTGGCAATGGACTTGTCGATCGGATCGTAGCGACTTGCGAGAGCTAAAGAGTATTTAAGGCAGAGGGTAAGCCTCGCTGTGGGTAAATAAAAAAAGGAAAAAAAAGGCAAGAAGGATATTTGGAAAACTCTTTCTAAGGCTTTTCAGAGGCTGAGGAACTCTACCGAACTGAACAGTGGCAAAATAAAGAGTGATCATTCATTTCATGAGCTTCTCTTATATATATTTTCACGTAGCCTTAATATTTAGCTAAAAGAGCTTTTCCTTTGTTTTGCTTGAAAAGCTTTTTCTGATAAGCTTGAAGACCTTTTACTGTTTAGCTTGAAGAGCTGTTATAATGCAAGATTAAAGTGACAGCATGGAAAATACAAAAAAAACTAACATTTTTTTGACAAGTTAACTTAAATAGTGGTTCATTTTTACAGTTTATAACTATCTTAATTACTACGGCATTATAATACTTGTTTGTTTAATAAATACTCAAATACTAATAAACAAATTAGTAATAAGTTATTAGTCCAATTAATATTTAATTGGACCTACTGGGAAAATTGGATGCTGTCGCATCGAAAAAACAATTTGTTTAAGCTTTGCTCACGCAAGGATTTTTCTCACGCACACAACCACACTCACCGTAGTGAAACAAAGTGTGTGTAGCCGTCATCTCTCGCTGCGGTTATGTGCTCGCCACATGGCCCCCCCTCTAATATTTCAGTCGATCAGGTAATTTTACTCGTCGTCCTGAATGCGTCTTGATTGGCTAAACTGATTGTGTAGTCGCGGTTGATTCATTGTATTTTGGTGTTGTCGATTTTGAATGTTCTTCCACAAATGCAGGCTTCAGTCGATCGATTGAGATGTTTTTAATTTTTCCATTAATTTTTACTTGAAAGAATTTGTCACCATGCTTGATTACCTCAAACGGTCCCAACTTAGGTGCTTGAAGTGGTGTCGTGTGTGTATCAATCCGAATAAACACATGCTTTGCCGTAGTTAGCTTTGGATGGATGAATATCTTTGGCTGGTCATGATATTTTGACTCGGTTGGGCGTAGCTGGCTCATAATGCGTTTGAAATTGTTCACAAATTCCACGTCAGTCGTTTTTTCTTTAGAATCTGTGAACAATGGCCAGGCAAGATTAGCGATTTGTCTAACGTTATTTCGGCTAGAGTCGCATTAAAATCGGCTTTGATTGCTTACCGAACACCGAGCAAAATCATGGGTAATTCATCCATCCAATTTTGACTGAACTTCGCTTTGAGTAATGCTTTCAAGGAACGATGCCAACGTTTGATCATACCGTTCGATTTTGGGTTGTATGCCGTTGTGCATACATCCAACCGAAAATCAGTGCCCTTGCGATGGTATCGACGGTGAATCGCTTCTGTCCAACGCGTTGCTCTGTCGATGGTGGTGAGTAGATAAGTATGATCATATGATGTCATACGGTATGAGTGGTGATTTCGTGTGCTTGTGTGCCTTGGCTCGTTGACACGGTATGCAATGTGTGACGAACATCTTGCAATCTCTTTTCAAATTTGGCCATACATAACGCTGCTGAACCAATTTTGTCGTTGCGTTGATTCCGGGACGGCTCAAACCATGCAATTTATCTATAACTAAATTGGGAAACGAGTTAGGTACAAAAGGTCTAATAGAATTACCTGACACATCACAAATGATTTGTTTTTGTTCCGGACAATGTCATTGATTTCAACTGAAGTGTTGTTGTCTTGCTTCCCATAATGACTTCAGCAACTCGTCTGTTTTTTGTGCTTCAGCCATCTCGTTGAAATGATCTCTCTCGTTTCACTTGAATTAATTGCTTCAATCCCTGACAAGAAATCCGCGACGACGTTGTCTTTACCAGGAACGTGGATGATTATTGTGGTGAACTGACTGATGTAATGTAGTTGAGCTATTCGTCGTGCATTCACATTTTTCACTTTCAAACTTTGCGTCGTGAATGCATACAAAAGTGGTTTGTGGTCAGTGTGAATTTCTTTTCAGTATCACTAAGTTTGCGTGAGAAAAAACCTAATGGTTTTTTTTTATTCCGTCTTCGATTTGGTGCAAAACACTTTCGATCGTTGGTGTGCTTGCATTGGCTGACAAAACCCATTTTTTTGGTTTCTCAAACCAAATGCAATGAATACAAATTATGTGTTATGATTGCTGTCTTTGGTACGTCTTTTTCTTCGATAGGCACTTGATGATATGCTTTTCGTGGATCGATACGTGAAAAGATTTTTTAATTTCGATTTAAATTCGATGTAAAATCTTTTAAATTTGACACTGGATAACGATCCGGTTTCGTTATTGAATTTAATTTTCTGAAATCCTCACACGGCCTCTTTGACTTTGGTGCCATATGCAATGGAGAAGCATAATTCGATTTGGATGGACGGCACCAGAAATGACGGTTGATCATCGATTAATTCCTTAAATTCAGACAAAAGAAAACTGATTTTATTGTTAGAGTCAATGGCTGTTACCTTAGGTGCTCATGATGACACAATTTCGCCCTTTGAAGATAATCCGGTCATTGGATTAATCAATCGTTTTTGTTTTAGATCAATTAATAATCCGAATTTCTCCAAAAAATCAGCGCCGATGATTAAGTTTGTTACGTCAGCGACTGTGATATTCCACCTGTATTCGCGTCGCAGTCCCAATGAAATTGTCAGCCATCGTTTTCCATAGGTTTGAATTGGTGTGCCATTTGCAGCGTAGCAGTTTGCATATTCTTCGTCCTATTTGTTGTTTGTGTTCCGCCAGCCCTGTCTCAAACGATACGTTGCTTTCAATACAGTTTTGTCGGATCCGCAATCGATGAGAAAATTTTACTCTGAATTAGTGTCGTGGATAAATAGTCGTTTTGTTACTGGCCGGAGTATCGATGACGTCGATACTCCGCCTACTAGTTTTTTTCAAATGAACATGGTGAACGGCACTTCGTTGCCTGTGCTTTGTATTTGTATATGCACCAATATACATCGTTCTCGCTCTCTCTCTCCTTTGCACTTTTGTTTCGGACGCGGTTTCGCTGGTGGCGTGGTGTTGTATCGCAAAGAGATTTACGGTTGTCCGAAGCGAACACGTGTTTTGTCAAACGAGTCACTTGTTCTTGCAACAATTGCAACGTTTTATCCAATGAGCTCACCTGACTAATGCTGGAAATAGATAGACGATCCAAAACCTCCCACATACTGTCTGCCATTTTTGCCAAATTTTCCAATTTATCGGACGATGCTGCTAAGACTGTGCGTGTTGTGTGTGGCAACCGTTTTAACCATAATTTCTTCACAAAATCGTCTTGTACACTGCCGGCGGCAAGTGATTTAATCTTGTGTAGCGCTTGAGATGGTTTCATATCCCCCATGGGTTCATTTGAAATCAATCGTTCGAATTTCTCTGTTGCCGACTCTGAAAAAAATTGCGATTTCTTTTTTTTAATTTTTCGTAGTTACCGTTTTCGTATGGCGCCATGAACACATCTTTGACTCTCACTGCCACTGAACTTGGAAGATGCAAAACAGCGTGAAAATGATTGGTTTTGTCAGGCATAATTTGTCGCTCTGTGAAATGTGCCTCTGTTATGACAATCCACAATTCTGGATCTGCTTCAAGGAATGGGTTCAATTTCACCTCCGAAACGGCACTGATGGCATTTGCTTCTTGTGCATTGTTACTGCCTGACGAACCTTCGCGTTGTGTTTTTTCATCTGTAGTTTCAATGCAATGAATTCTGTTTGCAATTTGTTGAAATCATCATCACTGACTGGCATTTTCGCTGATTTGCGTAGACTTTCGATGTTCGTTTGAAATTGCGTCTAAATTGCCGGTGTTTGTGTGCGCTGTTACGTTTTTTTTTTTTTTTGTTGTCGGGGTCACCAATGTGGATTTGTCGCTTCCCAAAATCAACTCCAACTTTCAACGAAGATTAAAGGGTTTTGCTATTTCTTTATTATTAAAGACAAATTTAACTGGACGTACTGGGGGAATTGGATGCTGTCGCATCGATGGTTGATGAAAGACTCCCAGAAAAAACAATCTATTCAAGCTTTGCTCACGCAAGGTTTTTTCTCATACCATACACCATACCCTGGTTTTGGTTTATCTACAATTAGCCCCATTTCACTCTTTAATCGGCTTTTAATTTCATCAGAACATTTCTTAATATTAACTTTGTCCGATTCTGCTCTGAGCTGCCATTTTTTTATTTCCAAACGATGGCTTATATGAAGCAAACATTCAAAGCAGAATGTTGGCAAACCAAAACCAAGATTGTCTCTTATCATTCATTGATTTAGGGGTTGCTCCACAAATAAAACATTTTTGTGATGAGGAAGTTTCGGTTGTCGCGTTACAGACTTTCCCATCAATCAAAGTCATGAGCATTACATGTTTGACAGAAACCTGGAAATTTTCTAACTTATATGTTGTCTGCGACAAATTTTTTATTTCTTCCAAAACCTTATTTGTTTCCTCAACAGTTAATTCTCTGGTTTCTTTGGAAAAAAATAATTTATTGGACGACAATATATTGTAGAATGTTTTGCCAGATAACATGGTCATGTTCATCATGTAATTGAAGAGGAACAAATGAGAACGTAATCAAAAATTCATCAGTATCATCACTATTTGCAAATTTTAGCTTATAAGTACTATGACCGGAAACTCCATCACAACCCCACTTTCTAATAAGTATTAATTATGAGTAAGGTAGCAGATTGTCCATAACCTCGGGCTGTGCAGAGATTGAGCGATTTGCAGTTTTGTCTAAAATCGCTTGCACTTTGATTTTAGCACGTGTTTCAGTTACAGATATGTGCTACTCTACAGGAAAACAGGCAATTTTAGATTTTCTTACACTATAAAATGACGGAAATACTTTGTGCCAGCTTTTATGCTTTGTAAGTGTGACTAGTTGGTTTGCTATCAACATAATAAGCCAAAGCTTCATCATTAATCAGTACTCTTTGATTGCTGAGAACATGATCTGATTTTTTTTGGCGAATGTAATGTCTAGGTCTATTCGTAACATTTTTTATAACTTGTGCTAACTCTCTACAGCCTGATAACCGTGCTGACACCTTAGCAGCGTAAATTAATTTACTGACACTCCTAGTATTGATAAGTTCATCAATTCGTCTTCATTTTGGCTTGAAACTCGATTCAGAAAATTCCTTCATTGGTCTGCCAGAGCCTGGTAGGTGCTCAGAAGAAGAAGTTGGTAATGGCTCAATCATAGACTCCTCAAAACATATATCTGGACCCGCTTGCCACTCTGAGTGCTTCTGCAGAGACCGTTCCTTGCTTAGTTTATACTTAATCCACTTTTCATATATTTTACACGAAAATTGTGAAATTTTGACCTTGATTTCTCTCAAAGAATCTTCAGTTGCAGAGGTTAAATCCTGTCTTAAACAAATAAATTGATACAAATTTGTATCTCTTATCTTTTTTATGTTTTAGCTATTCTTCAAAAAAATTCATTTTCGAAATACATAATTGAAATAAAATACTTGTGTGGATATATTGCAGTCAATTTTTATTGTCATTGCTTAGAAGAGGAATACAACTACATATATCATATATGAATTTCACAGCAGTGACATTGGGTGACATTTCATTCTTCCTCAATTGAAAAAATAAAACAAGCTGTAATAAAGTATTACTGTATAAAAAATAGTATATTTTATAAATATATATCTAGTTTTCAATAAGTTAGGTTATGTTAACCAATGTCACTCACTCTTAGCTTTGAATTCCATTATTATTAAATAACACAACACTTTTTGAATGCAAAATTTATTGACAAATGGTAAGTTTAGTGAATGCAACTAAATGAATTGTAAATGCACATGGTCTCACAAACTTTTCTAAGTAAGTCCACATTAAAGAGAAATCAGGCAAAATAATAACTGTAACTCTCATAAAACAGATAATCTCTTTGTTGTGTGATAAGAATATTTTACAAATTACCGTTTTGTTTTTGCCCCGCTAGCGTGTTCTATTCGAACCACTGTGCGTCGATTCCAAACCATGTTTCCTCTTGTTTGACATACGGATATAACTGACAAGCTCGAACCAACATACTATAAACTGTCTACGCACGTTTGTGTATGACAGCGACCATTGCGGTCTCAGTACCGAAATAACCTTTCCTAACGAAGATGGAAGAGTTTGTTCTAAGGTATTCCTACAATTATAGTAGGGCACGTTGGACACACTTCTCTAGGGCACTCTCCAACAGGAATCTGTCAAACGAGGAGATTGACAGATACCTTAAAGAAATGGACGAGGCCATAAAACGAACTATGTACAGTACGATACCTCGATTTAAATTATAGACAAAAACATTCTGCAACGCAACCATCGACGTACTGCACCAACACAAAAGTAGACTTCTGTCGAGACTAAAAACCTTATAGAGATAGTATATATATAAGTCGTTGATTAAAAACCTCCAAATATTAATAAAATAAAATTACAGAGCATCTGTAAGTTTGTATTGGAATAATAAAATCCGGTCTGTAAATACCAGCAACTTGGATCGGCAACATATACATAAAATACTTCGGAAGAAAGATCAAAACGATCTTCCATGTCTAAAGATAGCCCGAACGACGGACAATGAACAAATACTGATAACAGGTATAGACCCGTTAGAAGCTATAGATGATGATAATTTCTTTGTAATCAAAAATCCGCAGGAGAAGGTAGATACCGTAGGAGCGATTTTCCAGGAAGTGTACAAGGCAAGGGGCCCCTGTGGATAAAAAGGACTGGCGAAAGTTTTCGATCGTGGGACAACACGGGCAGTCACTTGCTTGTCGAAATGTAGTCAGATACCTTGGGATTTGGCTAGATCAATATCTGTATTTTAATAAACATATAGATTTTGCTCCAGCCGGAGCAAAAAGTGCTTTTGTTTTATAGCAGCCAACTTGATGCAAGGGTGAAAGTAATCTGCTATATGACCCTTATCCGGCTTATATTAGTATTTAGATGTCCCGTGTGGCTTAACTTGAGAGCAAGTTTAAGTTCTAGGACTTGTCTTCGCTTGTGCAGAACACCAAAATCAGAGTACATAAAATATTATCCTAACGAGGTCTTGTACAACAGGGCGAACTTAATAAGAGTAGGCAATTTCGTCATTATAGTAAACTGACTCAAAGGCACAATGGTAGATCAATGGCCTCAAAACCTGATCTCCGGGGCTTATTACCTTAATTATTTATATCACGAGAGTATGCGCTTTAACGGCTTCATTCCGCCAGATGCGTTCCTCTATTTTGATAATAAAGGGCTTATCCAGGCCAAATTAGCCGTGCCGCAAATCTTCCGCGTTGCTCGAACAGTTGCAGGCAGGCGCCTCAACTACAACAGAAGCGTTTCCGGTTTAGTAGGGCGGTAGGGAGTCGTGATTTGAGGAATGTTACTCAGCAGTACCAAATTTTGGTGACTCAGTGAAGGAAAGGAAACGTCCACGTCGTTTCCTTCAAATTCGGGGTGACGTCATTAGCACACAAAGTCGGTATGCTTAATTCTTAAGACTTAAGATTATAAAAATGAAAAAAAAAAATAATAAATAAAAAAATATATAAAAAAAAAAGAGATGGGAAACACAAAAAAAGTACGTATTTAATCACGTAACGTATCTTAAGATAGTTTAAGTAGATTAAGTATTATTTTGTGAATAGTTTTAAGTTTTATATAATATAACCAAAATGACCTTTCGGTAAGTTTTTATTAAAACAATTTATATTTTCTTTGTCTTAAATTTATTTAAATAAAATAATGATAGAAAGTTAAATCAGTTAGGATACGTTCAAAGGCATAGTTATAAGTATTAAGGTTTAGTTTAGAGCGCCGTTATAGAGCCAGTAAGCAAAAATAACATAAATCAAGTTAATTAAGCTAGTTTTTAAGCGTTTTTTTTTTGTTTAGTTTGTAAGAATCAATAAATGAATTAAAATAAAAAATGCAAAAAAAACATATGCTTTCATCAAAAATTGGGCAAAATACTACATGGGCGTTTTTTGTCATATACTCTTATATCGCAAACTTTAGCTCTTAATCCCCCAGGTTATATTGACTGCCAACATATCTCGTTTTCTCCGCTTTAGTGTTGACACTACTATTTTCTTAAAACTAGCTCCAACACTTACTTCTTCGTCATCATCACAACTTAATATATAATTTCACTATTCTTCACCAAGTTCTTAATCATTCCGATTCAATCTACTCGTCTCTAAGTTAAATTGTTTTCATTGCTTTCAATGCCTGGATCACCTTCATTCTTCTTATCATCTTTATCTTCATCAGATTACTGCTCTCTATTCTAATTTGTTATAGCTTCGATTTCAGCATCAGTTAGTCCTTATCTCTGTGACTAATATCCTTCAAATTAATTGTATAATTAATTTTTATGTATAATGCATTATGGAACTAAGTTGCTTTTAAGCAACTATAAATATTACTTTCTTTTCTAACTAAAATTATGCATAAAATAACCTACCCTTGTACGTCAATATTTTACTCACTTAGAAGTATTTTAAAATATAACTTTTTTTTTTCATCGAACTCGCTTCGATGAGCGCATCGGCTCATGTCCGTATACTTTGTATGAAATGTACCATTGCACACAACGCCTTAGCGCACACCAATTTAGATACAGTGAAGAAGAAAAAATTCGTTTAAAGTGCGATACGAAGTCAAGATGGGTACAGTGAAGAAATAAAAAAAAAAAGATTTTTGAATGACATTCCATCCAGAAAAGAGTGACAAAATGCAAGTAATCTTGTTTTTTTTTTGTTTAACCTTAGAAATAGAATTTGTGCATTATTATTTTATTATTTATTTATTTATTTTTTTTTTTGATAAACAACGAGCTGTTAATAATACTTGTCCAAGACAAGTCGTGTCTGATTAATAAAAGAGAGGCTAGGTATAGAAACATACGATTTAAAGATGCGACTTGGGAAGAAATCGTGGTGCAAGTGAGCTTGAAGAAATTTTTTGCGTTTCCTTTCTGGTGAAATATGAAAGCAAGGTTTCAAAAGTATTCTTAGAAATCACTGCTTATTAGTACTCTTAATTACATGCACACAAATTGGACTTACCAAGAGCAATCTCAATGCGTGACCGAGCTTTGGAAATTGCCTTGTTGTATTTTATTTTTCAGTAGTAATCACATTTATTCATTGCGAAAAATTTTTTTCTGCGTTTTTTTTTTCTTGGAACTAGTGTTTATCGTTTTAAAAAATCATGTATACTGTTATGAAATTTTTGTTGTTAATTACAATAGAGAGGTTATCCCTTACATTGTGCTCAATACTTTTTTTTTTTTTTAAATAGAGGATAAGAAAGTGAATTTTCGGCATATTTAGTTTGTATTTAAAAAAAGAAAGGGTTAAAGCGACAGCGGCGCAATCGGATATTTGCAGTTTGTATGTAAATTCGGCTATAAGCGTTAAAAGGGTTGGTTTACACGCTTTGATTCAGGAAATACAGACCTTGCTTTGGACGTCCACCCACCATAGACTATAATCAAATCTTGGCTGCAGTTACCGTTGACAGGCATTTGGCGACACGGGAGATCGCTAACCGGCTTAACATTGCCTATACAACCGTTTCGCAAGGACTGAAAAGGCTTGGAACCTCCAAAAAAGTGGATGTTTGGGTTCGTTACGAACTCATTGAAAGAAACATTATGGTCTTTGTTGAGATGGAATTCGCTTGAGACTTTTACTTAGAGTAAAAGTCCTGACCTTTACTAAGAGTTGCTTCCACGCAATCAGTTCGATACTTTGAAGCAGGCAGTGGAAGAAAAACGGCCAGAGTTGGCGATGGCGAACAGGAAGGGCGTTGTTTTCCATTATGATAACGCCAGGCCACACACAGCTTTAGTGACAAAACAAAAGCTGAATTCATTTGGCTGGAAAGTTATGCAGTATCGACCGTACTCTCCAGACCTTGCGCCTTCTGACTACTTAAAAACAATTTGGACGGAAAACAAGTCAATTCCGAAGAGGATGTCAAAACGTACCTGGAAAATTTGTCTACCCTTAAGTTTGCTGACTTTTACAAAAGAGGCATTAGGTCTGTTCCCGTGAGAATTTGTAACAATTTGTAAAATACAATTTTTTACTTAAATTTGAGGAGTGAGGTTGAATTCCCCCTTAAACCTAAAATCTCGCGGAAACACGTTTTTGTAAAATGTGTTTGAAACGTCAAAAGTAACAAGTAAAAACAAAACAAAAAAAAAAAATAAATTGCAAATCAAGAAAAAGATTTTTAGATTGGCTATTATTACTGTTTTATTGATTTAATATTTATTCAGTTCTATTATATTCGGCAAACAATTCGCTTCAATATGACGCTCTTTTTTCTTTTCTTTGTCCATGTCCAAGTCTTTTGATTTATTTTTCATAAAATTGTCGCAATTCGCACAAATTTTATCTCATAAATTTGACAGTTCTTTTCAAATTTGATTTGACGTTTTCTACAATTCATGTCAAAAGAAAACTCTTGTGTAGAAATTTGTAAGAATTGGTAGAACATTGGAACTTGCACAAATGTTAAGTCCTGGAACAAAATTATTATGTCTCTTCCAGAACGTTGGAAGAAAGAAATAGACCATGATGGACAATATCTGATGGATTAAATATAAGCTTTTATACCAAAAATGTGTGTTTAACTTTAACCATAGACAAGAGAAATATATAGATGTATGTAGAATGGTAGAGCAAACCATGTTACATAAACAATTTGAAACCAGCATGAAATGCTGGTATGAAATGCCTGCAACATGAAAATCAAGGAATGTTGTATGAATCGAACAAAAATTTGTTTTTGTTAACTTCCTTTGAGTGTCTGACTTGACTGTGTGATTTGGATTTGTTGATGTACCGCCCTTGGTGCTTTAAAACGTTTTGATTTGTATCAGAAAAACTGGTTTATTTTTTAGGGGAATATGTACATACATATGTACAAATTGATTTTACCTACAATACATCCAAGGTAAAAACTATTTTTTCGCGATCATGTTACAAAATATTTGCGCGGTGAACAAATTAAATTTTTTTAGCGGGAGGACTCATAAAAAATCGATAATTTTCCAGTAAAGAGAAATTTAAATTTTAGTTTTAACTGTAAAATCAGTAAAAGTTCCTTTAAAAACGACTTACGATTGTGATAAAAATTGATATGAGATATTGTATGTTGGATATACAGTTATATCTCGCTATTTCGAATCAATTATTGCAAGGGGGTACATATTTAGATTATTGAATTATTCGGACTAATTAATGCAGGACGAAGAGGAAAAAACTAGCTGATTATTTAATCAAAACAATCATGCAATTTTAACATATGCTTCCTCTTATTGGCCATTCCTAAACAAAATTATACCAACCAATAATAACTGAATAGTACTACCTTGACTAAACATCTAGACACGTGTTTAACCACCAAGAACAAGACCCCAATGCATGCAAAATTGAACAATGAGAATGCCTACTTACGACTAAAGTATCCATTAATCAAGCGTAAAAACCAATGCATTTGTATGTTTTTTGGAGTTGGAATTCGGATTACAGGGTACATAAATTGGGGTAGGTTCGGATTGTAGAGTACACAATGAGAGATAATTAAGATTCAAACTGTGCGATGTTCGTATTAAAGGTGGTTCGGATTAGCGATACACTACATATACCGAGAATCTCCAGTGGTGTCAACCCACAGACTTGCAAGCACATTTGAGGGGTACCATTAAAGTGTTAAATATTCCGCCCCTGCACGGATACCACGGATATTAAATGTTTTTCTCAACCAAACGTCGGCCGATTGTGTATACTTTCTTTTTATACTATATGTTCATTAAATTTTCAAGTTTGTTTTGAGTTTTACCTTTTTGGACAGAGTTTTTGGCGCTTTGGCTAGTCCAAATACAATTTTCTCTTAACAACACAAGGATCATGAAAGAAAATACTTTTAACCGATCCTCACCACAAATTCGGTCTTAAAACCATTCATAACAAAACAACTCTGTTTCTTTAATGCACATGGATAATATTCGTCATTTTATGTTAATAATTTTGGGGCTATCACGATATGTTTGAAGTTTGCAAATTTCAGAAATTAAGAGTTATCGCTTAGTGTTTTATCCGTTTTAATCAATGTTTGACCACAATTTTGATAAGGTTCCTTCATGTCTTAAACAGCTTATAACAGCAGTACCCTGAGAAGTATCGAATAGACATACTTTTGACAGTCATTCAGACAGATGGCTGTTCAACTAATTCGACAAAACCTGGCGTGTCACAGTAAGAGCTTGATATTGTAGCTGCTTTATAAGTATCGACCTTCGAAATTGACTCTTTAACTGTTGTACTCACAATCGCAGACCAGTCAACATAAAGTAATTCATCAGAGTCTTTCACAATTAGCGAATTTGGATGTAAATAGTAGATTGAGTGAAATAATTTTAGCAATAATTGATTGAAACTCGAAAACATTAGGATTTCTTTGAGAACAAAATTTTCAGGGGATTTTGTTTAAGTAAAAATAAAACAAAAAAAAAAAAAAAATGACGTAGTTTGGCTTTATTCTCTACTTTTTTCTATTATAGCTGAAAAAACACTATGTGAAAATACTTGTGTTGCTAAACCTATAGCCATTTTTTTTAAATTTGTAGGACCCACATGTGTTTAGCTGATTTTTGGAAAAGCTCTTACAAGGTTTTGAGAATCAATAGCATTTAATTCCCTTAACACGCCCCAGCTGATAATATTTCCATTAGAAACACAAAAGTTAGAAGATATCAGATTTGTTCTAATGGATTTCACTAAATGAGGTACATCTGAACAGAGATAGATCTGTTTGCCTTCGTAAACAAACGAGTTATTATTGGTATTTGGAATACTACCTTGCTCTCCTTCATGTCCAAGTTTTGGAAATAAGCTTTGGTTTCTTGAGCCTTGGTCACATGTAAGTGCTCACACAGATTATCCAAGTTTTGTACAAACATCTAAGCATTTGAAAATTTGTTCTTTAAGTTCTAAAACCGGACAGGATGTCGAACTCACAACATATTTTAAAATATATTTATAATTGCAGCAGATTCCACTTATCCTGAAAACACAAATAGTTGTCTCTCTTATTGGTTTTCTTTTTCCATTACCATAGTCAACAGAGCCATCAATTTTGTCCTTAAAATTATTATATGTTATATTTTCTTCAATAGAAATTTCGTCAAAAATTAGTCTAAATATTTACTTATTCTGATCAATTTTTCTTTGTTTTTTGTTAAAATTTCTTCATGAAAACCCGTAGAGATATTTTTTATTTCCATCCACTTGTATAAAGAAGTGGAAGTCAAGAGTTTCTCTCATAAAATTATAAAGCGCATCATTTCTAAAATATAAATTTTAAGAAACCCATTTTTTCTCCTTAGAGTATGTTTTATTTTTAATTAAAAGGATCAACAGAGCCATCAATTTTGTCCTTAAAATTATTATATGTTATATTTTCTTCAATAGCAATTTCGTCAAAAATTAGTCTAAATATTTACTTATTCTGATCAATTTTTCTTTGTTTTTTGTTAAAATTTCTTCATGAAAACCCGTAGAGATATTTTTTATTTCCATCCACTTGTATAAAGAAGTGGAAGTCAAGAGTTTCTCTCATAAAATTATAAAGCGCATCATTTCTAAAATATAAATTTTAAGAAACCCATTTTTTCTCCTTAGAGTATGTTTTATTTTTAATTAAAAGGATCTTGGCAACAGCTTTTGCATTATCGTTACCGACAACGAATAAATCAATTAAATTAGCCTCAAATTTTTTGAGGCGGTCTCCTTTTCGGTTGTATTTGTCAAACTTCCTATTTTTAATGTTTTTAGTCTACGCCTTAAAGCGATTTGTTTCAAATTATTTGTTTTTCGCATTTGTTAATATACTTTTAAAAATCATGTATTTCTTGTTTTAATTTCAAAATTTCAGATTTATAGTCTTGAACGTCATTGTTTTCAAAAATGTTAGTGTAGGGTGATTCATCGTGAGGTTTGATTTTCAGTAGGCATATTTTACATGAGGATCTCGGCCTAAAAGCGTACAAAATTCAATTTAAAGCCTGGCGACTTGAATTTGCGTCATATTTTCAGTGAATGGGCTCTAAAAAAAACTATGAAAATCCGGTGTTTTATCGTGCATTTTCGTATTATCGTATAAATAGTATCTAAAGATGCTATTAGATGCTGACTTAGAAGTACCGAAACTGTCTTTGAAAACACCGGAAAGTTAGATTCCAGACAATTCACTTCACTTAGGAGTTCATGTTATTTGCAAGTTTTAGGTTAACAAAAAAGTAATTTCGGTTTTTTTTTTAGTGTGGAATAGAATTGTCTTTTTTTATACAAAGAATAATCAATTATATGTACCTGTACAGGGTGTGTTGGCACTCAAAAAAAAAAAAAAAGGGAAATATGACACCCTTTGACGATCTTTACTGTGATCGCAAATCTTCACTTAAATTTTTTTTGTCACGTAACCCTGAGTAACTCTTCTGTAAATTACGGTCCAAAATTGAAACATAACTATATTGCCTTTTTGTCGATCCATATATCCGAAAATCAATAATCACCCAACTTGAACTGACGGTACTGACAAAAAAATGTACTATGCCATTTTGGCAAGTAACTTTAAAAGATGGCGTATTTAGTCTGGATTCCAAAATGGTATGACACTTGCTAGACTAACGCTTAACGCCAAACAAATATTTTGTTAAAGAAACCCCATTCATAGTTAATTCTTTTTAATAAGTTAAAATGAGTATCAAGTGTGAGCGAGACAGATAGTGACGGATAAACACGCCATTTCGACTAGTGTCAAAATTGTACATCATGCAATACCGCAGTACGTTACGCTCCTTCGCTTATAGCGCATTCTGTATTCGTGTTGATTTCGTGCTTGCAACCATAAATTTCACATATCTCTTTGTGAGTCTCAACAGCTTTACGAAAATAAAAAAGTAAAATATGTCCAAAACGTTCGTTTTGCACTCCATGTTAAAATCGACACTGTACTAACAGGTATGTATGAACAAAATTAAGCTCGGTTGACTTCTAAAATAAGTGGTGACAGTTATCAAATGTCAGAAGAAAAAAAAAAAAAAAAACATAACAGGCATGTTCCCGCGAGAATTTGTAACAATTTTTAAAAGAGAATTCTCAGTTCCGAAATAATGCCTAAAACAGAATAGCGTGTTTGCTTCGGCTTTGCTTTGACGTTTCAGTTTCAACTATAGGAATTCAAAGCTTTCTATCACAATGTCGCTTCGAGCTTCGGATGTTTTTTTTTTAGATTAACATTTTATTACATTTTACATCGAATAACTTAACTACATACATATAAGAAATATTTTTGTGACATTGTGTACGAGTATATGTTTTTTTTTTTTTCGAAGTAAATAAAAATAGAGTTAAATGTCAAACTACTTATGTTGAAACGAAAAATTATTAGGTGGGGTGAACTTACAAGAGAAGACATGAACAATGTATAATATTATGACGACCAGAGCGGCGTATTAATAAATCTAATTTTAAATAAATGGTAAAAGAGGAATTAGCCTTATTTAATTTAAAATTAACTACTAAAAAAAAATATTAGAGAAAAAAGGTTCTATCGTATCGTAGGTACAGTAAAATTACCAATTTTTTAAAGGATTTTAGAAACATTCTGGGTAGTGCCAGTATTCTAATCGATTCCGGGAGTTTATTAAATAAACGATAACAAAAAATAGAATAAAAATTATTTTTGGCATCCGTAATCCGTAACGTGACTTCAAAGCGAAGTAAAGGTTGAAGTAGGCTGAATTTTTGCTTGCTTTCGATAGTTAATAGCCATGAAAAAAAAAAATTAAATAATGTAAACAACTATGTAATTGTGCGTATGTTGGAGGAGAAATTTTCAAAATTTGAACTGATTCATTTTTATAATTAGTATAGGCTTTTCCAATAGAGACTTGACAACTTTGAATTTAATTTGCGAACGCACTCTCACTAATCATCAAACTGCCACTGTCAATTTATTCAGTAAACTCAACATTTTCATCATTCTAAAGTACAATAACGAGCTACGTTCTCCGATTGGGTTCTGGAGAAGATGCGCCTAGATGATGAATTTCATCGCAAAATCATCTTCAGTGACGAAGCTCATTTTTGGCTCAATGGGTTTGTCAATAAGCAAAATATGCGTTATTGGTCGGGTGAACACCCACATGTGCTTCATGAATCACCACTTCATCCACAAAAAATAACTGTTTGGTGCGGTTTGCATGCCGGCGGCGTTATTGGGCCATATTTTTTCGTCGACGATAACGATCGTCACGTTACTGTGAATGGTCAGCGTTATCACGCCATGATCACGCCATGATCACCGATTATTTTTGGCCCGAATTGGAAGATATGGACTTGGACGACATGTGGTTTCAACAGGATGGTGTCACAAGCCACACAGCACACGCTACAATCGATTTATTGAAGAGTAAGTATGGTGAGTGTGTTATCTCAAGACATGGGCCAGTCGATTGGCCGCCTCGTTCGTGCGATTTAACGCCGCTTGACTATTTTATGTGGGGCTACGTTAAGTCATTGGTTTATGCCAACACGCCGACGACGTTGGAAGAGCTCAGAGCCAACATTGAACGCGAAATAGCGGCCGTTTCGGCCGAAATGTGTTGCCGAGTCGTTGAAAATTGGGTCCAACGAATCGATCGCTGCAAACGTGCCCGCGGTGGCCAAATGAACGAAGTCGAGTTCCATTCATAAATGTTTTGATTGTACTTCAAGCCAATAATAAAGTTTTTGAATATCTCAAATGGTTTGCCTTTTATTTAAAAAAAAAAGTTGTCAAGTCGTTACTAGAAAATCATATAATTTATTTTATCAGGAAATGTAAGTATAAATTCAGCGCATTTTATTCAGGCAAAAGTGTCACAAAACAAATAAATGTGCTGAAATAAATATTCACAAGTTTTTTTTTTATTTATTTCAGCACCATTTATTTGTTTTGGAACTATTAGTCTAAATAAAATGGGCTTTTACTCCAAGTTCCGTTGATCGTAGGTAAAATAATAATGATCGTACATAAATTATAGAGAATAGGATGAAGATAAAAGTTTTAGTAAGGAAAAAAAAATTATAAGTGAAGATTTTAGGAAAAATGCATTTTGTGGGAAGAATTTAAGCATCGATTTTTTGTAATCTTGGCTTTTTTTTAAAAGCATTAGCTTTTTTAAAATACACTAATTCAATTGGCTTTCTAAAATGTACATAATCCTTCCTGTAGCTGTAGCCGTTCAAAATCTACTCTATTTTAGGTAAATACACATGAAATCACTCAACAGCCTGTAACTTGAAAGGGGGTGAAAATAGACCCCCTTCCCCTACGGCTTTTTGTTCGCCAGAACTTCAAGAATCTCCAATTACCGGATTGTTCTCCTTAACGCCTATTTAACAGAAAATGTAATTTGGTCGTCTTTCATCTTTTCGAAGTTAAGTACATATATTCCTTCCTCATCTCTTCGCAAATTCAGTTCAGGAACCCACCAACGACTTTTAGTTTGGACTTCTATCTGCACAAATACAATTCCGTATATTTTTGAATTCATGCTTTCAATTTTAACAAAAAAAAAAAAAAAACACAAACAAATTTGACTTTAAGGGTTTAGGCCACTCTAGAATTTTCAAAAAATCCCTTAGGACCTCAAAAATGATATCCCAAAAGATTATAGCCGGCAAATATCTCGAAGTACTTGTTTTTCAAAGTATAGTACAAGTCCGCCAGGAATGACTTTCTATAGCTTACAATTGTAAACGCGTTTATCTCAAAAATGCGTCTTCAAGTTGGCCGCACACATAACTTGAACAATTTTCAACCAATTCACTTCAATAATTGTATCTTTAAGAATATATTGTCTAAATAAATATATATATATTTTTTAATATGGCATAGTTCATTTGTTATTAAAAATTTTCTTTAAATTTTTTTTTGCGCCATTCGGCCAAAAATCAATATATCAAAAAATCCTAAGTACCTCTCTAGCTGTTTTTTTTTTTTTATAATCCCGTGCGCGTGCGCGCACCAAGGGATATGAATAACCTTTTACTGATTTTCTCCAGGGCGCGGGCCGGTGGTGTAGTAGTTTGAAACTCAGGTGTATTAGGTTTCGATATTTTTCCCAGAGGTGGTTGTCAAACTGGACGGGACGAGCAAGTGCATCCTCAACCAGTGGGTCTCAGTACGTGCTAGTTGTTAGTTCGTTACATTAAGCCCAGCCAGCAACTACTCCAACATCGGTGTTATGCCTTCACGTCAGAGTTGACGCCGACGGGATTCTCATATAACTACATGCAAATTCTACGAAAAGACTTTCAGAGAATTGCCTCGCACGGGATTCGAACCCGCGACCCTCTGCTTGAGGAGTGTATGCATATACCATTACACCACGGCCACCCGTACAGTAAAAAAAATAGTAATTTAGCCGTTAGTTTTATCGCGAATAAAACAAACACAATCCTTTAAAAGAAATAATTTACGCTCTTTATTAGGTTGCTTATAGGTGTCTGATTTACGACTAATCTCCTACCTACCGGCAGACTCTTTTCCCAGTGTGGCCACTTTACAATCACTAGTTAATGTTGCCACTTTATATTTTCTTACATTCTTATCAGTTTCTCTCCTATGGCTTGCTACAACTCGACCATCCTGACTTATAATCGTCCCGATTTCCCCCTTTGTCCTATTACAATTACGTGATTCGTTTGCTACAGTTTGTAACCATGGTTTGATGTTGGCTGCTTCCTTCATATGGGATCTGGCTTACTTGAAATCCTTCTACATCCTTCACTATGTACCGATCATTTGGCAAAATCTTTTCAATTTTATACGGTCCCTTAAACTTAAGGGCTATCTTCTTACTAGCACCTGGGGTTCCGATAAAGTTCTTTACCATTACATAATCTCCTTTCCCATATGCCTTATGCGTTATGTAGTGGTCCTTTCGTGACTTATTATATTCCTGACACTTAATCATCTTATTAGCAACTCTCGTTCGTATTTTCTCTAAATCTCTCATTTTCCTCCTCGTAATGCTAATTTAAACTCTCCTTCAGAAAATCAATAACTTCGCCTTTTTGACTTACTTCGAACAGCAATTCACTCGGTGTCGTGCCTATACTTCGGTGTATTGTGTTATTCATATCGAATTCTATCCTTGGTAGTATCCCGTCTAGAGAATTTTCGTATCCTGCGTCTGTCAGTTTTGCTATATTGGGCGCCGGACTTCTTTCCACTTGTCCGTTGGCCTGTGGGGAAGCCGTCGCAATCTTTATGTGATGTACATTCTTATCCTCCAAGAAACTTCCGAAATCCTTTGAAGTAAACGCACTTCCTCTGTCTGACACCTGGGCTATACGAATTAAAATAAGATCTAAGGCAGCTTATTACTTCACTTGTGTTGGTTGTCCTAACGGCAAAAAGTCTGACGTACTTAGTAAACGCGTCCACTACTAGGAACACATACTTCTTTTTCGCCCGTTTGAGTGACACTGTGTCAAAGTGATCTACATGTATTATCTGGAAGGGAATATTTCCTTTTGGTATGTTGTGCAAGTAGCCTTCGTGCTTTCCAAACTTAGGTGAAAATGCGATACACTTTAAGCAATTCGCTATGTGCGACTTGATTTTACTTTTCATCTGAGGAAACCAATATGTTTTCAGAACCGCGTCTAAGACTTTGTTACAACCCACATGACCCATCTCGTCATGGTATACATGCAAAATCTTACTTTACATCCCTATAGGGACGTAAAACACTATTCTTTTCCTCACTTTCCTATACACTAGTCCGTTACGCATCTCATATAGACTACTCTCTTTTTCTTCCAATTGTTTCCGTATCTCTTTAATTTTCCTATCCTTGTGCTGGCAAATAGATAAATTTTGTTCACGCGTATTTTCTTCTAGCACCAGAATGTTTGAGACTCGACTGAGAGCGTCTACGTGCCACATTCTGTCCCCGCCACGATGTTCTAGAGTGTAGTCGTAGTTTTGGAGCTCCAGTGCCCATCTGGCTATTCTGGGGTTTACCTCTGTTTTGTTAAGTGTCAATGTTAGTGAGTTACAGCCTGTCTCAATCTTGAATTTAATGCTGTGTAAATATATTCTGAACCTTTGCAGCGCATAAATATTTGCCAATGTTTCTAGTGCGAAGCTGTGATACTTCGAATTACATTCTGTCGCTCTTTTGGAAAAATAAAACACCGCATGGAACCTCCCATCCGCCTTCTTCTGCATCAATATGGCCCCAAGTCCGGTGGAGCTCGCGTCGCAATTGAGCTCCGTCTCATCCCGATGACAGTAAATTGCCAGAATAGGTGCCATCAGTAGTCTTCCTTTTAGTTCTTCGAAGCATTGCATCTCTTCACTGTCAAATTTAAAAATGGTATCCTTCTTTAAAATTATATATAATGGCTGGGCTAACACTGAAAATCCTTTAACAAATCTTCTGAAGTAGGAACATAGTCCTAGAAAACTATGTACAGCCCTTACATTCTGTGGCACAGGGAAATTCTTTATCGATTCGATGCCCTTTTCATTTGGCTGGATACCCTCCTTGGATACGGTGTATCCTAAATACTGGACCTTAGCTTCCACAAACCGACACTTGTCCAAACGTAACTCCAACTTGTTCTTCACTAACCCATCGAAAACTTCATTCAGTATCTCTAAATGTTCTTCTACCGTCTTAGTCGTTATCATTACATCATCTATGTAGATTTTGACTTTCTTTTCTTTAATCAAATCTTCAAAAACATTTGAAATATAACGTTGGAATTCCAATGGAGCATTCTTTAGTCCAAATGGCATCCTGAGCCACTCTTACTGTCCCATTGATGTCACAAAGGATGTATATTTAATCGATTCGTCACTCATTCGTATGTGGTAAAAAGCGCTCTTCAGATCTAATAATGTGTACACTCGTTTATCTAAACACTCGTCAAGTTAAGATAATTTTATTTAAGTTCCTGAAGTCCACGCAAAGTTGCAAATCGCCTGTTTTCTTTTTTACTAATACTATAGGCGACGCGTATTCTGATCTGCTTGGCCTGATTATTCCTTCCCGTAGCAACTCGTCTACGATAGATTGTACTTGTTCCTTTTCGGTATATAAGAGTTTCTTCCGGTAGCAATAAAACGGTTTTGTATCGTTCAACCTTAGCTTCATTTCGTATTTCATCTCGGGTTCTTCGGGACGCTTACAATACAAGTATTTCTTATTGAACATTCATTTGAACTTTTCTTTTGTCTCCCAATCTAGACTACAATTTTTTAATAGCTCTACTTCCATTTCTACATCTATCTTTAGTAACTCCTGAAAATGTTCTGTGCTTACCTCACTCGTTTGTTTCTCTAATGCTGCGGTAGTTAATCTTAGCTTCGACTTTCTCATGAAATCCCTACCTAGAATTAGGGGAAATGTCATTGTACCATCCCGTACCACTAGTAGATCGAGTTCAACCTTTCCTTCTTTCAATAAAATTTGACAACACACTTTACCTAGTATTCTTAACGGACTTTTATTTATTCCCTGAAACTTTACATTTTCTTCATATGAATTAATAACTGCTGTTGGAACTTATCCCTGCCTGACTATGCTGATCGAGCTGTCGGTATGTAGTAGTGAATCTAATATTTTATAATGTAAATTTCTATGTGTAAATATACAACTAAATAATCTTACGGATTCATCTGCTTCGTCTTCTTGGTGTACGTTGTATATCGGTTTCCTGCTAGGCTACTTCCGCTCTGGACAGTCTGCTGCTAAACAAACGTGACAAGCGCCCTTCTCTCGTTTTTCCTTCCTACACTCGTTTGCCATGTGCCCAACACAATTGCAATTGTAGCACCTGATTTGGTTCCTTGCTGTATCACTCCTTCGCTCTCGTTGGACGGCTTCCGTTGTTTTATTTTTGAAAAGGCTTGGAGTAGTTGTGCCTTTGTAGAATAGCATTGGATGAGTGCCTGTAGTCGTAGCGATTCATCCGTTATGCCTTGTACCACATATTCAACTAGCTCATCTTCGTCGATTTGAAAGCAATTTGAAAGGATGATCTTGTCATTAAAGTAGTCCGTAAAACTCTCATTCGTTTGCCACTTCCTGTCTTCGAATTTCCGTCGCAATACCCTTTTATTTTCCTTCATCTGCAGCACCAATTCGTCCACTCCTTCGATCAAAAAATTCGGCTTTGAGTGCATCCACTCCAATGCCATTTTTGTCAACATAAGTGTCCGCATCATGTTCTCGTCCGGTTTGTATACATCCTGAATACTTTTCAGTTGAGCTAGCCATACATCCAGATTTGTGCTGCTGTCATATTCTGGCAACATGCGGATCAGATGTTGTTGCATCTATTTGACTTTCGCTCGTTTGTGTGTTTGCGTTTATCTCACTCTCATTTGGTTGTGGCAGGTCATTTCTGCACTCCTTCGTGTGTGTGTGTGTCAGCACTCTTTTGTGTTGTTTCGCTCATTCGCGCCATTCTTCGCAGCCACTCATTTTCTTTTGCCAGTAGTTATTTTTCTCTCTTTAGTAATTCTTTTTTTTTTCATAAAACCGTTTCTTCCTGGCTGAGCATGCTGCAACCTGAGTCAACCGTTGCGCCTTCTTCGATGTTACCGCTCGTTGGTGCTTCGCCGCGTTGCTCGAATGGCACATCGTTTAAACGCATCACAAGCATCATTTTTGGCGCCGGCTGTGGAAAACCCAAGACGTAGTAGCCACGGCAATCGAATGCTTCATTTTGTTCTCTCATGTTGGTTTTTTTTTTCACACTCTTTTGTATTTACTTTTTCTGATTTTTAGCCGTTAGTCTTATCGCGAATAAAACAAACACAATCCTTTACAAAAAATAATTTACACTCTTTATTTGGTTGCTTATAGGCGTCAGTATTCTACAGTGTTTGACTTACGACTGATCTCCTACCTACCGGCAGACTCTTTTCCACTTTACAATCACTAGTTAGTGTTGCCACTTTATATTTCTTACATTCTTATCAGTTTCTCTCCTATGGCTTGCTACAGTAACAACATAATTCAAAATTTACAGGAAAATCAACACATCCAATCCGGTGAATCGTCGCACAGTGGCTCATTTAGGCAAAAGTGCTTGGATAATTCAAATTTCATGTGGGTCTATAATACAAATTATATAATTATAAATTCACCGGATTAATAAACATTTGGAGCTCCGGTAATCAAAGAAATTATTTCTTTTGGATCAGTTGTTTCGCTTATAGAGCCAGTCAAAGTTGAGAAATGTTTAAGGTCACCTAAAAATAGATTTAAAAAAATTTTTTTTAGGTTTGAGGGTAAAAATTAGGCAAAGTGTCTCAAAAAATCATTTCTTTTCCATGTGAAACCAAAATTGGAAACAGTTTTTTTTTTTATTTTTTTTTAAAACTATTTAATTTAATGGTTCTTGAAACACTATTTCGGTGCACGTTTTAGACTATACTTTTAGTTAAAAAAAATCTGGAAGAGCCTAACCTAAACTCAACAGAAAATTATAAATTTCGATATGTTTGTAAATATGTATATACGTGAAAACTCAGGTGTTTATTACTCATTACAGGAAAAACGAAATTTTGGGTTTGGGCTTTATACAGCGCTGTATAAAAATAGGAACCGTTTTTTGAAATGGTCGGTTAAAGTTAATGAATCGAGCAAACGGTTGTATTAGAAAATATTTGCTACTCGTAAAAAGTAATAAAAGACATTCCATACTGTTGTATGAAATCAATTTAAATTTTTTGTTAACGTCACGAATAAAGAGGATGATTACCAACTGTCCGATGAAAATTTGTCAAGCGAAAAACTGTCCAAAATTGAAAATAAAATTGTCATCAATTTATGAGCATCTTCAACAAAAATGATCAAAAAAGAATTTCAAAAAGAACAAGGAATGGTTGGAAAATTGTCTCCATATCTATATTTAAAGAACAGAAGTAACGTGTGATTAACAAAGTACATCAATGTCATCAAGAGGAATGCCAAGAAAATCAATAACTTAGTGGTTGACGTTCGCCAAAAAACGAAAACTATAATAATAAATGCTACCGATGATATAACCATTGAATAACTTTTTAATGCTTGAGCAACAAAGTATAATAAGGATCATGAAAAGATGATAGCTATAGTAACAAAGGCAGCCTCTGCGGCAAGTCCAATGTGAGTCAAAAGAATAAAAGAAAGCATTTCTACTCCGAAAAGGGATACTATCAAATATAAGGCTTTATTTATGGATTTGGGTCTGCCAAAAGAAAAATATAGGATTTTGAGAAGTTCCCTGAGAAAATACAACGTAGATGTTCTTCCAAAAATGTTTACGGCCTCAGTTGTTTCACTGAGGATTATCATTTCAAAAAGTTAACATCATCAGTTAATATTTTGCCGACCTATAATGTTTCAATATTGCAAAAGAACGCAAAAAACTTCAACAATGATGAACATATCTACGAATATAGAATTTCTCCATTTAATGCAAAAAATAGTTGCATGCAATTTATTTCAAAACTTGCATATACACTTCGACAAGAGGGAGAGGATATTGATGAATCTATTCATCTATTCAAAAGTATTTTCTAGGTGAGATTGAGCTCGATGGTCGGTAGATCAAAACATGTATTTAAAAATAGCAATGATGGAAATACTTCGAGCAGATTTTTTTGAAAATCAGAGGTAAAAGCTCGTATTACTGGGGTTAATAGGGAGGATATAACGAATCTCAAAGTAATACTTAATGTTTTAAATTGCTAGGATAAGGCTAACGCTGTCAAGTTTGGGGAGAATTCTAAGAAAACAGCAGAGTTATTATACCAGAAATATACCGAAAAACAACTTACACCTACTCTTCATAAAATGTTATTGAATATCAATCGTTATCACTTAGAGAAATGTCAAAAGAAGCTCAATCATACAAAAAATAAATAAATAAATAAATAAATAAATAAATAAATAAATAAATAAATAAATAAATAAATAAATAAATAAATAAATAAAAAAAAAATAAATAAATAAATAAATAAATAAATAAATAAATAAATAAATAAATAAATAAATAAATAAATAAATAAATAACGAAATAAATAAAAAAACAATGTTTCAAGGAAACGGCAGAATGAAGAATTTTTCAACATGCTTGCAATCAAAACCCACTCATTTCTTCGTTAAGGCATTTCAAAACTGAAAAAGATTACAAAGAGCAAAATACTCTCCAGAAATGATAAATTTATTGGACATTACCCCAGATGTTGACGAAAGCTTCCAAGAAACCTGATTTTTTCAATATAAATTTTTGGTCTATTTCGTCACTGTTTGACTTGAAATTATTGAAATCAGGTACCCTGAAGTATCTTTTGATACATACGAAAAAAACATTTATTCTGTTCTTTTACAGCTTTTAAATTATATTAGCTTTAAGTTATTGTTATTACTTCAATCATGGACTTTTGAATGTTTTTTAAGTAAAATATTATGTTTATTTTATGTGGTGGGAAAGTCCTATTTCAGCCTATTAAACATTTTTCTTAAACTTCACAAATTTCATAGCCCTGGTAATTTCCTTTAAGCAAAAAAAGTTATCACGATATCTTCATTCGTTTAGGAGCTACGATTTTTGCAAGCAAAAAAATCAAAGTGAGCCACTGTGCGACGCACACGTGGGCGGCATATATGGCGGTCGGACCCGCAACTCAAATTATCACAGAAAATATTCATACGCAAAACATACGGGTATTAAAAACTACTTTTGAGTGAACATAATATTTTTATTTTTTGTTTCAGCATATTCAACACATCAGAATCAAAGTGTTTTTTTTTTACATAATTAGGTAATTTACGGTTAAGGCCTAGAATTGGATTAGAGGAAATAAATAAATTTTAAATAATTACAATAATTCATAATTATATCAGCTAGGTTGTCAGTTCTTGATGTCTTCCTTGCAAAATTTTCTCGATAGGACTTAAAGTCTTTATTTCGGGCTTCTTGAGCTTCCTCACTCAGTATTCCTATAGGCAGTAATGAAAGATTAACAATTTCAGCGCTGGAATTTATAGTTTGTGAAGTGTTGGTGTTATAGGCATCCAAGGCTATCGACCAACATACAGCTGAGCCGTTTCTAAACAATATTAGTGAAATTTCTCTATATTAATTTGAAAACCACTCAAAATAGTCTGTAATATTATATAAATACGTCTTATAAGTTCTTCGTCAATATTGTAATGCTGAAAGAAACTTTATAATTTTGGATAAATTAACGCGCCACATTCCCATCGTTTGAATTTCCAAAGCCAGGTTTTAGCTTGTCAACGATAAGAGACAACTTATTTTTAAATTTTGCTTGAATATTTTTCTTTGTTTCGTCTATCGCTTCCTTATTTGTTTTAGATACCTTATGCGCCACTCACAAACGGGTAATTTGTAACTTAGGTGTAAAAGCGATTCAAACGATCGGATCCATGCATGTAATGCAGAAATGCCAAAAGAGATATATTCAGATTTTTAGGTCTGTTCTTAATCGAATCAAGATCATTAAATTGTTTGGATGTAACATCGCATAAGTAACACCGCATTGTAGATTTTGTGTCCGAAAGAGAGTTACACGACTTGCCATCTACCATTGTAAATAAAGTATGATGTTCAATTAAGAACCTTTTACCTTCTGAATTTCACTAGTGTAGAAACCAAATCTCTGATTTGTTTATCCATATATTCTTTTTTAGACTTCACTAATTCTTCTGTTTCTTTGTGATAATCAAGGCTTATAGGTCTACAGAATCTAGGCGATGCAGGTCGCATTTTCGCTACCCCTTATTGCACGAGTATAAAGTAAAACTGCAATAATCTTTAAGCCAGGAATTCTCGTTAATCAGAAAATTTTTCTTTTTGTCTATTATGCCTGAGCCACTTTCTCTTTAGCTGATTTTTAAAATTACGTAACTTTTTGATAATATATGATGGTTTTCCGAAGGACAGTTTGTTTTATTTGCAACGAAATTAATCAAATCTTTAAAATTTGTTTCAAATGGTTTATTACTACTATTACTAAATTCGTCAAATATAATTTTTCTTTTTATTTTTAATTTGGGACACAAATCGTAAAAAAATTGAACTTCTTAGATTCACTCATAACAAAAAAAAAAAAAAAAATAAAAATATTATTTCGATTTGGCGCAACGGGCTTTCACTTTCGACTTCAGATTAATATAATATATGGTTCAGGCTACCTAAATTTACCTACTGTAAATTCAGTTCCAAAAGCCTGTTGCGCTTTTTTGATACTTAGCCATAAATAATTACTATCACCTTCTTCAGAAAACGGTCATAATCTCCAACTTTATTCAATATTTGGTTAAATGAAAATAGTTTTTAAATAGGGCTTATCTGGATCTACACTCGATATGACATTGTTTTGATATAAACACTACAGACAAATTTAAAAAAACGATACTGATTGCGTTCAATTAACAAGAAAAATGCAACAAACTGATAACAGAGCACACTTCAACTATGTCAATACGGTAAATGACTAACTGCTCATTCATCTAAGCATTCCATTGTGGAAATACTTATCCTACATACATTAATAAAAATTAGGACTAACTACCTTCATTTAATTATTTGAGTTTCGGGTACGACTGCCATATATGCCGCCCCTGTGTGCGACGGTTGATAATTTTCCTTCCCGATATCAGTAATGTATACGAAAAGGTGATCAATAAAACCTGATTTAGTAGATTAAGGGCAAAATATAGGTTCAAATTTTTCTCTTAATATTGCGGTTTCAAATGAACAACAATTTCAATATTTTTTGTAACCAAATATTTTAATCGTTTTGTTTTTCAGGAAAAAGTAAAAAAAGGAAACACAAATAAAAAGCTGGAACTAATAGAAAAAAGGGCGGCAGCGAAGAAAGAAAAAAACCAAAAATTAGTTCAATACAAGAAAAGGCGATTAGAAAAGGTTAAGGTGATTAGTAAAAAGACATCAAGAGGACAGCCGCTAATGAAAAATCGAATAGAATATTTACTTAAACAAATAGAAGAAATGAAAGGAAAGTAACTTTTTTTTACTGTCCTTATAGATTTTTAGAAATAATACTGTAAATAATATGAATAATAAATAATTTAATCAAAGTAACTTGATTGAACTAGAAAATAATTTTTTGTTTTTTGTTTGCTTCTTATACGGACTTAAGAACTTTTACTTAGCTTTGATAATTAAATTAATAAAACCTTTTAATATGACTCAAAATTTCCTGTACATGTACGAATTTGTTGTCGACGATCTTCTCATAACAAGACCTAATATATGCGCACCAGAAGAGTACCCAACATGCTGCGAATTAACGTTTCGCTCACATATGTATGTTTCCATTTGCGACGAGGAATTTGGAGGCTGCATAAGTGGAAACAAAAGTGGAAAATGTTGTCTATTTTCTCTTGAGACTCCGATAAAAAAGCATGATCGATTGCATCTACACGTTTTTAAGAAGAAGACGGACAATTGTAAGTTTCTTCTTGGAGCAACACAGATTCCTGTAAACAAAATCTTCGAAAAGGTAACAAATGATTTCCTTGCAAAAAACCCCGACTGGGACGCACATGTTAAAGAAAAAGACAATAATATTAAGGCATCAACTTCCAAGAAGAACAATGAGAAGGTGGTCATTGATAACTGTGGTGCGGATACATCGACTTCTCGTAAGGAAGAACTTTCTCCCACGTATGAGTTAAGCAAAAAACTTTTGGCTTTATCGAATATATCCGGATTACAGACCGGAAATATTGTTTTAATTATGCGATTAACATGTATGGGACCGACAATTGTTTCTCCATTCTCATTAAGAGGTGAGGATGTTCCTCCTGTAAACCCCAGACTCTCAGTGCCTTGTAAAAAAAATGAGTTTCAAAATGCAGTAACTTGTCAACGCTTTTTCAGCTCAAATTTTGAAAAAGGGTATCCTAGTGGTAGTCGTGAGAATTATGATCGGGGTAAGTACGGTTTTCAGTTCTTTTTATTTTCATGTGATTAATTTCATAGTTACGGCTTCTCGGAATGCTTTAACATGGTTAGATTTTTTCTGATTTCAATTAAAGTTTTTTCCTTATTGATTTCTTAACATGGTAATTTTTGCAAATGCGCGTGCTTGTACTACTACCGTTTTATCTGTGGAGCACTACATTGTATGAGTTTTGTTTTTCGAATTGAATGATAGCTTTTTTCAGTGGCAGCCCATTTTACAGTTGAAACTTGATTTGTGGTTAGTTTGGTTATCAGCATAAACATCAGACCACCGCTTAAAAACTCAGACCAACTGTACGCTACATCCATTTTACAATCGACAAAATCGTGAATCTGAATAAGTATGCTAATTCAAATAAGCATAGATCGTTTTTGTATCATGCATATTCTAATTGATAGTACGCATCAGCGAACTGAAGAGCTTTTGCTTCATCTTCTTTTTCACAAGAAAAATTGCAAAAGGAATAGACCTATGAATTGATCTTTAAGATCATGTGATTTAGAAAAAAAAATTTTTTAGGGATATGCAAAATCTTTAGTTAACGTCGATAAACCAGAAACGTTGAACAATATACTGCTCCAGGTTTTCCAAAAAGCGGTCGAAAATTAGACTTTATAATATCATATTTAACCAATGATATAAAATTATTTCCCGAGTATCTTTCATGATCACCAATACGATTATTTAAAAGTTTTATACCTCTTTAAAAAAAAAACCTTAATATACAAAAAAATCACATTATTATGAACAATTTTCAATTAATTTTTTAATCCTAATACTAAAAAATGAAAAATCATAATTATTTCATATTTCTAACGATGTTTTAATGTCTTATTTCGTGCTTTATGTTTATTAGTTAAAGAAAGAGAATGTAAACTTAATAATTTGAAGCAATTGAGCAAAGAATGTGAGAATTGTAGTCGCAGTAACAGTTCACCAAGAGGTTGCCCTTGCCCGTCTTGTGACGAAGAATGTCAAAAAGGTTAGTAAAAATGTTCATACAATTGATTTAAGAACATTCCCTTAAAATTCGAAATTGTGCTAATAACCTATCTGCGGTTTATATCAACTAACCATGTAAAAACTTGATAAAGTGATAAAAACGAAACTTAAAAGCTTTAACAATAAGGGCTAATTGTTTATTCAATGAAATTATTCGTACTTGACACTAAAGTACAATTTATTTATACCTAGTATGTTTTCCGTTTTAACTCAATGAACCTAAAAATGTTTTCTTATTGTAAATGTAATTCTTCAAGTAGAACGTTTTTGGTTTAACATATAAGTGTGCACCATCTCGAATGCTTATTTTTTTTGATACTTATTAGGTTTAAATTCAAAGTAATATTTTGTTTATCTTAAATTTATAAAAAAAAGAGCTTTAAAAAACTGTGCATTGAAGATGTAATTTACATGAAATGAAATACAAACTAACACGATCAACAAGTGCCGCCAATGTTTGTAAGCAGCTCAAAGTTTTTTAAGTATTAAAGTGGTTATAAAGAGTGATTCATCGTGAGGTTTGATTTATAATGTAAAATAAAATACATAAATTTGAAATTGAACTTAAAACTTTTATTATCGGTTAAAAGAACAATTCATGGCATTTACTTTTTGAAAATGATATCATATAAATGTTGGCCACGACTACGTCTGAGGTGGTCCATTCGGAAGGTCCTATTTTAGGCGACTCGTTCGAGCATAGCGACTGGTATCTCACGGATAACACGGGTAATGTTGACTTCCAAAGCGTCAATCGTAGCTGGCTTATTCCTGAAGACCTGAGACTTTACATATTCCCAGAGAAAAAAGTCCAAACGTGTGATATCGCACGATCTAGGCGGCCAATTTACCGTAGCAAAACGTGAAATTAAGTGCTTACCAAAATGATTTCTCAACAAGTCCATTGTTTCACGCACTGTATGACTCGTAGCGCCGTCTTGCTGAAACCAGAGCTCACCGAGACCATGTGCTTGAATTTAAGGAAGCACATAGTCCGTTAACATGACGCGATAACGGTTACCATTGATGGTAACATTCTGATATGCCTCATTTTTGAAGAAATATGGAACAATGATTCCACCAGCCCATAAACCACACCATACCTTTGTTTTTAGTGGATGAAATGGTAGCTTTGGTACTCTTCGGGTTGCTCATCAGCCCAAATCTGGCAATTTTGTTTATTAACGTATACATTGATCCAGAAATGGGCTTCATCACTGAACAAAATTTTACGATAAAACACCGGATTTTCATAGTTTCTCCAGAGTCCATTCACTGAAAATATGACGCAAATTCAAGTCGCCGATTTTCGAATCGCACGAAAAAAAATATCTCACAGAACGCCGATTTTCGTAATACAGCTGAACAATTTGGAGACGCTATTGTGTGTTGTGACTTGCCAAACGATACTGAACAAAAATGACAAAGCAGTTTGATAGCAGTCACGTGTGATCTGTCAAAAAAGCCTATTGAAAATCAAACCTCAAGATGAATCACCCTATACTTTTTTTTCTTAAATCTTTTATTTTAACCTGAGCACCATTTTTTCGAGTCATCTGGATTAGTCCTTGGTGTAGCTATGGGTGAAATAAGTTAACCGCACTGAAGTCTAACGTTGAGAATTCGTTAATATTTTTATATTTATTTAAACAATTTTACCTAAAATAGCATGATTGATAAGTAGGGTAGCAAATTACAAACTTGCCTTTTGAAATTGCTTTTTGTAATGATTAAAATTGCCTTACAAGTAGATAACATTTTTCAATTCGTTGCATGTTCTAATAGCAAAATTAAAAGCCGTCCACAAATTAAGATATCTCGTGAAAAAGTATCAAACAAATGAAAAAATATAATTTGAATTTGAAAATACAAATTAAGGGTTTGTTCTTTTATATATATATGGTAAACATGGAAACATTGCTTATGGTTTTGTTTTTTCAGATGAAAACGACAAAGAGGAAAAGATTTCGCAAAATATTGATAAACTTTTTACCATAAGCCCTTCCAAACCGGAATTTGGAGCTCAAAAATATGATGAGTTTGAAGTCAATTTAAATGGAAGTGGTCTTACAATACGTGTTCTTAAAGATAACCATAATGTTGAGGATGTATGCAATAGCAATAATTTACATGAGTCTCCTTCCTTATTTAAAATGACTACAAAAAATTCTATAAAAAGCCATATAAAAGGAGAAACTACGAACTCTATTAAAAACCAACCAGTATATTGTGGCAAAATAAAATATTCCGAAAATGATTTAAGCTGCGGGGATAATTTAAAAATTCCTCTTTTTAATAAATTTCCTTTTAAAAAGGGGTTGAACGAGTACCGCAAAGCATCAGATGAGACACGAAATTGTTGTTTTCAAGTGCAGCCGCATGATATTGACGGTACACTAAGTGCCATAAATGCTACCACTAAGAAAAAAGGGATAGAGGTTAGTTGTTAGTTCACTTATACGTGCATACATACATTATATAAACGATTTAGGTATTGTGCTATTCAAAACAGTTGGCCAGTCTACTACGTAGGTCTCTTAACCCTCTAACAGGCAAAGTTAAAATAATGACGGAAAGTAAAGCAGAATTTTTGTTTAAGTGAGATTTTGGTCTAAGAAGTATGAATTTAGTGATAAGGTAAAAAAAAAATTAATTTAGCTTTGAGATAAACAAATTGATAGGAGGCCTCAGGGCAGCCTTACCCATTAAGCCAAAAAAAGTGAGACAGATGTATGTGTATTTGTTGGGAAAAATTATGTTTTGTTCATTGAAAAAAAAAGCACATAAGATTATTTTCTTTGATGGAATTCGTAAAAACAATTTTTGCGCTGGAACAGCACAAATGGGGATTGTATTTCGAGCAAATGCATTGAGCTTGCGGTGTTTTGCAACTTTTGCATTCTTTTAACCATCCTCTTTCCCAAGCCATAATGGAAAGTGATCAGTATTGTCATATCTTATGTCAGCAACAGGATGTTTTGCTTTCTGACCGATGCCATAACTAGTACTGGGCTTTTTTCTTGTGTTGAAAGCCTGCCAACTGACTGTTTTTCCTTATATGAAACAAGACCTGCAGCCATTTCTTCACCAAATTCAGGTAGCTTCAGCAACTTTTCCTCTGTATAATTTCAATTATCAGAAGATTTTCCAGCCTCGATGCGACGATTACCTAGTTATACGCGTGGTCTGATATGGAGTCAGTGTCAGTTTGCTCTGCTCTCTTTTCTAGCTCACTTCTTTTTCTGCGCCTAGAGCTGTGCTGTGTTACTTAAATTCAAAAACAAAACACTCTTTTTTGCATCAAAATTAAAATTTCATGGGTTTTGGCTTATTTTATGAAATTCTCTTATTTATGAAATTATTTTCTTCTAGATGTGCAGTCACACTGCACGAAGTGCCGGGAGTTCAAGTATAAAATATATGCATTCATAGCAGCGATGTCAACCAAATGATAAAAATGACTGATCATTGGGCAATAAGGCCATCCATTAGTTCAACTTCACCCATGTGGCTATTATATTCGCGTATGATTTGTGGGCAGTCTATTTCAACGTATTCCGTTTTCTTTCGGTCGTAACGCAGTCCTTTACTTGGACGATTGGATAGGTCAACTCTTGAAAATGGCATTTTTATTGTCTCTCCAAAAACAGTATTTATTTCAATACCATAAGCGTTAATATGTCATTCATGTTTTTGATGTCTTTGACATCTGTATCCAAAGGAAGCTTACAGTTTGGAATTCTGTTGGTTCTGATTGTTCCTAAAGCATATATTCCTCTTCCATACAAATATCGTATACCAATTAAGGCAAAGTGGTATAAAAATTGTTAATTTTAGTTAGTAGTTAATGTGGTAAACAGAATTAGGAATGGTTTGTCATAATCGCTTGACAATATTGGCACAACTTCCAACATCTGGTTTATCGGGAAAGATAATCGGTGATAATCGGTATCACCGGCACCAATGTATATTTCAAAGCGGTAAGCATAACACAAACAATTTGATACCCCATTTATGCGGCTTGTTTGGAAGATATTGGCTTAAATAGTGTTTAATTTTTGTGCTGCACATTTGCTCATCAAAACATAATCTAGCGGTTTTGGGAATTGAATCAAATCGCTCGTTGAATTAATTGGATAACTTTCGTATTCGAAAGAGAGGCAGGTATACTTGAATGAAATGTTTCAGTTTCAGCCTGAAATGATAAATACTTTTTTATCGTAAGAAACTGTTTTAAGGGCATAGTTGTTTTTATTTGCTGGAATTCATTTTCCCTCAGTAGCTTTCCAAATTAGAATAACGGTAAAGTAGGGATATCTCAACACTAGCTGTTTATTGTGTTGTGTATTGACATCTATAGCGAAATAAAATATGTTAAAATCTTCGTTGGAGTTTTGCGATTTTTAACTGGAGGGGGCACTTTACTGTTTCCTCGAAATGCCACTTTGCTGGAGAATTCTTTAGAACCCTTGACAATAGCGTACTGAAAATATGGAAAAATTGCAGTAGGTACTATAGATTCAATAATAACTTGAAAATTATGTTTATAGTCATATGATAGGGGAGAGTGGCGGTTGGAAAGCCAACCCACTTAGGCCTATTGGCCCGTTGTGCTAGTAGTCATATGATAAATATATAATAAACGTAATTGTTGAAAAAAAAAACTAATTATACCCGGATACAATAAAACCACCATCTGATGGTACGATATTTGGGCCAATATTTTTTACAACAGGTAATGGCGATCATTTTCTTTTCTGTGGCTGGATAATGAATGCATTTGAAGGTTTTTTCATTCTTTCTGCATCTTACTCTGTTATTGTTCCTGTTGCTACTTCTATTTGTTGAAGTTGCTGTTGCTACTGCTATTTTCTTTTTTTTTTTGTTGTCGCTTCAATGGTATCAATTGGTACTTTTACTGTTGCAATTGTGGAAATGGTTTCTGCTAAAGGCGACGCCCGATTAACTAGACCAGATAAATTGGTATCTTTTATGAGAACATCACTTGTTGCTGCAGAGTTCATTTCACCTATACCTTCCATTATAAATTGGTTATCTTCAGTTGATATCTCCTCTGGAATGTAATCTGGATCCTCCAGCTCGTCATCACTCAAATCATCTTCGTCTGAATCTATTTAGACTGAATCCATGAAATTTTGAAACTCTTCATCAGACATGTTGGATTAATCAATTTTGTTTTCAAATTACTATGATTTCTTTCCATTTTTACAGAAAATTTAGAAACATAATTTTATCACAAATAGTCTATCAAGAATAAAGAATAATCACACAGGGAGAAATTTTAAACGCTTAAAAAGGCGGGTTTTTGTTTCTAAATCACATCTAAATATTCAATTCACACTGAATATATATAGTACACTAAAATATATGATTTTTATACTTACCCAAAAGATTTCACCAAAATCCAATACTTGGAAACATATTTTATCAAATTTTTGATTTTGCATCAAAATGATTGATCATTTTTTTTGTTTTCACACAGAATGCACTTTTGCCATCAAACGCATCAGCTTGAAACTTTCAAAACAGTAAAATAATGAAATTACATATTTCCCAAAAAGCTGTAGATATTGATTGAGCGCGAAATATCTTATATTTCAAATCGAATGAAGTTTATATATGTAATTTAAAAAAAAGGGAACTTTACAACAAAAATATACGAAAATGATTACTGACACAGTAAGGAAATGTAATAGGATGTGCACACCTATCTCTCTGTGACTGTGGCCTTTGGCCAACTATTTTGAATAGCACTATACACCAAAAACTCTCTTGGTATATCGGTTGAAATATCGTTAATTCATTTCGTTTCAACCATTGTTGAATCGTATAAATATTTAATTCTTATGATTTTTACGTTTTTAATATACATGTATGTATATACATATATATAAATTTATAGCTATTAATATTATTTTTGGAGATCTGATAAATATGGTCTTTATTTTTGTACTACTTGTTACGAATTTTCACAAATTATTAATAATGAAATTATTTTCAATTGGTTTCTCTACGGCATTCACTTTCCCCCAATTGCAAATTGATTCTGTTTCTGCATAAATGTTTTTCTACGTGTATTTGTAAAAAGGGTAACATTTTTCTCGCAAACGAAATGTCATGCCTAATAGGAATTGTTATAAAGGAATTATCTTACAACATTTACACTTTTTAGATCAGGAATTGTAAAAAAAAATCTGTGATACCTTATGTACAAGTACTACGGTCGATATTTCTCTTTTAAGCGCACCGAAGATTGCTCTAAGATGTAGCAGAAGGATTCACATTTTACTGGTTAAATTGAAGTATTTTTTATATTGATCCGATAATATCCGTCTTGGGCCAATCATAATGAACTTGCCGTCTTAACGCTATCTTTTCACTAGCTATGAAATCAGAGCATGCTGTGTAGCATGCTATATTTATTACTAATGGAGACCATGATAAAAGCATGCTCTTAGATTCTTAGCCTCCGCTAGCTATGAAATCAAAACCTGCTATATTTATCACTAACTCGGTGTCTCCAATAGCTATGAAATCAAAGCATGCTGTATATATTTATCGCTAACGGAGACAGCCATAGCTGCTATAGATCTAATATAAAGCTTGCGATAAAAGGATGCTGCCTCATACCGGAGACCACTATAGCTGCCATCAATCTTTAGCTTATGATCAAAGTATGCTTTTATTGCTTATTTTTTATGGTATGCGATAATAGCAGGCAGAACTGTAACATACGCCCAAATCTCATTTTTCGACCACTAACAAGTCATTTTGACTAAAAAAGTATGCTATGAAATGCCCAGCAAAGAAAATTTGACAGCTGATCTTCTTTGTGATTTCTGCTATTGGTATGTTTGTACTATGAGTTTATAACTAGTGGAGATGAAGTGTAATGAGGTGTTTCATTGCATGTACAAGTAAAAAGTATTGTGTGACCATAATGAGATTTTGCTCGGTTTCGTCATGTTTGGTTTACTTTAAAGACCTAACACAATTATAGGTCCATAGCTAAACTGTCTTGCAGGTCTTCAATATCCGTAATGTCTGAAGTCCCTCATGGTAGCCACCTTGGATCAATCATCTTTATGCACTTAACTACAATATATAAATCTCATATTAACGAATTCTAACTTTTCTATTTTCGCTGATGACATGAGAATTTCCAAAGTCATTTCACTCCCATTGCCTGCAAAATGACTTAAATAAATGTTCGGTGTGGTGAGAGCAAAACTACTACAAAACTACAAGAAACTACTTCATCTGCGAGGAGCCTATTCATTCCACTAGTGAAGTACGGGATCTGGGAATAATTTGTGACAGAGAATTGAATTTCAACTCACATATTGACAACATTATAAATAAAGCTAACTGTACTTGGCTTTATCAAACGCTGGTCAAAAGAATTTTTCAATCGTTATGTTACCAGGTCTTTCTACATCACTTTTGTTAGGCTTCTTCTCGGATATTTTAGCCAAGTTTGGTCACCCTATAAACATATCCATATTCAAAGAATTGATGCAGTCCAACGGAGGGTTCTTCGATCGCTTGAGACGATGTATATGTATTATCACCCTATGAAAATAGGCTAAAACTATTTAGCATGCATACCCTAAAAAAAACATCGTGAAATCGCTGATGTATTTTTTATCCACCAGCTATTGACTAGAAACATTGATTGCCGAGAATAACGCAAATTATTTCATCCACTTCCAATCACCGTAATCTAACATCTGGCCCACTCCTCTTGAACTGAACTCTCCGCACCAATTACGGTCACTTCGAACCAACATCTAGAATGTTGCGTATAACAAACAACTACGCCGAACTCTTTGTCAAAAAAGCACTGTTCAATATGCCACTCCCTAAATATCTCCCCAAACTGCAATTTCTCTTTGCTCCATTATGTTAAGAATATCTTTGTTAGTTTCTTAAGCCTTACAAAGATAATAAGCGTAAGTTTAATAAATTTGTCCGGGGTAGATCCGAGCCAATAATAGTAATAACATAATAGCCTACTGTGGGATTAACCTTATGTCAAAACCGAAAAGCACACCTTATTTCTGTCAAACGCTGAAGTTATCCATAATGTATCTCAGCAAACTTAATAATCTATCAAATGGTTTACATTCGCATTGGTTTCACAGCGGAAAAAAATAAAATGGAAAATAAATTAAGAAAATTAAAAATGGCAAAATTATTGGATCTTGCAATAATAAGTGAAATAAAAAAGAAAAAGCTTCTCTGTGTCAGCTGTCATGCAATACTATGATATTTACATTTAATGAGATATTTTATTAAGTTGGTTTAAGCTTACCAAAGTATATTATGGTTGTTGAAGAATTTTCTATAAGTTGAATTAATTTACATTGTCTACGTTTTTGAAATACATATTATATTTTAATTGCTTTCATTGTTTGATCTATTTTCTTGTCTAAAATAAGTAATTGTAAATGAATTTTTTTACACTGGCATATCAATCACAATTTTTTTGTTATCCAGAAGGCTTAAGTTGTAAATTATTATTTGTCAATATTATTATATCTTTTATTTTAGGTTTGCTACAAAACTTGTGAAGATCCAGACACTGACTTATTTTTGATAAGACTTGGTAAGAAAAATTCTGCACAAAATAAAAGGGATTCTATAGAAATCGAGCTTCGAACTCCTAAAGAACCTATACATATTTGTGCTCAGAAGTGCACAAAAGAAACTCAAATTGAAGACTCTCACCTTAATGCTTTTGATAAAAAAAAGAAGAGCAAAAAGGCAACGAAGAAATAAATAGCTAAATATACCATAAATATAATTCAAACAGACGTATTTGTTCTTACTTTTGTAGTACTTAAGCGCATGGTGATGAGTAGGTAAAAATCGCTTCCATAATTGTACTCAAGCAAACAATTTTGTAAGCAGATTTAGAACCATATACCATATGTATTGTGGTGTAGCTGTTTAAAACTTTCAGTTTCATGCAGAATTATACATAATTATATATCAAGATAACTAGACCACGGACTTATGACTTGTCAAAAACATTTTTTTTTTTACAATTTATTTCTTATAATAAATTTCTACTAGAATACGAATTATAAGCGAGTCTGTTAATGTCGCCACGGTGCGTTTAGTGCATTTTTTTATTTATTTTTTCTACAATTATTTTTGTCTTGCTTTCCGTTTTCTTGCTCTTCTTCATGGCTTCTTGTGGATTAATCAACTGATTCATTAACGACAACAATGCTGAATTTTTTAGGATCTATGGAAAAATATTCCATACAATTTATGTCGGCTTATATTAAAAAAATACGATCTTCGTTAAAGAGTTTTCGGAAAATCTGCTGTTCTTCTCTGACGAGTATATTTATATAACACATGTGCTCCTTGGGATCAAGTGCCTCAGTGACTTCTATGAATCCAATCGTAACTAACTTGGAAAAATTTAATTCGGAATCCAAAGTTACTTCTAAATTCTTTAGACCAGTTACTTTCCTTAATACTGTTCTCTGAATACTGTAATTAAAGACAATTGGAAACATTTTTCTGCTGAAAGTTACAACTGAGCATTTTTTTATATTGAAATATAAACCATGCAGAGAAGCATTATTTACTCAAGTAAATATTTTTAGATCATCTGCATAGAATAGACATTTAGATGTTTATATAACCGATGGAAGGTTGTTAATGAAAAGAAGGAAAAGTAGTGGAATAATATGGCTGCCTTGAGGAACATTTGAGTAATATCAGTAAACAGAATCAATCTTAACAGATGGTATGCGATTCATCGAGTCAATACCAATCCAACTTAAGGGGTTACATGGCTTTGAAAATTTCAAAATTTAAAATTTTTTCTTATTAAATAGTACAATATGTCTAGAATATTGTCCCGAAATTTCAAATCAGTCAGGGGAAAATTCTTACCCTTCGGAAGTTCCGCCCATCAGGCCACGTCAGCCTGGTGCGTCGCAGGTATATTGCAGCAGCTTCTTAGCTATTGCTTGCTTGTTTTTCTCGCTCGCCTTCACTTTCTCTTTCATTTTCTAAGTGTAACAAGTTTAAATATTCTATTTGACTGTTGCTTTTTGAGCGACGAGATTTCTCTGAGGTTCTATCTCATAGAAGAGATAGAACAAAAAAAAAAAAAAAAAGACAACAATCATTTAATCCGAAAACTGCAAAGCTAAATGATGAATCGTTCACCAGCAATAGCTTATTTATAAAGAACTCAGCAAAGAAGAGCTCTTGCAGCGTTGTGTTGGTGGCTTTACGTAAAATAATGATGAAAATGTGAATCAGTTAATTTGGAAAATTAAAATTACTGCCACTGCAGCAGGTTCTTTGCTTTATGAGGCAATACGTGACGAAAATTTGACCTAAACGTGGGATTTTTTTCACAACACCGATTTTTTTTCCTTCGTTCAAGTTCAATTTTTTACATCTGCTAACAGAAAATATTCGATTTTTTAATTTCAGAGGAACCAGTCATGAGTTATCCTGATTACCGCGAATTTTTTTTATTTTATTTATTTATTTATTTTTTTTGAAAAGTCAAGGGAAATGAAGAGCCAATTGGTAAATTTTTAAGATTCATAAAAATTTCACAAAGTATTTGTCAAACGTGTATCTTTAATATGCTAAATTGTTAAAAGAAAATTTTATGTATTACAAAAAAATTAGTAAAAATACGCTCTTTGAGCCTTCGAAACCTATGGAATCCCTTAAGATTCTATAATTTTTTATTTTTTTTTTTTAATAGCAAATGAGCTACAATCAACCTCGTAGTTAGTGCCCTTCCATCAGGTTTTGTTTAATTTTTTTGTATTAACAGTCTTTCAGGTAGCATCGGTAAAAAGTACTATGGTGCTATGTTTCTTTTTTTGATCTAGGTTTATTTGGTTTGAGAAAACACCGATCAATTAATTCAAATTTTTTTCTGTCTGAAGCCGAACTGATTTGTCGACAATATATTGAACTTTAATTTTCTAAATATTCAATAAGTCTTTTGAACACCACCTCATCGAGGACTTTATCTGCTAACGGGTTTTCCGATTTCATTCAGAATCTCATCGTAATTTCTTAACTTCTTTAGTCGTATAACATCTTCTATCTTAAATTTGTTGTCTTTAAACAAATTAAGGATTTCTTACTTCAGTACTAACTTCATTTATACATATTGATTGTTAAAAACTGCTAGATGGACCCGAGTAAGATTTATGTTCACATATATGGATAGTATTCGTTATGTCTAAAGAGAATTTGCCAGAATGATTTGACAGGTTGTCAAACTTGTTTGTAGCAAAATCAATAGTCAACAGATCATCCAGATGCGTGAATTTTTTGTAAATTTATTTTTGTGAATCCGATATTATCTTTTATGAAAATCATTAAGCCGCGTGATCCTGTTGTAGGCTAATGGTTTATGAAATCCATTAATTGTATCAAATGAGCTCTCTTTTTTTTATACTTTTTTCAGATAGAACTATGACATCAATTTTTTGAACGAATTCTTTAACGCTTAACATTAATTATTCCAATTTATTCTAATAGATCGTATGTTTAACAAGAAATAAGACAATCCATTAATGTCCTTAATAAAATCCTTCATTTCCTGAATGCATTCTAAATTTTAAAATTCATTTTTTTAGTTTAATTCTTTAATTGTGTTTGCTAATTTTTTGTCGCGACTGTAGTCCAAACAAAAATTGCTGTTTAACCTTTTCGCTATCAGCGGCACATACTCTTATATTGTATGTGACGACCCGATTTTCTTTGCTGAGCCCAGCGTCACAAATATGTGACGGATGTTCATTATCAATTTATGATAACTGTTATATGTTATAAAGTCGTACTGCACATAAATGTATAATGTTATACAACAATAAAATAAGTGAACGATGTTATTGGTCATAGATATTATGTCATAGGATTTGTGAAGATAGGTATCAACATATTTATTGAATTAGGTAATTAGGTATATATATTGAATGTAAACTGGTTTTTGAGTAATTTAGTACCATCGGTGCTACTACAAAGTAGATGGCGCCAAACACGTTCCACATATATTTATTTCTTATCTCGTTATTCCATTGGTCACACTGCAAATGGCATGTTTAAATCTTTCTTTGTTCGAAATCGGCCAATGGCCATTTGCTTTTTGAACAACAAGCGTAGCAGTCGAGCTGTTAATTTGAAAAAAAAAACTGAAATAAAATTTATTTGTTGTTAGTATTAAGAAAAAACGAAAGTCCTGAAAACGAATGTAAGATTTGGAATAAAATTTATTGAATTAAGCATATTTAGGAAAATAAAGATTGCTCAAAATTAAAAAAAGGATTTTTATTCATCTACTTGCATCAACCATTTTACATTGAAAACGGTGAGTAACATATAAGCTTTGCTTTCCATCTTACCTCCTTCGAACCAAAAAAAAAAAAAAAAAAAAAAAAATGTTACGCACCCCTCTGCCTTCACCACCAGAAGGTGTTCTCTCGGCACAAACTGTACCACAAATTGCTCAACAAAGTGATCTCCCAGTCTTGGGGGCCGCACAGCAAGATATAAGAAATTCCCTCTTAAAAAGTTCACTTGTTCATTTAAAATTAATCAGCCCGCATCAATAAGATCCGGCTTCACAGCTTGCTCTTCCACCCGTACCTACACACCAATCATGCTCTGCGTCGAAGTTTTTTGTCGCCTCATCCAAAAAACCGAAAGACTTCACGAAAGAATACTTTATTGATCCACAATGACCATATTATTAAAAAACCAATTCTTCCCTCCGCGGCTACTCAACGTTGTTTTCGATTAACACGACTAGGAGATCCCCAAGAAACACATAGGTTAACACAGTGGCAAATGGCAGCTCGTCGATCGCTCCCAAAAGAATTACCAACATTCAATGGGAACCCCGAGGAATGGGCTCTGTTTATCAGCTCCTTTGAGAGCAGCATAAACGTTTGCAGATTTTCAGACGAAAAAAACCTGGGAAGACTACGTGCTTGTCTCAGAGGAAAGGCACTGGAAGTAGTGAGATCTGGTTTATCGCAACCAGGCCACGTACAACAGATAATCTCCACTTTGCAATTGATGTTCCAACAACCGGAAATTATAATAAATTCATTTTTTCTTAAGATGAGACGCGAACCACCTACTAAAGCGGATAAGCTTAATTCGATCTTGAAATACGCACTGGATTTCTAGAATATTTGTGCCACTATGGAAATTTCCGGTTGTTCTTCACATCTAAACAATTCCATTTTGTTACAAGCACTAGTAGAAAGATTACCACTTCCAATTCCCTTCAATTGGTCCATATACAAACAAACGCTCCCGGTCATAAATATATCGCAGTTTAGAGCATGGCTGTTTCAAGTCGGAACTCTACCAATGAAACCAAGATGGAACATAAAAAACGATCGTACATTAACGTTCACAGTGAAATTTTATCTAACAATAAGAGATGTAAAATCTGTAATAGAAATTGTCCAGCTGTAGAAAACATGAAAAACGTTTTTAGGTTACAACTTACAGCAACGATGAGCCGTGTTAAAAGAAAAAAAATTTTGTCACACTTGTCTTCGACGTTACACAAACAGCTGCAAGTCCAACAAACTGTGCTGAGAATACGCATGTTCTAATCGCCACAATATTCTTCTGCATAAACACAACCCCAACATCAGTAGAGAGAAAGAGTCGTCATCACCACGAACAATAGTTCGCCCCTACTATACTGGTTCCGACGTATTGAACTATACACTTGGATGTTCTACGGAGGGCAATTCTGTCCCTGGAACCGTACCGTCAATTGCTACACAGCCGTCAATCCTATGCCACACTCAATTGAGGGAAAATGCAATCCTTTTCAGAATTTTACTTGTTACTTTGTAAGTGAAAGAATTTTGCGCCATAGAAAGCATGGGCACAAAGAGGGTTTCCCTCCTCTCGGCTGACGATGAAAAGGCAAAGCGAGTACTCGAAGTTAATTGCAAAAGAGTTAGTAATAATTTTGAAATTCCATTGCTATGGAAGAATACCAAAGTGAATTTACCCGACAGCGATCCAAGCCGAATGTCGATAAATTGATATCGGAACTTATACTAGATTACGTTGGAAAAAGATATGCTAGGAAAATCAACTCCACAACGAAAAAAAAAAAAAACGACAAAACGTGGTACTTGCCAATTTTTCCCGTTTTTAACATTTATAAACCGAACAAAATTCGCCCAGTATGGGACGCACCATCATTGGTAAATGGAGTATCATTAAACAGGTTTCTCTTAACAGGCCCAGATATCGTATCGTCGCTTCTTGGGATTCTTTTCGGTTTCATAGAATGGAAAGTGGGCCTGTGTGCTGACATTGAAGAAATGTTTCACCAGGTCTGCATCCGAGAAGAAGACCAAGAATCACATCGCTTCCTTTGGCGAAATGGGGAAACAGGTTTTAATGTTTGGCGCTACGTCTTCATCTTTCTTTGCTCAATATGTAAACAACAGAAACGTAGAAGATTTTAGAGTACAGCTTCCAGATGCTGTACATGCCATAGAGAAAAATCACTATGTCGATAATTTCATAGCTAGTAAAGAAGAGGCAGCACAGTTTGCAAAGGATTTTGTGTATGTCTATAATCAAGCTGGTTTGGAGACCAGAAATTTCCGATCTAATGCTCAGACCATTATAAACCAATTGAAACAACGTGTTGATGACAAGAATTTGGGCATACCTATGACAAACGCTGAAAAAGTTCTATGAATGTGGTGGTCGCCATCGATGGAATAATTTTTTTTTTTTTAATTTAACTTTGATCGAATGAGTCCGGAGGTGATGAGTGCCAAAAAAGCACCAACTTAAAGGGAAGTTCTTCGTCTCTTATGAGGATTTACGATCCTATTGGACTAATTGCCAATTTGTTGGTGAATATAAAAATTTTATTTCAATCAATTTGAGGGATTAGCCAATAAAGCATGAGCAACTTATTGTCTGAAACAAGTGCATTATTGCCTTTGATAAACAATAAAGAGTCAGTCGGACATATTTAACAACGTTAAACTTTGCAAATGCAGATAGAGTAAAGCTTCATATATTCTGCGATGCAAGCGAAGGAGCATTGTCGGCCGTCGCTTATATTCGCGTTACATTCAGCGAACAGCTCGAAAGTCGTTTAAAAGCGGCAAAAACCAAAGTTTCCCCTTTGCGTCGAATATCAATTCCAAGGATGTAGCTCAAGCCTGAAGCTCTTGGAAGACTTGCATCCACGATCATTTACTCTCACTCGATCAGATTCACTCGGCAAATCTATTGTACCGATTCCAACACGGTTATTTATTGGAATCGATCACCAAGTTCTAAGTTTCAACAGTTTCTTTCTTTAAGGATCAGAGAAATTCTTAAGAGGACTAATGCCATAGTTTAGAAGTGGGTACCAACGAAATTGTATGTGGCAGACGAGGCTACGAAAATAAGGACAACAATCGAGTATTATTCGCTCAGCATTTGGTACTGTGGACCACACTATCTTAAGAAAATTAAGAAATATTGGCCTGTGTTTGAATATGATTCCAATCGTGATGTCGAACAACTTTATCACGCAGATACAAGTGAAACCTGTGTAATTGACATAAACTACCCAGCACTGTGGAGAAAAACTTCTGGTTTGTTGATTTGTTGTCAAAGAGATTAGTACCAAAACTCTAATTTCAAGCTCCTCTGCAAAAAGCAGAGCGTTATTTATGAAAACAAGCTCAGGGGGAGGCATACAACGAAGACATGCTCGATGTTGCCATGCTACAAGAAGAAGGCGTCATAGCTAAAACAAGCGAACTATGTATATAAGTTGTCTCCATACCTTGACCAAGATGGACTACTGAGGATTGCAGGAAGAATCGATGCGACGGAAGGCTTGAACTACGATGTCAAAAGGCCAATCGTGCTTACAAGTTACCACCATAGGACCCGCCTAATTCTGGACCATTATCACCGGAAACTGCACCACCAGTACAACGAGACCGTTGTCAATGAGGTGCGCCAAACGTTCTATATTCTTGGGCTACGTTCAATAGTGAAAAAGGTACAAAATCAATACCAGCAATGTTGAAATAGGAGAACTAAACTATCAGTTCCTATAATGGGGCCCCTCCCCCCGCAAAACTTAATTCGAGACCTTTCTCATTCATTGGTTTGAATTATTTTGGACCATTGGTAGTGGCAGTTGGAAGGCGAAGGGAAAAGCGTTAGGGGTACTGATTACGTGTTTGACTATAATAGCGATTCATATTGAAATTGCATATTTGCTCACTACTGATTCTTGTATTCAAGCACTGCAGAGAATCATCGCGAGAAGAGGAATGCCAACGCATATATACACATACAATGGGACGAATAGAGAGTTGTTGAGCTCAATGATTGAGCTAGATTCATCTTCGGTTAAAATGTCACATGGTTCTGCCTCAGGGTGTTCTGAGTCTGTCAAGTGATTGACTTCTGTCTTTAGCGTCGAGAGGGCATTTGCGATTAAGCTAGATATTCCCGCTTTGTAAATAACCTCGCAGTTGTACTCTTTAATGCGGGCTTTCTAGCGCTTAAGCTTAGCATTGTGATTACTGTTTCCCAAAGCGAAAGTTAAAAGTGGTGGTCCGTATGACAATCCTCTTACCACCAAATTGTCAAGTGTCCAAACTATCGCCAAGATTTCTTTCTCATTATTGGCGTAGTTCTCTTTCGTTCAGCTGTGACACTGATCGGATGATCCTTCCCCCAGTCGCTCTGGAAAACTACAGCACCTATCGTAAAGTTTGACACGTTAGTAGTGAGATTTAATAGGTTTTTTCAAAATCAGGAAATGCTAGAACCTTGAGCTTTACTATCATGATTTTTTTAAATAATGTGTCAATGTTCTTAAGATGGTCTTCCCCATCCTTACCAAAGACATAAAATAACAGGTCGGCTAAAAAGTTCATAGTCTAATATAGTAAAACATATTCTTTTTGGTAAAATTTAATTTTATTATTTAACATAGTAGCCTTCGAGGGCAATACAACGATTTAGGGGTCATAAAATTTTTCGATATCATTTTTATAGTACGATTTCTCTAAAGCCTCAAAATAAGCCTCAGTTTTAGCGATTACTTCTTCATAATCGCTTTTTCCAGTGAGCATTCTTTTGAGATCTATTTACAAGTAACACCAACTATGTGTTAGCCTACGAACTTTTCAGCCGACCTATTATCTTCCTTATGAATTCCTTTAAAACGTCGTCGATCATTATCTGGAAAATTGCAGAGGCGGCAAACTCAGAAATTCATATTTGCCATTCATAGTAGAGAATGCGGTTTTGGGTACGTCGCCAATCCGGATGTGAGGTACAATGTTGTAAAATTATACGGGCTCTTAAATGGACGTATTACTCCTTCTTTGAGTAATTCTTTTATTTCCTTATCTAATACGTCTCGCATACAAGCGGCGTATGGATAGCTTTTAGCATAGACTGGTGTGCTCGTTTATGTTATTATATCTGTCCTCACGGTCGTCTTCATTGTCGCACTTATATCTATTGGGCCGAAAATTGTTTGGTATCTAGCGACCATCTCATGCAGTTTCATCATGACATCATCTGGGAGTGATTCGTCGAAGATCAAGTTTATTTAGTCCGAGATTCGAGCTTTGCGCGACGCTGAAACGGATTTGGTCGATTCATATAATCAATTTGATTTGAATTCATACATCTGTCTATGCGGCGTTGGTCTTGGTTTTGTCGGCGAAGGAACTTCGGTGTTTCTATTCCAAGTGATAAAGTAGGTTTTTCGCATCGTAAAATTAGTCAAGCCGGCTCCTTTTTTGAGCAAGCTGGTTAGGTTGGTACTCTAATGCCGGGAGTCTGCTTATTTCGCTGAGCTTGAGCTCGAAGAACAGTAGTGATTGGGACTGACCTGGCTTCAACAGATCCCATACGGTTCTCAGTTACACAAATTTGTAGCTAATCCATACTCAAACTTCGTTAAAACCAGAAACATTTAAACCTACTCCTTAAATAAATGACTTACTACTTTTCGTTCCGTACCGGGTAGATTTTAATATATCTTAATTTTTATTTGAATTTTATATTTTTGGTTTTTAATATTTTTTTCTATTTTTTTTTACACCTTTTTCTAAAAAATAATTTTTTTTTGTTTACAACACACTGAGAATTTCTTTTTTCCTTTTTTTTTTTTATTAATATACATATTAGAAACTTTTTTATTTTTTTTTAGTATTTGAAAAATTTAAAGTTCAAAATTTACTCACACCAGTAACATTGCCCTTAACTGTAATCTGTAATCTGTAACAAATAAAAAAAACGCTATTATGTATTAAGGGCGATTGCTTTTTGTTGGAACCGATGTTTTTGGGAAGCGCCGTGTAAGCCCCATCTAGGATCTACTAATGGCACGTGTAACTTCATCCATATCCTTTAGCCCCCTCATAGAATATCCACATTTTTTTTATGGACATGAATGAAAATGGTCAACTGTGTTCTCATAAGTACACTGACGTGCACTCGATAGAGCGTATTTGAGCAAGCCCTGATTTTTGGGCGAAAAGGATATGGTTTTTACACCGGTCCCTGCTCGGGCGCCAGTTATAGTTCAAAGGGAGGTCACAGCCTCCCTCTTACTGTTTGCATGGAAAATGAAATACTTACACATTTAAGTTATAATAAAAAATTAATTTAACGTTCTGATCGACGTTCGTCGAAAGATTGACTCCCAATCTATCATTTTAGTTTCACGCCACTTTGCAACGTACAGCTCATTTTGCTGATCAAGCAAAATCGTCCCAACGTTGTCTTGACGCGTGTTGGTGTCCAATATTCGTTTTATACATTCTCACAGTCAATCGGATGTGGGTGTGTTTCGTCAGCACAGATTCCCACGCATCAACTACAAGGAGTGTTCAGAAAATAAGGGTTTTTTTAAATTGCGCGGGTTTGGAGTGACATTTTTTCAAAAAAAAAAAACTAAAATTCCCGTTATTTTCTGAACACAACTCGTACACAGCTCATCCAATGAGATCGTATAACAAAGGTCATTGAAATTTGTTCCGTGTATTCAATATACTCTACGTATTCTATATTTACACTTTTAAAATTGTTGTTAAAAGTAATTTACTAGGGAAAAACTATATGAACATTTCTAATCACTTTGAAGAACAGACGAATAAATGCAAAAGTAAGATCACAGTCGGAAGTCAATCGCGGTTAGCATAGTAGAAGCAGAAAACACCGGAACCTAGGAAGGGCTTGAAGGAAGAAAAGAAGTAACGGTGTTATACGTCTTTTGGCGAGTGGTTTTGAATAAATAAATGGAATTCGTGTCGTTACAATATACGCAGCTTAAATATGGTATTACTTTTTCTTTTCTTTTTCTTACTTTCTTTGAATTTTGAAGTATCTATGTATATTATCATTTTCTATTGTTTTTTTATAATTTAAATTACTGTGTTTCCTGTATTGAATTGATTAATTTGTGAAAATGGTGCAGATGAAAAAGTAAGTTGTAAAATGGGTTTACAAGCGGTATCAGCTCTAAACGGTAGCGAACTGGGAACGAATCTAACTGAATTGAAGAACTATGCTACAGGACAGGCGCCTTTATAATTTTCGCCTATCTAGGAATGAAGGAAATTCAGAGCAAGCAACGAAGATGATACGTTTCGGTATTGGAGATAACTATCGGAAAGAGGATTGTTTGCCCTTCGCGACATTGAGCACTCGTTCGCAATATTCGATGGTATCGGTTATCCGAATATTACCCACTGGCTGGAAGAGTTTAAGAGAGTGTTAAGGGGTGATTCACCGGGATGTTTGATTTCTAATAGCGTCTCCAAATTGTTCAGCTGTATTACGAAAATCGGCGTTCTGTGAGATATTCTGTGACTTTACATTATCGGTCAGACTACATCCAGCACGTACTGAAGAGACTATAGCAGCTGTAGCTGCGAGTGTACGCTAAGACAGTGACGAATTGATTCGTCGTCGTTCTCTGCAGCTTGGCTTGGCATATTTTACGTCAGGATCTCGGCCTAAAAGCGTACAAAATTCAAATTGTGCAAGAATTAAAGCCAGGAGACTTGAATTTGCGTCATATTTTCAGTGAATGATCTCTGAAAAAACTCAATGTAAATCCGATGTTTTAGTGATGAAGCCCATTTCTGGTTCAATGAATACGTTAATAAGCAAAATTGCCGTATTTGGACTGATGAGAAACCCGAAGGGTACCGAGAGCTACCATTACATCCATTAAAAACAACGGTATGGTGTGGCTTATGGGCTGGTGGAATCATCATTACCGTCAATGGTAACCGTTATCACGCCATGTTAACGGATTATGTGCTTCCTCAAATTCAAGCTCATGCTCTCGGTGAGCTCTGGTTTTAACAAGACGGCGATACGAACCATACAGCACGTGAAACAATATACTTGTTGAGAAATAATTTTGATGAGCACTTAATTTCAGTTTTGCTACGATAAATTGACCCTAGATCGTGCGATATCACACCTTTGGACTATTTTCTGTGGGAATATGTAAAGTCTCAGGTCTTCAGGAATAAGCCAGCTACGATTGACGGTTTGGAAGCCAATATTACTTGTGTTATCCGCGATAATGAGTCACCCAAAATAAGACCTTCCGAATGGATCACCTCAAACGTAGTCGTGGCCAACATTTACATGATATCAGTTTCAAATGGTAAATGCCATGAATTGTTGTTTTTACTAATTTTAAGTTCACTTTCAAATTAATGTATTCTATCTTACATTATAAATCAAACCTCACGCTTAATCATCCTATATAACCGAGCGGTGGAACACCTTTCAGAAATTTATATACTCGTACACTAAGCAATTGATAAGAGAACAGTCAAACTTTTTATTCGTAGTCAAACGGAAGTAAAAGATTGAGGAGCACAGAAGAAGGTACTCGTCGGTGAGTTCGGAATGATGTTATCATCTGCTGGAATACATAATCTATTAATGAATCCTAGGCAGAAGAAAGCTGAGAGTTACGAGAGTGTATAGGTGTCTGATGGAGATAGGGAAGGCCGAAAATGTTGATGGGGAAAGAAAAATGGAATTTTTTGGGAAGAGAATACCTGATTCGTTGCAGAATATGATAGTCATGTACCAGGTTAAAACGCTAAAAGAGCTCAAGAAACAACTAAAGGTAGGTATACGAAGAGGTTCGTCGCTTAACTCAGCAGTCATCATGCCTGATGGGAATGCAGACAATAGTGAAACAGGAAATGTTTTAAATGTGGAGAATGTCAAGCGAGATCATTCAGATGTTTCAAGCGCGGACGTCTGGGTCATCGTTGATTTGAGTGCAGTGCCACGCAGCCGCGCGTAAAGGCGAAAACTAGCAACGTATTTATGTATATACTGCATCCACAGATGGCGAAATAGGTGCCTCAGAAGTGCAAGTGTGCTTTTCAAAAGGTTCCAACCGTATTTTTAGAAAGATTACGGTGAAGGGTCACTGGTTGTCAGGACTATGGGATACTGCGAGTTACGTAAGTCTTATCTAATGTGTTAGTTTAGACTACGTTGACTAAGAGTAAGACTAAGACGAGTTTGTTTGACATCGGGCTAAACAAGGTAATGATTTAAAAGCGGACGGTTTGGAGTTTCACTTGAGATTGCACATGGTTCGAGAGCAAGATACGTAGGCCACCTTCCTGTGGTGAAGATTTATATGCATTATTTTTAATATGGTGGTTTGCTTGCGTTTCCATTCGGTTTCTTACGCAAAGCGCCTGTGAAAGGTCTAATCTTGCATCAGGCTATACCGACCTGGACCTTGGAGTTTGCATTGCGTATGTAGTAGTGGCAGAGATTTTTGGCAACAAAATAATAATACAAGAAATTATACTGCCAGTTATAATTTAATTCGCACTAATGCAATTAGTAATCAGCCTTAAGAAAACAACCAGTTTAGAAGTAGTAACCAGACAAACAATTTAGGTCGATCTCGCAATTATCAAAATAAATCTTATTCTAGATTGACGCGAAATAAAAATAATGATAGAAATAGAAATGGGGTTGCACAACGCAAGTATGCGTTTGTACATCAACAAGGAGCACAGATATTAAAAGCGCAGAAAAGAAATAAACTCTTTGTATCCAAGGGCAAACGCAATTTTTGTTTTAGTGTTACTCAGACTAGTGCAGCAATGTGGCATAACAGATATGGACATTTAAATTATGCCAGTTTTAAGAAACTTGTCAAAAATATGCAGACAAAATATGTTCAAAATATCTGTACGTTTGAGTCATTAGCCGTTGACTTAAATAGAATGCGTTAATGCAAAGGGCAAGGAGTACCACCTTGTAAGATATTAATTAGTATTGAAAGCCTATAGATTGTACGACAAAGAAAATCATCATTTCGCAATAGCGAAAGTTGCGGTGCTGAACATCCAACAGCGTACCAATCACTTATTGGCAAGTTGATTTGGTTAGAGTTGACATCAAGGCCAGACATATACCATTCAGTTGTAAAGTTAGCGCAACGAAACAACGATTCGCATAGTGAGTATGTCACAGGTGTGCAGCATATATTGCGTTACCTAGCAGCTGCGATGGACATGAAGCTAAACTATCGCGCTTGTGGACAGGCGTTTGAAGGTTATATGCGCGGACTGGAGTGCCGATGTGACCAATCATACACCGGATACGTATTTTTCTTAGGAGTGGCCCATTTTATGGAAATCGGAAAAACAGGATTGTGTTGCGTTGAGCAGCACAGTGGTATAGTATATCGCGTTGTCTTCAGCTACAAAGGAGGCGCTGGATCTAAGGCGTTTGATCATTGAGGTCTGCTTTGGTGATCTTGGTATACCGATAATCTTATATGGTGATAATCTAAGCGCACAATATTTGGCTAGGACAGCCGTCTTTCATGCCAGCATAAATCACATTGACATCAGGCATCACTTCTTCCGAAATATTATTCAAAGTGGCGAGGTCGAGCTGAGATACGTTTAAACAAATGATATGAAAACAGATGTACTCACAAAACATTATTCGAAACAGAACCATTGTCATTTCGTAAATTTAATACATTTAAATTTGTTAATATATAATGTAATTATTAATTAACATTGTAAAACAGGTTCATATTGAGGAATGGTATTGAAAATAAGAGAAACGAATCCAATGTTAATGTGTTCATGATGTATGTGTAAGAGCGCAAAAGGCGCATGAGCATATGTGTTTACATGCTTCTTATCTTTTATTCTTACTTTGTTGTTCACTTCTTTCCGTTAATCTTCTCGAGTTAGCACACGAAGCGCGTAATATGATACACTTAATTTTATTGTAAAATAAAAATAAAAACATCATCAACGTGGGTTCGTTTGTTTTATATTTTGGATATTTTCTTAGGGGCATGAATTTCAGGCGGTTTTTGAAGCTCTGTACAAACGAAACAAAAAATATTTTTCCTATCCATTTTTTATAATTTGTATGTTGATATTTTAAGACTGCATAAAAAATTAACTGAGAAAATGTCAAAATCCCAAAGTTAAGAGCTGGCAAAATGGGGGGTCCAACAAAATAGGGTGTCCTGGCGTGCATGATTTTAACTCTTTTGGTCATCTGAAACAAAAAGCCGAACGGGTTAAAAAAAAAATCCCAAAATGGTGGCAGTTTGAAAATTTGCCTTATTTTTTTAACAATTTCTTAATTTTTTAAAAATAGTAAAATTAAAAATTTTGATCGGAGAAGACGCCGCATCACAAAAAGGGCTGTAAATGTTTTTAAGGGCATATTCTTATCTTTGCTTTGGAAATATTAAAAGAAATTTTTTTTTTCTATTTTTTCAAATTTGTAGACTAGAATAACCCCTTAAGACATTATTTCAACAGTTGGTGCCACATTTTTGTTGTAGCTGCAGCATCCATTAAAACTCACCTGTGTAGTATACAATATTTTTCCGCTGATTTCTTTTCCGTTGTTGAGGAAATATATAGTGATTGTTCCTCAAAAATGACAGATTTATTTCCGGAGATCTCTGAACTCATAATGACCCCGGGGAATACCATACTTCCGTTATCAAGACTAGCCCGTTATTCAGCTTCCTACAGTTTCTGGTTGCTATAAAAGTGGATATCTTTTCGAGATCCCTTCATCTCTCTTATACATTGCAACATTCCGTTGAATAAAGTGCATAAAATGCACTATCTTAAAAGTTCACTCTCTGGTAAAGCGCAAAGCATCATTGAGCACCTACAAATTGTTGAGATCAATTATGATGAGGCATGGAATATAATTTGCAAACGTTATCACAACCCTCGTCTTATAGTCGACTCGTATTTAGAGATTTTATTTTCTTAACCTACCAACAAGTTATTTACTGCTGAAGGAATAAGAAAATTTCTAGATACAAAACGTGAATGCATGTATGCGTTACAAACCCTTAAGATTATAGTTAGTTCTTGGGATATTGTCGTGATTCATATTTTAGTTAAAAGATTCCGAAAATCCTTAAAACAACCTAGAAGTTTCGTTGCCACGGCCCATTCTCCATGCGCTGTTTGTTCCTAACAACATCATTCGTTTAAAAATTTACCTAGGAAAAATCAGAATGAGATTATGAAACGCCATTAAATTTTTTTAAATTGTTTGATGCTTGATCATTTCTTAAATAGTTGCAAAACAAAATCGCGTTGTCAGAAATGCAGTGGTCGTCATCATACCATCTTTCATTTTAAATTGATGGTAAGTGGAAACATACATGCTCTAGCGATGTCATGTGCTGACAATCCATCCAAACCGCATCAGGTTGTCTTACACCTACCTACCATATTTCCAACAGCCATTTTAAAAGTTATAACATCGAGTGGCGAATTTCTATTTTACGCACTAATAGATCGAAGAACTCCGATTTCATTTATTTTTTGCAGTTGAAAAACTTACCAGTTGGTGGTATAAATTCATGTACGTCCTCTAGCCCAGGGCTAGTAAACATGACATTGTAATCAGACATTCAATTACATTTTTCACTTCAGTCAATAACACCTTCTCTGCCTGAAGAAAATATTTCGTTTAGTCATGTTTCCCTCAAAGATTACAAATTGGCCTACCAGAGGTTTTACAAAACTGGTCCAGTAGATGTGCTGCTAGGTGCAGATCTATTTCATAAAGTTCTTTTAAATGCTGTTTATTGCTGCAATATTCGCCGAACTCCCAAATCATTTATTTTAATGTAAGCCATTTGCCTGATAATTCGGCTGTTAACACTCTCCTTAGCAGAGTTTTTTGAATTAGGGGAATGCACTGAAAGATCTAGTTCACCCAAACAAAAGGTTTGTGAAGATTATTTCGACAAAACTATGACGCATGAACCGTCTTTGCCTTTTAAGGCATCTCATCTTTGTAATTTAGCTCCTAATTATCGAGACTCATTCCCAAACGCCCTAGCTCGTCTAAGTCAACTTGAAAAAACCTTTTCAATGCGTTTTCAATTAAGGGTTTAATATGCTAAATTCATGACTGAGTATTAGTTTCTTGGCCACGTGGAATTTGTTTTATATCGTATTTGTGAAATGCATGTAGTGAGTATTATATTACATTACATTACTACGAAGGTGCACATATAATATCTGCTTTTTAACTGTCATTGAGAAAATATTTCGACAGATCGCTATTCGTCCTTCTGATACACATATTGTGGAGGCGCTTGATAAACGTGGCCATCGTTATTTTTAAACTTAAAACGATCACATATGGTACAACCTGAACATCATATTTGTCAATACGATCTTTGCGTCAGTTGACAGAGGACAAATTACCTTTCCAAAAGTATATGTAATTTTATATAACGACACTTATGTAGATAATGCCATTTTCCGCTGTGATTCTACATATTGAAGAAGCAAAATAGTAAGAACAAATTACGTGAGCTGCTTCTTGCTAGTGGGTTTCACTTACGAAAGTGGTCCTCAAATTAAAAAGAATTGTTGGATCAATGAACAAGTTAAATGATCAAGAACAAATTATAGAATTACGAATTGATGATGATGGCACGATTAAGGCATTGAGGATAGTTTGGTCTCCAGCATCAGATTTTTTTTGTTTTCGTGTGAGATTATCAAAGGATAGTGGACGTCTCACTAAAAGCACTCTTTTATCCGACATAGCGAAATTGTTTGACCCGTTAGGATGATTACCCCCTGTTTTAGTTGTGGCTAAAATCTTGATTCAAAAAATCTAGTTAGCAGGTATTTCTTGGGATGATGATCTCCCGCTGCATTTTAAAAATGATTGGGTCCACCTTCGAAATAATCGTCATAAAATACAGGAAATTCGCATTCCACGATCAATAAATACTTTTTGCTCAGATTTAGTCTGCACAATTGAAAAACACGGATATTGTGATAGCTCTATTGTTGCTTATGCAGCAGTGGTTTATTCTCGTTTTATTTTTCTGAATGAAAAAATACAAATTTCACTTTTAACTGTCAAAACTAAAGTTGTGTGGAGCAGTTTTCTTCCAAAACTTTTGTATAACATTAACCAAACTTATCATATTCCGATTTCAAAAGCCTTTGCCTGGTGTGATTCTACAATTGTTTTGAGCTGGATACTGGGTGCTCCTAATACGTGGGAAGTATTTGTTGCAAACCGTGTGAGTGAAATTCAGACGTATACAGACGTTGAGAGCTGACACTTTGTGCCAGGATCATTTTAAAGTCATTTTGGGAACGAAAAATCGAACACAAAAAACGCTCGATAGAACAAAGAAGAATGGAGGGCAGGCATAGTTACAATAGAAATTAGCAACAATCATCGCAGCACCGTCGTTCTCAGTATAACAGCAATGGCATGTGCTCCAAGTGTGGGTATGTACATAAACAAACAAGCGGTCCAAGGAAACATACCAGGAAAGTATTGCAACAAATGCGGGAAATTGAATCATTTTGCCAACAATTTAGAATTCGTGATTACAAATTTAAACGCTAATATCTTTATCGGTTTGTAAGATTGTTTTCGACTTCGTTTTATTAATTTTGAATTTAATAATGGTGCCAAAAATAAAGAAGTTCTGAATGTTGACAAAGTTTCTACACAGTGTTTAGCATGATAAATGTAAAAACGTATTCGAAGGTTTGGGCTGTGTTAGATTTGGATGTAAATTAGAGTTATTAAAACCGCTGTGCCAAGTATTGATCCACCTCATAGAATTCCTTTCAAATTACACAATGCCTTAAAAGATGAACTAAATAGGATAGAATTATCAGTTGCGATAGAGAAAACAACAGTTGCCAATCCGTAGGGTGAGCTCGTTGGTATCGTTGGCTCGTTGAAAAGAAAAACAAGGCCATTCAAGTATGTTAAGATCCCCGAAAACTGAATCTCTTGCTATAAAACGCTCCTATTATCCATTCGCAACTATCGACTCGATTAGGCATAAGTTGAAAGGGTCAACTGTATTTTCAGTGTTAGATGCAAACAAAGGGTTTTGGATGATTCCGTTGGATAAGGAAAGCAGTCAGCCATGAACATTTAACACCCCATTCGGTAGGTACTCTTTCAAAAGTCTTCCCTTTGACAAAGCAGAAAGAATAAGGAGAAACATGATAAGCTTCTATGTGCCGTGCTAGATCGGGCTCAAGTAGCGGGTGTAAAATTTAATAAGGAAAAAAGTTAGTTAGGTATGTCTGAAGTTAAATACTTTGGTTACATATTTAACAAAAATGGAATAAGTCCAGATAACAGTAAAATAAAAGCAATGTCAGAGTACGAAAGGTTTACAAAGACTTTTTGGCATGCTTACCTTAAATCATTTATATCGAATTTTTCGACAAAATCTCAAGTATTGAGAGATTTATTAAAAAAAAAAAAAAATAAACGTTATGTGGAACTGGAATAAAAAACATGCACAATGTTTAAATAACTTAAAAAAAGCTATTATTTCTCCATCTGTCTTTTCTTATTTCGATTCAGATATTCCAATTGTTTTATAAGTGGATGCATCTCAGTTTGCAATTGGTGCAGTGATGCAATAAAATAAAAAGCTGATTGCGTTTACATCGAAAACTTTTACAGAGTGTCAGACAAGGTTTGCTCAAATAAAGAAAGTGCCATTGTTTTTAGATGTAAGAAATTTCACCAGTATATTTATGGATGAACAATAACTGTAGAAACGGATCACAAACCCTTAATAAGTCTTTTCAAAAAAATCTCTTGCAAATGTTCCATCTCGCCTTCAAAGAATGAAAGTTTGCATGTTAACTATAAACCAGGTAGATCAATTTGGATAGCTGATACATTTTCAGGAGCCCCTCTCTCTGAGACAAAAAATTTGAATAGTGAAAAAGAAATATATGTACATGTATGTCGGGAGCATTTCTTCTACTCTCTCAATTTTGGAAGAAAGGCTTAAAGAAATACAAACTAGTAAAATGAATTATAACATTCTGCAACAACTTATAAAGAATATAGAGCATAGTTTGCCTGAACATAAGCATCATACTGATAGATGTTTACTACATTTTTTGTTTATTCGGCATGAAATATACTTTCAAGATACTTTGCGCTTCAAGGGAAACAAACTTTAAGAAAGAAAATTTTGTATTTTTTTCATGAGGGATAAACTGAAATAGAAAACATGAAACTCCGGCCCAGACCCTGCATATATTGGCCTGGTATAAGTGTGATGGTATTATAAAATTTACAAATTTGTGTCAAATTTGCCAATCATTTCGTAGTGACAATCCGAAAGAACCATTTCACCCACACGATATTCCAAAATTACTTTGGGATACCATAGGCTTGTATATTTTTGAAATTGATGATTACTTTCTTCTTATTGTAGATTATTACTCAAAATAAGTTGATTATTGCAAGTTGAAACCCTGTACTAGCTCGATAAATATTACAAAATTAAAAGACATTCTTTCCAAATTTAGAAACCCAAAGATGATTACATCTGATAATGGAGTATCGTTCGTTTCATCTGAAATGTATTCTTTCTTTAATGATTGAGATATTTGTCATAAAACAAGCAGTCCTCACTTTCCATAGGCGAACAGATTACCGAAAATGTCAATTCAAACCGTAAGGAAAATGATTCATACATCGCTTTATTCAATTTACGCACAATTCTTTTGGCCTAACTCCAGCGCAGTTACTTATGGGTAGAGTGTTAAAATCTAAAATACCGCGACACGTGGAGCAATTAAAACAATACTTTTGTAGATTACGACAAATATGTAAATATCAATTGAAAAACATCAAAAATGTGTCAAGAAAATTTATGACAGAACAACAAAACTTCTGCCTGTTGAGTAGGGGACAAAGTTCTCTTTAAATTAAATCCATAGGAGGCTACATGGTCTAGTGGCACAATTGTTAAAATTTGTAAAGAAGCAAGGTCGTATTTAGTTCGTTACATAAATGGTTGCATATATAGAATAAATAGATGTCAGCTAATATATAGAAAAAAATTCTTTTCGCAAAACGTACATAAGGTAGATATTAAAAAAAAAAAAGATTAGATAATGATATATCAACTTTGTTAAAATGTAAAAAATATGGCATGTTATATATATAAGTTATAGAAGTTATTTTCTTATCTTCACTTGAATTCAATTAGGATATAAGTTGTTGTACTTGTAAATCAGTCTTGAACTTAATATGGAACATGTAACATCCACATTTTTATACTTATTTAGTCATTAATAGTTGTGACAGTTTATTGTATCCGGTTTATTAATGCTTTTCGCAGAAAAAAGAGTAAAACCAATGTATTGAGCCTAAAAGAAAAATGTACTGCTACCAACTGGATTGCCTAACAATCCAGCAGCTCTACTTCGCTGATGAAATAAAATGTTTTGAAGAAAACAAGGAAGTTAAAATGTCCTCAAAGATAGTTTAACTTGCGCCTTTCTTAGATAAGAATGGTATCCTACGAGTAGGGGGAAGATTAAATTTGCTAAAAGCTTGTCATTTAAATCAAGGTATCAGATATTGTTGTCAAACAAGTGCTCTTTAATATTTCTTATTGCCAACGAACATGAACGGACTTTAGATGGAGGCCCAAACATGATGATAGCATTTTCCTCTTGAATAATAAATGTTTGCATGAGCTGCTTGAGGTTTAATGCAAAAATGTATTCATAAGTTATGGTTAGTTTGCCTCCTCCTAGGGTTACACATTCTAAACCATTTCGACATAGTGTAGTGGATTTTTCCGGACCTTTTGTCCTGAGAATCGCTATAGGCTGAAAAAATTTACGTTTTTATCTGCCTCTACACAAAAACGACACATTTTAACCGCTCTTATTCACCCCTTTTCGGTGGTCCGTGGGAAGCAGAAATTAAATCCACAAAATATTATTTAAAAATAATTTTACATAATCAAGCTTTAACTTTTGAAGAACTCTTTATATTGCTGTCCCAAATCGAATCTTGTTTTAATTTTAGTCCACAATGTGCTACGTCAGATAATCCTAACGACTATGATGTGCTAACTCCAGCCCACTTCCTAATTGTTGAGTCACCCAAGACTCTTTCGGAACCAAGTTTATTGTATGCTCCACCAAAATTATGACGTGAAATAATCAAATCAAACTTCATTTTTAATGCCCAAGTTGTCTCTTTATTGTTATAATTTTGGAATTCGGCGTTTTTGCACAATGATAAGATGAAAAAAAGCCGAATTCAGAGAAAATACAAAAGAATTTGTAACGCCAACTGTACTTGTTAGAAAAACAAGTGAACTTTACCGTTATCAATGTTCGTTGGTTATAAATCGATGTGTAGTCATCTCATTAGTTGATAAACTTTGAGTGATATACATCGTTAAAATGGCTAGTTTTTAAGTATGAAATCTGTGAAGATTTTAGGAAGGAAAGCGAACTTTTATACATACCCGAAACTAAATACAATAATTATATATAATTTAATCAATTCGACTTAGAAGTAGGTGGCTCGCTTCGCTCGCTAACAGGATTTTACTCTTTTCTCCGCAAGATTTAGACGCTCACGCGAATTCGTCGCTCCGCTCCGGACTTACTTCACTTTTACTAAGCGAAATAAAGTCGAATTTTGGAATTCGGCGTTATTTCACGGCACCTAGAATGATATGAACTATTAAAGTTCACTTAATTAAACTTGGCTTTATTTCTCAAATAAGTCGGCATTATTTCACTTTGCTAATGTAAAATAAGGCCAACTTTCAATAATTGGTCTTATTTCAATTTTTAAATGTAAAATAAGGCCAGTTTTTAAAAGTTGGGCTTATTTCACGGTACTACACAAAAAATTTCTTTAAAATAACTTGTATTGAGCTAATTAAATTTAAGAGTTTAATTTCATAAAAAATTTAAGAACTTGTTAACTGTTCTCACAATGACAATAGTTTTAATACCTATAAACGTTTTAAATTTATTGAGGTAGGAAACATTGAAAACGAGAGTGTTTTCCAAAAGAGCCTTATGCACAAAATTACCGGTAGTAACTATCACTTAAACAATTAAGTGCTTGCTTGATATCGACTCTGAAACAAGCATTATAAAGTTCAACTTCTTACAAAATTTCCCCGAAATATATCTTTCAGAGCCTATACTTTACAATTAATGGCATGAATTTTGAAAACTATCAGGTTAATATCCAACTCCCAAAGCAATTTCTGTCCAAAAGAACACTAAATGCTAGAAAATATAACGCATTTGTTGGCCAAAATACAATATGTAATCATTTTTAAAGGGAATGGTAGATTTAGGTGAGAGGCAATTAAGTAAATGATAATAAAATCTTTTTTTAAGATAGCTACCCCAATGAAGTTCATCAAACCACTGCTTTAGAAATTAACGAGGGATGCAATACTAATTATCTAAATTTAAACTATTTAAATGATCACGAAAGTAAATTAATTAAAAATTTATGCAAAGTCCTCAAGAATTATTTTTTAAGGAAGGTGACGAATTAACATGTTCACAGGAAGTGAAACATGAATTGTGTCTACCACAAATAACCCATACTCGCCAAAATATGTCGTTATCCTCAAATCCATGAGGAACAAATAGAGTTACAAATTTCAGAAATGCTTTCACAAGGAATTAGAAGAGCAAGTAATTTCCCCTACAATTTTCCTCTTTGGATCATTCTAAAGAAGTTAGGTAATTCCGGGGAAAGGAAATGGCGAAGTACCGATAAGAAATGAGCTCCTATTTCCCAATATCGAAACTATATTGTACAAATTTAGAAGAGCCTAATATAAGGATTTCCATCAAATATTCGTCAAACCAGAGGATCGAAAGAAAACTGCTTTCTCTACCCTAAAGGGGCGTTATGAGTAAGTTAGGATGCCCCAGCAACTTTTCAAAGATTTATAAACTCAATCCTCAAGGATTACATTAACAAAATTTATGTTGTCTACCTCAATTACATTTTAATTTCCAGAACATCCTTAGAAGAACGTATTTCTAACATTCAAAAAACATTTGATAGGTTGAAAAAGACAAAATTAAAAATACTAATATACAAGTGTAATTTTATCACCAGAGAAACGAAATATTTAGGTCACATCTTGACACCTGAAGGTGTACATCCAAACCCCGGAAAAGCCGAAGTTATCCGAAACTTGGCGCTTCCAAAGCCTCAAAACAAATAAAATCATTTTTGGAAGTCACCGCTTATAGTATTACAGGAAGCTTACCCTCTAAGGGTTATACGCAGTTGCAAAGATGAAAAAATACGTTTTTTTTAATGAATTTTTTGTAAAAAGGTATTTTATTTTACAAAAACAAAAAGTTAAGATACATTTAGTGGTAACATCTAAGTTTATAATGGCACTAATGATTTGTAAAAATATTGATTTGGTGTGCTCCTGCAGACTATCTCCGGAAGGTCCACCTAAAAAGGTGTTCGGCGGTTTGCCCGAAGGAATAATAGAAATTTGATTTTTAAAATTTGAATTTTGATTCCTTCGATTAATACCTGAGGAATAGATCTGAAAAAAGTTGTGCTAAAATTTCAGACCTATCGGTAAAGCTGTTTTTTAGAAGTCTTGTTCACCGACTTCGAAAACATAGTTTTGAGAAAACGCGTTTAAAGTTTCGGAAGATGTTTACACATAGATAATTTTTTTTACTTACATGTATCATCTAATCCAGAGCCATAAGATGGACCCTTCGTAGAATCAGCAGCTTCTAGTACCTCGAGTTTATGTTTTCTATGAGCCATCCATGCTTCCATGCGCTCTCAAGTCAGAATCATGACGCGCTCTGCATAATCTTTCTCGATATAGGCATGGGCATTGGGCCCAGTTGATATTCTCATTGCATTTATGTAATATGAAATTGAATTCAGTTGCGCCTTCTTTTAAATATATAAAAATATGGTAAAAAAGTGATGGAGAATATATTGAATATATTGAATATTTGTTTCTCAGCGAAATATGATAGAAACCCGATAAGAAATAAATTCTTCTTAGTAAAAATATATTGCGAATTATATGCAGATGAAAAATTTTTCACTCGCATATAATCCGCAACATCTTTTTCGGAACGGTAGCACTCAGATTCAAAACTGTGTCCATTGTACACTATGTGTTCCGACTGTCAACAGCGCAACAGCGCGCGTTTATGTTAATAGCAAATATTAATTTATAGTTTTCATAGAAAAATTTTCGAAGTATGCTACAACCTTATTTTTAAAAGATGGAAATGTTTAGACAAAACATAGACTGCAAAATATTTCATAGCAAACCGTGGAAAAATAAAGAAATTTACTTTTGATAATGATTTCAAATCAATATATTCAGAAGATGTTGAAGGGTTAAATAGCACTCACACAGAAAGAATTAGGGAGTTGAATGTAGAGGACAAACAACCCATCAAAACATGAATGCTTAACGCGGTCATACTTTATGATACAATTGATTATTGCACCATAAATACACTCACTTCGAAGTACATGAACGAAATGTTGTCTTTAGTCTAATTAAATAAGGAATAGATATAACAAAAGCTAACGCAATAGCAAAGCAAAAAACAATAGGCGAAAACAAATATATAAAGAAACAAGAACTAAAGCATTTATTAAACCTTACAAGCCCCCTCGAAACAAAGAAGAGCTTAAATTTAGAAAACTCAGGTTAAAAAGTACATATACACGAAAATAACATAAAATGCATTGTAATATTTTTGTGTAGGTACAAATGATAGAACTTATTCCTTTCAATACAATTACTTTATTCAATACAGTTACAATTCACAATTCCATCGCTTATCCCAACCACTTTTACTTTTCTATATATTGTACTTACACCACTTAATCACTACTCGTAGTTCACTCTTCAAATTCTATTTTCGAACTGGCTTGGGGAAAGATTATATTTATTCTACCCTGACATCTTTCTATCTATACAAATTGAACTATACAATGGTTTAATTTGTTTTACAAAATTCGATAAATTTTACGTTGAAATCAAGCCCCAAAAATCCTCCACTTCTGTTGGTCCTTTTGTTGTCTATTTCACTCCTCTGTCCTATGGATGCCACGGTACAGATGGGACTTTCTGAATTCATTGGATCCAGTTCCCTCTCTTTCCATATAGGAACCCCCGGATAGAGCCAGGCCGATAGCAAGGGGAATCTAACAGATATACGGTCTGTTCAACCCCCCTGATGCCCTAAAATGTCGATACCCCCAGCAATGGTCGAAAGCCCAAACTAGATCTATATTGTTTGGTTCAATTGATAATAACATGTAAAACTCCAAAACCCCTAAAGTCACAATAATTGTGAAAGAAAGCCCATGATTCCCACTATCTTCACCCCTTATTCTTGTCTGCAAGGAAATTTTTTTGGAAAAGTTTCTTTCCTACTGGAGGTCACCGACATAGAGAACAAACAGGACGAACACAATAAAACAATATATGTGTGTATGTTGGTGGCAGCTAGTCGAAACGTATGGCTGGTTCAGTTTAGCCATCATAGCGGACAGTACAAAACAGACAATAGTCGAAAAAAAAGAAGCGGAAAAGTAAAAATAGAACTAGGCAAACTACAAGTTAACGCGCTGTAGTTATGAATCAGATGATCACACCAACACCTCATGATCAAGTTTCCATGGGAAATTGCAAGGAATTGTATCCCAATACCTTGCACATGCAGCCACACTCCGCAGATCTCACCTGAATCAACAAATATGATTTTGCTGATTAAGCGTCTGGGTACAGAGACGCGAAGCTACATTTAAGTTTATAGAAATTGTTAGTTTAGTTCTAAGGTGACCGTGAAAGCGTAAAGTTGAAAAAAAAAGTTTTATTTAAACTAAAAGAACCCAAAATAATATTATTGGCGCCCAACGTGGGGCCCAATGCAGTCAAGGTTCAATACATAAAGTACGCGAATAATAAGTGACCTCAACTAGCTCGAGAAATTGTTCGTGTTCGTGCGGAAGCAAAAGACCTCACGTAGCTCGCGATACACTGACAAAAAGAAAAGTGTTTGTTCGAACTGTATTCGGGCCTCCACCCACAAAGCACCGACATCATTTGGACATCGCTGGATTCCAAGACTACGAAGGAGTGTGAACGAGGTAACCAAGTAGGCAACACGAAAAGTACAATACCGACTCCATAAGCGTTGAATGTTCGCCGTGCTTACTTTAGCGTAAGAATATATTAGTTTACGTAAGATACGATTAAGAAAAATATTTAAAAAAAAAGAAAAGAAGTAACGTAATTATTAAAATTAATTATCTAGCTAAGTGGTAAATTTAAATGAAAAAATTCTTTGAAAAAGTGACCTTACTAATCAATTACAATTGTGAAGTAGATATTAAGAAAAGTGACTTCATCAATTAATTAAAATTGTAAAGTACAATAGATATTTAAAAAAAGTGAACAAATTAGTTGATTTTCTACATACAATATTCTCTATACATAGTTAATAATTATTCTTTAGTAGAATTAAGAAAACATATCAATTGATTCTCTACATTACGGAGACAAACGTGACTTGGGAACTTTAGAGTACCAATAAACAACGTTCGTCCAAGGTAATAACACGCTAGAACAATATTACCAGCAGTGTACTCTCACCTCACACTGATACTGAACAAAATCTCTAGCATGGACGTGTCACCAATGCAATGCACTTGTTGACTGAAACATATAGAGGAAAGGCATTAGATACTTTATAAGAGATATAGAAGGTAACCTACCACGCTTTTTAGATATAAGGGAAGCCGCATATTTAAAGCAGGCCCAACATTTATGCCAAAAACTCGAAAACCAGTACCATGGGGAACAACACGCAACCCACACCTCCTCGTAAACAGCACCCGCAACAACAGTTTCATATTCATTTAGTATATTTGCCACAGGTTCAAAAAATACATACTCCAAATGTACAATTCCAAATTGCCCAGCCTAATAACCAACCCAATCAACAATCGAGCCCTCCTCAAAACTTCCCAACCAACTCTCAGTTTCCCAACTTCACATTACAAAATATGCAACGTAGAACTCAATTTACTTCTGCACCAAATCCACCTCCAATAGGAGAACCCATGGACGCCACCACAATAATGATAAGCAACGTCAGCTATGGCAATAGACCTCAAGGAAAGAATTGGTCACCGGTTCCTAAACGACAAACGGACCTTTCGCAGCAAAATGTTCCACCAATTATCACATAGATACTTTCGTACCCGATTTGACGAATAATGCTGTGACTTTGGAGGAATACAACGCCATGATCGAACAAATATCGAACCAGACATTAAGTGACAACTTTCCTACCGAGAACGAAAACACCGAGGCCAAGCAAAACCAAGAAGCCACTCCAATTGACTTTGCCGAAGTTCATTTTTTAGGTTGACACGATCGTCTTTGCCTTATTTCGAGTGCAAGACGAAGGAGAATAGAATTCTCAAATTTTTAGTAGATACAGGTTCAAACAAATATTATTTACAGCCGAGTCTTGTAAAAAACCCTATTCCTAACAATAAGAACTTCTATGCAAACTCAATAGCTGGTAACATAGAAATCAAATATCACACTTTACCCAATCTTTTCGGACTAAAAACAAATATTAAATTTTTCCTCGTGCCAAATTTATGATCATTAATCAAACATAAGGATCATTCACGGCATCTTAGGCAACGACAGCCTTAAAGAGCTATCTGCTGTAGTTTTTACTAACGAAAATTACATGCTTCTTAGGAATGGCTTAAAGATTCGCTTAAAACAAATGACATCCGAGGCAGTTAATCTCGTTGGAATAAGAACAGAACACATGTCCCAAGATGAAAAAAAAACCTTAAGTCACTGACAAACTCATATCCTAACTTGTTTGCCGAACCTAATGAAAAACTTACGTTTAAAACTACCGTCAAAAGAAGAATTCGTACAACCACGGAAGAAACAATTCATTCTAAATATTACCCATATCCGATGCAATTCGAAACTGAAATAGATAATCAAATTAGTCAATTGCTTAATGATGGCATAATCAGACCTTCACGGTCTCCGTACAATGCACCCGTTTGGATTGTACCAAAAAAGGCTGACTCTTCAGGTGAAAAAATATCGATAGGTAGTAGATTGTATGAAATCCAATTCCGTAATTATTCCTGATCATTACCCTTTCCCCGAGATAAATGAAGTTTTATCTCAACTAGGCAATAACAAATGGTTTTCTGTATTCGATCTTAAAAGTGGATTCCATCAAATCCCTCTTCACAAGGCTGACGTTGAAAAAACAGCTTTTTCCGTCAACATGGGGAAACACGAATTCGTGAGACTCTCATTCGGACTTAAAAATGCTCAAGCCATTTTTCAAAGAGCGTTGAATGACATTTTGCGTGAGCACATCGGTAAAATATGCTTTGTCTATATAGACAACATAGTTGTCTTTAGCGAAGACATCGAAACTCACTTCCGAAATCTTGCAAAAATTTTCGACACCTCACAAAGGGCAAACATCAAGGTACAGTTAGATAAATGTGATTTTTTAAAATCAGAAGTCCAATTTCTTGGTTTCATAATTTCTGCCAATGGATTAAAGACAAACCCCGGCAAAATTGAAGCAATTGCTAGATATCCTATTCCGCATACCTTGAAAGATATACGTTCTTTCCTGGTCTGTCGGGTTTTTATAGAAGATTATTCAAGGACTATGCAAAGCTTGCAAAAGCCCTGACATCATACACTTGACCAACGACGCATTAGAAGCATTTAACAAGATTAAAATTTCATTAATTTCGAAACACGTTATTCTCACATACCCAGACTTTACAAAAGAATTTCACCTCACAACAGATACATCAGACTATGGATTAGGTGCAGTTCTGGCATAGGGAGATAGACCGATAACTTTAATTTCACACACAACATAGTGATGAGAGTTCAGGACAAAACATAATACAAATGGCTGAAGAACCCCGTAACGTTTTCAAAAATCAGATTATCTTAAATTACAATATCAAATATCAATATCATATCAATTTCAAATAACTTTTCCCATTTATCATCGTCATATTATTACTGAAATCGAATTCTAGGACTAATTCAAGAAATTTACCCACAACACTTTGGACAATATAATTTACAATTCACGAGAAAAATAGTTTCAGATTTAACAGACAACGCCAATACCCCAATATCCAGGTTATATTCTTCAACTAGATATCTATTTTACAAAAAAAAAACATCATTATTATTGCCATAGATAAATTCTTGAAGTACGCCTTAGCCAGGATCCTTAAATCTAGATCTGCAAAAGATATAAAACAATCACTAAGGGAACTAATACTATCCTTTGGAGTTCCCAAAACCATCGTTCTAGATAATAAAAAATCCCTCAATTCCAATTCTACTGTTTTACTCGTATTTATATTAGAGAATTTCTTTGATATAAGAGTATTCAAAGACCCTCCATATACAAGCGCAGTTAATGGTCAAATAGAGAGGTTCCATTCAGCAGAAAATACCACTAGCACATTTTCGGAACTTTTAGACAAATCAATTTTTGAATATGTAGTTTTATGAAAATCCCGTCGGCATCAACGTCATCAAAGCCAGAAAAAGGGTATTCATATCTCCTTGGTGCGCGCGCGGGATTATAAAAAAATATATATATACATAGCAATTCCATTCATTCAACCACAGGAAAGAAGCTAATAGACACATTTTTGTTAGAAATTTATTCAATAACCCGGAACAACTTGAAAAAGAAATACAAAATACCAATAAAAAATTGTAGAAAAACAGTATGCCGATTTAGACTATCATAATAAGAAAAAGACACACCTAAAACATTATTCAATAGAAAATATTATAATTTATGTTAAAATTAATAAGAGAATAGGTAACAAATTTTTAGCCAAATACCTAGAAGAAATACTAGCAGAAGATAAAAATTCCACAGTTATAACCAAGTTAGGAAAAACCGTTCACAAAAGTTTGATAAAAAGTTAACCCACTTCTGCAGGTTACTTAGGCCTTTGTGCACCGCAAACATCAAGATTAGTGCTGGAAATGCTAAGGTCAAATCTAATTATCCTCTATACCACATCCTATTCTATGAAACCCTACGCATAAAAAATTATCTAAACAGGCTTAAAGTAAATAGTAAAACCAAAAGGTCATTAGACTTTATAGGAAGCGCGTGGAAATGGGACGCAGGAAACCCGGACCAACACGGCTTAGAAATTTTAACCAATAAAATGAATAATGTATTAACCCATAACAATAATCAATTTATTATAAAAATTATTATAAAAAGGAGTAACTTTAGAACAAATAAATGAGATAACCAATGCGACTAATCATATATTAGAAATATTTAAAGAAAATGAAAACGTTGAAAACAACTTAGTATTAAGAATAAAATACAAACTAGAATTAATCACAGAAGAAATTGTTTACATTGCATATGCAATCCATTGGGCTAAAGCCAACATAATAAATTCATTTATACTATCGAATAATGAAATAAATGTAACCGAAATTATAATTAAGAAAGAAAATATACCATACTTTAATTCAGATGAAGAGTTAGAATTTGCTGATATAAGGATAGCAACTAACAATAAATATATAGTTTATATATATGGTGATTCATTTGAAAGTGAACTTAGAATTTTTATTATTGGTTAAAACAACAATTTATGACATTTGCCTTCTGGAACTGATATCATGTAAATGTTGGCCATGACTATGTCTGAGGTGTTTCATTCTGAAATTCCAATTTTGAGCGACTCGTTTATACCAGCATAGCGACTGGTATCTCGCGGATAATATGAGAAATGTTGGCCTCCAAAGCATCAATCGTAGCTGGCTTATTCCTGAAGACTTGAGACTTTACATATCCCCACAAAAAAATAGTCCAAAAGTGTGATATCGCACGATCTAGGTGGCCAATTTACCGTACCAAAACGTGAAATTAAGTGCTCACCAAAATGATTTTTTAACAAGTCCATTGTTTCACGCGCTGTATGGCTAGTAGCGCCGTCTTGTTAAAACCAGAGCTCACCGAGACCATGTGCTTGAATTTCAGGAAGCACATAGTCCGTTAACATGGCGCGATAACGGTTACCATTGACGGTAACATTCTGATTTGCCTCATTTTTGAAATATGAACCAATGATTCCCCCAGCCCATAAACCACACCATACCGTTGTTTTCAATGGATGTAATGGTAGCTCTTAGTACTCTTCGGGTTGCTTATCAGCCCAAATACGAAAATTTTATTTGTTAACGTATCCATTGAGCCAGAAATGGGCTTCATCACTGAACAAAATTTCACGATAAAACACCAGATTTACATTGAGTTTTTCCAGAGCCCATTCACTGAAAATATGACGCAAATTCAAGTCGCCTGGCTTCAATTCTTGCAGAAGTTGAATTTTGTACGCTTTTATGCTGAAATCCTCACGTAAAATACGACAAGTTGTCGAATACGCAAGGCCAAGCTGCTGAGAAGGACCACGAATCGATTCGTTACGGTCTTCGCGTACACTCTCAGCTACAGCTGCTATAGTCTCTTCACTACGTGCTGGATGTAGTCTAACCGGTCGAGTATCATCCACTAATGTATGGTAAACTGGGACTCCAATTTGCGAATGGTACTGGCAATAGTGGTTTCAGTAGGTTGATTATGCGCACCGTAAGTTCCTCAAATCCCACGAAAAATATTTCTCACAGAACGCTGATTTTCGTAATACAGCTGAACAATTTGGAGACGCTGTTGTGATGTGAGTGATTAGCCAAACGATACTGAACAAAAATGATAAAGCAGTTTGATAGGAGTTATACGTGATCTGTCAAAAAAAGCCTATTGAAAATCAAACCTCACGATGAATCACTGCCAAAAACTGAGGCCAACGCATGCAATTTCTTAATAATTAAAGCTGTTAAGCAAAATGATAAAATAAGTAAAATTAAATTTGAATCTGTTTTAGATTATCAAAACAAAATACCTATAAGCAATACTGAAAAATTGTAAGAACTGTAATAAATTAACCATATGTAATAGAAATAATATTGTATATTTAAGTTTGTCTATTTGTATTCCAAACCTAATCAAGAGTCAATAAGCCAACTGTACGATGATCAATAATCAGCACATACCTACCGTAGAAGAGATATCATCAGGGGTATTTCTTCTAAATCAATATAAGGGCCTCGTTGTCATTAATAATGAAACATTGGAACTAAGTGGCACATACGTTATCCACCACATCAATGCAACCATTCAGATCAAGGGAAAGGAAATCAGGAATAATGAAGTAATCTTCCACCAACCGATGCCTGCTGTTCTTCAACCCACTGCCTTTATAACAGAAGAAGAAGTCCTTTCATTAGAAATGCTAAAACAATTTTTGCTAGAAACCAGAAACAAAATTAACCTTACAACCAGTTTCGGACTTATAAAAATCTTACTCATTTTGGTAACCACTTTCGCTATTAAAATACGAAGAAAATTAAACAAATACAATAAGCATGAAGCTGCTTTATGCTGAAGCAGCTACACATACCACCATTAGACTCGAAGACATCCCGAAATTCTTAAGATCAAAATCATCGACCGAGGACGTCCGATCTTAAGAGCGGAGAAGTTAACGCGCCGCACGCTGAATCAGATGATCACACCAACACCTCATGATAAAGTTTCCACGGGAAATTGCAAGTATTCGTAGCCCAACACTTTGCACATGCAGCCACATTCTGTAGATCTTACCTGAATCAACGAATATGATTTTGCTGATTTAGCGTCTGGGTACAGAAACACAAAGTTACATTTAAGTTTATAGAAATTATTAGTTTAGTTCTAAAGTGACCGTGAAACAGTAAAGTTGAAAAAGTAGAAATTTCTTTTTAAACTAAAAGAACCGAAAATAATTAAAAAAAAAAAAAATCTACACAAATTAAATTTCCAATCAGGGCAAAATTCATATGTTTTGCTTTGATTTTGTTTTACCGATTTCGCATAAAAATTGGGTGGCGACCATTTTTTCATTGTTTACTTTCTGTCATCTTTCATCAGTAAGAGGAGCAATCGGTGTGCGCAGCTTGGAAACAGCTGCTTGTTGCAGTTCGTGCGGTTTTTTTTGTCTATATTCGTATTTTCTCTTTTATTCGATTACCAACCTCCATCCGTGTGGTTGTGGTTTTTCGTTTGCTAATTTTGTTGTTGTGTTTTGCTTGGTTGCCGGTAGCCCGACACTTTTCTAACCTTAATTGTTTTAAAATTTTAACCCTCCGATGAGTGAATAATTTTTTTCGCTTTATAGGTCCTTGGGGACCTACAACCGTTTTCGACTATAATACCTGCAAAAATTGGAATTTTTCGACCTTTTAAAAAGCAAATTTTATTGTAAGGCCATAATACATATATTAATAAAAATCAAGTTTACCATTAACTTATACTCTTTGTTATTAATTTTTTAAAATATATTAAATTTCACATGTGTAAAGTATTATTATAACTACATTCATTACATCTAATGGGAATGTAATTTAATTCGTGTGGTTTTTTTTTTTCAAAATTTCAAAAACATGTACAATAGTATTATTCAAAGTATTGCCCATCTTTCTGGCAATTTGTGGTTCACATCCCAAAAGAACTGCGCCGGCTTGGCAGCCAAGAATGAATCAAGCCAATTTTTGATATTCTGCTCTGATGTGAACCGTATTTCCATGAGGGCGTTCTGCATCGACCGGAACAAATGGTAGTCAGAAGGGACAAGGTCTGGGCTATAAGGCGGGTGGGGTAAGACTTCCCATCCACTGTTTTCCAAATAGTTCTTAACCGGAATAGCAACGTGGGACCGGGCGTTGTCATGATGGAAAATTATTGCCTCGTGTCTGGTCGCACATTCCGGGCGTTTTGCGGCTACTGCTCTCTTCAAACGGATTAATTGTGTTCGGTAGCGTTGTCCATTGATGGTTTCACCCATCACTTGAGGTTGTCGTAATGGATCCATTTTTCATTTTTCACCACCAGTAACAATCCGATGCAAAAATGACTTCTTTTTGTGGCGTTCCAGCAGAATTTTGGACATGCAAAACCGCCTTTCGACGTCTCTCGGCTTGAGTTCATGTGGAACCCAATTTTCTTCCTTTTGAATGTATCCAGCTGCCTTTAAACGTTTTGAAATGGCTGCTTGAGTGACACCCAAAGATTCTGCGAGCTCTTCTTGTGTTTGGCGACAATCTTCATAGAGTAATGCTTCCAGTTCTTCATCTTCAAACTTTTTTGGCTGCCCAGGACGTTCATCGTCTTCCAAGCCAAAATCACCACTTTTAAATCGTGCAAACCAATTTTGGCACGTTTGCTCAGCTAGCGCATGTTCACCATAAACTTCCACCAAAATACGATGACTTTCGGCAGCAGTTTTCTTCATATTAAAATAATAAAGAAGAACTCCCCGCAAGAACACTTTTTCAGGCACAAAATTCGACATATTTGAGTGAAAAAATATTATTGCTGTTTATGTTTCAAATGAATGACATATACTGAAATGACGTACAATGACAGTAGCTTTCCAACGCATGTTCCAATGGAATAATAATAATGGAATAATACAAGTTACGCCATCTCTTAGCAAACCGCACGAATTTATAGACCCAATATATATTTGCTGCGAATGTTCCAGGCATACGGGTTTTTTGCAGTTATGACATAGAGCCCTAGTTTTTCGTTGGCGTTTGTTTAGCCTACGGCAGATGTAGCAGGATGGTTTATTTGATTTTGGTGCAAAGTCACGTACATCTCCGTGTACTGGCATTTGAGTCATAATTATACCAAAAGCTTCCATCGCATTCCATGTTTTAGGGTATTTATACACGTGATTGTTATTAGCACGAGTTTCATTTTGGGCGTGGCTAATTGTTTAATTAGTAGGTGCAGGAACGAACGCCGTTTGTCAGTTTGTTTGGTTGTAGCCAATTTATTATGAATTATAAATACAGCCAATGCAGCTAGGTCTATCATGTTGAAAAACATAGCTAGTGGTCATCGCCTAGTGGGCCTCTTACACGTATACATATACCTTAGCCTTCTAGGATATCCGCATGTTCTTGTGAGTATACCGAAGGCTTGTGCCCTAGATCTAGAATGATCAACTGTGGTCTTATGGGTACAGTGAGGTGCACTGTACTGATCTGAAACTGGCTATTTAGTTTTATTTGATTATTGTTATACATTTTAAGAGGATAGTTATTTTCAGTTATAGCTTTAAGCTAGTTTTCGGTTTTTATTCTGTCTTCATCATCAATAGTACCGAAGAGGATTTTAAGTGCTCCACAATTAAACTTTTTAATTTTCTTTGAGGAGTTGTTTGTTTGTGTCCTTTATCACTTTGTTATTCGCCTTGGAGTACCTCCATTTCTTTTTCGTTTGTTATATACGATTTATCTAATGGCAATTTGATTAAAGCTTTCTTTTGATGCAACTATTACACGTTAATGATTGTTATAACTGAGCTTATTTTAATTAAATTAGTTATGTGGTTGACAAAAATCCTTTTTTTTTTCAGTGCTTCGCAACTGGTTTATTTTTTATACATAAATTAGTTACAATACTTGTGTTAAAAAAAAATGTAAACATCCATTTTCTAAGGAAAATACCATATGTGCATATAAAAAAAAACATAAATAAATATAACGCGATTAAATTTTAAAAATTTGTTCAGTTTGCTTGGCTCTTAAAGTTCATGTCCATCAAAAATCTGCGAGCATTGAATCTTCAAAGACATATTACAATAAAAGTCAAAAAATGTTTTGTTACTCTAACAAAATTTTGAATAAGATAAATAAAACAAAAAAAATCCTTCTTTTAATTTAGTTGCGCTTAATCCAGGAAACAAAGAAAACTTTCTCCAAGTTTTTCATCAGGCCTAATTTGATGTGCGTTGACTTCTTGCTCTGCTATACCACTCGCACAAAAGACAACAGTATTTCGTTTAGCTCCTTGTAACTCAATCAATATTGTCGGTTGTATTTAATTTTCTCGATCAGGTTTTTATATTAGCATATGTTTCTTTTATAGGGTTGCCCCGTGTTCTAAAAGTAAAGACGGGGGCTTATTGCCATTATGCAGTAAGACTGCTATTAAACTAAATTTTGAAAAATCAATGAATAGTCTCCATTGATCCGGTGAATAGTCATAGTATAATTTATTTATAAGCCTCTGTACATCACTGCAATATGTAAGATCACTTTCCTTTTTAAAAAAAATCTACAAATTCAGCATCGCGTTGTCGATATACTAAAACTTGTATATTTGGATGAAGTAAATTCCATCGCTGAAGTCTGGATTCTAAGAGTTCAGCTCGAGCTTTAGACAAATTTTGATCTCGAACTAAATCATTTAGTTTACCTAGAAGTATTAATTGTGGCCTATTTTCATTTACAAGAAAATCTTGCGACTTAGAAGCGGTTTGTGTTGAAGATTCTGATTCGATATCGCTTACCGTATCCTCTGCATTTTTTTTTCTTCAATGGAGGTTGCAGTGGTAGCCTGTCAGTATGAGGAAGCGGTTTAGTTACAAATTCCACAAAAAGATATTCAATTTTAACTTTAGTTTTGTTGAACAGGAGTAACAGTCATTCACATGACATTTTTCTTCCTTCCAAATTACGGGTTTAGAAAAGGCCTGTAATTGGTGGATACCCTTCTTTGAAATAAGGTACACATCTGAAACAAAAAAACTTGATGCTAAATGTTTATTAATACTCTCAGAAATGTTAAAACCAAAATACAAATTGTAAATGTTATTAAGCAACGGCGTAGGAGACAGCACGTCGTTAACTGTAGTACGTGTTGTTGCAATATTCTAAATATTAATAAAAAAATTTTATTATTTTTCTGTAAATACTCAAAAATGGGATATATAAAAAAATAAATTATAATTCGATTAACGGCAAAAAGTCGTGTTGACCAATGTTGTGAAATTATATTTATGCACCACTTCCACTTGGTCGTATCGAATTTTCGAGTAGTCGTTGCTGTTATTTATCTCTTCTATTATTATTTTATTCTTAACTTAAACTGTGGCTGAAAGAAGTATTACCAATATTAAGATTTTTATTGTTAGCCGCGTCTTTGATGTACGGTTGCTGGAATTGAAGTGAGTTATATGTTTTGGTAAACTGTTGGACATATGTTTGGTTAATTCTGCTCAGGTTTTTATCATTCATGAATAGAGTGATTGTTTCTCTTTGGATATTCATTGAATGCTGATTATGGATTTTATTGTACTTATTTCATTGATGTGTTTTATGACGATTTGCTCTTAAGTTCTTTACGAACCCTTCGGTTCTGTTATCATTGTATTCTTCTCTATTTCTACTAAGGTTATTTATGACTTTTTTTTGTTTTTAAGCTAGAGTTCACAAAGACGTTTTTTAAAGATTTCTCCGTTTTGAATATCGTATGGCTTTTTTTTGGTTGTTGCATGTATTGACATGTTGTAAAAAAGATTTGCCTTACATATGTACTGCATATTTTTCAATAAATGGCTGGATTTGCTTTTCCCTTAAACAGCGTTTTTACTGCCAATGTTAAAGTAAAGTGTGTGTACATGAGAACTATAGGAAAAACAATTTATATAAAACAACAACGGTGTGAGACATCAAATTTAAAAATCGGTGCATCGTCAGTTGTTTGGATTTCATGTGTTGTTTGAGTGGTTGAACTAAGGTCACCTCCTTTGTAAGAAAGATCTGTATTATAGTATTGTATTAGCAGGACTTAATTCTCACTCTGATTGTTATATTCACGTTAAAAAAAAAAAACGAACGTTAATTATTATACAGATTTATAAATCAATCTCACTTGTGTTCTTGCACCGATAAATTAAAATTATAAGAAAAAACTTATTCTAAACCATCTTACATCGGCGGCGCTTGTAGTTGAAAGTTTAAGCTTGGAGTCTTTGACCTGGCATTAAAACTTTATAATGCTTTCCAAGCAAGGGTTAAAACGCCAACGTCTGTGATTAAAGAAATGTTCATTTTATGTGAAAAGTTACCTAGCCGTTGTATGTTCTTGACGCTTAGGTCATGCACATATCCCAGATCGATTATATGTCCTTGGCAATACGGAGCTTGAAAATGTTCTGTTCTTCAACCGGATCGTCTCTTTCCTCAACTGGATAATGTAGATACCTAATAAAGACTTTAAAACTGTGCTGTATATTAAATAGCCATTTAAATTTATTTATCATCTTTAATGAGTTCGATGACATCTTTGCTGTTTGACCGAAAAGTTCAAGCTAATTGTCCTTCCGTCAGTAGTTTTGATACGCAGTCGTCTTTTGGAATGTTCCTTAGCGCTTCTTCTTTGCATACCGTTGAGTTGCCTATGGATAAGTATTTGCCGATTGTCCCATACGTTTCCATATGGGACGTTAAGTCATTGGTTTATGCCAACACGCCGACGACCTTGGAAGAGTTCAGAGCCAACATTGAATGCGAAATAGCGGCCGTTTCGACCGAAATGTGTGGCTGAGTCGTTGAAAATTGGGTTCAACGAATCGACCGCTGCAAACATGCCCGCGGTGGCTATATAAATGAAGTCGAGTTCCATTCATAAATGTTCAAGCCAATAATAAAGTTTTTAAAATATCTCAAATGGTTTGCTTTTTACTTAAAAAAAAAAGAAATTTGTCAAGTCGTTATTAGAAAACCCTATATATGTAAAATCCCCTTTCTTAAATTTCTGGGGTAATTGCTTCTTTCTATTGAGCTACCTACTGTTTGCCTTTTGTTTCTTTTCAATTTCTCCCCTTAGTTCGTTATTTCCCTTGCACGAAAGTTAACCAAGCTCTGATAATTAATTCTCACGGTTCTATTGAGGAATTCGTCGGACGGTTTTTTCTTAGTGACATAATGTATGGTGTAATTGCGTTTGTCGACAGCACACTTGAACACTTTTTTTGTGTTCGCAGGTTTTTATATTCCGCTATCAGGCATCGGTAAATCTCTAAAAGCGTGGAGTGTAGTCGTTTTACTTGCGAATTTACCTCGTTTACCGCGTTAAATACAGTTTTATACCTAGCATTCGAACGTAGTTAAGTATGATCGGACTCGCTAATTATCAGTTAACAATATCCTGGGACCGTAAAGTAGTGTAAAATAAGAGCGAAGATTTATTCTTGATGTGGAAGAGTTTAGCGAATTTCGAAAACTTGTCTATGCAGCTAATGAATTTTTTGTTTTGGATTGCCACAATATCCATATGAAGTAGCATATTTCACATGGATATGGTGGTATGGGAGTCGGCTGCAGCTCGGGGTTGATAGGGTTTCCATCATATTTGTTCACCAAGCAGATTTCGCATGTCCTGTGGTATTTGCCATTTATCTAATGAAACGAGTTTAAACATCTCGGCAATTAACGACTATTTTCAACATAAATCTTGTTTAGAAACTGCCAAAATAATCTTACGTTATCCGGCAAGTGATGTTTATTCAAAGGCCAGCTGTCATTATATAGTCCTACTAAGGACTGTAACACTGTATCATTCTTTGTTTTTTCTTCAAAATTTTTCTTTTCGGATCACTCATATTAACACTATGAATGCGATCTTTTAATGGTGATTCCAAATCAACTAAGGAATCTTTTATGAAATTCCTTGCCAATAAATCAGCTACATGTAAAAACTTGCCTGGCACATACGAATACTTAATTTCTAAATCATATTTTGATAATTTTAGTTACAAACGAGTAGAATTGAATTCGCCCACATCTTTTTTCAATATAGCCAACAAGGGCATATGATCAGAACGTATGTTAAAATGGTATCCATATATATAATTATTAAACTTCGTACATACATACACAAAAGCCGTATGTTTATATGTTAGGCATCCTCTGTTGCTTTTGAGGATAGTTATCCGACTATGTCCTACTTTTGAACGGTCTGGTTCCTAGTTGTTGATTCATATAGTTTACGCGGCGTGATTAAGTGCAATGGTCAACTTTCATCCTTTCATGTGTCAAAGGACCGCTTGGCCCTTGGGTAGTACGTATTACAGGTAGGGGGCGGAATTTGACTGTTAAGTAATTTTACCCGAACTCGGCCGCGGAAAATTTCTTTTTGGCAAGACAGGCCTATATCCTATTTAAATATTTGGTTTATTGGAGCGGATATTTTGTTCGATGCTGCTTAAATATTTACCGTGGGGTTGCGATAATTAAGATTTTGAGTTTCTAGGCATGCCGAATAAGCCTCTGGGAGAGTTTTGGGTTTCTGAATGATTAAAATTTTGGAAATTTCACCGTTCAGGCCCCGGGCAAATACATATAGAGCTCAATTTCGATATCTTTCCACTAGAACCGTCACCGTTTTTTGATTTCAATTGTCCGTATTTATTTTATTAATTCCACTGCAGCACAGAATTCGTCGAGTATGAGATTTATTTGGGACAATTGATTGACCTGATGTTTCAATGTTCTAATATCCCTCTTGTCTAAATAATGCAACGAGTGACATTGTTTGATTTTAGGCCAATCATCGTCAAAATGTTATAAGAGATTAGGGCGACGTCGGCCACGCCCCTAATTTTCTGTCTAATATGCTGAAGTATAGAACGATACAGGAGTTTAGATTTCACAATCTTAAAACCATTTACGATCGCTACAACTACATAGACCCAAGATATGTATAGGGCCGGGTCACCTTCGAAGGTCTGCAACTCTGACACAGTCAGAGAGTCGACTAATGTCCTTTATGTCGGAAATCTACCTGCTCATTCGTGGGCGTTGCTTCTGGCAATTGCTTATATTCAATCGTTTTTAGACCGATTTTAAACGTCTTAAGCTGAGCGAGAATGAAATTAACTGCCTCTATTATCTTATTTAAAGTTCTTCTTATAGTCTCCATATCGTGGAATATACGGGTAATTAAATAGAAAAATAGAAAAAAATTAATTGGCTTAGGAATTTTGATTCTGTAATAAATTCACTTTATAAATTACTGAACACAGTTCGATCACTTGAATCCTTTCAGGGACATATATTGCACATGTATATTTAAAAGGGTAGTCTCATGTTGGATCTTTAAATGTATATTTTAGACCATTTAAAAATTACAGCAAATAATAGAGAGCGTACCCTGCAGCTGGGAGAAAAGCTCCAAACTTTAAACGCGTTTTTCTCGAAACTACTTCTCATCAGTCGGCCCGGATGATTAAAAATAAATTATTAGACCGATTCGGCTGGAAGCTTAACACAATATTCTACACGTGGATGGTTCTGTCCAGTAAAAGAATTCGATTTTTATCCACTTTTTTTGTGTTATCTCGATATTAAACCGAAAAAATAGTCGATTTTTGAAAATTTTTCTTACAATGCCGCCATTTTCTTGTTTTTCAAAACAAAATCCTTTAAATCTGCTACGGGAATGATAACCCTACTGAATAATAATCTTTTTAGAATTTTGATTTAAGATGCATAAGGAGCAATCAAGGGGGCCAGCCACATACTTTTTTTGAAGAGATCTACTTTACCTCACCTACTTTACAAAATATATATATTTTTTATTTTACAATTTTTTTTTATTCAAACGCTAAATAATATTATATACAATACAATAATTATCATAAGAAGATTGTATTTGATTTTCTGCAAAGAAAAAAAAATCCTTAAAAACCGTCAAAATTTAACCATGAGTTCCTGATTTGGATTGAACTAGAACACGTCCATCATAAATAATTGGATTTATTGTTTCCAGATGTTAATATATTTCCGTATTGTGATGTTGTCCTTTATTACTACTTACGCTGGGGTTTGTACGTCTGTCCACAGATTTATGTGCCTCTAACATAACACACTCCAACAATTAATATTTAGCAAACGGTTCCGTATTATGCATGCATTATAAGTACGCTTAATATAAAATAGTTATTACTTCAGTTGGATTACTTCGATCGGTAATTTTAATACATCGAGTTAAAAGAAAAGTAATTAAAATTACACATAAAAGGCAAATAATAGATCAAATTTCAAAAAAAAATTGCTAAAGCCGAATCACTGAAAATAATTACTGGAAAAATTTGTAACTCAAGACTTTCTCATCGGTCCATCCAAAGATGGGATAAAATGGAATAGAAGTGCGAGGAAGCTTTCATTTCACAGAAGATTCGAAAAGACTGACTTTAGCTTCCAAAGGGCCATATGAACTGGACTACTTTTTTCAGTCGTGTATGAAGACGAAAGGAAAAAGATGAATTCATGTTACCTACACAAGAAGCACAATAGTATAGGAAGGAGAAAGTCTGATAGTCTGTAGAGTTTTTCCGCCCAGTTCACAAATTAAACGGGATCAGAGATGCTTATAAGGACATACCCGAGAATGTGATTCTTCCATTTGCTGATCACAACATGTCATTTAAATGGATCTGCCAATATGATCACGATCCTAAGCGCAGCGCGGAAATGGGAAATGATTCATGGCTAAAAAAGAGAAAGAATTAAGCAGGCTAGCCAATCCCATAAATAATTTATGGGGAAATTTAAATGTTGTGCGGGGCAAATATTAAAGTGAAAAATCACTTTAGTATCCCAGATACATAAATAGCTGTAAGACGCAACTGATTGTCTCAATCAAGTCTTGAGTTAATGAAGCATAATTCAATACTGGCTTTTGATATTAAACTACAATTCAAACATGACAATTGTTCCTTAATCCTTATGACATAAACAGTCAGACAAATATGACATGTCCTAAACTGTCTTACATACCATATATATGTGGACGTATATACAAATGTTTATCCATCAATTTTATATGCACATAGATGTAGATATAATATTCTATCGTAGCATTTAAATGCATTTTAATGAATTATTTGAATATTTTTCTCTACAGCTTAAAGCTTATCACTTTTTACTTATTTTTTTAACAATGTGTGAACGAAATTGTTTTAGGTTTTAAAAAATGTTAAAACACAAACCAAATTTTGGATGTAATAACATATTATATACTTGGCAGATGAATGACTACAGATGGAGATGGTGCATCAAGTTCCACCGATCCCCCATGCGGTACAGATACAATTATTGTTGAGCATCGTTCTTCATCGTTTTCTTCAACTTAGTGTACCAACGACTATCTTCCGTTCAACATGGCATTGAAACGTTGAAACAGAAAATACTAGTCAAACATCTTTGATATGCCAGTAGCTAACTTCAATAAAAAAATTCCATATCTCAGGCAAGTATATGTAAGTTGTTCGCGACTTCATCGTCGTCAGTGTCGTTATTGTTTTCGTTCAACTGAAAAGTATCTTGAAAAACCGGATCACAAATCTGAAGAGAGTTTCTGTTCGTACATCCACTGTTTGTTAAAATAAAGCTTCAATCAATGTGTTAAGAGCTTTTTTCGGGAATTGTTTACTACTTGTACTTTGGCAAATAGTGTTAATAAAGTTAAATTGATCATTCTATTATTTTGACCGAAAATAATAATGAAATTGAAAAAACGAAAAATTGTTTATTACAAAAGTTATGTTTAAAATAGAAAGTAAAAGAAGATATTTCGGATATTGTGTGACTTAGTTTTGTTTATTTTACGTTGATGTAATAGAATAAATCACTTGTATTAATGGAAATTGATTTATTTACAAACACACACAGGCAGAGAAAATGATTCGCGTAATTGTTTTTAGTCTTTTAATGTTGATGTGTCTTACGGGAGGCAATAGTGGCAAAAATTTCAAACTAAAGAACGGTAAGATTTTTTTCTTAACTTATTTCTTAAGAATATGCATAAGCACATGCATGTAAGTCGTAATACAAGTAGAATGTAGCCCTTTGAATTTTTTTTTTTTCATCAAAGATACGCATGAAATGAAATCCAATTCAATTTTGAGAAGTACTGCTTGAAAATCAAGTTACGTGTATATAGTATTATTTTAATGGAGCAAGTTCCAGACTTGTTCATATAGTGCCGGCTCAGAGTTCACTGTACTTGCTAATGTTAATGTAGTCAAACTTAAAGTACGTAATACAGCTATAATAGTTTAGGTACTTATGAGAGTAGTGAATACAATAATATTTGTTTTTATGTATGAAAACATACTTACAAACTATATGAATATTTGTGTGCGATTGAACTTACCTCAAAAATGTACCTAGGCATACTCGTATATCATGTGAAACTTGCACATGTACATTAGAATCCTGTAACCTTGATGCATATGCAGTTTGACTATTACCTCTACGATAGACTGTTATTATTTAAAAAAATATTTCCAGAGTTTTTGATTCTAGTTGATTCTAGTAAATTAAAATAAATCGTTTGACGAATTTCTTTTTGCTTATACATAAATTTGCTACGAGTTTCCGGTTTGTAGAAGCCTACAATCTAGATGTTGCTGTACCTATCAAACTTTTTGTTTTTGTATTGTATTTCCGATATATATATTAGAATATTTAAGGGCCTACTTCAAATACATGCACGTTATTGTAGGCTTGGTCATGTATGTAGAATGCTTTGCTGCTTTGGTGTAAACTTTGGGGTTAATTCAGATTTTGCTATATTGATAATGCAGTTCCAGATGGTAACAAGAAAGGTGTGTGTACAAGGTGACCTGATAGCAATCATCTTCTCGAAAGAGGCCCATTTTTGGCTTAGCGGCAAGCAAAATTGCTAATCAGCATCTGATTATTTTGAAATGAGGAAGGAGACACTGTTACCGTCAATGGTCTCAGGTAAAGAGTGATATTAGCCAACTTTCTGTGGTTAGAGCTCGACAACATCGGTATATCCGAATCGTGGTTCCAACAAGACGGCACTACATGCCATACAAGCGACGCAACGCTTGAAGATGTGAAGGAAAATTTTTCGACTGCGTCATCTTACGGCCAGCGTGCCATGCTTTCTAACTGTCCTACGTAACTTTTCCTCTATTCCTTTTGTGTTGTTAAAATCAACTTTAACAATGTTAACCCCATATTATTGAAATAGCTAGCAGCATCGTCTATTTCTTACGTTAAGGCGTTTTCATTTACAACAAATTTGAATCTAAATAGACGTTGCTCCTGTTTATTGGAGCAGCTCGCAACTTTCTGTGTGACGAATATATCTATTTTCTATAAGCCTCGGTTTTCTGCTAAATTGTGCAATGTGCATGGCATGTTTTACGGTCGAACCTTCCATATTTAGATTTATTTCGAGGCTAAAGGTTGCAGTGCAACAGTAATGCTTTAATGTATGTGGGTAGTAAATATTATATACAAATTTCATCCTGGAGCCCTAGATATATTCTGAAACTTTTTTGGGAAAAGTGGCCGAATATTCCGTTATTCCATTCCATATTCTATTATGTTCACGCCACCATTTATATTTCTTAAAAACAAAATTTAATTGTTAGTTCTCATTTAGGGTGTCCGCATGTTGCCAATAAGTTGAAATAAGATAGTTTTTTAAGATATTTAAGCTAATTTTTAAACGTTTCATTTTGTATAGCATATAAGAATTAATGAATTGAACCTAATAAAAATGCATTGAAAATAAAATGAAAATGACCATTTATATTTCAGTACTTTGAGTAGTCCTATAACATTCTTATAAACCTCAGCTTCAAATACATTGAAGGAGTTTATATAAGAAATCTGCTATGCTGACTGTTGGCACCACGCGAATCCAACTGCCGAAAATTCCAAATAATGGTATCTAATTGATCGGCAAACGAGAACAAGATTTTCTAAAGTTGCAAAAGAAAAAAAGAGTTGTTTCTGGTTCCGAAAAAAAAGGCAGTCATGTTTAATAAAAACTTAATGTTGTGTCTAATGTAAATATTGTATTTAGCGAACATAATGTACAACATAAGAAAATCATTTTTATGTTTTCTTGTTTCTAATTCTATTTTATTTTTATAAAGATGAGCACCAAGACATTTGCACCGGTGGCATCCAACATTTAATGGGGAGACTAAATTCTTAGTGGAAGTTGGCTTGTTCTTGATTACTTGCCAACTACTCAGCTTCCTTGATTTTTGTTAACTGAAAAAAATTAAAATAAAATGTGTTTAACTAATTTCAAATAAAACAAAACAAGTAGGACAAAATTCATAGGGTTCAAGTCGAAATTGCTGAAAATTTTTAACAAATTTATTCAAACCGCTAAGAGAGCGGTGAATATTTGATTAAATGTCCTTTAAAACTCAAAAGTACTGAATGCCAATTATCAAAAGCTAATGGCTCTTCTCATGAACGAGAAGAGTTTAATCAAGCACTCACTAGTAAAATATTATTCACACAGACGACCAAATATTGGAACCTTCTTAATATCTTACCAAACGAACCTCAAAAGGCCAAAGACATTTTCAAACTTAGCTGAATTAAATTTGTTTTGAGTTTTTAATATTGAAGCTAAAATGACGATCTTCGCGGAGGACAGTCAAATAACAGGGCCCAAATAATCAAAAATGAAATGAGAAATCTTTATTCCAATGAGTTGTTAGTATAGTATAGCCACGAAGAAAACGTATACCACGAAATACTTATTAAGTTAGAAAATGAATTGAGCAAATGACAATGCCAATGCGGAACTAGAAAAGCGTAAGCCTTCCACATTCTACGATGAAGTATTATAACATACAGAGCTCAACAATGAAAATACATCTATTAAATGCGGAAGAAATGCTTAGCCTACGCTTTGTCTATACTTTTTCTGTACGAAGCCGATCGTTTAGTACAGAATATCTTACACATATGTATAATTTTCAAATTAAACTAAAATATTTGTGCTTAAATAACAATGTGCCAACATTCGAATTATATATGACACCAAGTTTTGCGTCCATTTAGTGCAGTTTGTAAGAAGACAGATATGGTCTAAAATTCTACGAACAAACTTTAAACGGATTCAGGCTTTAACTGATATAATGAATTTCCAAGAACAACAGTATAAGATGATAAAAACGTTTGCAGGAAAAGGGAAGACAGCTCATCGTAGAAAATTCATCGCACATCAACAAATGTTATGAAGAAACCCGAGCAGATGGGCATATGGTATGTTGCAACTTTTATTTTTGGGGTACCAGCAAAATTTCGTTTTTAGATGTCTGAAACTAATAACATGCACGAGGTGTGTTCCAAAAATAAGGTGACTTTATATTATTTATATTTTCATCCCCCTCATATATGATACACTTGTGCGAACGCTTTTTCCAATCCTCGAAGCACTTCCCATAAGCATTTTTGGTATAACCTTGAGCTCTTCCAGCGATGCCGTTTTTATTTCCTCAATCGTTGCAAATCTCCGTCCTTTTATAGGTCTCTTTAGTTTAGGGAACAGTTATGACTCTTCTGAGCAAGTTAGGATCATTACTAACGACATTCAAGAGCTCCTGAGCGATAGTCATGCGACAGTTCTTCTGATCAAAATAAAGAAATTTCTGAAAAAACTTCGCTGACACACATCTAATACGCAAAATATCCGAAAAAAAAAATTCATGGCACGACCGTTATGCCAACATCCTCAGCAACTTCTCTTAAGGTAATTCAAAGATTGTCAAAAAAAAATTTTCATCACAGCCGCGAACGTTATCATTTTTTGTTGATGTGCTGGGGCGTCCAGAGCGAGGTTCTTCATTGGCATCTTCTCGGCTGTCTTAGATGAGTTTGAAACACTTGTTAACTTTTTTTTTACTTAGAGCAGACCTTGAGCAGTATGCCACTGTCAACATTTCAAGTTAAGTTTGAAAATAAATTGAAAAATTAAAAAAAAAAAACGAAACATATTGAAAATCCAGTAAAAGGTCACAAAATATATTATCAAGGATATACAATATTTATTTAGCTTTGATCTGCTTTAAAATTAGCGGTGACTTTAATGCTAAACACACTTTTTTTGGCTCAAGATGTGTTTCCCAAAAAGGTAAATTCGTCTATGAAACTAGTATTGACCACAACTGTGACTTCTATTCAACGGGTAAGCGGACTTATTGGTCGACAGACACAATGAAAATACCCGAATTTGTCGAAGAAATAACTGGAAGAAATACCAATTGGGAAGAATTCAGGAAAAAAATAGAAGATAAGGTGGAACTAAACGTCTCAATAAGATCAACATTTGAACTTGAAATCGAAGTTAAGTCCATCGTGGAAATCGTTCAATGTGCTGCGTGGGATAACACACCACAAAAATTCCGTTGTAAATACAATACATACGTCGAAAACATGACGGCAGGAAAAGAAACCAATTACTCGCTTTGGAAAGCATTTAAAGGCTTCAAAAGGCCCAAAACCCCAGCGCCAGCAATTAAAATCGATAACAACAAATTGGCGAAGGAGGATAAGGAGAAAGCGGAGCTCTTCGAGGATCATCAAGAAGAAACTTTTAAGCCCTTTGATGGGCAAACACTAGTACACTATACTAGTACATCAGAAAGGGTGTCTGATAACTTCACAATAGCAATCGCAAACTTTACTGAATTAAGGAATGTTATAATGGACTTAAAACCGAAAAAAGCTCCCGGGTACAACCTGATAACCAGAGAAGTCCTTAAAATCTGTCCTTTAAAGCACTCACTAAGCTTTTACATATTATTAACGCGGCTTTTAGGCTAGAATACCTTCCGTGCCAATGGAAAATTGCAGAGGTAATTATGGTGCTAAAACAGGTAAACCTCCGATTTATAAGAAATCGTATAGACCGATTTCTCTCCTTCCGATCCTTTTTGAGAGGATCATGCTCAAACGTTCAATGCCAATTATTGAAGACAAAAATCTTATCCCCAACCATCAGTTTGGGTTTCGGATTAAGCATTAATCCATTGACCAGGTGCATATAATTACCGACGTAATTGAAAAAGCTCTGGAAGAGAAAAAGATTTGCCCAAGCAAATTGTTTCACGTCTTTGACTAGTTTTGGCTTGAAGGTTTAAAGTTAAAATGACGGCAAATTTTGCCATCGAAACCATTGCCATTGACTAGGTGTCTTGAAAATAGAATAGAAGGTGTTAGATACAGAAATGACGTATTGCAGTTTAAAGATATATTGGTCGGTGTACCGCAGGGAAGTGTGCTCGGTCCACTTCTGTTTCTCTTATATAAGAGATATACCACAAAACGAGGGGACAGTTCTTGCCACCTTTGCCGGCGACATTGCCATTTTAGTTGTCGGAAAAATAATAGAAGAGTCAACGGCGAAACTGCAAAGCGCTCTAAATAAAGTATATGACTGGACAAAGACCTGGCGAATCGCTATCAACGAGAACAAATCTGTGGAAGTAAACTTTACTAATATAAAAACAAGTCACCTGCCCATTCACATAAACTCGGTCTGTATTCCGTTTGCTAATGAGGCTAAATATTTGGGCATGACACTCGATGCAAAGCTCAAATAGAAGACGCACGTGAAAAAGAAACGTTAAGAACTAGAAACTAAATACAGGAAAATGTCTTGGCTACTTGGTAAATATTCCCAGCTAAGCGTAGAAAACAAGCTGCTTTTATATAAGCAGGTGTTAAAACAGATGTGGACTTATGGTATACAGCTCTGGGGTTGTATATTATGGTATTTCATAAACTTTTGAAAATAAAGTACTAAGAGAAATTCTACATGCACCGTGGTTTATAAGAAATAATGACCTGTATCGCGACTTTGGAGTTACTTCTATTGAAGATGAAGTAAGAAACCTCTCAAGAAATCATAAGATCCGGTTAAACGGACATATTAATAATGCAGTCCTAGAAATTCTGGATGAACAAAAATTTATTGCGCCGTCTTCAAAGAACTAAGCTTCTGGACCTCGCACGATAAATTGAAACCGCGTTAAAAAAGCGGAGCATGTAGGATCTTTCAATGGAAAGTCACCTACCAAACGAGCTTATATTGTGATGAAAAAGCTGCTTGATACTTTCTTACTTAGTTTTGGTAACCCCACGATTTTCCAAAACAATTTTCTTCACAGCTTCGATTTTATCATTTTTTGTTGATGTGCTGGGGCGTCCAGAGCTAGGTACGTCATTAGCATCTTTTCGGCCATCTTGGAAGAGCTTGTTACACTTGTAAACATTTTTTTTACTTAGAACAGACCATACACCACTGTCAACATTTCAGGTGTTTTAGAATACTTGATTCTATTTTTTACACAAAATTTGAAGCAAATTCTTTACTCCATTTTTTATTATATTGTAATTGAAAACCGCTTGGCACACCAGAGCACATCAAACCTTTTTAACTGTCAGAAACAAACACAAGTGTGTATCAACAGAGCAAAAAAATATGGTGCCCGCAAAATTTCATAAGTCACCTTACACACCTCGTATAGGGTGTTTTAACAAGAGGTGTAGAATTTTTAATATTGTAGAACGATCTATTGTTGAGATATCTCTGAAATCTTTATTGCTTTATAAAGTAAACACTTGGTAGTAATTTATTTAAAACAGCATTTTTCAAACGACCGCAGCGCCGAACGTACTCGGATTGGGTCCTAGAAAACATTCATGCTGACAATGATTTTTGCAAAAAAATGGGGTTCTTGGATGAGGCTCGTTTCTACCAAAAATCCATATTTGCAAATGCACCCAGAATGAATAACTGTTTGGTGCGGCTTATGAACCGGAGGTGCCATGGAAAGCCATCACAGTCAACAAAGGCATGTGTAGCGAAAAGGAGGCAACATGACCGAACAACCGATGAAAAAAAACTTCCGGGTCAGACCTGCTGTCTCTGAGGGAAAATCTTCTTCATTTGATGGCACCATCATTTTGAAGTTTGCTGATTCTTATGACAAAAAGAACCTCATAAGTGTTTTAAGCAAACAAAGAGAGGTCTGACTCTCAGGGACACCGGGATGAACTCCAACCAGAGAATTTACATTAATGAGAGCTTAACTAAGGCGAATTATTTGCTGCAACGGAGTGCTCTCAAACTCAATCTGGCGAAGAATATTTCCACCGTCCACACCAACAGTAGACTCGTTTATGTGCGCACTCTGAGTGGTGAGTCTATACTTATCACCAACAAAGAAGATCCGGAGAGGTTACAACAATGTACTTCACGCCGATCAGGATCACCATAGCTGCTCTGGTTTGCTGTTCAATTTTTTTCTCTTTCTTTCTTCCTTCTTATCTAACTTTGGTCCATTTATATATATCTCATATTATTTCTTTCCTTTTCACATTTTTTATCTATTTTTTCTCCTTTTCTTTATACTTTCATTGAAGCCAATCATTTATTATTTATTATTTGTTAAAGCCTATAGTCGTTTCATACTACTGCTTATTTTTATCTCATAGCTCATTTTCTCTGCATTTTTCTTTCTTATTCCGCTCTTTTTTGTGGTTAATGTTGCACGAATTGGAAAAATAAAGATGTTGCTAAACATAATAAATGGGGGTAATAAGGGAATTCGCATGTCACCTTAACGTTCAAAGCATTGTGAACAAAATTGATGAGGTACGTCTGCTTTTTGGATATGTATTTATGGATTTCATTTGTCTGTCTCAAACCTGGTTAAAGCCAGATATCTATGTGCACTTATCTATTTGAACTGAATGGGTACACAATGTACTGTTCTGATAGGACTAACGTACTAGGACTGCTGGTAGTGCTGCAATATACATTAAAAAAAATTTTAATTGCGAAGCAATCAGAATACATTTTCGGATAGGTAACAGTACAAGATAGTAAAATGCCCTTAGGAACTATATACATATATGGCACCCAATGATGAGTTTTATACAAAAGAATCTACTCGAAGAGTTAGGACCTTTCTATCGAAAAGTTTTATCTCAATGTAGATCTTCTCTGGGGTAAAAATAAATAATTCATTATTGCGGTAAATTCATTGGGTTTTCATTTTGTGAATGATGCCAACCCAATGTATTTTGCACTTAATAAAATAATTTTGCACTTTTCTTCTATCGGAATTGGACATACTTGCTCACTTTGATCAAATTGCATCCCCGGGTTTCTCTTTCCGCGATATTATAGTTCTAACTATCAATAATGTTCCTCCCTGTACAGATGATAAGTTTGTTAAATTTCGTCACTTCTCGTCTGTACTGTACTGTACTATTCGTCATATGTAAATGTCCAACTTTTGGTGTTGAAAAACAACATTGACTACTTATTCGACAAACATGTCCCTGTATTAACGAAAAAAGTAAGCAATCCTAGTATCCCACTGTTAAGTCAAGAGAATAAAAAGACGCAACCTGCTGTATTATAGATGGCGTAGAAATAAATATACTTCTATGTACGACGTTTTTCGACGAATGAAAAATAATGTCACAAGTTTGATTCGTAGAAGCAAGAGTCAAGTACTGCATTCTGGAAAACCATATGACAAATAGGACCAACAAAAATCGAACCTGTATGTAGTGATGTCAATGTAAATGAGCTCAATAATAGTTCTATTAATAGTTCTATTCTGCAACTAATAGTTCTATCGACTTCTTCTTCTTTGGGGGCGAACCAATAGAATCTGAAACTTCTAGATTCTTCTCATTTCAGTGTGTTGAAGAAATTACAGTTGGGGAGGCCATATTTTCTGTTAAGCCCAATGCTGTAGAAATCCACCCTAAATTTATAAAAATGTTGCTATCACGTTATGCATCGTCTTAATACCATAATTAAAACAGGTAACCCATCCCAAAATTGCGTTCTCAAGGAAATCTCGATTTCAGGCCAATTGCTATTCTTTCCTTTCTAAGTAAAGTCTTCGGAAAAGTTATTTGCAACCAAGTTAAGTTGTTCTTCGATTCAACCAAACTAATTAACCGTAACCAATCAAGTTTCAGATCAAAGCATAACTGCATTACTGCACTGCTCAAGGTCTCCGATGACGTACGCGCAGGTATTGATGAAGACATGTTGCCGTTAGTTACAATATATTTTTAGACTTCTCTAAATCATTTGATTCAGTGAACCATCTTCTACACAAATTAAAGAATCAATTCTTTTTTTGATTGTTAAGCATGTCGCCTTGTGAGATCTAATCTTCAAGGTAGGAATAAAACTGTCTATTATTACGGCAAAAGTTCTGCATGTCTACTTGTAGTCAGAGGTCCTTCAATAATCTATCCTAATACCTCTCTTATTTACCCTCTTCATAAATTACATCCATAACTAAATACAAAATTGTGACTACCATATCTATGCTGACGATGTCCAGTTATATATACAGTAAAAAACGTTTCCTAAGTCAACTGTGTTAATAAATGTTAATGCTTTTAATTCTGATCTCAATTGAATTTATCTATGGTCACAAGAGAATTGTTTGGGTCTTAATTCATGTTAAACCAAAACACTTAGAATTTATAAAAACAATGAAGAATCTCATGCAAGTCTTACTAAATAATGAAACAATCCAGTTTGTAGACAAAATTAAAAATCCATAACCTCGACTGGAGTGATCATATAAACTCTGTCGTTTCGAAAATATGTGGCATCCTCAGGGGATTAAGCCCAACAAAGCTTTATCTTCCTTTTACTGTGAAACTCAAACTTATTTAGTCCTTTGTCTTACCTATTGTGTTGTACAGAAGTGAAATTTTGCGTGATTGGATTCGGTCTCGTCGAGGACGCTTAATGTTGCATTGAATAACTGTACTAGATATGTTTTCAACCTAAGTCGACATAATCATATTTTCACACTCCCCAAGAAAGCCGCTGGATATCCCTTAGATGCACTTTTAAAATTCCGGACAGTTCTCTTACTACACAAGGTTGTTTATAATGCCGGGTTACTTTTCAAGTAAAATAAAGTTTGCTCGGTCGCAAAGAACTCTAAATATAATTTCTCCCAAACATAGATTCTTGGTTAGCAGACGTCAGTTTTTCATACATGCGGTTAGTCTCTGGAACAGTCTTTCCACAAACTTAGGGAGTGTGAGCGAGAGAGGCACTTTAAAAAAAAGCTTTTTAAATACTATGCTAATGGCTTTTAATTTATCCAATATTTTAATTTTATTCATTATCGTGATTTTTCTTTTCTCTTCTTTATTTCTTTTTCATTTCGTTTCCTTTTCATTTAATCTTTGTTATTTATGTGTCCTTTCAGTATATATCTATGAATATTAAATATGTATGTATTTTCCTGTGCAAACAAAAAAAAGTTTTATGACTTATATATGTACAAAGTTGCATTTAACAAAATAAAAAAAGAATATCTTACATGGAATATAATCCGTGCTTCCGATTGCACTGGATTAGTTCGGCAGAGGGGGGTATCTTGCTGCAGCTCTGTCTTTACTATAAAAAAGGAAAAATACTGAGGTAAAAAAAAAATGGGTAGCTCAACACGGAAATCTATGGCTTACACTTATGGCAATTTGTTAAGAGAAGTAAAACTGAATTAAAACATATCATAACAGTCATTAGAAGTCAGTGAGCTCAAAATATTGTATTTGTTTTCAGAGCTGTCGTAACATTTGTTCACTGTAATTATAATTTATAAATATGAAAATCATTGTGCACCGGTTACTCTTTTTCACCTTTTCTCTTTTCCTCACTCTTGCGCTGTGCCCCGCGTGCTAATGGGCTATTAATAATTCCATAAGCGCGCGTGTATTCTAAAAAATAGAGAAAGGCTTAGTTGCCATATAAGCCAGAAAAAATTAGCTTTTTAACATGACAAAAATATATACATAAATTAGACTAAATAATATAAAAAATTTTTTTTTTATTTGAAATATCGTTATAAAATCTAACTAGGTACATATTTGTATTGCATTCAGTATTTATTTTTTTCAAACTTCTTACTTTTAATATCAATGTTAAGACGTTTTTTTTTTTTTAATTTTCAAGAAATATGTTGACTTTTTAAATAGTATTACATCTATTCATAATTAATTCATGTTATAATAACATCTTATTGTGAACAGCGTCATATATAAAAGAAAAACAGATGAATCATCCAATGGAAGATTAATGGAAGCACTTTGACAACTGATATCGAACGTTCCGGAAATATGGAAAGCTGGATAGTACAGAAAGTTGTCGAAAGATAGCAGGGAGTATACCTTAATAGCCACCGTCGAACAGAGGTGAATTAAGTTCTAAAGTTGAATTTGAAAAGTGAATTAAGAGCAGTGATAAGGTGGTTTAAGTAAAAGATAAAGAATTATAAATTGTAGTTGTATTGTGATTTTAAATAAAATGATTGTGTCGAAAGAAATACATATGTTCTATCTTTAGAACCCACATAAGTGAACTATAAGTGAGTACGTGTTCTAAAATTTAAGATAATAAATTAAAGCTAACAATTTAAGCTCGGTATCCATCATTAAAATTATACATTAGTACAAACAATGATTCTTTATGTGAGGCAAAAAAAAAAAAAAATTGTTAAAAAGAAAAAATTGATAGCAACAAATTCAATTCGCAAAAGCAAAATTTAAATAAATTTCTTTTAGAAAATATTTAGGTATGGATTTTTCTTGTTAGTTAACATTCAAGTTAGGCAATCAGTCATAGTATTAAGTGATAGAGTATAGTAAATAGAAAAGTAAATGATTGATATTGTTTGGTTTTAAGTTAGGTCTGAAATGAAATTTTAGTTATATGATGGTACTTTACAACTTATGTGAAAATTTGTGAGGCGTTGTTTAAAGAGTAGAATTGAAATTCCAGTGGAAATTATAAAAAAGTTTCATATTCTATAAGATACGATTGTTATTGACAAATCTAGTAAGTTTTTATTATTATTATTATTATCATGATACAAATTAATTTGTAGGGTCCGGGACTTAACGCCGGGGTACTATGACCATGTGGCGCGTTTTGTCAACAGCACGCGGAGTACTGAGTTTCCATGTGGTCACCCACCTACGTACTTACCGCGCCCAACACTGCTTGATTTCGGTGATCTAGTGCGAACCGATGCTTTCAGTGTGGCGAGGCCGTTGACGGTAAGTTTTTAATTTCGACAAAAATTCTGTAAAAAAAAGAATTTATACTGTACTGGGTAATACATTAATTTTAATTGATATTTCATTATAGCAGCAAACCGTTGATGAGTTAGTTATTTCACAGAATTTAATTGCAGAACACAGAAAGTACATAAGCCAAGAATGCTTAATATTAGCTGACCCCGCAGGCGTTGCCCTGCGTCATTTCAAATTTCAGAAAATCTCTGGTTAATTGTCCATTACAATTGATGCTTTGTGTAGAAAAACTTGCTGGATGGGTTGCAGTCGGTCAATTTTGAATTGTATTTCACCTCATTGAAGCACTCTGTGATAAACAATATTTTACGTTTTGTTGTCAGGTGCGAAAACGATCGGAGCGGATGGTTTTCCGACACGGAAACATGCGACATACAGTTGACCGTGTGAAAGACATTCATTTTCCATATTCAAGCCACAAACACTCAATGATTGTAATTTTTTGATTGTCATGGCGAATGCGAGACGAATTGGAAATTGGATTCGCTTAAACTCGAATGGCATATCGGTTGGGATCATTGGAATTCTCGGAATGAGAACTTCCTCATTTTTAAACTTTGAAAGTACAAAAAGTTTCGTGTGAATCACATTGCTCATGAGTTTTGTCACTTCCAAATGCGTTCCGTTGCTTCCGTTGACTGAGATTGCGAAGCATGATGACGAGTGAACCAACCTTCAATTGTAAATTGTGCTGTTGCAAGCCAGGCACATCCAATGAATTCAAAAATTTAGTTGGATAGTTGGTTGCTTTTTCTTCGTTTGTTCCACAGTCGATAGATTTGAAGGAATGCAGGGAAAGAACGATTTGATTTTGAATTGTGCACTAATTGTTACCAAAACTTTGGATATTGAGGAATATTTCGCTATGTTACATGTTGGTTCTTCTATTCCAGAAGAAGCAACTGCTACAGCAATTTCCCATCATGCACGAACTGTAGCCAAATTCATTGATATGAGCATTGTCTTGCCAGTACCACCAGGCGCATCAAGGAAAAACATGCCAACATTTCCATCATCAACTGCCTTTATCACCGTATCGTACACTTCTTTTTGTTGGGGATTCAACAAAGGTACATTCGTTCGAACCTATTGGCTTAATGCATTTTTGTCATATTCACGTTCACGCTGCAATTCTCGTTCGAAAGCGTTATTTATTTCACGATCTTGCGATGGCATTCTTACCCTGATTAACAAACTGCCGCACATGAGGTATCATTATGATTCAAGCTAGTGAATAGACGTGTTTTTTTTTCTGCTGGCAAATCTTGCTTTTCTTTTCAAATAAAATTTAATCAACCTGACTTCATTTTACTTTTTTCATGAAAGTGCCCCTTTTGCATAAATATAACATAATTGATTTTAATTTCATAAGTGATAGTGACACTAAATAAATAATTGTAATTCCAAATTTGTTCAGTTTTGTGCCAATTAGTTTGCCTTTGACACTTTTTTTTTGTTCTCTTAACTTCATACTTCAAACCTCTACACAATACCCAACTTAGTATGTCAAACTCTAAAGGGTCGCGGACAAACTCGAAAATTGACACAAGTGTAAGCTCCCCTCGAACATCAACTGACTCTTTGCACCAAAAGCTTAAAACTAGCAAACCAAAAACTAGCACCGGATGATCATACCTTGTTGGATAAAATGGATGAGAAACTTAAGTCCCAAAATGAGTTAATTATATCACTTATTTCATCAAAAATTCAAGAGAAGAATGATAAACTAATGGCCAAAATTGATTCTCAATTCGCCGAATTAAACAAATCAATGGCAGACATTAACTTGCGTGTGATACAATTGGAAAATAACTACACTGCGTCAAAATATGCTACAAATTCTCTTAAAAGTGAAATTTCAAATATCAAATCCTCGCTGTCTAATGTCAACCCTGACAAACAAACTGTAATTACTGACCTACGATCACAAATCACTGAACTGAAATCCGCTCAGGAAGAATTTGAAAACAAAAATTTTTCACGTGACGCTGTTTAATTCGAGATCCCTATTACTCCAAATTAAAACATTAAAAACTATTTTAATCATTTATGTCACGTTATCAATGTAAAACCGCCAATTTTGAATGACATTTTTCGCACACGCCCTCGACCGAATAGTGACACCTCTGCGATTATTATTAAATTCCGATCCGCTTATGATAGGAACTTCGTACTAACCTCGGTCTCCAAATACCAAAAAAAAAAACAACAACAAACAAATCAATTTTTACGAAATGTTGGCAACACTACACCATTGACAGTTCGAATTGATTCAAATGATGTCGGCCCACGAACCAGCAATAGTCGCAAGTGAAAGCATTCATCATTCTTTGGATGAACTATGTAAATACGGCCAAGATCTTCACTAAAACATACATCCGGATGACCAGGAACTACATCGCCTTGCTTTCGATGTTAAAACTTCTTCGAAGAAGCATTCCAAATGTAATAAAGCGGCATGTCTGAATAAAGTAACCTACGTGCAAACGGATCACTTTGGCAAATCGAGAAGAAACTAGTCAATGTTGTCGCTCGTGGGTTTTGAGCACGTTGAGCGGCATTTGCTGCAGTAAAACAAGCTCATTGTTTGTTCTCCAGATGCACTGTATAATGTGCAACAGTCGGATAGCTTTCCTGAATGAGAAATGAGAATATACGCCAAATCGCCTCATTGCAGCTTACGTATCGATCAACTTGATAGCGCGTGATTTCATCATTAGGATTAGGAGCTTGAAGACCAAAAGACGCCATGTCACTGCCTTTCGTGACATATTTGCAGATGTACTTGATGGACTTTACTGAATTGGAATTCTCCACGTTACAATTTTGCGGATAACGCTTGGAACACTTGCCGTCGACTATACACTGTGACTGTGGGTTAATGGCACATGAATCTTGTTTATAATTACGACAACGTGCCTCGGCACATATGATGCCATCATTTTGGTCTGGTTGCATTCTTCCGACTAAGAAAATGAAAATGTGCGCATGCGGCAAGCCTCTTTTTTGTCATTCAATCGAATACATCCAACATCGAGTATCCCCAAAAACACGATGCTTAACAATATAGTCCATCAGCGACCGGATTTTTTGCCTGAATACACGTACGGTGATATCGTGCCGATCACTTGATATTTGGCCAGGAAGCAGCAGTTGAACAATTTCTATCAACTTTGGATTGTACGTGAATGTGATAATAAGATCTGGACGGCCGTAATGACGTACATACGTCATTGCATCTTGCGCATATTCATGGATATGACATGGGCTGCCAACGAACGTCGCCGGTAAAATGGTCAACCGACCAATATCAGCTGCATTTCCTTCGGTGCAAATTACATAGCGTAAATGAATGTACTCCTCCGTACGTAGTTTGGTTTGATTTAAACTGATAAAAAGAATGTGCTCTGCTTCTATTTTGGCATACATATCGACTCAAAATTGCTGAAAAAATCGGCGAAATAGTTATCGACATTCTGGCGAATCAAACCTTCTTGGTGGTTTACCCATCTAAAATGATATCAGTGACATTAGTGCCATATTGAAATGAAAATTGTTATATCGATACTCACCAGTCAATGGATTCATCATCTTGATGTTGATATAATATCCATCGTCTCCCTGCCAAAACATCAGTGGGTATTGCAATGCATCATATGAACGATTTGTTTTGGATATTCGTTGCAATTGCCCAGAGTCCCGACGTGTGAGTACAATATCGCGTGATTTCAGATTTTTACCAACAATCACAACTTCAGCCTCATCTATTGTTGAAGCGCTAAATTGGCATTCGTGCGTTCCAGCAGTTCGTTTATCCGCTCTGATCACGACTTTATAGTCATAACTTGGCATGCGATCTAACGCAGTTTTGGATAACCGAATCAATGCATGATGTTCATGAAATAGCTGCTGCACATCTCGAAGAATTCCTCTTCTCATTGGCGTATTGATTGTTTGACGCTGATCAAGTTGATTTTCCACATTGCCATGAAGTAGATTTGGAGGAATTTATGTTGTGCGTTTTCAAGCGGTGGCAATGATCCAATTCTATGGTGAATTTTTATCTGAAGAGTCAAAATTGGAATAAATGAATCAATGATTTTCTTTAATTTATTTAATCTTAATTTCTTTAATCTTTTATTACCTTGAATGTCGGATTGAATTCGCGTTCATCAATAATATCTGCTCCAAAATAAGTCATTTGAAAGCATCCGTTATATTTGTGAATGTTCGATAGAAAATGACGTGAATTTGGTGTTTCACCACAAAGCAAAGAATGCAATGTCTCTGGTGGCAAGGGCAATGGTGGTAATTTAACCTTGCCACTGAGACAGCACAATCCAGGCGTTTCTACAGCGAACTTCAATGCACCGCAATGGTTGCACACAACCTCTATTGGGCTACTCGATTCAAATCAACACTTGAAGCACTTCTTCTTACACTTTGATTTCGATTTTCACGTTGTTGAGTTGTTTGATTTGCTGGATGATTTCTTATTTTTATCTGAACCGTTTCATATTCCGCTTTTTTTTTATAATACCGCGCGCGCACCAAGGGGATATGAATACCCTTTTACTGGCTTTTTCTCCAGGGCGCGGGCGGGTGGTCAAGTAGTTTGAAACTTAGGTTTGTTAGGTTTCGATATTTTTCCCAGAGGTGGTTGTCAAACTGGACGGGACGAGGTAGTACATCCACAACCAGTGGGTCTTAAGTACGCGCTAGTTGTTAGTTGGTTACATTTTAGCCCAGCCCGCAACCACTCCAACATCAGTGTTATGCCTTCATGTCAGAGTTGACGTCGACGGGCTTTTCATATAACTACATACAAATTCTACGAAAAGACTTTTTCACAGAATTACCTCACACGGTATTCGAACCCACGACCCTCTGCTTGAGGAGTCTATGCATATACCACTACACCATGGCCACCCCTGTGGGTGTGACGCCTGTCTTTCTTGTTGCATTTGTGATAACATGGCGCTATTCACGTGCAATTTTTTGTTCATCCGTATTCAATTGATTGGAGATATTCCGAACTCTACTTGCATTACGGGTTCGATGCCAAAGATTAGATCTTCTGGCTCGCGGCATTGTGAATAACACTGAGAAATGAATGTCACAAAAGCAATTAAGGAATTATCGATACATACATGTGCACAAATGTCATGACCTCACAAAATAAACTACGATACAAACATATGATCAAATGTCATAACCTCGCAAAATAAGCATTTTCGTTGGGAACTTACCATTTAAGAATAGAATTCCACACCAAAATAATCAATCAGAATGAAATGCACAGCGAATTCTAATTGATTTTCAAAGTAATCCACCTAAAAATTAATTGCACAATCCGAAATCAACGTTTGGATTGATTGCACGTGCTCATCGCACGCAACCACAAATAACATAACCATTCACAATGTGCACTTTATCAAACTGAACTCACCTCTACGAAATCACTTTTCGTTTTACAAAAAATCGTTTCAAAATAATGTATTTAATCAAATTAAATTACAATAACTGTCGAAAGCTGATAAAAATTTGATTTGAAATTCTGATAAATCGCAACACACGTCTGCATAGCACAATAGTATACGATGGAAAGACTGTACAAATGAATCAGATGTAAAAAGTTAATGCTCACAACGCCATCTACTGGCAATACCGGAACCAGGATTTGAAATTATGTTCGTTTTTAATGTGTGACAAAAAAAAAATTGGTGCAAAAACAATTATCACACAAATTTGGTGCAAAAACAATTGTCGCAAAAAATTGTCAAAAAAATGTCAACGTAACGTAAACATAAACGTCATCTATCATGAAAATGAATTTTCTTCATAATTTTTTTTTTTTTTTCGGAAATTTTCTTGGGTATTCTTCTTGTTTGGCCGGAGACCAGTCCGAATTGGTGCGAATCATCGAAATCGGTCCAGGTTATTGTTATTGTGAAAGCAATTTCGTGTGTTGATTTATCATTGCTTTTTAATAGGAAAAAATGCAGCCGATGCAAAGAAATGGCTAGATACGTATTACCCGGACTCTGCACCAGCCGAACGAGCCATTCGCAAGTGGATTGAAAAAGTTAAAAGTGGTCATACAAGCACCGAAGTTGATGCACGCAGTGGACGTCCAAAATTGATGATGAAAATTGAATGAATTCGGCTACGAATTGCTTCCCCACCAACGGTATTCTCCAGATCTGGCCCCTAGCGACTATTTCCTGCTCGCAGACCTCAAAAGAATGCTCGCCGGAAAGAGATTTAACACCTATTTTGAGGCTAAACCGAAATCGTACTACAAAACTGATATCGAAAGATTGAAAAATCTTTCCATTCAGTGTACCGCTCTCGAAGGCAACTATATTGATAACTAAAGTTAAATTTTGCAAAAAATTTGTGTTTTACTATAAAACGGCACTGACTTTTCAGCCAATGTGTTAGAAGATTAAGATTTTATAAATTTAAGCACTTCAGATTTTTCAAATTCTCATTATTCATTGGCTTTTCCTTCTTAGTTTTAGCCACATTAGCTCCTACTAATAATAATTTCTGGATATCTTAACTCCAGGGTGCTTCTCCAAAGATTTTATAAAACGTTATGATTAAAAGGATGATTCCAATGAACGTCATTGTTCCATAGCTGATGAATGCCTGTGATTTGCGTTCAATTGGAGTAATTCAATTTGCTTTGTGTTATTGATGTGTAATTCGCCAACCATCTCTAAACATAGGAGTTTGGGGGTTTGTTGCAAGACTGCAGGGAGGATCGTATGTGTAGACACTTCTTGCGCCGTGAATACCCTGTTATTAATGGTGATATTGGTTTTCTTATATTTGATGAGAAAAGTCCCAGTAAGGTTCCGGTGTGTGCCTTTATTATTATTATTATTATTATTATCAAGGGAACGATACAAATTAATTTGTAGGGTCCGGGATTTAACGCCGGGGTTAAATATTACTGAAATCATTCAGTAATGTTATTCCTGGTGATATTTCCTCGATCGAAGGAATTTGCTGACTATTCATTAAATTGCATGTTGCATGTTCTAATGGCTAGGCTTTTACCTTTGATAGGATAAATGAATCGACAATGCCTTATCCTTATTTTGCCCAATGAATAGCTAAATTGATATACTGTAGTTCTTCTTTAATAGTTTTAAATTTATATTGAATTCCGGATATTATTTCCTTAATTGTATTTTAGTTCTCTTTTATCATTGTTTCAATTTCGTTTGTAATTTTTGTCAAGTTATTAAATTGTTCGTTGTATAATTTGATTTTAATTTTGATTTTTTTAATTAATTTGATTATAATTTGTTTACTGGAATTAACAAGTAAATTATTCATTTTTCTTTTGATTTTCACGTAATCGTCACGTCGTGGTTGTGGTGAAACAAACTGTAAATTAGAGAAATCGAAAATTTGAATTTCTCCTGTTGCAGTATAGAGTAGATGTCTGTAGAGGTCTGGAAAAGGAAAAGAAAAGGGTTGGATTGTCAGTCAATTTCCAATAGGGACTTGACAACTTTGAATTTAATTTGTGAACGCACTCTTTCACTAATCATCAAACTGTCACTGTCAATTTATTCAGTAAACTCATTTTCATCACGGTAAAGTACACTAACGAGCAACGTCTGCAAATTATAAAAATTTTCGACAGATATTCGGAGTCATATTTATCGCAAAATCATCTTCAGTGACGAAGCTCATTTTTGGCTCAATGAGTTCGTCAATAAGGAAAATATGCGATATTGGTCGGGTGAAAACCCACATGTGCTTCGTGAATCACTACTTCATTCACAAAAAATAACTGTTTGAAGGCGAAATAGCGGCCGTTTCGGCCGAAATGTGTGGCCGAGTTGTTGAGAATTGGATCCAATGAATCGACCGCTGCAAACGTGCCCGCGATGGCCATATGAACGAAGTCGAGTTCTATTCATAAATGTTTTGATCGTACTTCAAGTCAATAATAAAGTTTTTGAAATAACTCAAATGGCTTGCCTTTTATTTAAAAAAAGAAATTGTCAAGTCGTTAATAGAAACCCCTATATACGATGCTGGGGTTAAGGAATTTTTTGAATATGTAAATGATGTTTATGTCGATATAACTAGGCTGGATGAAAATGTGTCTATGATAAATTGCTAATGGGAATAAAGATTGGTAGTTAGTTTCGTTACCTGTTTTGAGAATTAGTTGATTGCGGATGACGTTTATGGGAGTTTCACCTGTTTGAATCAAATTATGTGAAGAACTATCATCGCTGTGCTGTCATTGTCATTAAGTTTACTTGTAACTTCTGTGGAAGTCATGACAAGACGTCTGCAACTACTCTTCCAGGAAAGCCTTTCATCGCTTGATTTCGTGTTTTGTATTTTTGTGACTCAGCGCGTAGGTTAATGGTTGATGGTTTGTATAAATATTTATCTTTTTTGATCCGTAAAGAAAATTCCTAAGCGAGTTGAAGGCCCAGATGATTGCGAGCTTCTCCTTCTTGTTAGTTAGTGGCGTAACTCTCTTCGGTCTTATTTAGCGTCCTTGATAAAAATGTTATTGGTTTGTCTTGGTTATTGTCTTGGGATAACCCAGGACCAGCTGCGTAGTCAGAGGCATCCGTTTTGAGTTCAAAAAGTTTTTCAAAATTTGGATAAGTCTAAACAAATTCTTTGGAAACTAGCGATTGTTTAACTTTTTCAAAAGAATTTATGGAGTTGCATCAAGTTCAATTGCTTTATTTTTGAAAAGACGTTTTGACACTCGTCCATCTTTCTCTCTCAAAAGGTATGTCAAAGATTTTGCTATTTTTTGCATAGTCTCTAATGAAACGACAATAATAGCCTGACATATCTAACAATGATCGTAAAACTTTGAGAGATTTTGGTATTGGTAACTCGGAAATAGCTTGAACTTTTTTCGCATTTGTTTTAATTCCGTTTGTACTGATAACAAAACCAAAAAACTCTACTTCCTTTTAGAAAAATTCACACTTATCCAACTGTATCTTCATGTTGACGTATTCTAGAGTTTTAAATACGGTTTCATGTATCCTTAGATCTTCAGCTTTGTCTGTTCCGAAGTTGACAATGTCATATAAACATAAATACGTTTTCCAATGTGCTCTCTTCACAGCGGGGCCTTTTTAAGGCCACAAGAAAGTCCAGTGAATTCAAACTTTCCGTTGATAACGGAGAAGGCAGTTTTCTCGATATCTGACTTCTTGCTCTTTAAGTCTATTATTGTGAACCATTTATGGTTACCAAGATTGGGAAGAACTTCGTTCATTTTAGGGATAGGGTATTTATCCGCGATGGTTACCGAATTCAGCTTCCCATAATCTATTACCATACAAAACTTCTTTTCTTTCTTCGGAGGCATCCATTTTTTTAAGGGACGATCCAAACCGGAGAATTGTAGGGTGAGTTTGATGGTCTGATAATGCCATCGTCTAAAAGGACGCTTATTTGTTTCTCAACTTATTTTTTTTTTTGAGTACTAGGGTATGGGTAAGAGTTTGAATAGACTGGTTGGCTAGTTGTAGTTCGAATTTCATCCAACCCACTCACCCATAGTTGTCGTGTACGTTCGTTTTTGGTCCGGGTCAAGAAAGAGATAAGGGTAAGTATTGATAATATTAGTTAGTTTACTAGGTTCTTCTATACTCAGATGGGAGGTTGTAATGTTACATTATTAACAGTACCTATAATATATTCTTTAAGAGGTATAAATATGTTGGGATGAATTGTCATAAAGTTTTTCTTCGCGTCAATTGCAGCGCTTAATTTTTTTATCGTGTAATTACCAATTATACCATCAAACGAAATAAGACTGGGGAGAATAAAAAAATGTTCTTTTTCTATATTGATGTCCATGAGTTGAATTAAGCTATGGTGTGTTATTTTGATGCTTCTACCGACTGAATTAACATAAAATTTTTTTTATTCGGGAGAGGATTTCGAATGCAACGGGGCTGGATATAATTCTTCCCTGAACCGATGTATATCAGGAATTTAAACGTATGTCCACTCTTAGCAATGTGCTCGAAGTACGGCAACAAAGAGCGCTTCAATCTAAAAAATACATGTCATTAAGTTGTTGTAGTTGGTCAAGGTTTTCAACTGGGTCAGTGCTATATTTTCCAAATGTATGTTAAAGACTTGTGTATTTCTGGTTTTTCGTACTTTAGTATTATTCTACTTCCTTTTTCTCTGGGTTGGATTCCTCTGAAATAAACTCTGCACTTTTTGTGGTTGGTGAATTTGCTGCGAATCTCCGCGTTTTCGAATAACTTGCTGATTTTGTGGCCTGTTTTGGTAGTTTACCCTTTCGGTCTTTACGGAACGATCGAAGTCCATAGGTTTAGGCAGGAGCGGGCGTTGGTTTTGTGGTGGTCGTTGTTGTTGGTACTGTTGTTCTCTGTGAAACTGAGAAGGTTGCGGATTACAAAGGTTAAGAAATCGATCCTAGGTGCGGGAATGGGTGTAGGTTGGGATGCAGTATTTCTTCAGAAAGGAACAGGCGGTGGTGTTTGCTGGAAATTTCTTCGAGCAGTAGATTGGGAATTATTGGCATGCTGAGCCCTAAAATCCACATTTTGCAACTTCAAACAAAGACGCGATGCTTGTGGGAGATCTGCTAGTTTTTGTATACTCAAAAGTCTTTGTGTTTCGCCCTTTGACAAATGTGTTACGAGCCTTCTCGCGTTAGCACTGGGTCATATTTGTTTAATGACTCTTGGCTCATGTTCTTGGATCCAAGTTTGCTGGGAATGAGGGATAAATGATGATAGACTATCTAATAAAGCTCGGGTACTCGGGTCTGCATGGCCAGCTATTTTGTTTCTATTAACTGAGATAACGTTCATGTTGATAAGGATGATCCTAAGTTTTTTTTTTTTTTTGGTTAGAAGAATTACCTCATAGAAGGAATTCTTCGTATAGCAATTAATCTATTGTTTGTTTAAAATGCGAAAGTTTTCATAAAACTATTGCCATGTACAGAAAAAAAAATATTGCTTTAGAAAAGCAAAACAAAAATTAAAAAGAAAAAACTTAAAGACGCTTTAGAAAATATGAAATCGTACGAAAAAAGAACAATTAAACATGTTATAAAATTAAGTACCATTAAAACTTATATAAGATGTTTAAATATAGGCGAAGATTCGAAAATATTTTGCAAGTTGTTCATAAGTAAGCGGCCTAAAGAATATAGCGTTGAAGTTAAGTGGCTTGCATAAAATATTTTCTATGTTTCGCAATCCACATATTCATTTTTACGAGATAATCTTAACATACCCCATGTTTCAACTTTACATCGATGGGTCATTTGTGCTACTCTTTGATGAAATCGCAATTAAAATAGAACTAAGGCATAACTCAAAATTAGATTTAATAGATGGGTTTGAAGTTTTAGGCATTAGGCGAATTTCAAACATTGGTAAGAAGGTTTGTGTTTTTATGGTCAGGAGTTTAGTTTATATTTATTAATAGTATTAAAATCTTTTGTTTCTATGACTTTCTACATTTGATAAAATCATTGCATAACTGTCTGTTGAAGTCGGATCTTAATACTCCTGATTGCTTGATTAGTTTTGAATTTGTCAAAGATCTCTGGAACTAGAACAAAATGGCAAAACAAGAATGTGTCCGAAACTAACAAGTCAACACATATTTTTTACTGATTTCGATAAAATTCGTGTTAAGTATGCAACTCAAATTTTTAGTATAACTTTAAGTGCAGCGATTGGCACAGTTATAAAGGCTTGTGGTTTAAGAAACTGTTCAAAGGAAGTTGCAGTTTTTACAAAAACTTTTCTTAGTAAAATTGATCAAGTTTTGACTGCATAAATAGCGGCTCTCTAAATTCCAACAATTTTTATAGATCAGCCATACAAAAAAATAATTGCGCTCATAGATTTTTAAAAATAACATTTCTTAAGTTTCCTTGGTTCAACAATCAAAAACTGTTTATTTTATAAAAGGAGTACTATAACTTGATGATTTATTTAACGATTGTTCTGAAGACAATTTTTTCCCTACTAATCAGGCGTTTGAACTAAGATGCATTGGAAAATTTTTTCGCAGTTATAAGACAGAATGGAGGAAATAATCAAACCCATCTCTATATGAGTTCAATATAAAAATTGCAAAAGTGATGGCTACTAACATAATTCAATGTAGTTCTTTAAGCAATTGCGTAGAGGATAACGATTCCATGATTAGCATTATTAGATGAGATGAAAATTTTTCCTTATTCATCTCAGCAGCTCAGAATGATCAGCAATATGACAAGAAATTGCCTGATTTTGATATCCTCGAAAAATATCCTGATTCCTTCGTTGGCGATCAATGAAATGAAAGATATTGAAACGAAAATTTGGTATCAATGAGGTATTTTATAGGCTAGTCGCTTTTAAAATTCGCCCGAAAATGAACTGTGACACATGTTACGCTAGAATTAAGAAAAGTGATGAAGAAATAACTGAACTTTTCTTGTTTGAAAAAAATTACAGCCGCAACTCAGATTTTGGGAAGCTTAATGCGCCATCTGATCAATTTTTCGAAATAAGTAAGAAACACATTTTGGTTTACCATTTCATATTTTCAGGTAGTCCTGACATAAAACATATCAGATAAAAGATTGTTGAAAAATGCAAAAAGGCCACAAATGAATGATTTTCGAACGACTCATGCTTGGACCACAAAATGAAATTGGTTGAAAATTTGGTTTTCGTTCTCTTAATAAAAAAATGGTCCTGGAAAATGGATGCAATAAAATCGAAAAGCAAGAGAAAAACTAAGATTTTAGTTAATTAGTTAGTAAAAATTCAATTTTACGAAAAAAAATTTTTTTTCCGAAATTTTGACTTTGAAATTTTATCCTTTATAAAAACTTAAAATTAAAATAAGATTGAAGAATGAAATGTTAGCTTTAAAAAATGGTATAGCACATTATTCTATGTGCCTTAGTTAATTTTCATATATTTTTTTCCACTTTAAGTTCCTTAATGGGGGAATAGACCCATTCCTATACATTTTTTTCTTCTCTTATCTGAACCTAGGCTTTAGTCGATTCATATGAGGGATTTATTGTTTATTCAAACAATAGATTTGTTTAAACAATGTAAATATTTAGTTCCCCGCTCGAAAATGTTTCTGAATTTAGAAAAAAAATAGACAAACCATCGTATTTATTAAAATAAAAGGAAACATTATTTGCTCAAAATCCAATAAAAAAAAAAAAAAAATTGTGCACTTCAAATTCAACGCACAAGAATGGTACATTTTATGTGTGCTTAAAAAGCAAACGAAGTAGAATTACGCGATCATTAAAAAATAAATGAGAATGTAAATTGGATATTGTCATGGAATATGTGCAATGGGTCGAGAATTAAGATGAGAGAGATAGAGAGAGCTTTTCTCTCAAATATTTTTTGTTTTGTTAATTTTTTTATTATTTGGAAAAGAGCTTTTTGAAATCGTTTTCATATTGTGAGGCAGATAATACTTCATGGTAACTATGATTTTCAATTATTTATATGACATACAAAAATATAACGGTATAAGCTGTATAACCATAACTATGTAGGGTTTCGGAAACTGCTGATTATTTGATAGAGCGGCTGTCCACAAATATTTGAACTCCCTTTCTTCTTGCTTTACTGGGCTACTAAGGGGCCTCTTTTCCCTTACACAAACACTGTTTCATTGCTGTTTGGTGTTCACTTTGAATTTCCTTTTATTTTGTATCGCGCTTGGTTGTCACGATTTTTTGGAAGTCACAAGCACTCGTTCTCAGTTAGATATGTTCTCACTTTGTTATCGTGAAAAGGTCGTTAAATCATTGGATTTTACACACACTGAGCTAGATATCACTTGGGATCGTTAGATATAGTATTTCATGCAATATGTTGGATATTGGTTACTTATTGTGATTCGTGTTTTTAGATTTAACAGCGTAACGCAACAGTCCCTGCTCGGGCGCCAGTTAATGAAACAATAATTGATTTCTTTAAAAAAAAATAATATTTTTTTTCTAGGCAAATTGCGTGACCTTTATAATTATATATAAACTTCAGACTAAAGACTATTCAATACTTCACATGCATTTATTGATTATTATGGCTAAGGTCAGCAAAAGCGTTGCATTCGGTTTAATTGCTTATTCTGGTGTTTGGTTGAAAATGTGCAATTTAGAAAATTGATCTATTTCCTCATTACTTACTTATATATTATTGCAGCCTATAACTTCTTTTCGAAATTTTTTTTTCGAAGTATTTACGACATCGAAAATTCGATGTACAATTTTTATAAAATCTAAGGGAAATACTGTAATCGCGTGGTCGTGGTGTATTGACTTTCTAGTAGGAAGTACCTGGGCTTAAAGATATTACATTTTTTCAGTCAACTTAAACCTTGTATGGTGAACACAACAACAAGTTAAATTCACTAATAGTTCATCATCCTTTTTTGACGTTAGATGCTATCCATGGAGCGAGATTATTATTGCACTTCTTTCTTTATTTTCGGAAGAAATAAACACGTGTAAACATTAAGTGCAAAGCTATTTTTTTAAAAATCGCGTAGATGCTAATTATTTTATAATATTCGATTTCTTCCAGAGCAACATTAATATGTTTGTTAAAATATAGGAATTGATCTAGCCAGATCCTTAAGTATCTGACTACATTTCGACAAGCAACTGACTACGCGTGCTGTCCCACGATCGAAAATGTTCGCCGAAAATGTTATGCCGCATCTTAACTGGTTTCTTGTGATCTGGTATCTGCCTTATTGACTCAGAAAAAGCCTTTAATATCGTGGTTACGGTGACTCTTCTTCCAGAAGAACAGGCTTGGCGTTAGTAAACCAATGCTGTATATTTTTTACAATATGCTCACAGATAGACAGTTTATCGTGAAAAATGGCGATGTGACTTCTGCTAGAACATTTCACACTAAAACGGTCTGCAACAAGATGCGGTAAATTTTCCGATCCTATTCAACTTTTACACAAGGGATCTTATAGATTCACTTTATCATGCCACATTACAACGACTGGAATTTCAAGATCAATTTTCGGAAGTCTAAAACCAATCGTCAAACACAACTGACACGCAAATCGTTTAAAATTAAATAAAATTATCTATCATGTGTCAAAATTTGAGCTCACTGTCATGAATCGTTTGGAAATTATAGCAGTCTGAATTTGGTTGCAGTTCGAGTCAAAATGCTTAATGGTATGGTGTTCGCACGGGGTATCCAACTGGAAACAACAGTGCTTGCCAGACATTCTCAAGCATTATTGAACCCAAATTGTATTTCTAATCTGCTGAGTTGTGCTCTTCTGTATGTAACAGTAGATTCAATAGATCGTACACTGTTGCTCCAGGCATCTGTAGAGTACTTCGATGTAACTTGAATAAAACGATAGGAGAAGACCATCTTTCTTAAATTTGCATCTTAGAAAAAAATTACCTTTAACATATATGTAATTACATTTTCCATATGGGTGAGGTTCCAGCTAGTTTTAAAAGGAGTGTAATATTCCCACTGTTTGAAAGAGGAGACGTGACTATTAAAGAGGCATTTCCTTCATAAACACTTTAATGAGAATATCCAAAAAAAGTGTTTAGAACGTATCCCAGATTGCTTAGTAAATTCCAGACGTATCCAAAAAGGAAAGTATCCAACAGTGGATAATATATTCTCGCTTACCAGCATCGCATGGGCTTATTTTTACAAGGGCAAACAACTCTATACGTTAATTGTCGATTTTAAGGCGGCTTTCAATACAATTTACAGAAAGGCATTGTTCTACAAATAACGAAATTTAAGGGTGTCAACAAAGGCCATACAAAGCCTTTACAAGGACAATAGGGCTGCTGTATAGAACAGGCATAAAATTTCAAACTGGTTTGGTTTGGAAGATGGAAGTTAGACAATGTTGTCTTTGAAATGCCCTCCTCTTCTCATTTTTAAATGGCGGAATCGTATTTGAGGGTCTCATATAAAGCTCCTGTTCTACGCGGATGATATTGTCGACTTGGCGAAGTCAACGGCGATAATGCAGATGATAATAAACAGGCTAAAAGGATATTGCGACACATGGAACCTCAAAGTTAACATCAGTAAATCCAAAATAATGGTAATTCGAAATGGATCTGGAAGGTACTCAACGCATGGAAAATGGGTTTGGAAAAATGAAAAAGTAGAATTTGTGAAATAATATAAGTACCTTAAAAAATTTAAATTTAAATAGACGAAGAGGGCAATACTAATAATAATTGGAAGAGTATGCTTGACAAAAAAATAACCCCACCTAGTACTAAGATTAAAGTTTTTGAGGCGCCATGCGGTCCATCAGGTGCTGTGCTGCACAAATTGGGGTTATCGATCAGCATGAAGAAGTACAAAAATATTTAAGATACTATGGTATATTAAGAAAATTTTCAAACTACATGAAAACACACCAAGGACTTTCTCCACTCCTTATACATGTAAATACGATGTAGTAAGAAACTATAGAACTTCGATTTTTAATTACTAATCTTAGTCTATTGTAAAGTACAATTTTTCTCTTTCTATCCGGCTGACGGCAATTGCCAATGCTTTTGAATGTGAGTTATATAAATTGAACTCAATTTTGTTAAATAAAATCGTAATTAATACTACTATTACTACTATTCAAATATACAACTAGCATGACCAATGAAGAAACGATTGTTTTTGTGTGGACCTAAATAACTTTTACAATTGAAAGCTTAAAAACGGAATGAAGAACAGACAAAATTCGCATTGATCTCCGCAGAGATGATTTAATAGGAAACAAAGTAGAATTATTTATATTAATTGTAAATAAAATAAAAAAAAGAAATGAAAATAGCACAAAATCTTTCAATAATATTTTCAATGAATAAACAAACACGAGAATTTGCAATAAATAGAGAATTACGGCAGGAAGATCACATATCTCCTTCGGTCTTCTGCAGGATGTATCCGTACGACTCAATTGGACAAATAAGATTCTATGTAGATTGATTGACTGAATCATATTTATCGAATTCAAAAGACAAAGTCAACTTATAGTTGTTGATTCTTAAAATAAATTCTTAAATAAAAGCAATGGTAAATCACATAATCGTATATGAAATATAAGGTCATTAATCGATCGAGTATGTCGGTAACTATGTATATTTAAAAGAGATAAAATATACTTTCAAATAACGGAAACAAAAATTAGCGGATAGATCATGAAGGTGTGACAACAATACTTGAATGTTAAACAAATTCTTTACTTAAACACAGGACGATGCATTTAAAAATATATACTAGATCTATCAGTCCTGTCTATGATAACATGTGAACAACAAATGTTTACTAGCTCTAATAAGGGATGTGCTGGTCCCTAAGGGACACCTATACACGGAATCCTATTGGTCTATTGTTACTTGCTCTTCCAACAAATGTATACGAGGGACTGGGAAATCATCATTTTAAGAAATAAGAAAACGAACCAAGCAGTAAAACGTAATAAAAAAAAACAACAAAAAAAAAACACTGAAATGAAGCTAAAGGCTCAGTCAAACAGAACGCATTTTTAACGCCGTGGTAGTATTATTTAACGCTGTGGTGAAATTATATTGTTTCACGTCACGTTAAAACCGCCGCGTTGAAAGACTTCAAACAAAGATCGGTAGCTTTGCACTACCTGTCAAAATGTCAAACATCTCGGAGAGGAGATTTTGTTACTATTTTCATTCGAATCTTTGCCAAATGGTTTTCCATTTGGTAGTAGTTTTTATCACTTTGATCGTATAAACGTGCCTATTTTCAGACAAAATTCAATTAATATATATTCAATACCTACTATATATCAACATCGTGTAGAAATGAAGGATTTGTATTTTAACACTTCGCCGCATTTCACCGCCCCGTACTAATTTCGTTTTGTGTTACAGTTTCTATGATGTCAATAGAAAACGCAGTCGTTAATAGGCGCTCTTTTTATCGGCGCCTTAAGAAAACCGAATATATGGAATTCAGGACTACCCATGGAAAAAAATTATTATGAAGAAGACAGCTGACTTAAAAAACTTGTAACTAAAATAAGGATGAATTACCTACATCAATTTAATTGCAATTGATATAACAATCACAAAAATGAGAATATCTGGGGAACAATGGAGGAGGCTTATGCCAAAAGAAACGAATAAAAACAAAAGCTGTCTACTTTTTTATATATATTTAAATTCCTAGAGTAAATTATTTTATTATATCAAAATGTGGTGCATTTAAAAAATGTAACTAAATTATAAAAATTAAAAATTTAATTTTAATTACAGTTGTTCTAGACAATAAAGCTTTTGCTAATAATAAAAATGTCGGTTAACGCGACTAACTAGAAACATAAATTTCAATAGCTCACTTTTAACCAATATCTTCAGTTGGATGGAAAATCTACAAATATATCTACAAATATATTTTTCTGCGGTAGTTGAATTTAGAAATTCATCTTAAAGTTATAACTTCCGGTAGCAACTACTGCAGCGGTTTCCCCACATCACACTTGTGATATGGTAAGTAAAAACCTCAAGACTACATTAAGTTTCTGATATATCCCAAGAAGCTTTTGGACGACATAAAATTTCTAGAATATTATGAGAAAAAGTCTTGGGAAATTTTGTCTGACACTTCCACTCATGCAAGCAGTTCCGTGGGACTTTAAACGTTTAAATTATGTGAAATTTTATAACTAATAGTATTAGTTTTATTTCAATTCAATATAAAAAAAATAGATTTATGCGTTAAACGCACGATCTTTTATTTAAAAAAATTAATTTAATTAATAAGTGAATACTTATTCCACTAGTTGTTGTAAAAGACTCGAACTGAAACTTTTGCTTATTTATGTTGAGATGATACCGAATCTGTGGAAAGATTTGGACTCATGCATATTTTTTTAAAATTCACGTCTTTGCAAAATGTGATTCAACAGACCTTCAGCATTCCCAGTTCAATACCAGTATCTAGTTACTCTTGTCACTGATGTGTCATCATCCATACCATCAGTCACGGGACGGCCATTTATGATGTTGGAAAATTGTCATGGCAAGACAATCCAAGGGTGCAATTGGGTTTGCATATACATGTATACATAAATGCATATATACATTGCCTTGTGCATACTCTTCACGAACATGAAGACAACAATTACGATTTTACAATTTTATAATTGCATGAACCAAAAAACAATTTTAAAGGATTAAGAACGGGTTTAGTTCATTATATTTGTTTTCCATGTTACATTTACGATTAACTGTGCTTCCACCCTTGGTTAAGTGATATCAGCCTATATAAAGTCATAAAGGATTAAGAAGGAGCTTCAACCACTTTGTGATTGAGATGCTAGCTATTGCACATTGCACCACTGGTGCAAATATATTCCTTATTTTTTTGGAAATATTTTGATATAAATAATAAATAGTAAATTTTTTAAGTATTATAATTTCAAATAGTAATTTAAAACGAAAATTCCTTATGACAAAAAAAAAAAAAAAAAAAAAAAAAAAAAAAAAAAATAGGTGGTTCAGTGTCCAACATTCATCCTACTTGTAACATTTACTAACATTTTTTTGAAATTTCGTCAATGCGAATATTGCATATAATGTATGTTAGCATTATTTTCTTAGAACTCTTTTTGCTTGGCCGCTATAACTTGTTGATTTTTGATTACTGTACTTACTATTATTAAGTTGTTTGCTAATGTACAGCCTTTAACTGTGCGACTTTTACAATTACAGCAAAACTGTAACTGATCTTTTTCAGGCGCAAGCCACTGTGTACAACTAAAAAATATACACAGTTTATAGAGTAATGACAAACGCGGCGCGTGCTTTCACCTTCCATTTTACAATGAAAGTATCTTATCTGCAAGATTGTGTTTCATCATAACACATACACAGTACAAAATATATGTATAAATGTTGCAACTGTGCAACAATAATTATGACTGGAACGCATAATCTATTCATTACGACATATCAACTTTCACCGAATAAGTCAAAATAGTATATTCCAAATTTCTGATAACATGCATGAAAGTTATGTATTACAAATCTAATGTACATAGATACTTATCCGACAATTGCGCTTTATTGTTTTTTCCTACCACATGTACTTTAAGTGGCTTTCATCGCTCGCATTAAACATAGATATGTGAGTGTTTCACGTGAGCGATGTATTGAATCAACTTGAGGTAATTTTCCAACGCATTACTAAATAGCTTTATAACCAGGTGGAGTCAGGATTTTTTTTATTTGACCTCATCTGTTAAATTTTTGATTAATATTGCTTTAAGGCTGAATAATTGCTTTAGATATTTGTATAATTATTTGTTAACGTTATTTGTTAATTGTTTTTAACGTTATGTATATGTACATTCAGAATCTTTGATCAGCCTCTTGTTGAAAATATTTTCAGTATTCGCGTCGGTTATACTAGGTGGGGTGAAAAGTAACCTCCTTGTGAATGAAAAAATTTTTTTTTTTTAATTCAATATAGTCTCCTTTTAGTTTGATACACTTATTCCAGCGATTTAACTTCTTGATCCCGTCCGAAAAGTAATTTTCCGGAAGGTCTGCAAAATACTCCTCCGTGGCGTCGATAATTTCCTCGCGTGAGCTGAATTTTTTATTGATGATGGGAAGAGATAATAGTCCGAGCGAGCCAAACAGGGCGAATACGGTGGATGCGACAGCAATTGGAGCCGTAAGTCATTGATTTTAGCCGTGGTTGCGATGCTCTTGTGAGCCGGTGCATTGTTTTGCAAAAACAAATTTTTTTCGCTTCATGTGAGGCCATTTTGCAGCGATTTCGCTCCCATAATGCACAGTAATGCTCGCTGTTGATAGTTTTCTCCAGAAAACTGACGCCATAACTTTTTCGACCCATCGAGCCTCCCTCGGCCTCTTCGGAGCACTCGTACCGGCTTCAGTCCATTGCCGGAATAGAATGCTTTGGTGTTCAACAGTTACCAATCGACGCCAAAAGCCCGCCTGATTCCGCATCAGCAAGTCTAAACACTCTTTCGAAATGCTCTCGCGTTCGTGTTTTTGGTCAGGAGTGAGTATGCGCGGCACCCAGCGGCAGGATAACTTTTTCATATGCAGAATATTGCCCAAAATATGGCGTGTGCGCTCAGTACTAGTCCTTGTAGTATCTGTAAGCTGGCGCACCTTCACTTTCCGCTCAGTCAACACCATTTCATGTATTTTTGTTGACAGTGTCCCCTGTAACCGCATGGGAGGGCCTGCCGCTGGGGACTTGATCGGTAGTGGAGTTGCGGCCACCACGAAACTCTCGAAACTAGTATTTGACGGTGTAATCTGACGCAGCATTAGCCCCATAATATTTATCCAACTTTTCTTTTGTTTCCTTCTCCGCTTTGCCTCTCAAAAAATAATGTTTTATAAGAGAACGAAAATCGTTTTTGTCCATACTCAACATGATGCCAAACATGTCAACAACAATCAGCTATCAAAACAAAACTAAAGATAGTATCGTACTGAAATTGGCATGTCTGTCTAAATATGAACGGACCTTAAGGCACCATAAGCTTTTTGCAGTAGCAGTGCAATCTGGCGGTTAAGGAGGTTACTTTTCACTCCACCTAGTAAATGCATGTAAAGCAATTTACGGTCAAGCTTAGGTATTATTGTGACAAAAAACATTCTTGTTTTTTACGGTTCGTTTGAGTGTTTTTCAGAGTTTAAATTAATATAACTTCTTACGCTTACATTTAATTGGCCCCGTTTAATTTTGAAAAAAAAAAAAAAAAAATGTTAAGGTTCAAATACGATTTGTATTTCGGTTACCTCTAAAATTGTTGTGTATGTGAAAAATGTTAGAAATATAATATAAGTGCTTCAAGTAATAACTATGTTTTAGATAGTGTCATTTTGTCATTGTCAGGCAAGTAGGTAATGTACAAATATCAATTAAATGATGACATATGAAGAATATTTTTCTATTTTTGCTAAATGAAGACACGTTTTTAAAAAGAAACAGTATATTTATTATACTAGAGTTCATTGTAAAAATTCATTCATTAATTAAAAAAAAAGTTATAATATAAATAGTTTTTATATTTTCACTAATACAATATACAAGGTGGCGCAACATTAATCATCCTATCGGAAGGTGGTATAAATTTTGTAAATGGCGTCGTACGTCAATCGTATTTGACATTTGTGAACTAGACAGCTGCAGTATACAAACTGATAAGCAATGGAGCGCTATACTCCACAAGAGCATGGAATAATTGTGTCGATGTTTTTGACCAATAATCGGTTGGTGGTGTTAGCGCAGTGTGAATTTCGACATCGATTTCCTAATGGTGTTGCGCTAACTGGGCAAACATTCCGACGCTTAGCCACAGTGTGGAACCACAGGAGAGCATGCAGGGCATGGTCGTCCTCGCGGCTGAGGCTGCCGATGTCGCTGAGTACGAAGAAACATTAACCATACGACGGGCCACGAAATTGTGCATCACCAGACAGAGCCTGCAGCGAATTTTAGTGAAAAACTTTCACATGCTACCATACAAAGTGCAAACAGTGAATCAGTTAATGCCTCCTGATCTTCAGTCGTTTGTGAATTGTTGTAAGGCCTTCCTTAATCTCAACAATGAAGAGTACGATTTTGTGTCGAAAATCATCATGAGCGACGAATGCATTCAAACTAAAGCGGTTACATCAATAAGTTAAATTTTCGTTTCTGAGGCACTGAAAATTCGCGTGTTATGCACGAATAGCCATTACATCCACTCAAAGCCACTGTGTAGTGCGGCGTTCACGCGGGAGGAATGATTGGCCATATTTTTTGGAGGACGAAACCGGCAATACGGACAATGTTACTGGCGAGCCCCACAGGGCCATGACAAACGACTTCCTACTGCCGGAATCGGATGAGCGGGCTTGGTGAACATGTGGTTTCAACAAGGCGGTGAAACCGAACACACAGCACGAGCCACTATGGATATTGTGAAGGAAGCGTTTCCTGGTCGCCTAATACCCCGTTTTGGCAATTTGGCATGACCAGCAAGATCGACCGATTTATCCATTCCAGACTTCTTTCTTTTTGGCTACTTGAAGTCGCGGGTCTATGCCAACAAGCCTTAGACAATCGCAGTCTTTAAGGAGAATTTTCGACAGGAATGCGAACAAATATAGTCATAGAAAATGTGATAAAATGGGCACAAATGTGTATCAACACTGGCGGCAGCCACTTGGCGGATATCATCTTTTCCGCTTAACAGAAACAATTCTAAAGGTCCGAATAAAGATTTCCATCACTTAAAATCTTTTTTTTTTATAGTAAAAAAGTTATTCGAAAACAACCTTTATCTTCCAGTAGGAATAACTTTCAGGCAGTTCTTCGATATACAGGGTGATTCAGGGCCCAAAAGGAAAATTTCAGGGGGTAATATTACAATGTGACACCAGAAAAAAATCGCATGGGAGGGGGAGATCTAACTCTCTCCCCTATAAAGTTACAGAGGGTTTAACTATTTTTGCCATAAATAGTTTAAAGAAGTCTAGTGCTCTATCGAAGAAATGTAATCTGATCAGTTAAATGTTTTTGGAAAGGTGGATCAATTTTCTGTTCAAAGTTTTGGCGAAATTCGCGAAATATTTTTACTATCTTCATAATTGACGAACAGATCTGGACGATATGTCATTAAAGAAGGAATACGTGCCACAATGGCCCTACTGAGGACTTGATTCAACGACAGCATTATAACGGAAAACGGAACAATGAAGTAACTTGCAATTACTTCTTGTAAGGCTATGTTCCATACAGGAATGATAGATTATATTTGGATTTTACTGTTTGGTTACTAATGCAGAACTTAATGAACTTTGTTATTATTTGAGTTAAAAAATATACTCGTTTATATTTTATTGTTTTGTATATTTGTATAATTCTATTTGGATCAGTTTTAAACTTTTGACCATTGTTTTCATCTCATTACAAAATATTCTCTATGTAGTTTCGCATATTTAATTACAATTTTATACTGTTTCTACCTAGTTTTGTAATTTTTATAGTTAAAGCCTGAGTTTGCTATTAACGCGAATATAATGCCTGTAGGTAATATAGATATTGAATTCCTTTCTTATAAACATCTATTTTATTTTATTTTGGCCTTAATATGTTCTTTTTTTTTACTTATTTACATATGTATTTATAAGTTCCTAAATGAGTATGTGGACAAAATTGACATATAATACATATAACCGAATTAAAAATAGTATCTAGATATCTAAAATGATTGCCTACTTTGAAGGGTTGTTTCAGAGTTCGCAGAGTTCGCAATGCTTTAATTCCAGAATTGTAAACATTTTTTTTAAAAACTTTTGGAATCTGCACAATTCTTAGTCTTTTCAGCAAATCATCCTTTTAATAGCGTACATTTTTTTTTTTATTAATGAGATTTATTTATGCAGTATAATAAAAAGAGACGTAATAAAAAGCACACTGTTTACGAAGGTGGATTAAAAATGTCAAACGTTATCATTTGAAAGGTAACCCTGCTCTCTGTCAATGGACCAATGTCTAAGCAAGCTGCGTCATTTAGTTTGTGTATGACTGCCATTAAAAGCATTCAACCGGGGGATTCGAGCGAAAATGGAAAAAAAGCGAAATTCGTGAGGTCATGAAAATTCGTTTTTGCCGTCATTTAACACCAATCCGCTCGAATATTACGAGTATGCCAGATTATTGGGTCAATGATTTGAAGACACAACGACAGCATTTAGCTATTAAGACAATGTACATGTGCGAAATTTCATGAATTGGTCAACGAACTAATTCCTTGTCTGCCATACTCTCCGGATTTAGAAATTGCTCGGCGGAAAGTGATTTGGTTTCAGCAATGGAGTCGTGGGTCCAACAAACGCCTGTTTTGAGGTTCTCGACAAACCTTATTATTTGGAAGACATAAAAAAACAGGAGAAACGTTGAACGAAGCATATTAGGCTTTCAGCACACTGGGTGAAGATAAAAGTGATTTTTGGCAACAAGGGTAAAAAGGTAACGCACTTATTGATTGTGTCTCCTAGTTTGTTGCTCATTTCAACAGTTTGAAGAAGTGAGTATTACTTAGAAAATACTTTCAAATTTATTTTAAAGAACCTGATAATCAAGTCAATATTATCTATTTGTAAATATTGTTAATAATGATTATTCTTACAACTCAAACAACTTTTAACTATTTCACAGTCGTCGTTTCAAGAGATTACTTAGCAGCTGACTGAAGCGGATTCCTTGAAATGGAGTTACACCCAGAAGATGTCTCGTTTCTCTTCATATTTGTGTTCTCAGTCTTGGGACCGAATAAACTTAGTTAAGATATTGCAAACTTTTTTTGAAAATGACAGAGTAACTTTTGGAAGAAGTTATACTTTAAATTTATGAATATACACAAGAGGTCTCTTCCAGGATTTCAAATTTTTACAAATTTGTACAAAAACCTGTTCCCGTGTTAAAAATATTTTAAAAGAAAACGCATTTCAGAGAATAATTCATTTCCCCATCCTGCCAATTCTTACAAATTTTTACACGAGAGTTTTCTTTGGGTAGGAATTGTAAAAAACTCCAAATCAATTAAGTTTTAAAAGTACTATCAAAATTATTAAAGTTTAAATTTGTGTAAATTGCGACAATTTTATGCAAATTAACTCAAAAGATGACCTGGACATAGACAAAGAGGAGAAAATATTTGAATATGAGCTCTGAATTGTTCGCCTAATACAATAGAACCCATGAAACGTATATTACATCAATAAAAAAGTAATAATAATAACCAATCTTCCTCCTGTTTTACAATTTCTTTTTAGTTTTGTTTTTACTTGTTACTTTTGGACGTTTCAAACACGTTTGAAACGTGTTTGGCTTAAGAGAGAATTTATTCCTAATCCTGAAAATTGTTACAAAAATCTCGCAGGAAAATACCTTTTTTGAATTACGACAATTTTATGGAAATTAACTTAAAAGACAACTTTATAATGGACAAAAAAGGGGAAAAAAAGCTTCAAATTGAAGAAAATTGTTTAATTCATTAAACGTATATTCGATCAATAAAGTAGTAATTAAAACCTTGTTTGGTTTGTTTTATTTTGTTACTTTAACATTTTATACAAAATTTTTCCCCGAGATTTTGGGTTTAAGAGAGAATTCATCCCTACTCCTCAAACTTAAGCAAGTAATTCTCTTTTAAAAATTGTTACAAAAATCTCATGGGAACGGACCTAAGAATCTAAGTATTGTATTTAAAATATCTATTTTAATTCGTAATATTTGCAGGTTCTCAATTGGATGAATTAGAGATCGAGCGTCAAAATAGAATAACGAAACAGATATTTGCAAATTACCTTGAGCGACACTTTTTCCCATTTCGAAGAGCCAAGCAGAATATACCGACAATTGATGACATACTCTCGAAATCGCTTTCAGAACGAACAAAAGTTACTTTCCCACATAGTCATACAAATCGCCGGCAGACTACAGAAGCAAATACATTTAAATTAGCTGACAACGAAGATGTTAACAAAGAACTGCAAGAGTTTGATTTGGGAGAGATTGATGATATTGATGATATTGATAGTGAAGGATCGATTGTTCGGGAAGATGACAACGAATCCCTTCAAAGTGTAGAATCCGAACAGTACGATCAATATTTCGATGATCTATTCAGCAGGGATCCCAGTGAAAATGAAGTAAATAATGGTAAGAATAAATAAATACAAAAATACATAAAAAAAATTATTGATGATTAAATTATAAAACAGATGACGTAGGTAGATGAAAATGTACGTTCAGACTTTCGTACGTATCCATCCATACATACATATGTATATGCATATAAACTGGATTAAGAAAAAAACCTGTTAAATTTTATACTTTAGTTTGATTCCAAACGACAAATTTAACGACTGAGTTTGTCAAGGCCACTTAGTATTATAGAATTTATTTTTTGTCGTAAAGTACCGTTAACGAATTTCATAATTCCAAATTAGCAATCATATGTCATTGAAATTTTTTATTGATTTAAAAAAAAAAACAAAAGAGAAAGTTTCAAATGTACATATGTATGATGATAAAGGTACGTATGATGTATAAATACTTACAAAATAAGTTGTGTTTGCCTAAATTAGGAAATCTTAACGATTTTGGTTCATGTTGATTGATTATTGATGGGGCAAAGTTAAACTTATAATTCTTTTATCATTTACTCTGCGCATTTAACGGCTAAATGGTCGGGCCAATACTGTTATTTGTTATTTTTGGCATTGCAAAAAGAAAAAAATCATTAACACATTGAAAAATGTACAAAAAATAAGGTTGTGTGTAATGTTCACAAAATTTGAATACGAATCATGCAATAGAATTACTAAATTTGGCCTGCGTGGTAGCTTTCAATATATATTTATTAGTGGTTAAGGAAATATTTGCTTTCAGTGCATCCAAGAGCGTCTTATAGCATGAGATTCGTTTATTAAGCAAGTGCGCCATTTTATTATGCAGCGAAGAAAACAAGGCGCAGATAGGTTATCACACACTCTAAAATAACACGGTCGAGTAAGCAACGACTTGCTCTCAGAAATTTGGATGAAACCCTCAGAGGAAAACTAACCGATATTATGAATCATACATTCTATCAAAACATCAAAAGCAAAATATAGACCATATATGACATTGTTATAGAAATGAAAACATGTTTTTGCAAATGTACCAATTGATTTACTAGTGGTTGCTCTAACCTCATCCCTAATGGGTACTATGAAGATTTATGAACATTTTTCGGCGTTTGGATCTACATAGTTTCGATAAGTCTCAATCGTTCACTTTTTATAATAGGTGACAGTAGTACCAAGGGACTAGAAATTTTTCCTAGCATCCTAGCTTTGTTCTAGTAACCTTTGGGAAAACTCGCGCTGGAGTGTGGGTGACCAATTGATGTGTTACATCAAAGCTTCAATTGCTATAAAAATACGAAGTTGGCTTTCTTTGCACTGAGTGCTAGATGACTTCACTCCTTATTAAGTAAACTTTAGATAAAAAGCCGAGAAATTCACAATCTTTATTGAAATAAATAAGCTCAAATACGAGCTAATATATAAGTTTGTATTTTATATACACACTTTGGTAAAAATGAAAAATCGTCTGTATTCATATGCCGTACACATTTTTTAACCCTCATGTACATGAATATACATATGTATGTACGGGTGTTTATATTCCCGTGTTTCGCGAGAAAATATCTTGTTTCCCTGAGGTTGATCAACATGAGGTGTCCCTAAGACCTCCTTGCACTGGCTAGATAGGATCAAAAACCTTGCGATAAAACTCATAGGTGACTCCAATATTAGACAGTTAATTGACACACTCGAACATGTCATTTTATTCTATTGATATTTCTACCACCGGTGATCCAACAAAATTGCCAGTAGTATTCCGCCCCTTTAAACTTTTAACCATAACATCCGTCTCGCTATTAATGCTCATCAACATATCCTAAAGCCCACTTTTAGAAGTTCTCTAAGATATTGTGATTCTGATCGAAGCTGTACAACTCGCTTATGGAATGCCCTGCCGATCGTTTTATTTCCTAGTTATTATAATAATCACATTTAAAACCAACGTTCATCGGGACCTTTCTTTCTTTCATCCCTAATTTTTCTTCGCCCGCGCTGTGTGCACATATTTTAGGGGTACTAACAATCCATTGAGCGCGAGTTTATAACGTAGGTTCTCTACCTGCCAATCACTTCGTTGTCTTTTACTACAAACGTAAGCAATGGCAACATGTTCGTTATCTCTCACTACAAACGTAAACAACGACAAAATGTTTCAAGAAGAAAAACAGTAACAGTAACAGTAACAACAAAATAATCCGATGCGATTGCATTATCGACATAAACAATACGATAACAACCGCATCCTTGTTAGTATAAATAGCAGAAAGATCGAATATTGTAATCAGTCTTAAGAATATAAATAAACTGCACGCATTTCGTCGAAGCAAAAAGAAAAAAACATATTTTTTTGATTCAAAACAATGAATATACATTAACTCGCGCGTTAACTAAAAAAAATAGTTGGATAATCTAACCTTTATTTTTCAACAACTTATAATTATGTAAGTATGTACATTACAATGAACAGAAATAGTAAAATTGCATTTTTTATATTGTGGGAATAGAATAAAAACGGTTATGAATGCAGTTTGGCTTACTAAGCATAAATTAATAACCTGGTAATTGAATATAGAAAATAAATTCTATGTTTGGCTAATATTTCCCGTCGCATATCTGCTTCCGCAAACTAAAATTTAACTTCAATGGTTTTTTTTTTTTTTTTGACGTGGTGCTAAAGGCCTTGCCTTTATATTGATTATATTTGTTTTAGACAAAAAAGTAATTATAAGATTAAAGGTTATACGGGTTAGCGAGATAGTAAGGTCTGACCTTATAAATGTTATTTCATTCCATTTATGAAAATACACTCACCAAAGTTTTCTATAGCCGAAGACTTCTAAATAGCAGTTCTGGGGCATGTGTGCATTACTTCGGCGATTTGTAGCTGCTGCAGCTTTCTTATGGAATATTTCTCTTTTGTTTTATTCCACCATAGTACATCATTTGTAGGTGATGATGGGTCCTATCAGTATTGTATATATGCAAGTGACTTTTGGGGTTATTCTCCAAGTCTTACAATACATACGAAGACATGTCCATATGGCTTCAGTCGCTTTGGTAATTTGATAATTAACACGTGATTTTATCGAGAACCATTCTTAGATGCCTTAATATACTCTATTGGAGTACTCAATTATTATATCGTTAAGTGAGATCTAGTCAAGGCTCAGGTTTCTCATACGAGTGCAGGGAACAGTCATGGCTTTACTGGGGTTGATTAAGATATCTTTCCAACACAACAGTCGTTTACTATCTTCAGAGAAGCGGATGGTCAATACCCTCTCTCGACATGGCTTCTGAAATGATTTCATATGCAACATTATCGAAGGCAATTTAAATATCTATGAAGGCACAAAGTGCAATTTCCTTTGGTCGGTAGGCCTCTTTAATCTGTGTTACAAGATTCAATAGAGCGCCTTCCGTGGATCTTTTTTTCTTGTATGCGTATTAGTGACAGTGCACAGTTGAATTTCCGTAAAGAAAGCCCCTAAAGTGTATAGTACGTTGATTAGTATTTTCATGGCTTTCAGCAAAAAAAAAAAAAAAAAAAAAAAATTAGACTTATTGGTCGATAAGATTTAGGCGGTTTTATAGGTTTGGTTGAGGCTACGTTGACCTCCCTCCAGGCTTGTGGGATATATCCCCAATTAAAGCCTGCCCTAAATAAGCCGATTAGAGTGAGAAAAATATGGACCAGACCTTTTTGAATCAATACTGAGAAGGTTCCGACTCTTTTATTGTTCAAATAATTGCATGTTCCATTAAATTTTGTAGGAAAAGTTTGTGGCTACAGAAGTGACGTCATGTGTGTTGTTTAATAGTGGTGAGTCTGGGAAATGAACCTTAAGTAATATTTTTAGAGTTTCCTCTCGAGCTGCAAAAATATCACCAACTTTTTGTAATAGACTTATTTGCGAAGTGTTTTGAGAGCACTTTTTGGAGACGTGCGATCTAGCGTACTTGTTAAGGTCCCAATTACCGCCGTGTTTGAATTTGTTTAAAATGTGTTTCATTATTTTACGCAATTGTTCAAGTTTAAGGAGCCACCATGGTATACACCTTTTAACCATATTACGTATCAATTTGCAGCTACATTTAAATAAGATAATACTTTTATTTTGTTGATCCGCTGCCTCATCCACGTCCCCAATGGACTTAGAGATGAAGACAGTAAGTCAGCTGTGATAGCGAGATTTTCTTGAAGAGCACTGAGTTTCTTAATCTATTTGTATCTAGTTTGACCTTGACACATTGCATCCTATATTGAATATCATATGTACATATGATTCGATAGGGAGATAGATGCATCACTTGACACATGTCAGTCCTTGAAGTCTTTGATAAGCGCGTAAAGAAATGAGACGAGATAGTAAGGGCAAACACTTGCTCTCCTATATAATTAATAAAGGTGGCTTATTACCCCTACTACACAAAAGCAGATTTTTGCTTAAAATATAATATAAAAATAGCTTACTTCAGTTTTTGTAGCTGCTACCGTAGATGTTGCTATAAGTGTTGGCATCGCATTCCAGAACGAGATGACGGTGGCACTGTTCAATCAACTTCTTTACAGGAACAGGATAAATCGCATATAAATCTCCAGCGAAATAGGCGGGGCCGCACACGAACTCTTGGAACCACTTTCCCTGAGGTATGTCAATTATCGCTGCCACTAGATTTCTGGTGTTAAATCTTGGAATGAGAAGATTTTTAATTTTAGAACTAATCAGTAAAGCAGCTCTCGATCTTAAACCTCCTTGGGCAAGTTCTATTTTCCGAATTCGTATATTTGGTGCTGTAAATTTCTATGAATTCATTGTGAAAACTTATAACAAAAGTGTCGTAAAATTAATTTAACTTAATACCAAACTTTTGTATTATTTGCTATTACTTACAGTTCATCAAATTATATTGAACGTTATTTCATCTATCTGCTGCAAGCAAATAATGTAATAACAGTGAACTTGTAGAGTACTCGCTGGTATTTAACAAATTTGATTCAACAATATCTTTTTTAGCAAGATGTCCAGCTAGCACTTATTTTCTGATTTCCTCCAAGCTTATCAAAAACTGTTTGTTCACTGTGTCAAGTTCTTCAATTGTTCTGTCATATTTCCCCAATCCATTGCATTAGAATTACCGGGTAACCTTTTCTATGCAGATAAATCCAGTGCAGCTGATTGATTACTTTTATTTCTTTAGTTTCTTGCTTGAAGTTGTTCCATGAGATTCTCTATCTTTAAGATAAATAAGATAATAATAATGAATAAGATTCAGGATAAATAAGTTCTTGTCTTTGCTATTTTATTTCTTATTTTTAGTTATGTCTATTATTTGTTCAAATTCAGTGAGATTAATCGAGTGAATTATGTTGTAGTTTCTATTTATTACCTTGGTCGTTTCATGTTTTATTGGTTTTATTGCGAGTAGCGAGCTATTGTATTCATAGATGTTAACTTATAGTTCATAAAACGATCTGATATTGTGCAAAATGGTGGTCTTTCTTTTCCTTTAATTTATTTTATTTCTTTTATATACATACTTACGATTAGAATTCTTTGGTGTAGATTTTTTTTTGTTATGTCTATTTATTTGGTTACTTTGATTGCCCATATATTCGTACTTGAGGTCACTATTGACGATATATTCAAAATCTATTAAATGGGATATTCCAAAGAAAATATTGGCGAGTTTTTTTCATTGGTTACTGAATGAATTATTTTATCTCTTGACGTGGAACTACGAGTATTTTGTAAATTTGGAAAGTTTGTTAGGACATGCTATACGTTCTTCTTTTTTAATTTCTATTATGTCCATATGTAAAACTGAAAAGACTTTGCAAGTACTAAGCTTATCATCCACTTCGTGTTTAATTTTTAGTTGTGCAGATTTACATATAAACCTGTTGAAATAAATACTCATTTAGCAGAATTTGTACAAGTATCTTGTGTTATCATACAAAAACTCTGGCCCTATAATTTTACCCGCAGGCATTCTATTTTAGGAGCCATTATATATTTAAATAAAATCAGCAGCTTAGCGAGGTAAGTTTCGAAAATAATTTAAATTATCTGTTTATTGTTAATTCTAAAAATTATTCTTATACTTTATTTTATAGTGCGAAAAAATGTAACCATTGCAAGTCTTATCGAGTTAATGACATTTATTTCATAATATCCTCTGTGATAGACTTTTTAACACAAGAATACACAGATACGATTTATGTCTATATCTAAGACGATAGCTTCATAGGATTGCACCAAATGGAAGGAAATTCAATATAATTTCCAGGTTGAGGTAGACAGAAACAACGCGCAATTCGTCGAGAGACTTTTATAACTTTTGACACTTTAGCGTAAGGGAAATATTCACATTAAAGTACTTATAACTACGAGTTTAACGATACTACTATTGTATGATACTACTACGATGATACTATTTGTGACCATATACGCATAAATTTGAAAGATGTAATTACCAAAAGGTGTCAAACCAGGGCATAGTAAATTTTTGCGAAAAATCACTAAATGTGAAAGGGCATGCATTTCTGACTCCCAAATTTTCAAATACGTCTAGGAATCTCCCCTTAAGTCATCTGGAATGAAGTAGTGATTCGTATGTAAATTATGTAAAACCGTTTTAATAAGTAGTTAGAGGTGCAAGAACCCTTAGTTTGAGATTATTTAATTCGTTTCTTAGCATTATTGATTAACATTTGGTATGTCTTAAGCCTTACACGTCTTTTTATGTACCTATACATATACCCATCTCTACACACCTGAAAGAAGTTTCTCATTCAAGGGCTTTTTTCATTGTTTCTTCGTTTAACTTCAAAGATTCAATTTCATGGCTAAATGGTTGACTTGATGGTATTGGGAAACCCACAAGCAACATTTTTATTAATGAAAAAATAATCATGTTTCACTTACGCTAAGAAAAATATGCTTCATTTAGTCACGGACTATAAGGCAACTATGTGTTACTCCTCACAAGAACGTAACCAAACTTATCTTAAAACCAGTTTCATCATTATACACATGTGTCCATATAGGTATATGTAAGATTAATATTCTTCAAAAGAATCCGACCTTAAAAATCAAAGGTTGTTGCAGTGCTTGGAAATGTCCATACTATAAACATAACTGTATTCAAACACTAGCAAAGTTATTTATTCACTTCACATGCCTGTATATGTATGAATTACCAATGGATTAAATGTAATAAAAATCTATATGAATAACTTTTAAGATTTTTTTTTTTCAAGGATAAAGAATTATACAATAACTCGATCTGATCATAAACGTATTATAGCGGACAATCCTTGACAGGGTTGAATCACTGTTCATTTTTAAAATATCCACTCATACAACGAGTATCATTGATAGTCATCTAACCAAAGTTGAGAACATAAAATAAAAATCAATAGTTAGATGTGAACTTTAGTTAATATCTTTGAACTTGAAAAATGTCTTGATTTCACCATATTCTTAACAATAAAAAGTAAACAAGTTTTTAATTGAATTTGTTTTTGGTTTTTCTTTCTCTCTACCAAATCAATATACCTATAGAATACGGATAAGATGGATAAGCTTATTAATATTTAAATATGAACAACTCTTTTTAGACTTCAAATATGTATGCACATGTGTATACAGAGTGGTTAGATTTGTGATACAGATATTTTGGGCTCTAAATTATTGGTTCATGATATGTTAAAAACCGTATAGGAGTGGGGGGAAGGCTGTCTTCAACACACACTGGAATATCATAACGTTATAACGTCTAGTGTATTTAACATAAAGCAACCATGCTGCGGTCGTTTAATAAATAGCCGATTGATTTATGGTTAATTCATATTTAAACATTAGTACCATACATTCTTTCATTTTTAAGATATTGATCTTCAATGCATCCTAAATGTGTCCCACCGACGAATTTTGCAAGTTTTGCATATAAAGAACCTACATCCTTATCATGAAACACCAGTTTAGGAATTTTTACCAGCAGATTTGCCTCAATAATCGGAATTTAGCAATTGTTTGCTGAAACGGCATTTCAATGACAATACATTTATATAAAATATTCTATGAACAGATGAGTTGCAATTCACATCTTCCATAACCTACACACAATAGTGAATTAAATCATATTCACATCGTTTAAGCGTACACTTGTGGGTAGTTGTAATTCGTATTAGATTAATTGGGCTTTTATTAGCAAATTTTGCAAAATGCATTTGCAGGACTGCTAGAAGATGTTTCTCATGCGCAAAGAAGAACCCATTTTTTAATTATAAAAAAAAGAGATCAAAATATTTATGTTTAAAGACCAATATCACGAATATGGAAGCATGGATGGTAATAGTGTTTATATACGAATTAACCACTAAGCAATTGGCTATTATACGATCTGGTTTAAACATCCTGTAACTTAGTGGGTGTGAATGAATCAGATCCCAGAATATATAGACGTATATATATTAGATGACTAGGACTAACAAAAGAACATAAGCTGCAGTACTTAGTTCCATTACAGGAATGTTTGCTGAAGGATTTTTTTAATTGAAGACATCTGGCACATGACAATATACAAAAGCTTATTTACTTAACTTTACAGTCCGAGATAGATCTAGATGTCAAACAGCGAGTTTTTTCAATCAGTTCGATCGTAAACTAGCTGTGTTTAGTTACTTTCTCTATTGGGCCGTCTCTACCGGGTGATATCGAAGGTTTTTCGAACCGAAGCGTAAGTTTTATTCGCTCTACATGTTTTACCCAACGTACTCGTTCATCATTGTAAATATCTGTGTAGAATAGATCAGAAACCACACAAAATACGAGTATTTGTCTCTCAAATAACGCCGACGTTATTCTTTCTTGACAAAGGGAAACCTTCTACACCAGGACATTATTGGGATGATTAGAGTTTTATATATGTATATATGTATATATATATAGATTAAATAATAGTTTTAGTCCAACGGAGAAATGTTTGGCAAGAGTAAAGTTTACTTTGCAAGCATTTTGTCTGATTGCTGGAAAGACAGTTCATACATGAAATATTTTCTATAGTTACTTTTCAATCATCTTGTTCGCAAATATTTTTTACAAGCTTAAGAGATTTGGGCAGCTATAAGGCATAGAAAATTTTCTGTAAAAAATACCTAAATGCATCTTTAATTCAAACATATATGTACTTGAGATCCATCAACCTAAAACCATGAAATGTGGTACATAAACTTTTCAAATAAAAAAACTAATAAAGTCTTTCAATGTGTAGGACTTAGAAGTCACAGTGCGGTTTTTCGAAATATGTACCAGGTGTACCGGTATGAAGTAAGCGTCAAGATACAAATACCTCGTCAGGGAACATTTATTGTAAACGGGCCTTAATTTTTTTTTTGTTTGGTTGCTATGGCACCTGTCAAACATATTAGGTATACATCAAGTCATTAAGCAAACAACATCATATTTTTTCATCGTGTTAAAAATGTCGAATTTTGTACCAGAAAATGATGAATTACGGAAAGCATTAATTTTTTGTTTTCATTGCTGCAGAGATGAATCGAATGCTTGTCGAGGCATATGGTGATCATGCTCTATCAGAAGCAACAAGCAAAATATGGTTTCAATGGTTCAGAGATAGCGATTTTGATGTGAGAAATGAAGAACGTGGAAGACCACCAAAAAAGTTTGAAGACGCCGAATTGCAAACAATATTAGATGAAGACGACACTTTGAGTCAGAAACAAACGAATGGCAAGAATGTTAAATGTTGAACACCACACAATTTCTGACCGTTTAAAGGCTATGGGAAATATCCAAAAGCCTGGAAAATGAGTGCCACATGAATTAATTGAAAGACAGATGGAAAACCTAAAAACCACTTGTAAAATTTTGCTTCAAAGACACGATAAAATGTCAGTCTTGCATCGAATTGTTTCTGGACACGAAAAATGGATTTATTTTCAGAATCCTAAACGGGAAAAATTATGGGTTAATCCGGGACAATAATCAACTTCGACTGCAAAACCAGATCAATTCGGCAAAAAGACAATGTTGTGTGTCTGGTGGGACCAGAAAGTTGTGGTGTACCACGAGCTCCTAAAACCTAGTGAAACCGTTAATATAGATCGCTACTGACAACAAATGATCAATTTGAACCATGCATTGATCGAAAAATGACCAGAATGGGCCAGAAGACACGGCAAGGTAATTTTACTCCATGAGAATGCACCGACACACAAAGCAAAACTGGTCGAGGATACAACCAAAGCACTTGGCTAGGAGCTGCTGCTCCACCCGCCGTATTCACCAGACTTGCCTCCTTCCGACTACCATTTGTTTTCTTCGATGGGACACTCATAAGCTGAGCAGCACTTCGTAACCTACGAGGAAGTCGAAAATTGGGTTTTTGGTTTGCTTCAAAAGGCGAACAGTTTTACTATCATGGAATCCATTAATAACATAAAAGATGGGAAAAATGTGTAGCTAGTAATGGCCAATACTTTGAATAAAATGGTTTTTACTTTCCCATTAAAAATCTGTGGTAGTATATAGTTATATGAAAATCCCGTTGGAGTGGTTGCTGGCTGGGTTAAATGTAACGAACTAACAACTAGCATGTACAAAGACCCGGAGAAAAACCAGTAAAAGGGTATTCATATCCCCTTGATGCGCGCGCGGGATTATAAAAAAATGTACACATTGTTTATTATAAATTTAAATGTGGAGAAAGTATTATAGTTTACAATATATTGTATATTTATATATATTGTGTATATATATTTGTATTGTGTACACTTAAAGTGTCATATTATATATATAAATAATAAAAATATACTTTTTATTTATACTGTGATATATAATTATTATAAATTACTACTTCCCATTTTAATTCGCCGTGCGGCAACGGCTTTTAAAATATTGCCGCACTTCACTCCACTACTTGCGTAAGAGGCGACTTAGAGGATAAAAATCATGTTCAGGCACTTTAACACATAGAAAAAGCCTGCGTTAGGTTCATTAGCATCTTATGAGACTGTCCAAAGTTTATATGATACTGATAATTTAACACAAAACGTGGAATAGGATGAAAAGGATATATGTAAAAGGATATTGATTTTGATGAGCAATAAAGAAATAAATGGAATATTAAGGGAAAATTAAAAAAAAATATGAAATGCTTTTCATCGGTGCAGATTTAAACCGTTATGCCGGAAAAAAGAATTACGAATACGGACTGTCTACGGATGGAGAAAAATACTCATGTAAATCACCCGATGTTACTAAACTGAATACGCTATTTATTAACCAAAAATCCTACTTGATTACATAATGAAGCGGTTGGTATCAAACGCAGATAGATTATCATCTATGGCGGAATTACTTGTAATGCCAAGTGAAAGATTCTAAAGTGATCTTAGGTGAACCAGTAGCAAGTCAGCACGGACTTTTGCTGACACTGACAATTTTTGTGAGAAACCCAGAGAACAACCAACGAAAACCGACACCAATAGAAAATATGAACTGGTACATACAATGTAAACAAGGAAAGAGGTTTGCTCGAAAATAGCTCTAAAGTGTCATAAACCAAGGTGTGTGGAACAACTTAGCAGGAAAAAAGAGGATCAGTATGGAAACTCTACTAGGTATTTTAAAAGATTGGTTTCACATAAATAAAGATAAGTGATGGTGGAACCCTGAAAAAATACTGGTTTAAAGGCTAGACTTTGAAGTAAAGCAAAAGTAGTTGAGTTGAAGTTGAGTTAGACTATGCACACCAAAAGTCAGAGAAAGTGCAGAGAGATACAGAGGTTTTAGACAAAAACTTTGTCAAAAGTTTTTTCAAAAAAAAAAATCTCATTTTTTGAGACGTTAAATCGCGTGCCAAGTATTTACAAACAAAAAAAAATGTCAGGTGATTCCATTACAGGTTAGCCGTTTTCAAAATACGACTAAACGTATCGAAACAGGTAAAACATTAAATTATTAAATTAAAAATTGTTTAAATTTTAGGTAGAAAAATCCAAAAAAAAAAAATTTTTTAATCAAAACTTGTACTATATCAATTGTTTAGAATTCAAACCATTGCTTCGGATGCACGTCAGAGCTGTTCTTTGAAAGGCTCCCACAGTGACCATTTTTTCCAATTCCTCTCGAATTTTCACAGCTGCTCCGTCAATAATACGGTTCAAGTCATCCAATGTTGTTATTTGTGATGAACAAACATTGTCCTTCATACATCCTCAATGTAAATGCCAATTGGGATCAAGTTTTTTTTTTTTTTTTTTTTTTTTTTTTTTAAGTTCTGATCACATATAACGTTTTTAGTCCTGCCGATATCATTTTCAATTCTTAATATGTTGATTTTGTGTGATTTTTAAATCGTTCCATAGACGTAACATTGAGAATGTGTCTATATAGAAACTTTTTTTTATGATAAATACCTTTACGAGTATAATAATGTGTTTGTAATATATAATAATGCCGGCAATTTTGACGTAAGGTCTGTTACGACAGATCCCTTGACGTCGAGTTTTGAATGGTTGCTATCAGAGTTAGGCGAATTTAGATATAACTTTTTTTCAACCGAATCTAATTGATTATCCATGGATGTGCTGCATGACTCCATGTTTTCATGGAGTTTACTTAAATTTTACCACCAAGGTACCTTAAATATCAACTATCTTTTATTCCGCATATTTCAGGACGGCAAAATTATTATTATATGTTACATGAAAAAACTTTTGCTTTGTTATCAGTTATTGTTAGAAAGATATCAATATCTTCAATTCTTCGAAATTCCAAACAATGTTTTGTAATTTTCTCATAGACAAATAAATCTACTTTTCCAAAATTGGAAAGCTTTTAACAAGAATAATAACATACTTATATATTTTTATTCACATACCAATGCATTATGCTACAGTCACTGAACTCAAATTTTACACGATTTTAATAAAAAAAAATATACCAATAATATACCAAGTAATACCAATATTCTAAAACATATAATACGTTTAAAAGTAACAAACGTATTTTAAATGAGCGATCTAAAAGAAGATCATGTACATAAGTCCTGTTTACATCTAAAATAACTCTTTTTTTAAAACCATTTAACGCTCAAGTGGGTAAAGTGCCTGAGCATATTAAGTTTTTAGGAAAATGGGACAAAAAGAAAAGGAAATATTTTTGGGCGCAATGATTATTGGCATTGGAATTGGGCTTGTTTTTAAATTTTAGGAAACCACAAATCTTACGTGATTTTAGTTGCCTGAAAAAAAGAATGTCTTTCTGGTACGGCTGGTATTGAAATTGGAACCAGATTCGGAAGCCAATACACTACCATTTGAGCCACGACTACCCATTTGACGATTGAGAAACCGCTTTCAACCAATTTAAGGTCGGACTGCTATAACCACAAGGGATCGAATGTCAGACCCTTTGACGGTCAAGAGTTCCTTTATCTCTCAACAGGCTTTATGCCGCCAGTATTGGATAAGGAAAATGGTTGCGACGTAAAAAAATGTTTAAAGATTGTCTCTTTTGAATAGATTTCTATAAGCCACCATACAGAAACCCCTCCTTTATGTAGCGAAAAAAAGAAAATATACCGAATATTCTCACTGATCGAAGAGAAAAAAAGAGAGAATGCGAGGAGCGCGATAGAGGAAATAGAGAGATGTTACCACACAAAAAAATTTCCCAAGGGGCCAAGAAATATGTAAATGTATGACGGGGATAATCATCAAAATTCCGTAGTCAAGAAGAATAAGCCATTTATAATGGACAACCAACAATGATAATTAACAATTCCGTTCACCTAATCAGGTCAAAGTTAAGATACAAGCAGCCGTAGATGACTGCTTTTTTTTTGTTAAAGAAACTTCACTATTGTTTGCCCAATTCTCAAGAAAGAAGGCCTTTTAAACTAACCCACAAAAATTTATAGCTTCATAAATGTCTTCAACACTGCCCAAGAAAGGTACCTACAACTTTAGACAAACAAACCTGATTAATATATAGCCCATATTAATATGGTTTCAGAAAAATTAATCATGGATCCAATGTCACACTAAGAGTGATCTTATTCCTGAATAAAATTCCGTAATTTTATATTTATAAAGAGCGCATGATGTAATAAAGCGTTTCTGAATATCGTTTTAAAAGCGACAAATTAACTCAAAATGAAGTACGAGTACAAGACACTGCTTAAAATCTGATGACACCAACCAAAACGATTTGTAAGATCCTTGCTATATATATTAAGTCCTACTCTCTTGCACTAACGCTTTGTTCTACGTTATTTTAAAAAAGAAATAATGGATGCGGAGGATGGCACAACGACGAAACGCACAAGCTGTAGAACGACATAGACCAGGTTGGAAGAAGACTACGGTGGCAATGATATATAGAGGAGATGAATACCAGCGCTCTCGCCTTATAAATCCAGAAGGAATGTATACACCGATAAAGGTGGCGTGAGTAAATGTAAAGTAACATCAAATAACTCGAAGTGCGCAACTCGGCAATTAGCTGTTGGATAAGCCGGATGGAGAGGTTCATTATTTAAGACCGTTAGTTTTGTAAGTGTGGTCTACTCCGGACTCTGTAAAGTAACTGAAAATTAAACCAAAAAATATGGTAGCACTAAAAATTACTAAAACTACAGGGGGAATAATTAGGTAGCGAGTAAAATAACATAATTTGTATGTATTCATAGCACGTATATAACAATTTAAATAATTAGTTCATAAACTTAAAGATTTTGAAGGCGATTTAATAAGTTTTCGGCTATTAGTTAATAAATATCATACATTTATTTACATTATTCGTATGTATTTTTATAGTTACATATTATAATACAATAATTTTGATCAGGTTCTTGAAAACTACTTCACAATTTAAATTTAATTTTATAAAATAAATACATATATGTAATTATTGAATTTTCATGAAATAAATGTTTGTGCAACTTGACATTGGCATTCTGGGTATTTTTTACAAAAGTTATTGAAGCTAATAAATATATACGATTATATATATACATGTATATAAAAAGGTGAAATTCAACTGCTTATTTTATATTATGAGAAGAAAAAAATCCAACTTAACAAAAGTGTTTCAACATTTTAATACATTCATATAATACAATAATTTTAATCTTGAGATCAGATTAAACAACAATAGTTCCAACTTTTTAAATAATAATTTCACACCATTTTGATGTGCTAGTACATTAGTGGGTGTCCAATTATACATATATTACATATTCACACAGTCAAGATTCACCCATCCTTGGGTTTAAGGTTCATACTTTAAACACAATTTTACTTTCATTTGCGTTCACCTCGATTTGTTCACATTGATTCAATCCAATACGTTATAATTAAAAATAAATGTAGATCTTCCAGATATATGTATGTATGTATATACATATATATATATATGTTAATATTAGTATGTAAGACCATATTTGTATATACACTTGGACCAAAATTACTTATTGCGCACGTAAAATGAACAAAAAGAAGAGCTAAGGTCTGCCACAATATCAGCGACGTGCTGCACAAGGTATTCCGCTACATGATATACGTACAGCATCCACCGCTATGAAATACTCTGTATAGCATCAAATCTTAAGATTCACAAACCGGATTGCAAAGCAGCTTTTCGCTTGTCAGCTATAAAGGTAACATATGTGCTGGCCTTTGGGTGATCTGCTTGACTAGTAGAGTATGGTACAGAAACATAACTCTGAAAGAGCTGTGAAGAGAAATATTTTGCTGGTCTGGCCAGAAAGAGAATTGATCGTGCCCATCTACATATTCCCTTGCTTACGGGCTATATACAGGCAGTTTTTTTCTGGTATACTATAATCATTGTCGCACCGCTACACTCTTGGTTGTCGGATATCCCTCATACTTATTTGCTGCCACAAGATTTCAGTTCTTCACTAGCGGTCAATTCAGGCGCACTTGCTAATATCAACTTTCGTTTTCGTATTATCATACATATAACGACTTTCGGTTTCACTTTTCTGTTACATTTTACTTTTTCGTTGGATCTTTCAATTTATTAAGCTTTCATAAAGTAAGATCACAGCGTAAGGTCTTGTAGTTAGTCTTGATTTAGACCAAGCTTACACTGCGGAATAACCTAATGAAAGTGTACATTGTCGAATGGTTTTCGTAATACTGGACGTTCCAGTTGACAGCTTCGACTAGAGGTTTATGTTTCATTAAATTAATAAGTTTATAGTTTCGGTGAATTAAATTTCGATAAAAATGCACAAGTATCTATTAATTGCTGTGATATGTTTACAACTACTAGGAGGATACACTTTGACACCTGCTACAAAGTCATCCACAACAGGAGGTAAAAAGTTGCGCAACGGTATGAGTTCGGTCCATGAGCGATGCATATTTTAACATAATGCACTGGGACACGAAAAACACGTATAGTTGCAATGTTTAAAAAAAAAATGGGTTGAAAAGGGCAATTTAATATGAATGTTTTGCTTTCACTTAAGAATGTCGACGATACATTTGTTTGTTTCAGAATTTTGGTGGAATTTCCGGTTGGTGAACGAAAGTATGCGCACAATATGCGTTTAGTGCATGCCGTGCATGTGGTAACTTATTGTTTTCGCTTATATAATGATTCTTGTGCAACTGCATATTTAAAAAAATATTTATTGCTTCATTGTGTCTTGTGTGAAAGCACAACAACATTTTAATAGCCACATATTTATTAATCAATTTTCGCTTATTTACCAATGCTAACTAACTGGGCTCGTATTCGGTTTTTTTTTATACAATGATGGTTGTTAGTAAAGAATGCGTTCTTTTTATAACTCTTGGATATTAAAAGTCATTTTCTGATGAATAACAATATTAAACACTATGCTCTGTGTTGGACAAAATTAATAATAAATTCCGAATTATAAGATATTAAGCTGTGCACCTGATATAACCTGCGTTTCAATTGTAATATTTATTTGCGTACGCTTTTGGTTTTTCATGTTTCGGAGTTGATTAGTAAATTAAACCCATATCTGCCAAAATACACGTTTGCAAGCTGTTATTTGTTAAGATATTTAGATATTAATTTTTCCAAGTTCTATCTATCAAGTTTGCCAATAAAATGTCCGGTTGTTTACCTGTTAAGTTAAATCTCTTAAGTTCGGTTGAATTTGATACTTTTTTTTTTTAATTGTTAATAAAATTTTAAGGGAAAATGTGTAGTTCTCGTATGTTCATGAGTATGTATGTTTAGGTATAATTAAAAAAGTTCTGCACAACAATGGTTTTTATAAGATACAAAAGCTCTTAACCTTGATTTTAAATGTTCCTTCAAGTACGAGTAAGATATTTTTTCTACTTCATTAGGAGAGTTTTGAAGAATTGCTCTTGCATTGTAAATTGTGCAATTATATAGATTGCTCTTATCTTGGTTCACATATGTATATAATACCTACATATCCATACATACTAAAGTACATAGTATACTTTTCTAGGTGAAATATTTCATATGTATGCTACACAATCCCATATATATGTACATCGGTAAATGAATCCATAGGGTGTTTCAGATAATTTCAAGGACTTTAGGAGGAGATTCCTAAATATATTTTGAGAAAAAAATAGCATGGGTTGGTCAGATCAGCCTTACACTGATCTGTTTTGACTATTATTGAAAACAATAACTTTCAAATATATACATGTATACATAGTAACAAATGAAGTAACGCTGAGTACTTCAATCACATTGAAGTAATATAAATATTTCCCTAAAATTAATATGTCAAAAGTTATTGAAGTCTCTTGACGATTTCCGCGTTATTCCCATCTCTTTCACCTTGGAAAATTTTCTAATAAATATCCTGCCATTTGGCAGTTCTATCAGGAGATCATTTCAGATATTCAGATTATGTGCATAACAAATTTGTAGTTTTTAATAGAGTTATTGATGTTTAGTTCATTATATTCTCGATGATGGACTTTTCAACACGAAAATACTCAGACATGGCTTTTGTGTATGGTTTCTGCAACAATAACGGTCGACAAGCGAAATTGGAATATCTAAAATAATCTCCGGATGGGACTGCCTGAAATGAAAATTTTCCAGGGTGTAAGAGAGAGTACCAACGTGGAAATCGTCGTGAAACTCTCTTCCTGCTTCAGCATAAGGCTTTCGCAGCTCCGCCAAATACCATCCAAATATAAGTTTTGGACAACTAAGCAGACATTTTAATGTAAACAGGACTTATATCTGGAAAATTCAATATTCAGAAGGCATGCATGCATTAATCATATAGCAGTACAGGAGCTAAAATAAATGGACTCAGAGAATCGTTTGAAATTGGATAAACTTTCAAAGCGCTTGTTAATAATTTTAATCAATGAAGTAAAATACATTTCTGACTGACTCATTTTTAAGAAAATGGAAAAAGACATATTGTTTTCCTTAAAAAAAAACAATTCATTTTGAGGGCTGTGCTTCTCCTGTCATGCAATTTTTCATTTGATGGGTTCAGAAATAAACCACTTAATTTATTGTTTTTTTATGTTAATAAACAGGATATTTAATTTGTCAATTAATCAAATAAGACAGTTTCGTACTCAAACCAAGATGTTGATTAAACAAATTGAAAATGAATTTTCATTTTGAATTGTATTTTCTGCAAAAACAAAACTTTAGAGTCATATTTTCTCAAAAAATTCAACTGAAATTGGTTCACTATAATTCTGAGTCACTCATTTTTATCTTACCAAAACCCATCACTCTAAAAAGTTTGACTGATCAGATGTGAGGCTCCCTGTATTTACGAAATCGTAGTTAGCACTGCATTGGTGGTAATAAAATTAATGCCATTCATTAAATAATTCAGATAATTCAAGTAAAAGCTATTTTAAATCTTCGTTAAATGTGTGCTATACACACATGGGTGTAGATTTCTATTTGGACTGAGAAAATTTCGAATGACTCCTTTTATGTCAAAATCTAACGGCAGCGATTCTGAATGAAGGCGTATCATCTGACAATTCGAATCAATTGCGCTATTCGTTCGCGAATTATCGTAGGCCTAATAATTGACACACGCTCTCTCTCACACACACACACATGCAAATATACAAATGCACATACTCACAAAACAAACAAAAACATACATTCTGTTACAAACTGACTAAAAACACTATAGACATTTTCGATTTTCGAGGTGTATGTAAGAACTTCCTTACCACAGTTAAAAAGCGGGGGTTAATTAGAATTTTTTCCGAAAAAAATTATGACAAAGTCAACATTTTAAGCTTTTTGAGGAAATCGCTTTTGATCTTCAATGACTTTTAACATATTAATATTAGGGTAACTCATAATTACGAGTTTAACGATACCCCATTTGTTACCATACGTTCATAAATTTGAAAGATATTTTTCTCAATAGGGCAGCGTAAGATTTTATTTAAAATGTCTGTATCTCAATGGGGATGCATTTCCGACCCACCTCACCCCCCTCCGGACGGTACGATTTTTTCTCAAAATATGTCATGGTGTCTCGCCCTTAAGCCTTCGACACAATATCCGGAACATTCTGCATAAATGAGACCTCAATCTGATTTACCCACATACATACCATAAAATCTATTTTAACTCAGCCTTATAATAACATAAAATAGAAGGCGTGACTGGGTTGCACGATCTTGACCTTAATATGGTATGAACATAATATGTGGTTATTTTATTTTCTCTGAATAAATCTCAATCAAATACAAGGTTTTTCCTTTAAAAAAAATCTACTCGTAGTATTATCTTAAAACTGTCAACGTTACGATAATTCTTATTGAGTTTGTATTAATTCTTTCTTGACAAATCGGGTTGCTATACAGTTTTTGTTTATTTCGAATCATCCGGAAAAGGTTTGGGAAATCCTTTTTACGAATTTAAAATTATTTTACGAATTTTTGTAGAATAAGTTTTATTATGGAGGGTGAGTATACTTTATTAAATATAATTTCAGAATATTTCAGAAAGAATATCCTATGCATATTTACGACTATTGGAGCTGCTTCGAATTGTTTTTTTCTTAAGTCAATTAAACTTAATTAATTTTTTTTTTTTTATAATTCTGCGCGCACACCAAGAGGATATGAATACCCTTTTACTGATTTTCACCAGGGCGCGGGCGGGTGGTGTAGTAGTTTGAAACTCAGGTGTATTAGGTTTCGATATTTTTCCCAGAGGTGGTTGTCAAACTGGAGCCAGTGCATCCTCCACCAGTGGGTCTTAGTACGTGTTAGTTGTTAGTTTGTTACATTTAGCTCAGCCAGCAACCACTCCAATATCAGAGTTATGCCTTCATGTCAGAGTTGATGCCGACGAGTTTACATATAACTACATACAAATTCAATAAAAATACTTTTTCAGAGAATTGCCTCGCACGGGATTCGAACCCGCGACCCTCTGCTTGAGGAGTCTATGCATATACCACCACACTACGACCACCCCCCACTCCAACGTCTTAGCGTTCAGTTAAGCTCATCTCTAAAGATTTATTTTTTTGTAAGAGTAATAAGGTTTAAAGGATTTTTCTGTTTGGATTTTAATAAAATTGTTAGAATAAAAATAATGTCTTACAATCTACATATGGTATATAGCAAATTTCATAGGTGTTTCGGCGTGCGTGAGCAGTATATGAAGGTAGGTAGTAATAACTGGTAGTAATTAGCACTAAGTGCCGTTTTTACATCACATCTCATGTGATGATGGCAGTTGGTTAGGTATATCTTAAATTGATCATGTAAAGTTTAAAAAAGACATTACAATTTTTTTTTTTTTAAATATTTTTAAGTGCATTAAAAAAATTTATTGCACGCTGTCTGGCTTTAGTCAGTACCAGACAAGCGCGAATAGATTGCATTGCTATTCGTTGCGTTCTTTACTTGGAGGGCCATTAGCCCACTCTGAAATTACGATTTTTATTTTTTATAAAAAGCATTAGATTATCTGTAGACTGTAGATTTATCTGAATGACTTTCGACATTGGCAATATTGCTGCTTTAGGTAGAAGCTTATGTGGTCTCGATCGTCACGTTTGGGAACAAAATGTTGACATTCTACGCTCTATCTTAATTGTCGGTCAGATCGTATCAGAGTATTTTCATCTTGGAATTTCTGATGTCAGAAATTTTTAAGATTTCCAATTTTTGCGACTGTTGTGTGTGGCAGAAATCAATGTATTCATATTATCCATTACTCGACTTTGTCAGTTTGGCCTTGCGTATAAGGTCGCATTTTTTTGCGGCTGCTAGCTTAACTGCGAATGTTAACGGCGTGCTTGTAGTCACTTAACCTAATGTCTTGCGCTGTTTTTGAAGGCAATTTCGGGAACACACTTTTGTTTTTACTAGAATCCCTGTTATTTTTGCTGACACCCATTTCAATTTTGGTCTCACGTGAAGTCCAGAACGGCAGGTGAAGTCCCGATAGTGCCGTAATATGAAATAATGGTAGATACCTTTATCTGATGATCAAAGGGCATGCATGATAGAATCGCATTTTTTTATATTGTACTTGAGTTATAACATTTTTTATATATATAACATTTTTTGTCGTTGGCCATCTTGATAACATACAAAGCTGTTATTGAGTTTTTACCGGTTAGAACTCAAGTGGAGGATTTTTAATGAATGAAGATTTTTGCCAGCCATGACTCTTATACTATAAACTTTATTCAAAACTTTTATTTTAATACGAAAAATAAAACTGCATCTATTATTAAGCTGTTGTTTTATTACATTTTGTGTCACGTTATTTCAAATACTATGCTAAAATCTGTTAATTGAAAATAATACGAATTGATATGGGGCTTAATATAAGATACTTTTTCAACTTGAAATTAATTCTATTAGTACGAATACTTATAGAACATTCACATTGAATACATGTACTGTTTTAAAGTTTGGCTTTAAGCAGTCTAACTGTTTCACTTAATCCTGGACCCCAGTGTTTCATTACTGCTTACTGCAATATATTTTTAAAATGTTCGTCTGTCCGCCTGTCAGTTTGTTTGCCTGGGATAAATTCTATGATAGAGTGATTAGATAGATTTTGGTGGATCTTTTACATAATAATAATTAGTGTGTTTGGTCACAATAAGGACTTTATTTTATATCATATCTAAAAGACTTTCAAAACTATGAACACAGACTAACACTTTGTATATATAAAGAACCTTGCAGGCATTTGCTAGCAAAAATTAAAATATAATAATAGCAAGGCCTTACAATGAGTGTACTTAAAGTATTATGAACTTCACTAAAATACCATATTTGTATATCCCTCGGACTGAAGGTAAACTGCTGACGAAGAAAAAATGGATATCGATGCATATTTGTGTATAGGTTATAATAACTAGGAAATAATAGACTCAAGAGCACATTCCATAAGAGAGTTGTACAATTTAGGAATGAATCACTCTAAAAGGGTATGAATGTGTAAGATGTGTGTTGTAAGTGTAAATTGACTGATCAATATCAGTGTCGCTTGTGGATTTTATAGCACGATTCTGAATCCGATTTTTAGTAAGATCTTAGGAGCTTTTTGACTTTTGACTTGTTATTCAGAGGAAATTGCTGGTTGTTAAAATTTTGCTTTTACGACAGAAGATATCATAAGAAAACGGAGATGAAACCAGGAACAAATATGAGAAGTAGAAATTGCAGTCATCAGTAAAGAAATATACTGGATTTAAAGTAACAGACATCGAAAATTGTTTGCGCCACGTGTACCTTTTTGTTTTTCTACACAAATTCATAACAATTGCTCTATTTACAACTTTGAACAACTCAGAAAATATCTTAATATTATTAGATTTCATTAAAAATTTAGCATGTCATAGATTTTTGACGGTACATGGTGGTTGCATTCCGAAAGCAACCAATTTATTTATTTATTTTATTAACTACTACTTATATATTATTTTATATTGTTTGCATCCAATATTCACAGTGAAAGTGTTTATAGATATCACTGTTGACTTATGTACAAGTTACGCGTTATTAAGTTCCACTGAAACCTTCCAAAAAGTTGGTAATCAAAAGTTGAGTGCCTCCTTATACAGCCGCAATTTCCAGGTACTCTATAAGACAAAATTGCTGAAAGGACTTGCCTGTAAAGTAAGACTTGAACTATCGATTTTTAAATTTAGAGACTTCCGCAAATATGAGTACCTCTTATTAGGTCACGTTTTGTTACATCGCAATTCGAATGACAAACTTTCGAGTTTAAGCGGCGTCATTGCTTATGACAGTGAATAGAATAAAACTCGGTCCGGAGTCATTAATATGCTGTTTCAATAGAAAATCGTAGACGATATAAAATATTGAACGCTGTATGTGTACTCCAACTTTAAATTTAAAATCTACGGTTTTCTCTTGCATGCATTTAATTTTCAATTTAAAGTTATCATGTATATGGCATATCATTCTTGTATACTATCATTCTTGTACAATTCTAATATCTTAGCACGATCCCAATAAGATTTCTAGGAAGTCTATCGAACGCTTTTCATTCGAAAATTTACAACGTTTCTCAATCACAATGACAATTCTCTATTTGTCCTAGGTTAATTTTTTTTTCTTCCTGACTATCTACAGAGTATTCCGGTTAATATGTCGAAGAAATTAAAGGAAGATCCCTTGACATATTTTCAAAATGTCAAAATTCATTGTTACGACTACGTTACGTGTGTCAACTCCAATGTTTTGGCGGTAATAATTGTCTCAATCAGTGAACAATTGAGCGTTTTGTTAAAAAAATAAAAATAGAATTGTCTTCTTCGCTTCATAATTTCGTCGTACCAATGAGACAAAGAAACACCAGAAGTGCACATGAGTTGGTATGCCCAGACAGCAATCAATTGATTCCACGCCGTTCTCATGAGCTAGGCATATCTGGAACATCCATGTGGCGTAACATATTTTGCGAAGAAACTTGTCTTTACATCCATATGATATCGTATTAACCGAAAAGCGAGACCCAAATGATCATCGACTACGTTGAATTTTCGCAGATTGCGCTCTACAGAAGGTAAAAGAAATGATCCGTATTTTCACCGAGAAAGGATTTGCTAATAAGCAAAATTTCTAGATTTCGTCAATCCAACAGCCAGAATTGATTGAACAGCAGCCACTGTATACAAGTAAAATTTGCTATCGTTCATGTTAAATAATTTTTTTTAGATAAACTGGAACTGGGAAGTTTTGGAGGTGTGGTTTCAACAAGATATTGCTACTTATAACAGAGCGCGTGTAACAATCGATTATGTGGTCTGATTTATTCGGCATTATTCCCAAAAATGACGCATTTTGACGTCTTTTTTCTTTTAATTTAAAAAATAAAAAATAAAATTTCATAGGAAATATGTGCTAAAATAATCGTTTATTTACAAGATGTTATAACTAAAAAAAATTGGCATATCTGATTGGTTAACGAACTCCTTTTTATGAAGTTACTTATTCTCATTAAAAACATATTTGTGACTCAGAGAATTTCATTTGCATTAAAATGAAAATTCATGATTTAAAAAGCAGTTACTATTTATACATATATGTAGTTTTTTATTTTAATTAAAATGCTTGCGCGCTAGTCATCACTTTGGGACTTCGTTAATTTTATGAACTAAACCTTGCACATGATATTTACTTATCTCAAAATAAAACTAAAAAAGATAATGAAGATTATAACACAACAATAACTGTATATAAAAAAGATATATTTCAGTATGTGTTTATATGTTTCCTTTTTTTCAGACTGTCCGAACTGTGTAGATGAGACACAGTATTCCAATAAATGGACAATGCCGTTATTAAAACTTGGCGAAAAACGATATTATCTGGGGATCTTCTTCAAGGTAAGTGACATTCCAGGCAGTTCAATCGTACAAATTCAACAAAAGTTGCTCTTCAATTAACGGTGGAGTTATTTTACTTTCCACTAGCTTAACGAACAAGTTTTAAAATTTTAATTTAAATACCAGAATACCAGCATTGACGGTAAATATACATACGTATGTATATAAAGAAGACACTGTAATCGAAGTGACATTAAAAAGTTGAAGGGCGTTCAGATATAGTGTTGAAATTGGAATTTATTTAATTTGGTGTTGGGCGGGGCAGATGAATTTTCTTTAATTGCATATTATAAACATGATAACATGATATGAAAACCTGTTGCACAATATACAAAATACTTTCACATTACTTACATACGAGTATTTTCGAGTGAGATAATTGAAGCTAAGATATATTAAACCCCAAGTAATACTTACGAGATAAAGTAATACACCAACTAATAATGTGAAATTTAAGCGTTTTGGTAAATATAGGGTTGTTCATCGTGAGGTTTGATTTATAATGTAAAATAAAATACATAAATTTGAAAGTGAACTAAACAAATTTATTATCGGGTAAAACAACAATTCATGGCATTTATTTTTTAAAAATGACATGAAGTAAATGTTGGCCATAACTACATCTGAAGTGGTCCCTTCAGAAGGTCCAACTTTGGGCTTATTCCTGAAAACCTGGCTCGTAGCGCCGTCTTGTTGAAACCAGAGCTCACAGAAACCATGTGCTTCAACTCCAGGAAGCACATAGTCTGTTTATTAACGTATCCATTGAGCCAGAAATGGGCTTCATCACTAAACAAAATTTCACGATAAAACACCGGATCTTCATTGAGTTTTTCCAGAGCGTATTCACTAAAAATATGACGCAAATTCAAGTCGCCTGCTTTCAATTCTTGCATAAGGTGAATTTTGTACGCTTTTAGCCCGAGATCCTCACGTAAAATACGCCAAGTTGTCGAATACACCAAGCCAAGCTGCTGAGAACGACGACGAATCGATTCGTCACGTTCTTTGCATACATTCTCAGCTACAGCTGCTACAGTCTCTTCACTACGTACTGGATGTGGTCTAACCACAACGAGTATCATCCATTAATGTAAACTGGGACTCAAATTTACTAATATTATTGGCAATAGTGGTTTCAATAGGTTTGCAGACGCTATTGTCGTACTAGTCTTTCCTTGATGACTTGCCAAATTATACTGAACAGAAATAACAAAACAGTTTGATTGGAGTCACGCGTGATCTGTCAAAAAAGCCTATTGAAAATCAAACCTCACTAGAAAAAGTATATCTGCCCCGTTCGCCAGGATGATATTGTTTTTTTTTTTTTTGTGGAAGTGTTAAGTTATGTGGCTGGCGCAAACCTCCGAAAGTCATATTCTGCATATGAAAAAACTTCTCGGAACCGGCAATAAACAAGAGCCTCTAGTCAGGAGTGTAAAAAATTCACAAAGTGAAAAACACAAATGAGTGCGGGGCTGTCGCGCCACTTATTTATTTATTTATTTAGTTATGAAATCAACAACAATCAACAAATTGTATCCTTATTTTTCTATATATATTTATATATGAAATGTTCATTAGTCAAAAGTTACGTTTCATACAGGGTATGCCGGATAATGTGTCGAAGATTTTCAGCAGAAATTTCTTGACATATTTTTGGAAAGTAGTTGTATAGGGGGGAGGGGAGTCCAAACTGTTTCACAGAAACGTTGCCCTAAAGTTAATGAGTCAAACGTTTTAATAGTGTGATCAAACGTGATTTTTTTTAAACTTAAAATTTGACTTTGTCTTTTTTGTTTTTTGAAAAATGTCTTATTAACTCCCATCTTTATATCTAAGAATTGTGTGTTTAGTATAAAAAATGTCAGGCCATTTCATCTTAAGCCAATAATTTTCGAGATACGACCCAATTTATTGAAACAGATAAAACATTAAATTAAAAATTGTTAAACATTTTAAGAAACAAAAATTCAAATATTGGTTACACACATATTGATTATTTATAAATTTATTTTTCATCAAAACTTTTATCATATCAATTGTTCAAAGTGCAAAACACTGCTTTGTATCAATCCCGGAGCTCTTGCTTTTGATTCATATTTTAGTCAAAATATGCCAAAGAATCTACTATTAAATCTTCGACACATTATTCGGAACACTATTCCGAATTCGCTATTAGGTATACCGTAATTCTTAAGTCATGACTCTTTTCTCTTTTGATTTTTCATTTTGTGAGGCTCGTGCTATTACACGTTGAATCTTTTTCATGTCTCTAATTTGACAGCTCCCTTTTATTTTTCCTGCGGCTGTGAAGTGTATAGAGCTCTCTAAACAAACATTTTAATGTATCTGCTCTTAATGGGGAACGAAAAGAAATGAAGCGAAATCAAAAAATTACGAACAAGGAAAAAGAGATACGTCAAAAAGAGGCATCAAAATTCTACCCAAGACTCACAGGATTGTTGATTTGCTATCTCGTTTTTCTCTCTCTTGCACTTGTGTAATTTCAAAAGAGTCGTGACTCAAAAGTCACCGTGTAATAGCGGATTACCTGGTTATACTAGTAATTTTTTTTTTGCTTACTTCTTTCATTTGTTGTATTTGCTTCTTCATAATAAAACTCCAATAAATCCAATATCCAAAACATTTTTAATTTTTTCTTGAATTATTTGGAAGTCGTGAATAACTGACTCTACAGAGTCGAAATGCATTGTGTGCAGCGAGTCTTATTAATTGTATAATTGCAAAAGATTTTTAAGTATGAAGATGAAGATATGAAGAACCGATTGGACGTAGCCCAAAGGTCGAAGCTGTGTTTCAACTGTTTGCGAGATGAGCATACCGCAAGGGATGTGTGATGAAGAAGGGTTGCAAAATATGCGCACAACAGCATAATTCCTTACTTCATTTCCCTCGAGGTGAGAGTACAGTAGTTTCGGGAAAAGGAAGAATATCCAGTGGAGAAGCTTCAACATCAACACGAATCGCTACCGCATGTCATAGTAATAGAACGGTATTACTAGCCACAGCCATGGTTAACATATGTGTTGGAGGAGAAGTTAGATTCGTACGAGCTCTGATTGATCAAGGATCTCAATCATGCTTCGTGACAGCGAAATTAGCCCGTCAATTAAAAGTTCCATTGGTCAAGTATGAGTCAAAGATCAATGGAATCAACGGTCATACTACAGAAATCATCGCAGCATCCCGCTTTATCATCCAGTCAATTCACGATGAAAAGGTCAACTTGGAGGTAGATGCTCTAGTAATGCCAGTTATTACATCAAGACTTCCAGCACAAGTTACACCGAACCAGTGGCTACACATCCATCGGTTGAAGTTGGCTGTTCCATGGTACGAACAACCGAAGGACATTGAACTACTGCTTGGATCAGACATTTTGCCGCAATTTTTAACGCATGGACTAGTTAAAGGTTCAGCCAATACTCCAATGGCACAAAATACAAGGTTTGGCTGGATACTATCGGGACCAGTCAGCACCATCTTAACATCAAGGAAGAAGGCACAAGTTAATAAACTCACATCATGCATCAGTGTGTGCTAAAGTAAAGATGAAGGCTTAAAGAAATTTTGGGAATTAGAAGAAGTTCCAAGTGCAAAGATCAAGTCTACAGAAGACGAAATGTGCGAGAATCATAACCGGGATGAAACAGGGCGTTACATCGTCAAATTTCCACAGCTGAAAGATCGCATGGTCTTGGGAGATTCAAAATGGCACTAAAGCGGTTCTTTGTGTTGGAAGAAAGATTCGCAAAAAATGAGAGTCCTCGGGATGAATATTCCAATTTTATTCGAGAATACATTAATCTTGGACATATGGAGGAAGTATCCGACGGTTATACTAGAAAAAGATATTATCTTCCACATCACGCGGTGATAAAAGAAAACAGCACTACTACCAAACTGAGAGTGGTATTAGATGCTTCGGAAAAAACAACATCTGGGGAATCGCTAAACAGCATTATGATGACCGGTCCTTCACAGCTGACGTCGAAAAAATGTATAGGCAGATTTTAGTCGATCAGGAGGATCGAAATTTACAATGTATCTTATGGAGAGAAAACTCCAGGGACCCGATAAAAGAATACGTTCACAAAACCGTCACATACGGCACATCATCCGCACCGTATTTAGCAATTAAAACTCTATGCCAGCTAGCCGAAGATGAAAAACAAAAGTATCCACGGGCAAGCTAAACATTACTTGACGGATTCTATGTAGACGATTGTTTAGGAGCTGCAAATTCACTAAGGGAATGCCAAGATCTTCAAAGGGAATTCATACAGCTACTTCGGTATGGTGGATTTAAGTTACGCAACAGACGACTTCCAATTTAAAGTCAATTTTTCGTTATTTAGCACAAAGGGTACCAAACAAGCAATATTAAGTAACGCGGGCAAAATTTTTGATCCTTTCGGTTGGTTGTCGCCAATTATTATCAAGGCAAAGATCATTATTCAAAAGCTTTGGCTTTTGGGCATCGGATGGGACGAAAATGTTCCAGTGAAAATTCAAAACGAATGGAACGAATTCAATACAAGACTCATCAACGCTTGAAAAGGTAAGAATTCCACGATGGACACAGTAAATGGAAGGCTCTCAAATAGAGTTACATGGATTCGCAGATGCATCAGAATCAGCGTATGCAGCGGTGGTGTATCAGAAAGTCATTAATCGCGACTCTACAACAATAAGCCTAATCGCGTCCAAGACTAAGGTGGCGCCTGTGAAGCAAGTTTCATTGGCACGGTTGGAACTATGCGCAGTAACACTACTTACGAAGCTAATGAAGTACATCAGAAAGCAAAAAGACACGAATTGTACCAATGTTAGCATGGTCAGATTCTACCATAGTGTTGAACTGGTTGAAACAACATCCAGTGAAATGGAACACGTTAGTCGCCAATCGGGTATCCTATGTGCAACAACACATAGGACAATGGAAGTTCGTACCCGCAAGAGAGAATCAGGTGTTTCCGATTTAAGGCCAAGGAATCAAATCAACTTATGGGACAATTTCCGGAGGCTCGAGTAAAGTTCTCACGGCCATTTACACATTGTGGGGTGGATTATGCAGGCCCAATCAACATACGATGCTCACAAGCTCGAGGCGTGAAATCACATAAAGCTTACATAGCGCTGTTCGTTTGCATGGCAACAAAGGCAGCGCACAAACTGACTTCTGATTTAATAACGGATGGATTCATGGCAGCATTGCGACGTATGATCAGCAGAAGAGGATCTATACACCATATCTACAGCGATAATGGAACAAATTTTGTCGGCGCAAAAAATATTATTGATGCATTACAATCCACGCTAGCCGGAAACGCAATCCAGTGGCATTTCATCCCTTTCATCACTTTGGTGGACTTTGGGAAGCCGATGTTAATTCAGTCAAATACCATTTGAATCGCATCATAGGAGAGAAGAAATTAACATACGAAGAGATGAATAAAATCCTAGTGCAAACAGAAGAATGCTTGAACTCGAGACCAATCTGTAAATTAGCAGACAACATTGAAGATCTAGATGCATTAACACCAGGTCACTTCATCGTTGGGTCGCCACTGATAGCACCACAAGATGATATCATTCTGGTTCTGGCAGACAGTAGTTTAAAGAGGTGGAAGCTAATTCAAAAACTCAAACAAGATATTTGCAAGCGTTGGTACGAGGACAACATAAACAAACTGAAACAGCGATATAAGTGGAAGCAGCCAGTAAAGAATTTGGAACCTGGGCAATTGGTGCTGCTAAAAAAACGAGCTGCTGACACCATCGAAATGGCCTCTAGGCAAAATAATTGAAGTGCACAGCGGAGTTGATAATCTTGTCAGAGTAGTAACAGTGAAAACGCAAAAGGGAACATTCAAGCGACCAATAGCCAAAGTGTGTTTGCTGCCAAGCGAAGAAAACATCATGAAGCCTGATGATAACATGGTTCAACCGTCAAATCATCCATCAAACAGACCCAGAAGAAAGCTGAGGGATAGACAATAATCAACCAGTTTCTCCATTGCCCTTGTGATTCTATCAATATTTGCATCCATCACGTCGGGATCTACAAAGTATACAATCACCCACCCGGAAGTTGGATTATTTGAGATCAATTGGGCAACAACGTCGGAGGAGGCAAAATGTTGATGATATTAACATAAAATAGTTTTTATTTTTTATTCGCATTTATTGCTTAGGTTAACAATATTTGTGTTTTTATGTGTCAACATTTATTTTGGTATTCTTTTACCTTGCACTTTGTTGCTTCGTTTTTATTGCTTAGGCTGGCAAAATTTTTGTATAAATTAAGTTGAAATAAAATTACTCGGCTCAGTCTTGTTATTTAATCGAACCAAGCCTTTTACTACCTAATGTGAGGCTGCATTAGGCGATTGAATTAAAAAATATAAAAATTCTAAATAGTAGAATTTACACTAGATATTCATTGCCACGAATCTTCTAGAAAGCCTTATGATCTTTTGGCTTTAGGGTGATTGGGCCGGAGCACACTGGATCAATTTCACCCCGGTTTATCTTTTTTTCAAAGGACCGCCTTTTTTTAAGGTTTGGGCTATAGCGGCATCTACATTTATTAAGAATCCGTTCGGCTTTTTTGTTTCAGATGACCAGAAGGGTTGAAATCATGCACGTTGATTTTTTTAACTAATTTTTTATTTTATCTTAAAATATCAATAAACAAATAATAAAAAAGGTGTATTTGGAGGTAAATTTAGAGCATAATCGTTTGTTTTTCTGAACATAACATATATGTAGATATTTTGATTCTAGGTAAATAGTTTTAATTGGAAGTTTGTCTTTATGATAGTACGCTCAGTCACTTTTTGTAACTTTATTCTTTCTTCTGTTATGAGTGGGTACTTTCAATTTGCGGGTGATATAAGCCGATGTTTCGATCAAAGTATAAGTCGACTGATTTTTCTTGACTGAGTGCATTGGAATCGAGTGAAATCACTGTGCTTGACTATTTAAGGTACTCATGCATGGAGGTGTTTTACATATTTGGATGCCAAACTCATTTTCTAGCATTAAAGTTATTGAACTACAAGTAAACGATTTTTGATTATTAAACTGAGCACGTAAAAGGTTGATAGACTTTTGCCGAACAGAAAAATTAACTGCTAAGCGGATTAAGAACCCTTATTATGGCGAGGATCTCCTTGTCATTAGCTGTGTAATCGGTATTTATTAATGTTCTGGAAATGAACATAACGGGCTTGTTGTTTTAGGATAAGACAGCTTCTATAGCACAATTTGAGGCATCTGTCTTTATTTTAAGTCTTTTTGAAATCCGGATACATTAATATAGTTTCTTCATTATTCATTTTCTTAAATGCTTCTTTAGCTGAATCAACAAGTTGAATAGTTTTCCTGGTTGAAAGGTTCTCGGACATGCGTAATTCTTTCTAGCGGAGATAATACCCTGATAGGCCAAAAAAAGACCGAAGTTTCGAACATTCCGAAACAACTTCTTATATATTTCTTCGGGTGGAATGACTTTTATTTTTATTTTTATTTACAGTCTGTAATGTGTGGAAAATCCTTCAAAGGTTCTTCTCGTGTGAAGCCTCATCTCGATTGAAGATGTTAATTCTAACTATATAGAATAATGTTTACAGGTGCTCCCTAAAATATTGACGGAGGGTTTTTGAGCCCAAATGGCAATCTCGTGAACTTGTTCTTGTCGTTATTGACCGAGAAAACAGTTTTTTTTTTCATTAATTTTTTTAATTTCAATAATTAAAGGGATCTAATAAAAACCACTTTACAGATCGACTACAGTGAGTTATTCGTTTTCGCCAAGCTTGAGAAGACCGCGTTTATTTGGATTGGATATGCTATTAAAATTTTCTGTAATCTATCACGAGCCTATATTTTTTTTTCGCCGAAAGCATTGTGTATTTTTTTTTTTTCTTCAGTAAGTTAATTTTTCATCGGGCTCGTCGAAGAGTTTAGGGAAATCGTGCATAATTTTATATATATGTGATTTTTGATTCGAAAATATGTGGTGAGTTCGGATGCTAATTGCATTAATTGATTGAGACAATAACTGTTTGATATATACCCCGTTCGGTATGAATTTTTTTAGTTTTATGTCATGCAAGCCAAAAAGGCTAACAAAAGTACAATATGATGTCTCATCAGTATGTGTCCTTCAATAGATTTTGCAAAAAAAAGGAGTTTCATTAGAAAAAGGGATTTTAATAAGACAAGACTGCATGTAAATTTGTTCGCCCTTCGTTGCACATTTAAAATATGGAAGAGTCCGTTAATCTAAAAATGTATACCGCTCAGTTCAGTTAATTCTTGATGGTTGTTTTGTAGCGGTGCAGAGATTTAATAATATTATTTCAGATGCATGATTTATCTCTATGCTTTTGATTCTGGAACAGGCTTTTTTTTATGCGGATGAGTGTACGGGTAAAATGGTTGACAGTTGGAAGCTTATTGTATATTTACGTCTTCACGTTTTGATGGAAATGGTAGTAGAGTTGTTGGTAGAGTTGTTATTTACTATCACATATAGTGCTTGATAATTCTGGTTCTCCAGCTTTAGAGAAAAAATGCACAGCTTGATGCAAACCCACAGGCTTTCCCATTCCAATAAGTCGTGGTAGGTGGCCCTTAAGGCTCTTATTAATGAATCATTATTATAGTTCATACAGAATATATTATTTACCCATAATGTTAGAGAAGGATGGAATATACTGCTTGGTGTAATTGTTGGATGGGCAAATTAACTTGAACAAAGGACTTCATTTGGTAATTTAACCTACCCAAATCATGTTTATCTGCGTAATGCAAAGTGAAGCTCTTGAAATGCAGTTTCAATCCAAGAGCGTATTATAAGATTCAAGAGCATGATAAATGTTTCCTACAATTTTGTGTCTAACAGCGTTTAGGATCCCCAAGTATTTTGCTAATTTTTTTTATTGTGTTATACATTTTGAGGATTCTCTCTACACTTTTACGCCGAAAACTAAATTCTCCTGGCTGACCAGAGAATTTACAAAGACTTCATACTCGTACGTACTACGTCAGAAATTTCGTCGAGTTCTTTAATATTGCTTCGTTATTCTGGGACAGTTACATATGTATATTTGTCAATTGTTCGACAAGTGAACAAAAATAGTAAATTAGGTGATCAAAAATCTGTAATTTTCAAACTAATTGAGATTTTTTCATAATTCCTTTTTAATTTGAAACGTCATTTAAGTATGTATTGCTATAAAATTTTCATTTTTGAAATATGTTTTATTTTAAAAGATATTTAAATTCAAATATACAAAGAGAAAACAGAAATATGAAAACAAAAATATGTAAGCCATTTATTTTCAATTTGGATTTTTTTTTTAATTTCCTCAATGATGATGTTAAGGTGTCTGAAGATACAGCAACATTTGAAACAAATCTTAATTTGTCCTCTTTCTTCAAGTTTTGCCCGTATTATTAAACCGATACATTTGGTATAGCTTTGTTTGGCGTCATTGTTGTTTGTTATAATTAAGGAGTTTGAATACCATTAAATAAGCGGGCGAAGGAAAATCAGGGAGGTAGAAAAGAGATATACTAATGTAAGTTGATTTTAAATTTTTGAAAGTTATAATGAATAGAGAGCTCGGCAGAGCATTCCATAAGCGAGTTGTACGCTTTAGGAACGAATTATGATATTTCAGAGTACGTCCGAAAGTGGACTTGAAGGTATATTGATGAGCATTAATAGCGAGATGGGTGTTACGGTTAATGGAAATAGCGATAAAACAAGGTGAGGCAGGAGACATTACGTCGGTGTTCAAGGGTGTCAATTGACTGACTGATATAAGTATCACGTATAAGTTTTATCGCACGGGTTTGAATCTTATCTAGCAGGTGCTCAGATGTTTTAAGAGTACCTGACCAGATGTGGACATAGTACTCTAATTTTGGGCGTATGAATGCCTTATATATTGAAGCCAGATCAGAGGTGGTGAAATATTTGTGGTCATTTCAACATAGGTTGTCACTGACGCATATATCTAGAAAGGAAATGGATAATGACTGGGTATTTAAATTCCGCTTTAATGACAGCAGACAGCATTGAGTTTTGGAAGCATTAAGTTACACTTTATTGATAGTTCCCCAATTGGTTATGCTGTTAATATCGGAATTAAATGAGCCGAAAAGTAGGGACGTGAGTTCGGGAACCAATATGAAAAGCAGGGAGTATTGTCATCAGCAACTGATGACAACTGATAGAAGTAGCAGATAAGAGATCATTAATGAAATTTAAAAAGAATGTCGGAGAGAGACGGAGCCCAGGGGTACACCAGCATTTATTTTGTGAATATCAGACTTAAAACAATCCAAAATAACTTTAATTGAACGTTCCGAAAGGTAATTTCAAATACATTGCAGAAGAGAGTCATCGATCACAAAAGCACGCATTTTCGACAAAAGAGCCAAACTCTGTCAAATGCTTGAGAAATATCTAGAGCAACTATCTTGATTTCGCCAGATTGATGTACGTTTTGGTTCCACTTTACGGTGAGACATGCCATCAAATAACCAGTGGACCCGTTGCTACGAAAACCATTCTGTCGGTCATTGAGTAGTTTTCGCGTTTGAGATATTTCATGAGCTGACGGTTTATCAGCGTTTCCATGAGCTTGGGAGAACGGACGTAAGAGAAATGGTTCTGTACAAAGAGAAAAAACAATATTCGCCTTTTTTAGGGACGGGCTGGACGAAGAAGAGGAAGAACACCTCTTCAGAAAAAGGGGAGATATACCATCTGGACCAGCAGATTTGTATATATTAGGATCTTTAAGTACTTTTGATACTACACGAGTGCGAAAGTCGATTCGTCCCATTTAAGATTTGACGCACTCATTTGTAGGCGGGGACAAAGCACAAAATTGGAAGTGTTGAATTGGCCGCAAAATGTGTGAGAAGCAAATTGGTCTGATCTAAAGAGCTGACAGCTGGAATGTTATTGTAAATGAGCGTTGGGATGAAAGATGAGACAGAATTTCAATTTGCCTCACTTTTTGGTTGTATTAAAATTTTACATGCTTAAGAAAGGCGTTTCAGTGATTCCTGGCTTGTTTGAACTCTTTTCGGTTTTCCTCACTGAGACTGGTCTTGTAGGACCGCAAAAACATTTTTCCTGACAGCCTCTTTACAACTCGAGCCATACCATGCCTTTTCTTTTGGTTTGATACTCATCATCCGATGAGGGATAAAAAATCTCATTCCAAAGAGAATGGTGTCTGTGATAATGTAACCAGATAAAATTCCTAAAGAAGCCTAAAGAATGTCGAAGCCAACCAGAATTGTGTATATTGACATCGCTCGTAATAACGAATTTAGTATGAGGATATAAAGATACAATTTCCTGAATGGAGTCAGACAGCCTATCGAACTCATTAAATTTAGAGCTGCTGTTCAGTTTAGGACTATAGAGCAGGAGTGGATAATTTACTTACGGAGATGTTTTTTTAGAAATAAAATGCTGAATTTCTGATCGGAACACGGATCATATTGTGGGGGAGTTTGGTTAGCTACATCACTACGCACGTAAATTACGAGACGTCCATGAAAGAAGAATAATTGAACTAGTTCGCAGCCAGGTAGCTTCAGATCAGAGTGATCTGAGAAGTTCGCCACGGGCGAACATCTTTAACTGGCGCATAAGCAGGGACCGGTCCAACCTCCATTTTAGATACTTCTGGCGGTGGTCCTTACTTAAGGACATGTTTAGAACTCCCTACTGGGTGCAAGTAATTGTAAGCCCAAAAAGCCAGCTCACTAATCTACGCAATACTGTGTGCTTTTTCCTTGCAAACATAGTCAGAAGCGGCAAAAGGGCGAAGATGCGATGTGTGAAATCAATCGTATCCTAGTAGGTCACCGCTTGACCCTTAAAAGGTAGCGAGTTACCAAAGAGGACAAATACGATCTCTTCAGGTCCAGCTCCTATACGAAGCACTGGTTAAAGTCGGTTGCGTGAACCTTTTTTTTTTTTTTTTTTAAATATTCTGTTCCTTTTCGGTTATCTTACAGATAGCGGTGCAACGAAATTGAGTGTTAACATTTGCAACAAAAATGATAATCTTACCAATGTAAGAAGGAAAATTAAACCATAGACCAGTGTTCATAAATTATAAGATAATTCAATAATAATAATAATAAAAAGAAGATTAAAATTAAAGTTAAATTTGTGCTGTACAAATCAACGCTGCGTGTGTGTTACAAGAAAGAAAAGTAATTTTACAATTTGAAATTTTAAAAATCAAAAAAAAAAAAAAAAAAATCTTGCAATCGATGTTATTACGATGTGAATAAGAAAAAATTTTATTAATTTTTGTGAATCAAAAAAAAATATATTAAAATCCATGTAAATTCACTGTGCGTAAGTGCGTTCCAACAAAACAACAAAAGAAGGTAATTTGTTGAAAATCAGTGCCTGTGCTCGTTATAACCAATAGTTTGCCTTGAGCTAACTAAATTAAAATAAAATATTAAAATATAAAATCAGTGCTTGTACCATCCGTGACAAAGAGTTCACTCGACCTCTTGATTACAGGTTAGATTTAATTTCCTTTTATTCCTATTTAAATAGAGCACTAGATGTATTTATCCGTGGCCTCAACGGCGACCTATCTAGGCTGTTAATAGTGGCAAAGACCCAAAACTCTCCCTGAAGCTTATTCAGCATGTCTCGAAATGCAGAATTTGAACTTTAAGAACCATTAAATCCACGCCAATACTGGCCCAAATACAATTACTTCCCCTGTTAACCAAACTTTTCAACTCATACTGTCCTACGAAGGAAGTTTCAGCCTAATCAACGATATGCCGGTGGGCAGATGCACACTCCTCGTGAACATGGACCTCCTCTGAGCGTAGGTCCCAAACTTAACGAAAAAATGGAGGTGGACCGTTCAATTCAAAAAAGCAAGTAGATTATGCCAATCGCCCTAAAAACAAGAATTCCCTGAAAAAAGGAGCAAGATCAGATAACCACCCTCAAAAGCATCAAAGACTTTTCAACATCGTTACTGTCAAGGACGAAGCAGTAGAAAAATACTTTGAAGCTGCTGCTAAGAAAACCAGCGATTTGCTAAATTCTAGGTCGGATGCTCATCCAGCGTACCATATATAGAATATGTTACGCGGGATGGAGCAACCTTAAGGTTCCTAATAGATACAGGAGCAAACAAAAATTTTATTACCGACCGAATAAAACAACAAAATTATAGTCTAGAAAAACTCTTTAGTGTCCAGTCAGCCGGTGGTAAAATACTTATCTCAGAATACGTCGAAGAGAAGTTTTTTAAATATGCAAATAGTCGAAAAATTTTATGTCCTACCAGGTCTCAATTCCTTTGACGGTATCACAGGAGATGATATGTTGAAGGAAATGGAGGCACACATTGATAGAAAGAAAAATATATTGACCCTTAAACTTAATATTAAAATACCTTTAAAAGAAAACTTGTCCATATGAATAAATTCAATAATAGATCCCAAACTCCCTGAAAACGTTAAAGTCAGACTATATGAACTAATAAGGAATTACGATTCACTTTTTGGTCCCATCGACGCGAGAGTAGTAGTTGACACTTGTGCCCTTCCCGACATTAGAACGAGCACCGATGAACCAATATACATATACTAAAAGCTATCCCTACTCCGCCTGTCTGAGAGGATAGGTGGTAAAAGAGATAGCTAAGTTGTTTGAAGAGGGCATAATTCGACCTTCCAGAAGACTTAACAATTCACCGATCTAGGTGGTTCCGAAAAAACCAAAGCTAAATGGCGAAAATCAATTATGAATGGTCATCGACTATAACAGATTGAACAAGGTAACTATTGCGGACACGTATCCTATCCCGGACATTAATTCCACTCTTGATAGTCTGGGTAAAGCTAAATTCTTTACAACTCTCGACCTAAATTCTGGGTTTCATCAAATATCGTTGAAACAGTCATACATTCCAAAGACTGCCTTTTCAATCTTGAACGACAAATACGAATTTCTCAGACTACCCTTCGGGCTGAAAAATGCCCCTGCTATATTTCAACGTATGATAGACGATGTACTAAAACCTTATATTGCCTAAATTTGTTACGTCTACATTGATGACATAATCGTCTTTGTTAATAGTGAAGTAGATCACCTGGGAAACTTTGAAACCGTCTTGGACAGACTCAAAGAAGCAAACCTAAAAGTAAACTTGGAAAAAATACACTTCATGCAAACTGAAGTGGAGTTTCTAGGGTACGTAACAACTCCAGACGGCATCAAACCAGATACTAAAAAGGTTGATGGGATCTAAAAAATCAATCCCTCAGATAATCTTAAAGAACTCAAATCATTCCTAGGTTTAACATCTTATTATAAGAAATTTATTCGCAATCTTCTTTATGCAACCAACGAAAAAGAAATGTTAGTTATCGCTTGGGCTCTTGATAATTTGCGATCATACCTGTACGGTGCTAAAAAAGTAAGTGCAATTACTTACATTCGCGTTGGGAAATAGCAACGATTGGATTCAACAGATTCTGCTGGTGAGACCGTCCATAGTGCTATGCAAAGCTCTTCAGATTTAATACCACATGTGGAAGTCCTACTTAAGTATTGTATTTCGTAGTCAAATCATTATAAAAATTGTAAAAGGTCTGGTAATCAAAGAGCAGCCACATCCGGGCTTCTTCAGACACTATTTCGCCTTCAGAAAGTTAGAAAAAGAGCAAATAATTCAGAATTTAAAATCCAATCATAATCCTAACACCATCAATGGGATCAAAATACCTAAAACTTATATAGGACTCTTTCAGGGAGATTTCTTGAAACCTTTTAACATTACAAGATTAGGTTGACACAAAGAGTAGTGGAAGACGTTAGGAACCAGGATCGAATTTGGCAGTTGATTAGCAATAAATGGCGAAATTCCAAAAAATCCACACCTAAAAAGTTCAAGAAAGGTATTGTAATTTACAACCTGTACAAAAAAATCCAAGGGAAGCACAAGCTACTCTATCGAAACGAGGTATATAAGGCAACAACCACAACAACCACTGGTCGTAAAATCCACATGGCACAAATTAGAAATTTATAATAGCACACTTACGCACAAATATTACGCACATATATTAATTTTAGCCCAGCACACAGAACAAATTTCGCACCATAAAATAAAAACTATTTTATATAACTATTGCTGAAAAATTAGCTTTAGTTGACATTTTAACTATTTCAATGGTTAAGAAAAAGGGGAAAAAAACCTTTAAAATTTAATACAACCAAAATTGTAAATTAAGTTCCTTTCTTGATAATAAAATTTATATATTAAATTGTATGTAATTGTATATTAATTTTATTAAATATGTATAACTTAAAATCAGAGTAGAATTGTCATGTTCTGAAAATGTAAATTTATTTATAAATCTTAACCTTACAATTTAATCATTATCACTTTTACGTGCGGTTTCACTGAAGCGTTTATTGTAATCTTTGCCATAATTATTTAAAATTGTATATTACGCAGAATATTACTAGCAAGTGCAGGGCAAGGGTTCCACATTTTCGAGTACCATTAGTCAATCGCATCAATCTAGGATGGTAAAGCCTGGATCATCGATGGGCATTTTAAACTAATACACATGGCCAAACTACAGAAGCTTGAAGTCATACTGAAAAAAATTGCTGACCTCGTTACCAACGAAATTCCTAAGCAGGAAAAAAAAAACCTAGCGGAAAACTATCTGGCACAGATTAGCGAACGCATCAAGCCGCTAAAAGAAAAAGCGACCAGGAGGACGATCTATCAATTGGATTAGCTCAGCCTGGAAGTGGTTGGCTGGAAGCCCAGACGCAACTGACTGGGATAAGGTTCTACGAAGTGAACAAGACCTGGTAGAAGGAAACCACCAGCAGTATAGTATCAATGAGAGGGTCCTTTCAATAACTGAGGAAATAACGAGAAAAATCAACTGGGTCATCGAAAGATGTAATTAATGAAATCTCGATCATCAAAGAAGAAATCAATGAAGTTGTGAGGGCGTGTCAAATGGCAAAGAGCGGCATCGTCAATACAAATCTACTAGATAGAGAAGAGGTAAACAGGGTGATTAACGAACTCGAGACGCTGCTCTATGCAAATGAAGTCGAAGCGCTCCAGTATGGGATTCCGTCAGTTTTTACAAATGACACTATGTTGCTGTATGTCCTGTCAATTCCTAAGCTGAGCAAGATCGAGTACAATTTTTTGATAACAAGAGCAACGGTTTTCAACGGAAGGCAAGTCAACCTACCATTTGCCCGAATGTTGGTGAATTACGAAGAGACAACGAGAAGAAAGGATGAATGTATTGCTCGACTGTTAACGCAGGACACGCATCCTGCATATACCGTACTAATACTGTCGAAATCGTTGAACTTCTGAAGGAAGACACAATTTTCGTTACGAATTTTAAGGGCCAAATCACGAGCGAAGAAACTAAAAGGAACTTATCTAGAACTTACATAATTCAAATTTAGAACGAGACAGTGCAGCTTAATAACCGCACATTTTCCAGTTTCATGGCAACATCCCTTCAAGCCCTACCATCAGTACTTACCAACATATTCAAAGCGGGACATATAATTGACATCGAATACATTCATGGAATCAGTCTAAGCAACATTAAACGACTGAGTTACATTACCAATAGGATCAAACTATGTACAGCCATTGATATAAATATCTTCCTGGCAATTGTTTTAGCAGCTGCGATTGTCTGGAACAAAATTAATAGAAAGCTCTATATACTGCCAATATGAATGTCAAGCTTGGAGCCTCATCATTGCAGATCATTCCAACATCAGATGGATCTACGGGACGTAGATTCTTAAAGGGGGAGGAGTTAACGCGCCACGATTCCACAAGTCGAAAGACGAGAAGTCACCTTGACTTCATGCATGCACTTGTGGACATTGTACAATATTTCACCACCCAACGTAAGTCGCCGTAACACGAAGCGTGTGACGGAAACTAACAATCGTTTCTCAAGACTCGAACTGGAAAACTGCTGATGCAACTTAAAAACTTTGAACGCGCTCTACACCAAATGCGTCGATACGAAGGTGTGGAGTAGGATAAGTTAGACTTTAAGTTTAGTTCTAATTTGGGAATCTTGAAATAAAGTCAGAGCAAATTTTTGGGCTGAAGCCCATGGTTTTTTTTTTTTTAGATATTGTGGTGCCAACATCTTTAACTGTGTCAAATTTTTTCTCATTGTCACGCACATTGCGAAATTGCGTTAGAATTCATTTGGCTTGGTTTATTTTTTTTTTTTTTCCAAAATCAAGAATTTACATTTATGCAGCACCATAAATGCATTTATATTTTTTCCTAATTTTGAACTTTTCTAACCCCTCGAACATTTTTAAACAAAAAAAAAAAATCATATTTCTTACATGTGTCTATTTTTGTACTGAACAAAAATTTAAGTTAGATATTGGTAGGTAAATAGGTAAAAAAATTAATTTATGACCACCAAATCGAAAACTTTTGCCCACAGTGCGACATGGGGGCTTGATATTGAATAAATAATTGATCTACCCTTAAGTCGTTAGAGCATTTTTCGTATTTCTTTTTGTGGTACTTAGATTATATTGGGGAATGGTTTCATTTATGGGATTATGCACGGATGGCTGTAAAATGTTAGGATTTTATGGAAGATCAAAGACAAGAAATATATATAAAAAAATGCTAGGGCAAAAAATCAGTACAAGGTATATATCACAATATGTTAATGTATGTGAACTTTTCAATAATTGGTTTTCTCCTTAATATTTACTCGTATATGTATACTCAACTAGATTTTATTTACAACTTCTTTCACATTGGTGTAATGAATAATTATTAAAAGGTCACTGACCGTTGAATGGATTTAAATTAATTTAATAACATTAATGAATTTAAACTTATAAACTTTTAAGTTAAGTTAACTTAGTTTAACTTAAATTAACTTAACTTAACTTATATATAGAGTGAAATGAATTTACTCCTCTGCTTGCCAAAGGGAATCAAAGCTAACCGAACGGTATGGAGTTAACTTTATATTAAGGCCTCTCTGTGTACTACTAGTACATCACTTGTTTGGTTCTTAGGAGATTACTCGAGAATGGTAAGATTCGTGAGCTGAAAAAGGTCTATCCGTGGCCATTTCTGGTTAAGATTGTGACTTATTTGATGTTCCTTAGTAAAATATATACATATTTTTAAAATATGTATTAGGTTGGAGCGAATTTTTATTTTGTTAATTGGTATCTGCCCTATAGGCTTAAATATATAAATGCAAAATATTATTCGATTTAGGTAACGATAAAGATAAAAACAAATTAAACCAAAAATCTACCTGTTCGAAATCAAGTGAGACGAATCACTTTTTTTGAATATCTAATTAGCCACGCTTTTTATTTCATATCAGTTCACTTTTGTTTTTCGTATGCCTCAGTCATAAAATCGTCTTTTAAACTAAACTCTTTAAAAAAAAAATCATGCAAAGAACACGAAGTGTATATAAATTTCCTATTTTTGGTGATTCTTGTGATATGAAAAAAAAAAACCTTCTGCTTACTTATAAAGATGCAATAATGTACTATGAAAGGACGAGACATCAACCTAAATTCGAATTGCGAACTGCAAAAGAGCCCACATTTCCAGAAGTAGCAGCTTTAGTAACATCCACAATAAAAAATATATGGCGATCTGCATCTATTTCGACTGTAACAAGAACCAGAATCATACAGATGTTGAAAGCATATCATTTAAAATACAAGAATTTGCTAGAATCTGTGAAGAGACTCTTCCTAGAAAAATTTAAAAATTTTGATCAAAGTGGTAAGTTCCTTTTTGATATCACGGCATGGAAATGGAAGGAATTCAATCAGAGATAAAAAGCTTCCGAAACAAGAACAAACATTTTTAATTGACCAAAGAAACGTACGAAGTATGGCAATCGGTGGAATTGATGTTACTGTCACTAAAAGGCTGCGAAAGAGTTTGAGAAAAAAACAGACTATAGAAATGCCAAACTGCTACTGCTTTAAATTCTTCTACGCCTGCTGTTTTTGAGATTAGTACTTCTTTGACATCCTCTTGCTCAATCTCATCGTCAGCGTCTGAAAATTTCAAAAGCACGAATAACTTCTTTCCGGCAAAAAACAAAAAAATATATTCCTGAGAAGAAAAGAATAATTTCATCAAGCGTTGATTTTCCTACATTATCGAACACATGTATAGAGTATCATATAGGGCAAATTGGGTCTGAAGTCGGCGTCATCGACAGACATAAAATACGAATAGAGAAAACTAAAACCAAAGAGAAGTTAATGAACGAAAAGACAACTGAAGAATTATTTGCATTATACCTTGATGGCAGGAAATACAAAAACATAAAATTGATAAAAAACAATGAGAAAATCTACAAAACTACAATTGTTGAAGAGCACATCTCTTTCCTGCAAAATCCATATACATGGGATATGTAGTTTCTAAGACTGTTTCGGCCAAAAGGGTACAAATTGCAGTAAGGAGTTTTCTTTTAGATAAATAGATTCCTTAAAATTATCTTATGGCTATCGGTTGCGACGGTACAAATTTGAATACAGGAAAGTACGACGGTATTATAAGACTACTTGAGACAAAATTTCAAAAACCACTTCAATGGATAATATGTTTACTACACATGAATGAACTATCTTTCATTCATTCACTTATTTCAATACCTTGATGGATGTACTTTGGGATCTAAGTCTTACACTGGACTTTTGGGAACAGAACTTGCAACCTGTGAACAATTACCTGTTTAAACATTTCGAGGTATTGAAGGGATTGTTCTTCCAGAAATGGCTAAAAATGTAAGTACAGATCAACATTACTTGCACAAAATTGTGTCAGCGGTTTTATACATCTCCAAGCAAAATGTCTCATGGGTGTTGGTTAACACGGACCTTCGGAAAACTTGATTACTTTGGCCACATTTGTTGTTAAGGTTTACGCGCCATCTTGGTTTTCCATCAAAAATAAACCATAGTGTAACGATGGTACACATCGTCTTTTCAACATAGTTATGACCTCCAGATATTTTCCACAAGAATTTAAGTACTTAATCGATCAGCGGAATATCATATCAGCGCATATTAAAAGCACGTAGTATGCTTCGGTCTTGAACACCCAGGCTGTTTGAAGTGCCGCTTATTAATTTAAATGCACCAACGTACATCTATTTAATAAATTTGCAAGAAAAGGTTTCTGACTCACCGATTATGCAGAACTTGTGTGACCAACAAATTCAGAGCATCGTGGAATCTGGTGGTGAAGGTGAAGTAGTCTTTTTAATGCTTTTATACCATACCCAGGCTGTTGGGCGCAATAAGGGCCAAAAGAGAATCACGGAACACAATGTCTAAATTTGAGACAAAAAAATATTTTTAAGCAACTTAATTATAAAAACATAATGTTTATTGTTATGAGAATGAATTTATCTTTTGTTTATATTGAATTAAAATTTTATTTATCAATAGTATATTTTGCGCACTTTTATCTATCTATTTACTTTTATATTTTTTTCAGCCATATATGTTTACTGCAATCTTGTCTCAATATTTAATTTTTGAAGTCAGTGCGGAGGCAGAAGATCATAACTAAATTAATCGAAAAACAACATTGATTTTTCTTTTATTAGAATTCCGAATCTCAAAAAAAAATTTTCCATACATCCGTAATATGCATTCCTTTTTTGAAATGTCTCTTTAATTGCTAATCCGGCTCTATTCAACCAATCGTAATGAAACATATCGCAGTTGTTAAGTTGATATTGATAAATTCATTAAATTTTTATAATATATAGTACAGATAAACTATTATTTATAAAATTATTCGTCTAATATTTAATGTTTTACTATTTTTTTATTAATTTTATTTAATTCTACCACCATGCTGGCTTCTTTCTTTCTTCGTTAATGTAGGGGCCTCGTTTTCCTAGTTGACTGCTGGAACTGCATAAGAGGGTTAATTTCGAGGAGAGCATTAGGAATTTTGGAGGAGCACTACTTGAGGCCCATTTTTATGTCACGATTACGATTACGATACACGCCGGCCCTGCTTGGGCGTCAATGAAACTTTTAAAATTTAGTCGTCATTAATCAAAAGCTTATAACTGCAGTATAATGGCTGCTACTAAAATGAATTACAGACTGCTTGATCTGTAACATGTTGATTCCCACGATCCAAAGGTATTCAGTGTTGTAGTCTGTATTTATTGCAGGTGTTTGATTACATCGTGGGAAAGTAGAGTAATAATTCCCGAATTTATAAATTTGTTACGTGCCGATATACGTTAATAGAAAGACCTTTAATCAATATACGTATTTGCATACTTATATACCGGCACATTTATCATAGACTTTAATACTAAATTTGTTACATTTAAGATATTTTTTTAATTATTTGCAATAATTCGTTTAATGACTTACTTGCCGTCATAAGAAATATATTGTGTTTTGTTTTCATTAGTTTCGATATATCTATGTTCATTTTAGGCAAACTGGTTTAAGGCAACACAGTACTGCAGATATCACGGAATGCATTTAGCAAGTATTTCATCCCAAGAAGAGAACGATAGACTTGAAAAATATATAAAAGATTTTGGTAAGTTTCATTATCTGTATTCCTGTTAAAATATGAGTATGTATACATATAAAAGTTCATTCCAAATCTATTAAATAGTTCAGTATTACTGGTCATCAATTACCGATCGTCTACAGCTATTTAAAATAAATAAATTAACTTTCTTAGAATAACTGCAATGAGCTCTGAGAATGTGTGATGTTAGTTCTGTTTCAAATACAATATCAAGATACTCGTGGTATATATGTGAGTTGAATTTAAAAATGCTTCCGTGTCCAATGCATTGTCGGGCTTATCCTACAAAGCTGCACACAAAGCATGAAATATAAATATTAAAGTCGTAAGTTTTTCTTCGAAATCATTCCCTAGACTTCATTTTTATTTTAATATATCTATATATTTAAATAAATATAATTTTGAATTGCAAATACTCCTTCATGCATATGTATATGTATATACATAATACTCGTATGTTTTTTCTATCGGAAGAGAGCACTCAAATGAAGAACTACCATTATACAGTCATATATTATTATTATATTATTATATTATCTTATTTATGCAGTCACTCATCAATTCATGCACCACCACTTGCCTTGGAATTATTCATTAGCGTGTATTGGTTTCAATTACCTTATGTATGCTTATTAATGGAATGTTTACAATATCATTCAGATAAAAGATAACAAATAACACAATAATTTTTGTGGTTGCCGCCAATCAAAAGATGAGTACTTTTCGGAAGTTATAAGGTATATTTGTCCTATATATTTTGTACGTTATACCATAATAGTATACAGCCACAAACGACAATTTTAATACCTACTATGGCCAAATGAGTGAGAGTATGTATGCCTTTCTGGAAATAACCTATCGGCTTTCCACTATACATTACAAATAATCTATCTACTAATGCTATATGGTACACATATAAAGTGCAAAAGTGAAATTTATATTTATTTATACATCCATATTTATCCAGCACAATAAGATACTCCTTTGAAACCAACCAATTAAAAGTATTTCCTATTGCTGGACACAAAGCCATACTTGTATTCATACGTACTCGTGTGTATGCATTTCGGTCAGTCACTGACATCTGAAACTGACGAGGCTTACCTTACGTAAGTCTGCCACCTCCATGTTTTTTTATATGTTTTTTGTATTAACCGAACTGCGATTCCATAGACGTTTACCCGGAAGTATTTAAGAGCCCCCTATATGTTCGAAAATGTACATACAATACGTCTTTGGTTTTAAGCATAGGGAGAGACATTAAGTCCATTTAAATGGTAGCAGCTTAGTACGTGCTATTATGCAAAAAGCAACATACGTAGGATACGTATACATGTACGTGTGCATACTTTGGATTATCTTGTATATACTACATACATATATTGTATTAACTATCTACCAAGAAAAATGTCACATATGTTAGGGATGTGGTTATAGGAATCAAACTTAATCCAAATAATCCAATAACTTAAATATGTTATTCAATTTTATACAAATTAGCTACCATCACATAAATTTACCTAATTTCTAAATTGTTCGTTTATTTTTAGGGCTTGGTCATGAACACTTTTGGACGTCTGGCACAGATTTAGCCGATGAGGGCAATTTCTTCTGGATGGCGAATGGACGACCAATTACCTTTACGAATTGGAATGCAGGAGAGCCAAACAACTTCCGTTACGAAAATGGAGAAGAAGAGAACTGTCTTGAGCTGTGGAATCGTGATGGAAAAGGGCTTAAGTGGAACGATTCTCCCTGCAGTTTTGAGACATTCTTTGTATGCGAAGTACAAGCAAATTAAAACCATTAGATTTCACTGAAAGGAAAAGAACTCTTAGCAACACGCATTTTTACCAATGTATATTATTATAATTTTGTTAATTAGTTAATTTTTCCTTACAATTGTACTTTAACTAGAAATTAATTCATTGTGAAAATGTTTTTAATAGAATAATGTGTAGAATAACAAATTTTATGGTTACATTTATGAAAATCGCATAGGCCAGCATCGCACTGGGAAAATTGTTGAGTTTTATTTTGTATTCATTTACATTACATAGATCGAATTGGAAAAGAACTGCCTTTTTTGTTTTAAGTATTATACATTTAAATACAACAAAAGTTATTGAAAATGCATTAGAAATAAAGTATCGTTTATCTATAAGTCAAATGTGAAAATGTTTTTTACTTATTTTAATATTTAAATAATAATGACTAAGATTTACATTTAATTTAACAATATTAATTATACCTTTTGCAGATAACTGAGATTGCGCTAGTTTCTAATACAATCCCGAGTCTTAACAAATTATACTCCCATATTAGTCATTAGTGAACTGCATTCATTTATTTTTAAGTCGGTCCTTTTTTGAACGACATTTTAAGGAAGATTTCTCTCGAAGACAGCAAAGATATTTTTTAAATTTGCTCTTCTAAGCTAGTAGTGATAAAGTTTCGACCATTTTTATCTTCATTGTGCTAAAGAGTCCGAATGACCTGTAGAACCTGTGTGCACTACCTTAATACCATATACTCGTACATATAATGAATTTTAAATTTAATAAATCTATCATATCATTTTATTCTTTTTGGTGACGTTCAAACAATGGCTGGCATGTATTTAAGAGTGTCAAAATGCGATCGATTTTCGAAATCATAATGCTTATTTTAGAACAGACATTCGCAACTTAAACTCATTTTATGATTTATTTATTAAAGCATAGTATCCCATATTGGTAAATAACGACAGTTATTAATACGGTGATCATGTTAAAATAAATACACCTATGTAGTCTATCACATACCTACTATATATTCTCCATTTTATTAATATGACGTCAGACCCTAAGCTTTTCCATATCTTAAAATTTTAAAATTTAAACATTATAAATACAAATATGCGTATATGCATCTATGTATACATTATACACATACCATAATTTTAAAATTATTTTTTTGAAATAGAATTATATTAAAATAATTCCAACAAAGTTAAAAGCTTATTTTTTTATCTTTATATGTTTCCGGTCGGAGCTGAGCTGATTTAAACATAGCTTACTTCTATTGCGACCTATCTTAACATTACCTTGACTCGCCAGCATTATGCTGACTCATCAACATGCAGTCATTAACGCAAATCAGTTAATTTGAACGACCCCAAGGTCAAACTCTTGGTCACCATCTTATGTCCCTTTCAGAACCTTGTGACTTTTGTCTGAAACGTTTTTCGCGATATCGCATATTTTTCGAGTAATTTGGATGTCTCAAGTTGAAAAACTCAATCGGTATATGTGAAAATTACAGTGGGACAATGCAGACAGCAAATCGTTAATGAACATGGAAAAAACAAAAGGACCAAGAATCGATCACTGTGGGACTCCTTGTGGGAAAGACGACAACTGACGATTAAAAAAAAAACGGCTTGTTTACGATTGGTGAGATAGAACAGAATAAATTTATTGCTCGAGATTGAAAAATTGAAAAAAAGTTGCAAGTTTACTATATAAAATTGACGGGATACCTGAGTCAAAAGCTTTGGAGAAATCCAAAAGCGTTACTATTGATCATTTGTCCTCATCTATAGTTTGTCGAACATTATCAGATACCTTTAACAATTCAGTAATACAAATATGTCCTGATCTAAAGCCCGACTGAAACGGGCATTTAAGTTTGTTTATTTCAATATATTCTTTGATTTGATTACTTATTATAGACTCAAGGGCTTTGGATAAAAATGGCAGTAATGCAATAGGCCGGTATTCATTCGTGTTATCCCTTGGATAGTTGGAAATCATATTAATATAATTAAATATATGTGTTATGTGGGAGAGAATAAAAGGTAGAATAATTTTTTTAAATTCAGGGTGGACATCATCTAAGTCAATACAAATAGCCAAAAATAGTTTTGCCAACGATTACAGGATCTACGACAGATAAAGTAAAAGATCCTTCCAATGAATTCAAGGTGGGGGGATATTTATTTGATTGGAGTCAGCGTTAGCAACATTTTGGTTTAATTTCTACACGTTCACATCACTGTTGAATACACAAGACTTTTTACTCAAACCAATCTGTATTTTATTACACAAAAATTTTGAGGACTTATTGAAGCTAAACTGGTTTGAGAAATGGTTGAATTTAGCACGTCTTATCTTCTGGGTCACCTGGTTTGAAACTGTTCAACATATCAATGCACCTATACCTTTTCCACCGTCGATAGTAAGAGTCTCTTAGAGCCATGATATTACGGATGGAATTGAACGACGAGTTCTTAATGGAACAAATTTTCAAAAAGATATTGAATATTGGAGTTTAGAATGCTTACTTGTTCATTCGTGTCAGGAACTAAGTATATTGAGTCCTAATTTAAATTGCTGCATTCATTAAATAAATTTGACACATTTATATTGCGAAAATCAAAATATTGAAAGGATTGATTTGGAAAGGAGTCGACATTCAAATCTAGATTACAGAAAACAAGATCGTGTTTCAACAGGATTTTATAACTAACAACAAGTAAATCTAACAGAGACTGTGTTTTATTGGGGGTATAGTGGGAAGCATCGGAAGAGTTTACAAAAAACATACTGAGAACTTTCACGGCGTACTTTATACGATTACTACATGAGCTGAGTAAATTTATATTAAAGTCCCCACACACTATGAAGTTTGGAAAAAGGTTATTAAATTGTTCAATTTATAATGTAAATTTACCCGATAATTGTAGTTTGATCGCCACTTAAAGCCTCAACAAACACAAAGTCATATGGATGCGTGGAGAGATTTAATGTGGTTTTTAATGTATTAATAAAAGGCGGTTTGGTATATATATACATTTGTACAATACTGTACGTAAATAGAAAATCGATTTCGATATCACTTAGACCTTTCAGGTTGCTTGCTATTTCATAGGACCTTGCGTATGTTATGATGTTAGTATCAGACAATGCGTAATGAGGTTACATACCAATGAATGATGTACCAATATATTTTATTTAACGCATGTTAAATTTCTGATAAGACTGCTTCGCAATCTTGGTGATCGTCTTTTATATATGTTCTTATAGTCGATAGGTTGGGTTAAATTAGATAATGTTAGCGGGTGGATGAGGTATCTGAAGGCGAAGCCACTCTATACTGCATCACACTTAGGTCTGTGTAGGCCCATTATGATGCTTTGGTGGAGGAATTGGGAGAGTATGAGAATTTGATTGTGGTTCCTAGTTTTTGTTCCCGTTTTCCGTCTCGTGATGGTTGCCGTTTGGTTCTTGAGCAGGTCTAAGTCATCCAGTTGTATCTGCGAATCTGAAAAGAGATGTAAGTGAAGCAACAGATAGCTTTGAGAGGTCATGGAAGTAATAATTTCCTTAAGTTCTTTGGCTTAAAATTGCTAAGCTGATAAAGTATCACAAACAGTTAAGTGTATCCTCTAATTAGCCTATATTTCCACAGCTTCTGCAGAGGTTGTCGTCGGAAAGATGTGGTTCTATTGTGTCCGCCCCTAAGAGATTTTGGCCCGTATGTAGTCAAACAAGCGTAGAGAGTTCAGCTGTGCTTTTCAAAAGAATCTTACTTGTTCTGAATTTGCTGAGTTCCGGCCATAACTACCTCTAGGTTTCACAAGTTGAAAGGTTTTTCAATCTTTCATTGGCTATTATTTGTATTGTTCGCTCCACTTATATTCTCAGAGTACAGAGTAGAAGTTTGATGCTTTGATCTGCCAATTCCCTTTCGAATTAACCCGTCTGCATGATCATTGCATACCACTCCCTAGGGACCAAGTCGACTGTTATCTTACGCTGAATGCAAAAAGTCTTAATTTTTTCACTACAGTCCTTACTAAACCACGATTTTATCTCGATTTCCACGATGGCCTTAATGACAGCCGAGCTATTTATACGTATAGTAATACCGTCGTGGGATATTGCCTGTATTGCCACAAGTCGGGCTGCTTCTGCTACAGCTAATAAAGGTAATACCTGGATGACACTGCTGTAGTCCGGCAGACGAACTTAGCATCGTAAGTTCTGGTTTTATATCCATCCTATCATATATCTAACTTTAATCTATCCCTGTAGATGGATATCCAGTCTTCTGCCATTTGGTTCCTGTCCCATTACTCTCTGCTTGGGAAAATACAGGCAAATGGTATAACAAAGTCGTGATGAAATGTTGTATTTTTTTAAGTACCTTGAAAATGTTTGCACACAGCGCGAGCAAAGGTAACTTAGGCAGGAAAAAAATAGGAATACCAATGTAAATTGGTTTAAAATGTTTGTAAGCTATAATGACTAGGAAATAGAGAGCTCGGTAGGGCATTCCATAAGGAAATTATACGGCTTAAGAACGAATCGCGATGATAAGTAGTACGTCCGAAAGTGGGCTTGAGGGTATACTGATAAGTTTTCATAGCGAGCTCGATATTACGGTTGAAGATAGATAGTGAGTGGTGACATTACGTAGGTGTTCGAGGATGTCAATCGATCTAACGATATTAGCATCACCAATGAGTTTTATAGCCTTTGTGTAGTCCGTATTGAAGAATAAACCCAATTCACTTGTAACGATTGAAATGGAAGTTTGCGTTAAAGAGTGATCGATTAAGGTATTGCACTGGCTGCGGAATTTCGGATAAAGCATCATTACCACCCACATAGTCTCAAGAATCTCGTAACGAACTTTCCTGGGTCAGGCTTTATATCTCCTTGCCCTACTATGCAAGCCAAAAAACTTAATTCTTGAAAAGAAAATTTTCATTTTGCAATATTTATTGTCAAGTTCAAACAATTTGCAATGTTTCTGAAAATCTCAAGATGCTGATCGAATTTTGCATATATGATAAGAAGATCGTCAAGGTAGACAAAAACGCGTTCGCTTAGCAGACTAGGGATCACCTTATCCGTTGACCTGCACATACGTTGATCTACGTAAACCCAAAAGCCATGCGCGTGAGTTGATGAAGTGGTTGGCCTGGCAGAGTGAATGCCGTTTTCTCCCTTACTGCCTGCAGTTTTGTCTGGCGGTCTATATTTAAGTATCGGCATACAAAGTATTCGACCCTTTTCTATGCAGTTGTTATCTGAGCGAGAAATTGATGCACCAGTATCAAGTAGGTCATTTTATTCAATTCCAAAGATATTTACTGTCGCGTGAGTTTGTGGGTCATCAAAAATTGATTCCCTCAAAAATCTTTTATATGCTTTTCGAATTTTTTGTATGTTCTGAATTTTGTGTATTTTTAAATATACATCTAGTCTTCACCACTCAGGCAGATTTAAGATACGTTTTTTCCTTTTATTATAGTAGCATAATCTTTAATGGTATGATTTTGTATGAAAAGGTATAGAGGTTAATTTAATATCTCCAATGGACAGGAAATTAGTTTAAACATTTCAAATAAAACTCCGGATTCATTTGAGTGAAAAAAGTCTACCCATATTCACAAAACATTTAGTACAATTTAAAACCGTTAAGTTCTTTGCTCCACATTGATAGCAGAGGGATTTCTCACAGGTGCTTTGCAATTTATAAACAAGGGGTCTATTTTTTTGCAATTGAAGCAAACTGAGCTGCTCGACTTATCAGGTAAACTGAAATTTTTTCTGTGAGTATTGTGCTTAATAGCCGAAATGTTGTCTGCTGATTGATGATCCGCATCTTATAAGTTTTCTCCATTTTGCACATTTCGATACTTATTTTGCACAATTTACCGAGTTCAAACCATCGTTTCAGTGCATCTGGATTTGTCACTAAAATGTTCAAGTGAATCTATTTTCTCTGGATAAACGAGTATAAAATTCAGAAAATGTGGTGTTAAATTACTTAGAAAAATATTTATGAGATTTGAATCTCGGATCGAATCTCTAAGTTGTGGTGTTCAGTAATCAATCAATTTAAAATATTCATTGAAAAACTTATTACTGACAATTTGCGGCAAGCTCTACACTACCAGATTGTGATTTGTCCCCGCCGACACTTGAGTGCGGGGAATCTTTAATGGGATGCATCCACTTTCGTTCTCGTGTAGTAACAAGAGTATCAAAGATCTTAACATACACAAATCTGCTGTTCCAAATGGTATATCTCTCCTTCTTCTGAAAAGGTGTTCTTTCATGGTTTGCAAAACTCCTTTTTCATCAATCCTCTTTCCGAGCAGATGGAAAACTGAATTTGTGCAGGCTATTCTTAAAAAAGACGAATCACCTTCCCTTTCCTCCTACAGACCCACTGCACTTATGTTACTTCTCTTCAAGCTGATATATATATAAATATATAGATATATAGATATATAAATATCTCAAATGCGAACACTTTTCAATGACCGACAGTCCACTGGTAAATTGATGGCATGTATCACCGAAAAGTAGAACCAAAACGAACATCAATTTGGCGAAAGCAAGGTAGTTGCAGTTGATATTTCTAAAGCATTTGGCAGAGCTTGACATCAGGTTCTTTTTTCGAAAATGCGTACTTTTGGGATCGATGGCTTTCTTCTTCAAGTCTGATATTCACAAAATAAATGCTGGTGTGCCCCAGGAGTCCGACACTATTTTTAACTTTCAGTAGTGATATCTTATCTGCTACTCCTAATCCACTATATTCCTTTGCTGATGACAGTACTCTGCTTTTCATATTCATTCCCGGACCCACGCCCCTAGTCTTCTTCTGTAACATGGGAACGGCAGCGCATGTTAAACTCAATAAATTCCGATATTAACAGCATAACCAATTGGAGAACTACCAACAGGGTAGAATTTGATGCTTCCAAAACACAGTGCTGCCTGCTGTCGTTAAAGTGAAATTTGAACACCCAGCCATTATCCATCAATGGCACCTGCATTGTCGAAACCGGTATGTCACCGGTACCATTCTTGGTATGTATGTCAATTACAACTTACGTTGGAATGACTGCGAAATTTTTAAATTTCCTTAAGCGATGTAAGAAATACTTTTGTCCTGATCTAGCCTTAATATATAAGGCATTTATGCACCCAAAATTAAAGTACGATTCACACAAGTGGTCAGATGCGCCTAAAACATTTCTGCACCTGCTATATAGGATTCAAAACTGTGCGATAAGACTCATAATCGATAATCAATGGATACCCTTGAACACCGACGAAATATTTCGTGTCCCACTTTGTTCTATCGTTCCTCTTACTTCGCCAATAGCATTCTAACCCTTGAAGCGTAACACTATGAATGCTATGAATGCTCATCAGTTTACCCTCAAGCCCACTTTCGGACGTGGACAATGCCCTGCCAAACTCTCTTTTTCCTAGTCATTGCAACATTCAGACATTTAAAATCAATGTACATCGGTACCTATCTTTCTTTACTCCCTAATTTTCCTTCGCCCGAACTGTTTGCAAACATTTTAAGAGTACCCTAACCCTATTTTCCTGAATGGAACCCAAGTAGATTTAGTAACCAACGTGAAAAACATAGATATGGCACTGTATCCAAAAAATATGCTTCTTTACGCGGCCTTTCAGTTAGTCGCCCCTTTCTTCCAACTGCAATTAAAATGAAGTTAGCTAGGAATCTCCTAGAGCCAAATTTAACTTATGGATGCGAACTGTTCTTGGATATGGATTCGATCTCATCCCGAAAGCTCAATGTGGCTTTTAATTCGATTGCTCGGTTCGTCTTTAACATTCGCAGTATCTTCCCATTCTCGTCAAATTTTGGGATGCTCTCTTGACAGCTTTTTCAAGTACAAATGCTGCGTTTATCTCACCAATTTGATATATAAAAAATAACCATCATATTTATTGTAAAAACTTGCATTAACTCTATCCGCATTAACACAAATGAAATAAAGTAAGAGAAATAATTAAAGCTGATCTTCATATAGCTTCAAAAATGGTACAATATTAGATGCCCAGTCAGGCGATTTACAGTGGGTGAGATAGTCTTTCGCACAAACTTTGTCTTGGGCGATTCTTCGAAACTTTTTAATGCAATTTAAATCCTAATCTTGTTAAATGTAGGATGCAGAAACAACCCAGTAGATCACTATACTTAGAAAGTTGGATGTATTATATCTTTATGACTTTAAATTCCTTTACAATTGTTCACATACACGATTTTGAAGCGATTCCTTGCGTTCAGTCAAAAATTCAATTCAAATTCAATTCAAATATTTTCTACGAATATCTCTCCAAAATAAACTCAAAATGCAGAGACAATATGTTATATAATACGTCACATCTTTTAAGAGCGACTGCAAACACTGGTGATCAATATTTTCGCTCAAAGTCGTGCCTAGTTGCTAAAGCAGTATTCATACTTTCTTTCCGCCATTCTTCCAGTCGAGTGAAATGCCATTTTGGTGATGGCTTTCAAACAGGTACGTGGTACGAGAAGTGTTTTTATAAACTCCTGTATTGTTTAAATAAGATCACCAAATTTTCATTAAAGTAGTGTTCGCAATTATTGGAAAAAAAAAAAAATAAGTTCATTAAATTGGACAGAACCGAAAGCAAATGTTATTTAAAACTAGGTAAGAAAACACACCTTTAGTTAGAGAGCTTATCTCTCCCGTTTTTTTAAACACGTATTGCTGGTTATCATTAAACATCTAAATAATTATGAATAAATGCTAATTAAAAGTGTCTTATTTCTGTCCTTACGTTATTCGCGTTAACGTGTTCTATTATGTATTTTAGTTGCCAGACAAATGTGGGTGGCCGTGGCTCAAGTGTTGATTGACTGGCTTGGAAGGTTCGGTGTTTTAATTCAAACCGCGTCCGAAAGATATCAATTTTTTTAGTTATATTTTCCACAATGTCAGAAATAATACTGTAACAACACGTGTTATACATCACACCTCTATACCTGTACCATTTCTCTTGCTTTATAAAAAGCAGTTGATAGGAACCGCCATCACACATGCGCTCACACTACACTGGGTTAGCTCAGCAACCAAGGTGAGCTTAGTTCATAGTAAGGTGGACCAGTCCTGCCAGTCCTACGAGAAAGCGTTGTGTTATTACAATGACTTTCACAGCTAAATTCAAAAAAGATTTATAGATAACATCATAACATACTCGTAATCACTATAATAACTTTCTAGCTAAGCAAGCGATAGCACAATTACACCTGAATTCACTTTGGCCAGATTAAAACAAATCGAACAAAGAGAAATTCTACCTTTTTGCAAAATCTCTCGAACTTTTCTTAATTCACTGTCTTTATTTGTCTCCTGTAATAGGATGCGTTTTTACCTGCTGAACGTCTACAATCTCTGAGTCTTAAAGGTACGAGGATTCAGATTTCTATGGAAGTCGAAAAAGGAAATCCGCATTTTATTGTTACCCGGTATCTTTGTATTTGATATTGTACTGGTAGAATCGTTAAAACACTGTATAAAAATGTGTTCTTATTGTATATGATATAAGGTAGTAATACCATCGACGGAAAACGTACTTGTAAAAGTGATTTGCGATCGACAGTGGAAGTAGATCTATTTCTTTGAATGGTGGGTTTCGTATTGTTTAGCGGACGCGAACAAGCTGCATCGACTTGAAATTTCATCGTCTCACCTCAATCGTCAACGATTGATATCATTTTTGCATCGAATAGTGATTTACGATTAAAAATATGTTCTTTAGGATAACCGCAAGCGAACTGGTTAGTGGTTTGATCGTGAGGATACTCCAGAAGCATAGCCAAAACATGAAATTAATTCAAAAAAAAAAAAAAAAAAATTATACTATACTCACAGTTTAATGAACCAGCGAGGGAGTTGTGCATTATTCGTTCATGTACCCAGGTGCAACACTAACGGCACAGCCCTATTGCATAGAATATGAAACAATGCAAATAAAATTACGGAGCAAGCAACCAATGCTGGTGAACAGAAGTGGAACAATTATTCTTAACCTTACTTTTATGGTGTATATTGGCACATAAAAAAAACAACTTAAGTGAGATTCCATTCTGGCATAACATATTTGTGTTCATATTTTGTTCAATGAACTCATTTATTTTATTACACCCGGAGTCCAATAGCATCGTCACCGATTACGCTTATTAGCTAAGTGATAGGGATAACTATATCTGAAGCACATGTTTTGGTAGTTTTATTTAAATTATTTTGAAAATGAAAATTATAGTAGTATTAGCTCTCTGGACTTTGGGTGGACTATACATAGCTGTGGTTGATTTGGTACTTATCTTGGGTGCCTACTTCAACTGCGTTAAACGATTTCTCAATTGGTAAATTTGGAAGTGAGTTTGTCGCAGAGAATTCCGTAGGAAGCTGTGCCCATGAAATGTAATATGTAACGCATGGGCTGAAAACTCAGTGCCGTTTTAATATTTTAAAATACAAAACTTTTGCAAAATTCAACTTTATTTATCGATATAGTTGCCTTCGAGGGCGATACACTGATTGAAACGATTTTTTAATCTTTCGATACCAGTTTTGTAGTACGATTTTGGCTTAGCCTCAAAATAGGCCTCTGTTTCGGTGATTACTTCTTCATCGGTCTTAAATCTCTTTCTGGCGAGCATTTTTTGAGGTATGCGAACAGGAAATAGTCGCTGGGGGCCAAATCTGGAGAATACGGTGGGTGGGGAATCAATTCGTAGCCGAATTCATTCAATTTTGTCATCGTTTTCATCGACTTATGACACAGTGCATTATCTTGATGAAACAGCACTTTATTTTTCTTCAAATGCGGCCGTTTTTCTGCGATTTCGTTCTTCAAACGCTCCAAAAACGCAATGTTATAGTCGCTGTTGATAGTCTGCCCCTTTTGGGGATAGTCGATGTAAATTATTCCATGTTCATCACAAAATACGGATGCCATAACCTTGCCAGTCGACTGTTGAGTTTTTGATCGTTTTGGACGATGTTCGTCGTCTGCTCGCTACGCAGCTGACTGCCGACTTGACTCTGGTGTGAAGTGATGGAGCCAAGATTCATCCATTGTCACACACCGACGCAAAAATGTGGCTTTATTGCGGTAGAACAGTTTTAAACACTCCTTTGAATCATCAACACGGTGTTTTGTTTGGTCGACTGTGAGCAAACGTGGCACCCACTTTGAACAGAGCTTTCGCATGTCCAAATATTCATGTATGATATATCCAACACGCTCTTTTGGTGTCTTCAGAGCCTCAGCTATCTCGATCAACTTCACTTTACGGTCATGCGTTGTCATTTTGTGGACTTTTTTGATGTTTTCATCTGAAACAGCCTGCGAACATCATCTTCGGTGCTTGTATGACCACTTTTAAATTTTTCAATCCACTTGCGAATGGTTCGTTCGACTGGTGCAGAGTCGGGGTAACACTTATCAAGCAATGATAAATCAACACACGAAATTGCTTTGAATCCATTTTTTTCACAATTACAAAAGTTGCTTCACTCACAACGCCATATTTCGAGAACTAATCATCCGATAGCTGTCAAATTTATACACGTATATTTTAAAGATTGGTACTAACTGAAAATGGATTGGTACAGATTTAATTCAAGTGCTACCCTCTCTTACAAACTGACTTTTCAGCCCATGTATTATTTTACTTCCAAGTCATCTTGTATGTTGAATGCTTTGAAAGATCTTTTCAAGCGTTGAAAGATTCCAATTTAATAGTGAATAATCCAAAGTTTTGGTAGTGAACTTGCCTGAATACTGCCAGAAACCATTGTAATGTATGAGGTGATTACTGCTGTTGGCAACCTTATGTACGAGTACATATATAGGGTTTTCTCATAACGACTTGACACCTTTTTTTTTTAAATAAAAGGCAAACCATTTGAGATATTTCAAACCTTTATTATTAGCTTGAAGTACAATCAAAACATTTTTGAATGGAACTCGACTTCGTTCATATAGCCACCGCGGGAACGTTTGCAGCGGTCGATTCGTTGGACCCAATTTTCAACGACTCGGCCACACATTTCGGCCGCTATTTCGCGTTCAATGTTGGCTCTGAGCTCTTCCAACGTCGTCGGCGTGTTGGCATAAACCGATGACTTAACGTAGCCCCACAGAAAATAGTCAAGCGGCGTTAAATCGCACGAACGAGGCGGCCAATCGACTGGCCCATGTCTTGTGATAACACGCTCACCATGCTTACTCTTCGATAAATCGATCAACAAGCTGTTGAAACCTCATGTCGTCCAAGTCCGTATCTTCCAATTCGGGCCACAAATAATTCGTGATCATGGCGCGATAACGCTGAGCATTCACAGTAACGTGACGATCGTTATCGTCGACGAAAAAATATGGTCCAATAACGCCGCCAACATGCAAACCGCACCAAACAGTTATTTTTTGTGAATGAAATAACGCATATTTTGTTTATTGACGAACGCGTTGAGCCAAAAATGAGCTTTGTCACTGAAGTTGATTTTGCGACTCCGAATATATGTAGAAATTTTTTATAATTTTCAGACGTTGCTCGTTAGTGTACTTTACCATGATGAAAATGTTGAGCTTACTGAAAAAATTGACAGTGACAGTTTGATGATTAGTGAAAGAGTGCGTTCACAAATTAAATTCAAAGTGTCAAGTCCCTATTGGAAAACCCTATATCTACAAGTATATTCATATATCCATCGAAAAATTAGATTGGCTTACAACAATATTCAACTGAAAAGGAAAGATCTTTAGAATTCCAAACTAACTCCTTATAGGTTCCACAATTTAGTCGATAGTGAGCTGACCAATCCGAGGATTGCCTCTATGCAAATAGAGGCATTCTATTATTCTATTCTATTCTATTATATTATGCATTGTGATTAAATAAAATAAAAAATGCCAAGCTGGAAAAAATAAAATGAAAATATGTTGGAAAAGCTTTCGACACCGTTTGGCATGATATCTTAATACATAAGCTTACCAGTATTGTATCTTGTATCTTGTATCTTGTTGAAATTATTCAGTCTTTCCTATCATTTCGAAGTTTTAAAGTGTTCATTGATTGTTACTTTTCAGACAATAAACTAAATAATGCTGGAATTCCACAAGGGTCCATTCTGACTCCAGTCTTATATAACGTATACACTTCCGATTTCCCCAATCTGACAAACTGTATTATCGATCTGGTCGCAGGTTTCAATATTGAAACGAACCTGCTATACATGTGTTCGCATCATGCTGTGTTAACTGGAAAATCAAAATTAATGCTCTAAAGACTGAAGCTATCTTTTTCACTCGTAAAAGGAAAGCTTGTTTACTACCAAGTAACAGACTTCTTTTGAACGGAGTTCAGATTGAGTGGAAATCGGAATGGAAGTTATCTTGGTATATATTTAGACAAACACTTAACCTTTAATCTTCGTGTGCAAGAAGTAATTAAAATAGTCAACACAACCATAAGAATCCTTTACCCTTTCATATGCAGAAATTCGAAATTGAATGACCCAAATAAATCATTGATTGTTAAGGCTATCTTTCAAGCCATTATATTCTACGGATCTTCAGTCTGGGGTAGGTACGCGAAAACTCACATGCGCAAACTTCAGACAACCCAAAACAAATTATTGAAAATGATCCTAAATCTGCTCTGGTTTTTCTCTACAAAAGAACTATATGAAATAGCTAATATAGAAATGGTAGAAAATAGAATTGAAAAGCTTTTGCACCAATATAAAATATTACAATATGTTTATCCTCGCACAATGACTTCATCTTAAACTTAGCATCATAGTGAATGCAACACTTTTTCTGTTCTTAGTTTAGTTCAACTAATCATATATCTATTTTTTGGTTTTTTTATTTTTTTATTTATTTACTTGTTTATTTTTTTATTTATTATTTTTTCTTGTTTTTTGCTTTATTTATTTCGTCTGTTTATTTATTTATTTAGCTATTTTTCTATTTATTTATTTATTAACTTGTTTATTTACTGTTTATTTATTTATTTATTATTTTTCCTTGTTTTTTGCTTTACTTATTTTGTTGTTTATTTATTTATTTATCTATTGTATTTATCTATAACTTTGTACGCTTTTAGGTTGAGATCCTCACGTAAAATACGCCGAGTTGTCGAATACGCCAAGCCAAGCTGCTGAGGACGACGACGAATTGATTCGTCACGGTCTTCGCGTACACTCTCAGCTACAGCTTTTATAGTCTCTTCACTTCGTTCTGGATGTGGTCTAACCGGTCGAGTATCATCCAGTAATGTAAACTGGGACTTAAATTTGCGAATAGTATTGGCAATAGAGGTTTCAGTGAGTCGATTATGCGCACCGTAAGTTGAACAATTTTGAGACGCTGTTGTTATATTGCACAAAAATGACAAAGCAGTTTGATAGGAGTCACGCCTGATCAGTTCAAAAAAGCCTATTGAAAATCAAATCTCACGGTGAATCACACCTTTTGTAAAGACATGTAAAATGTAACTATAAGAAACCAATAAGAAAATATAAAAAAATAAGATTAATCGGAAATTATTTGATAACCATTAATAAATGTACGTCGAAAAAAAAACTAGAAATTTAGTAACGATAATTTTGAATTCGTGGATAAATAATTTTAACACCGGATTGTTATGTTATGTTATGTTACATACATATAATTTTACATAACAGCTAAATTTGGAATAAATCTTCATTAAAAATTTTGCAAACTTGGAACATATTTAGTCAATTTTATTTTATAAGAACATGAACATTGCTAACTCAACTATGGTCATAATCATAATCATTGTATTCATAGAGCCATGTACGTTTCTTAGCGAGACTGCTGCTCGATTGCATTTAACCACGACCATCGGTGGACGCCTGTAAGTCTACGATTACGAGAAGGCGATGAAAACAATGATGATGAGTTCCACGGGGTAGTTGGATTCCAGTCTTCTTAAGTCATGTCAAACGGCTAGTTCTTTTGCACAATTTTTAACGACAATTTTGAGAATTACCAAAGGATTGGGTTGCAATATATGCAACGTATCTCGTAGATGGGGATGGCAATGAAATGGTGCCGTAACTGTATTACCAATGTTTGGATAAACTTCAGGAATACGAGGTGTCTGTATACCAAGGTATAATTGTGCTGTTGTCGATATTGTTGCTGCTGGGCCATCTGTTTGACATCCTGGGATTCCTGTGGCGGCGATTGTAGTGATATTGGAAAATATTGAATAGCTAACCGGGGTGGTTTTAATTGGATAACAATTGCTGTATTGTTAGATATTGGCTTGCTGTAATTTTCTCCTTCATACGGATTTTGTGGCCTTATTGAAATAGATGGGTGATGAAAAACTAATTCAAAGATTTACGATTCAAAGTCAATCATTGGTTGGGGAGTAGAGAACTTGACTTAAAATCTCGAACTCAAGGACGAGTTCTTCACCATGGCGACTTAAAAGTCAGAAAGAGGTCGCTGATAGGCGGCAATGTTGGTTCTATTTTATCGTTCCAATACAAGTCCTGTGGAAGAGCTAAAGACCCCATTAATAAACCGTTCGGAATTATATTTTAAGTCCGATATAAGATTATATAAATGAAGTTGCAAATTAAAAATTGTAGTCGTAGGCTGATGGATAAATTTGGTTTCATAATAATATCGCCTCTTCGTGTTGTGTTTCAGTGAAGAAAATAAAACACAAAACTGAATTGAAGTTGTACTTGAGTTTCAACTATACAAAAGGGAGAAGAAGAACTTGCCTCATACTTATAAGAAATTTAAGTGGTGGAGGAATGTCTGCATATCCGTCTTTTAACAAATGGATATTTACAATTTTTAAATACATATTGTGCAGAGTGATACTAATGTGCTGTTAAATTATAAATATTATAAAGTAGATGTAATAATGACAGTCATATTGATAATGAATGCTGAAATACTATACGTGTATAGATGCAGATAGCGCAGCAGAACTTTCTTATATTCGTGAAAATTCGTGACGTGACATGTCCGATTTGAGTACCCTAAACGTTGTACTGTAGTATTGTAGTGGCACAACTGATTGGGTCATTTATATAGGATATATTTAATAATACTGGTGCAATAGACATACAAATAATTATTTTAGTTTTTGTTTGAGAGAACAAGCCACTGCGGTCAAAATTCAGGTAGGTAAAAATCGAAACTATACACTGAAAATTGAAAAAAAATCGTCTCTTTTTTTAAAAGTCTACCCTTACATGCCTGTCTTATAAATAACAGTAATTAATTCATAAAATTAGTCCTTACTTTAATTATCCAAACGAAAACTTGGTTTTGATTATGCCATGCTTATCCGAGACCTAAAATCTCAAATACAAAATCCGAGGTGTGTTTAAAAAGCAAGGTGTCTTCCGCAGGCAAATTACATTCGATTATCGATTTTTTTTCCTGTGTTGGTACACATGTCCCGAAAATATGTTCACAGTTTAAAGTATATAGCATACACAGTTTGTTTTTGACAGATAGAAATGTTAGACGTGTTTTGGTGTCCTCGGCGATTTTCGCTTATAATAAAAAATGGAGCGAAGGATTTGCATCTAATTTTGTGTAAAAAATGGAATCAAGTGTTCTTAAACATTTGAAATGTTGACAGTGGCATACCGTGAGTCTGCTCTAAGTAAATAAAATGTTAACAAGTGGTACAAGCTCTACCAAAATGGCCGAAAAGATCCCGATCACGAAACTCGCTCTAAACGTCCCAGCACATCAACAAAAGATGATAACGTCAAAGCTGTGAAGAAAATTGTTTTGGAAAATCGTCGAATTAGGTCGGCTCGTGTCATGCAATTCTTTCGGATGATTTTGGCATGAGGGCACCTGCTTGTAAGAGATTTTTCGGCCAAAAACAACACAACAATTAAGCCTCAGGTACCATATTCACCGGATTTGGCCCCATGCGACTTTTTCTGTTCCCAAAACTAAAGAGACCTATTAAAGGACGGAGATTTGCAATGCTTGAGGTAATAAAAACAGCATTGCTGGAAGAGCCCAGGTCATACCAAAAAGTGCTTATGAGAAGTCTTTGAGGATTCGAAGAGGCATTTTCACAAGTGTACTATATCTGAGGGGAATTTCTTTGGGAAAACAATATTGATGAATAAATTAAAATTTTTTTTTTATAGAAATATAAAGTCACCTTACTTTTGGAACACACCTCGTATGTGTAGGATATATAACTGTTTGATTTAAAAGATACAGAAAGTAACTTATCAATTAATTTGAATTTTAAAATTTTTCTATTTATTGTAATATTTTTAATTAAGGCTCGTAAGTCTGAAATGTAAGTCATTTTGATTAGAATATGTATTGTTTTATAAAATAAATATAAGCTATGTTTCTTTGAGCTTACTTGAAGTGAAAGATATTTCTTAAATTTAATGATAGATTTTGAAAGTTGAAATAAAAGCACTTTTCGTCATGTGTTGCAAAATGTTGCAATTTTGTGTATTTCAGCTTGATGATATTAGCAGTTTCAAATTATCATATATCTGTATAAATGTTACTTTTGTTATAATCTTATTTGTTTAAAAATAAAGGTTAACTATGCTAGAACTACTTATCTTTTGGTATACTATTTTTACTTTAATATTTACATTTGAATACATTTAATTATTTTCCGAACATGTGACAACAGTTTTAATCAACAATTCATTTGTTTCTTTTTATGATTAAATTACTTACAACGAATCTGCAAAGTGGATTAATTTTTTTTCACTACTATATTTCAAGAATTAATTTAAAAAAATAATACTTAGTAGCATAGCAATACTGAATAAAACAAAAATGAAAGCTTTTGCCCAAAACGTTTAAAAAAGATTAGGATAGCAACTTTGGCAGCAAAGTTTTTCGAACTATTGGGTTTCTACAGAGCAGAAGAGCACTAGAAGCATCAACTCAAACGATATGGTAGACATATGTACATTAGATTACGACGTCAAAAATAACTTTGACAATAAGAGCTTTTAGAAGCATTGACGTGATATGACCAAAAACGAAAGCAATTTGATATTTCAACGGTTTTTTAATTATATCAAAAGAAAAGGAATTTGATTGTGCGAAACCATTCATCAAAGATTTCAATTTATTATCATAGGAGTAGTGTCATATTTTGTTGAATATTTCTTAATCCTTTAGTCTTTTTCTTTTCCTTTTGCGTTGGGGCAGCAACTTAGAACTAAAGTATAACCATGAAGTTAATATTGCTGTTGGAGATGTTGCCCCGTTGAAAACCATTGATTCATAAAATTTTGTTGTCCTAATCAATTTTCACTGTAGCTTCGGTTTGGTAATTCTCTGAGAGGGGAAAATATCACATTTATTCATATGTTTCCGTAATAGTGATCGGGTTGTCAATGGTCCCTGGACTTTTTTTTTATTTTGAAATAAATAGTTGCTTTTTTTTTTGCAGAGAAAATCATATTCTTGTTTTTATTACCTTTTCTTGTTAATTATTTGTTTCTAATGCGATAGAAGCCCACAACAAACCAGTTTTGTTCTCCAATATAATTGTGGAGGTTTTCCGCATCCACAACATCATTGCCCCACGCTACACATAAAAATTCTTTACTTCAAATAGAATGCAAGTTCAAAAGTCGAAAACTATGATAAGTAGAATTATAACGTTGTTGAAGCTCCATAAAAAATTTTTTATCGATAGATCTCTATGAATGTTATATATGAACTGACAAATAACAGTAAGCTAAAATGAAAACTATTTAAAATTAGCCAAAATGGGTGCGACCTATTGGTCACGCCAATAACTTCCTGATAAAGAGATCACGTAGTGTTCTCCAATAGTTGTTCGTATTTTATATCCTATTAGAATTAAGAATATAAAAGTTTGACCGATCAAATGTGAGACTCCCTGTCTTAACGAAATAGTATTTAGTACTGTATTGACGGTTCTAAAATATTTGCTATTGCTTGAGTAACTCATATGATTCTAGCCCGATTTATGTGTGTTATGTTAATTGATTTCCTTAAGTGCTGCAAACATTTCCAAAGAAAATTTTTTTTAAGAAAAAACTAATTGTATTTTGTGTATGTTTTTTTTTTTTAAGATGTTATCCTCGAATTTTGCTCAAACTCTAATGGTCGCGATTCAGCATGAAGACGCATGCACGCAGTTGTCTCCCTCAACCTGGAAAATGTTCTAATAAATATCCTTCCATTTAGGGCAGACCTACCAGGATATCATGCCAGATTTTTCAATCTTACTCGTTGTTAATTACCTTTGCAGAAACCATAGGAATGATAAACCATGTTTGGGTATTTTTATTATAAAAAGTCTATCATCGAGGATATTATGAATTAAGCGCCAATATCTGGGTTAAAAATGACTTTGTGGAAAGCATGCACCAATTGATTTCTCAGATCTGGTCAGAAGACTGTATGCCTGGTGTATGGAATCTCAACACCGTATGCCTGATTTATAAAAGAGGTGAACCCCTCAACAGTACCAACTATGCATATATAAGTGCCCTCAACTTCAGATAAGATAGTATCTTGCATTATCTTATCTGAAACCCTTGCTCAATAACCTGATTGTTTCCAATCAGTGCGGTTTTAGACCAGGAAAATCCACAATCGATCAAATCTTCACACCCCGGCAGATCATTGGGGAAACTCAAATCGATGCCCACGTTTTTTTTTATTTATTTTAGTTCCGTATATGACAGCATTTACAGAGATGAGCTATATAGAGCTATGTTTAGTTTCGGCATCCCTGCCAAACCCGTCCTTCTTCGCAGAATGACGATTCAGAACGCTCGCTGATCCGTCAAGGTTGCTAACGACTTAACGCCGACCTTTGATGTCAAAATAGGTTTTAGGCAAGATGACGCACCGTCATGTGACTTCTTCAAAAGCATACTTAAAACTCACAAGTGAACACTGTAGGCACAATCTCTGGCACTCAGCGAACTGCCCCCTGTACTCTCGCTAGTATTGAAACTGAAGCTACCAAAATAGGTTTATGAGTAAATGAGGTGAATGAGAGCAAAACTAGATATATAAGAAAAGAGAAACATAACATCGACGAATTGTACAGAATGTCACAATCGACAGCTATAATTTCGAGGTAGTAAAAACTTTGGTCCATCTTGGATTTACTATGAATTCTGCCAACAATAGCGTGGTAGAAATAAAACGAAGGACCACTCTTGCCAATCTCTGTTTCTTTGGGATAAGAAAGCGATTGAGTAGTAAAGCTTTATCACGAAAAATTGAGGAGACTCTATATAAGACCTTGATCATCCCAGTCCTACTTTATAGCGCAGAATCATGCACAAGCGGATGAAGGTATTCTCAGTCGTTTTGAAAGAAAAATCATGCGAAAAATATTCGGTTCCGTTTACGTTGATGGGTTGTGGAGGAAAAGATTCAACGACGAACTACGCAAGCTGCACAGCGACACCAACCTTGTCAGAAGACTGTGGATCAGGCACCTAAAATGTATATAACATGTAGAGCGAATATACACCAATGCTTCGGCCTGAAAAGTCTTCGAATCAAACCAGGAGGGACAACGCATTAGAGTTAGACCTCACCTTAGATGGCGCGCACAAGTAGAAGGGGACTTCAAAAGACTTAGAGAGCGGAACTGGAAGCAGATAGCTAAATACCGGACTAGCTATTAGTTGAGGCCCATTTGCACCCCGAACTTTAGCTTCACTTAAGAAAGTAAGTACTCGTAAGTATCTTGGTTAAAAACTATAATTTGGTAATGCAAATAAGTTTGCATTCCCTTTATATTATTTCTTATACCTGTTTAGTTTTCTTTCGGAAAAGGAACTATAATATTTTTTTGACCTGAACAAGTGAGCGTTATCTACTCGAGGTGGTCTAGTTAATGCCTTAATATAATAATATGAACCTATTTTTTTAAAAAAAAATATAAGTTTTACATTTCGCAATAATATTGGGCTGTTGTAAAAAAAAAAAAATACCCCATATTCTTTATATATTAGTTCGAACTAGTTGGGTCAAGTCTTAAAACTACTGCGTTGAGATGAAATAACTTGAGTTTTTTTTATTTGTAAATAGGCACGAGTACATATTTTTCCGAAGAAAATTATGGCAAAGTCAAAATTTTAAGTTTAAAAAGAAAGTTAAATCTTCAATAACTTTTGACACATAAATTTTAAGGAAAAATTAACTTTGGAACAATTAAAGTATTCCCATTTGTTACCATACACCCATTAATTTGAAATATGTTATCTTTAATAGGAGCCAAAACAGGGCCACCAACCATACGATTTTTTTGTAAAAATGTGTCAAGGGGAAACCCTGTCGAAAACTCGACGCTTCATCCGAAACTCGCTGTATATTAACTAATAAATTGAGCATTTTATCTTAAGTCGTTATTCCCAACGGTTTGACTACAAATAACTAGTTATGATTCCTGCATAAACTGCACAAGTCAGAAAGAAAAAATATATTGTATGTTAATATTATGTTACATAGTTTCGGTTTATTCGCTGAAAATATACATATAATACATATGTATATTTACTTTAACAAGACCTAAACATTTAAAATACGAACTGCAGTTGTTTGTTGTATTCTTACAAGTGAACAAATTTAAATTTGCTTTTAAAGCCGTATTTTATGTTTCCAATAAACTTGTTTCAATGAAGTTCCACTACATATTAAACAATTTGATTCAGTATGCGGTGTACAAGTTTCAAGTTTATTTGAAAAAAAAAAAAAAAAACATTTCTACCTAGAACTGAGATTTCCTTACTTTTGAGACATAAGCGTATCATAGTAATGCGACCTCGTGTGTAGATTTCTAGTGCGTATGCGCACTATATATAAGAGAATAATTTTTTTTTTTGAGTAGGAAAATACGATTATAATTAGATTTTACTCGTTTGTGCATGCCGGAAAAGCTCCAGGTGGATTTGTGAAGAGAAATATTGTCCTTTAACACAAAAAAATCGTATTTTCTCCTTTAAAATATTGGCAAAGTACACAGGCCCTCAGTTCTTCACAACTTACGGAACATTTTAGTCGAAGCGAAATACTAATCGCGTGTTATTGTATAGAGTGCAAAGTTTGTGAAAAAAAAAATGTAATTGCATGTAATAAAATGAACGCACATAAAAAAAATACAGTGCTCACATGAATGGTTTAAAAAAAAGTTAAAAGATAACAATACATTTTTTTCAAGCAAATCAATTGTTTCTTCGGAAAAAAAATGTCGAAAGGTGACTACTTTTGGAATAGTAAAAAAAAATTATAATGTCATAAAAGAGTGATTTTTTTATCATTTTTTATTTTGATTAACTAAAATCTATTTTTCCAACCAATATAAAGAACAAATATTAAATTTAAACAATGATATCTATATTTAAAATTTAATTAGGTGCCTGAGAAGTATCAATCAAAGAGTTTTAAATATACAATATTAATGACATTTAATATGTACGTGGAAATATTTTTTAGATCTATAGAAGTTAATTTTTTACTTTGTCCGCACTAACGTTTTTACGTGTATTTTATATTTACGTGCAAATATTTTTCAAGTCTATCAAAGTTGAATTTTTACTTGTCCGTATCAACTTTTTCCTGTATTCAGCAAGAAAATACTTGTACATTTTTTTGGTTGAGATCTATAAAAATCTAGCGAGGATATACTCATATATTGAAGTTGCAAGTTAGTTTTTCTTAACTTCATTAAAAAGTGTATAAAGAAAAATGCAGTCGCAAATTTAATATCATAAAATTTAACATTATATAAAAAGGATAAATCGGAATTTCGCCCACCACAAACAAAACACACTCCTTAAAATATCTGAACTTTTTCATGCGCACTGATTCAAAACAAACTTTCAACCCAGCGAAGAGCACGCAAAGTGTCAAATACTAAAATGGCAAATGAGTTTAAATGTTCTCATTAAGGACTTAATACACCAACATTAATGTTTACTATATTGTCATTATAGTAGACGTAAGCCAAATTAGTAATGACTCCTCAATTTAAAAGGTGTATGTTTGTGGTACAGTACATTCATGCATTAAACCCGTGGTTTCTCAGAATTTTTTTGCAAAAATTATGTTCTTATTCTTTATTAAAATTCCTTTTAATACAAGTAAGCATGAATTAAGCATATATTCTCTTTATCTACCATAATAAAAATGTGTGTTACATAGAACATTACTTTTAATTCACTTAATTAACCTACCCTAAATACTCGTACTTCAATCTTCGGGTAGATTTTTATACAGTATGTATGATACCTGATTGGGAGAATTTATTTTATTTTGTTTGCAGTACTATGTTTGTTTGCTATTTAAACTGGGACGTTATACTTAATTCAGTTGTTGACCTAAAAACCTATAACTTGATCGCAATATGACCACTTAAATCTTGAATATTGGAACAAAGGGGAGAAGGGCTTCAATCAATAGAATTTTACTGAACTATGTATAATAGTTTGACTTTTGAATGCATATGCAATAGTAAGAAGGAATTGATTATATTATACCTTAATATTTTAAGTATGGGAAAATTGAAAACCAAAAAAGAATAACTTTTATTAATGAATATACATATGTATAACAAAAAAATATTGTATATTTTTATATAATTTTATACAATACAATAAATATTGTAAATTAAGGCCCAAAGCTTTTCTTAACAATAAATTGGATATGGTTGTTCTTTGCACTGAAAGAAAGAAACTAACAGTTGTATATTGCGAATATCATATAATTGCAGAGTGACAAAAAATCATTTGAACTTAAGTCGAATCACTTTGGCGGTATATTCAGTAGTTCAATGCATAAATGGCTTAAAGTACAGCAACCACATGTAAAACATAAGGATTTAAACGTTTTTCAGCTTAAAAGTTTACCTGTTTAATTTTTCAAATCTAAAACGAAGGAACTCAACAGTATAAATGTGTTTAATTAAATTTGGATAATAACAGACGAGCAACACGTGCACTGACGCACAAGTACCTAAATTTTCTCATTTGATAAACATTAAAGCAAAGTTTTTATTCTGTTGGCAAGAATATATCTGTTCTGTCTGAAGTTTTTTAGGATAATATTATTTTATTTTTTTAATGAAATATAATGAATTTTAAGAAAGTAAAAATAGTAACAATACAAAAAAAATTAACAAATAAAATAATTTTTCACTTAAGTCATATTACACGTTTAACTTATGTATTATATGTATACAGGGTGTCCCATTGTTTGTCAAGGATAGTTTGGGAAATAATTTTTAGGCATATTTTAAGAAGAAAATCGTTCTACAGTAAGGGTGTATCTCCAATGTTGACATCATCTACCGAGGATTAAATAAAAGGCTTACTTTGTTGTACCCGGTCCTAAATTAACGGAAATTGGTCTATTAGTAATAATGGTAGAAACGTTGGGTAGGACTTTATTTGTAGAAGAAATACTAGCCTTTGTAACTGCGTTATAATAAACATAAATAAAGTTAATGTGTTGTTTGTGTCTTCGATATTTAATTTCTAAGCCTGTTCTATTTATGTTGCCCATGCTAATTTTTGACTTTAAGGTCATTTTTCTCCAGAAAATACCAAATAAAATTTTACTTATTTTTCTTATGAACGTAATAATAATAAAAAAAATCGTCAACAAGTTTGCAGACAAACATATAGATCTTATGATACTTGGGAAAACCTACAGCAGAAAATAAAATTAACTTATTACTTTTTAGCTATGTTGGTTTTCCCAGAATTAATAATTTTCCAACAATTTTTTTTAAATTGCGTAGCTATGAAAAAGTTTTGAAGCATGAATTGCTTGTCAAAAACTTCAGCTCTTACCCTGTTTCTTGAAAGTTCTAACTCCTCCCTGCGATATAATAATTTACGTTACCGCAACTAAGTAAGTTTCTACTTTTCAAGCAGTCTTTTTCATTATAAAATAGACTAGTTCCGCAGGTGAGTTTCCAATAAAATTTGCTGTATGTTCCGCTTTTTAACGTGGTTTCATTTTACCGCGCTGAGTTTTTTGGAAACGGCGAAATAGGTTTCTTTCGTCCAAATTTATGTTACTATATTGTTAATATGTCCGTTAAGCCGAATTTTGTATTTTCTCGTGAATTTTTTTGTTTCGTCTTTGACAGTTAGAATTCCAAGGTTTCGCTGTGAGTCGTCATTTCTTATATACAGCGGTGTATGGAAAATTTCTCTATGCACTTTACTTTCAAAAGTTTATAAAATATTGGAATTCGTTTTTTTGGTACCATAGATCCACACTGGCTTTAGTACTTGTTTGTATCAGAGCAAATTATTTTCGATACTAAGCTTGGAATATTTAACAAGTAACTAATACATTTCTCTGTATTTGTTTTCCAGTTCTTTGCATTTTTTTTAAATGAACGATTTCCATTTTAACTTTGCGTCAAGCGTCATTTCAAGAGGACAGGAAACCGACTCATTTTTCTGTAAGTAAAATTTACATACGTATACGTATACGTATCTGAATTATTCTCTTAAATATTTTCGATAAAATTTGGAGAACTAAAATCGGTTTATAAGACTAACCGAGAGCGTAACCGGAAGCTTTCTTTGGCTTTAATTTCTTTATTTCAGTGCAAAGTTTCGTTAGCATTGCATTTGTCATGGTATAATTGTCTGACACGTTTTCAGATTCATTGATATTGTGGATGAGTGCTTAACCGTAGAAGGGCATAAAGTACTCTTCTAGATGGGAAGCAAAAAGTTCCACTTTCTGCTTATCTCCCTTCGGCCTTTCGTTGTTTTTTTTTTTTCTAGTTAGTGGCGCGTAGTCTTTAGGTCTATTAGTACCTTGTAATACTTTCTAAAATGAATAATTATTATCATAGATTCCCTTTTTGCTATCACGCTATCAAGATACGTGTCCTTGATATTTTTTTTGGTCGGTCTCAGTAGGATACACAGGTCATTCAAACGTGTTTTATGATGTGGAGCACAAATTTGTTGCTATTTCTTATGAGCTTTTCTTTTTTTCCCTAGCATATATTTTATCTAATAATTTAAATCGCAGTTTGTTGGTTTCTTCATTTGATAGGGTACGATTTTAACGAAGCGATCAACCTCGACTTCTAGTTCCGAGTGTGTTTTAAATGATATGTTTAGTTCTACTTTTCCCTCAATTTCTTTTTTGCAGCCTTTCCAGTTAGACTTTCTAGTTCTTGTTTTTTAATGAGAGTATCACTCATTGTCAAAATGAATGGAGATGGAGGATAATCAGAAGAATTTCCAAAGCTTTCATCAACTTTTATAAAATTTTTAGATATTCCTTTTAAACGAAAAAATCGATAAGATCGGGTATTTTTGTAGTATCAGTCGCCTACTATCTATGGTATGTCGAGTTGCCCGTCGAATGGAAATCACAATTGGACTCTATACCAGCTGAATAAAGCGTTATACCATTCTGTGCGATGCATCATGATTCCCAGAAGGTGTATTTTGCATTCAAATCAACGCCAATAATAAAACTGGATGCAAATGATTTAAATATATTTTAGAAAACACTCTAGGTGGGCAGTAAATGGCTGAATTAGTAAGGAAATGATATCTACTTTTTACACGTACCAGGATGACGTGCACAGATTCGACGTGCACTTTAATCCGTTAGCATTAAAGTTAAGTATTTTGAACTCGCGTTTTATACACATGCTCTCGATATAGTTCGCTTATTGTGCCAGTTATTTTCGATCTTAGTTAACTTATCCAAAATAAGTTTATTTATTTTGCTTCGCTCCTCAAGTTTCTCAGGTATAATGGAGAAAACATGAGAAAGAGTCCGCATAGTTTTCCGTCCTCATTTTATATAATTTTGCGGCTAGGGCATATGTTAGTTTACCCAGTCACCGTCGTCAAAGGCTTAGAGGGTTTTTACCATTCCGTTTTTTTTTTTTTTTTTTATATATTTTTGTGACCGAGACTTTTCTTTACGTATTCTTAATTAGCTTGGTGATCTCCTTAGCAATTAGTACATGTTGCAAAGGTTTGCATTATTTCACAGTCTTTGGAGAGCTGATTTTTTGCACATTTCTTTTTAGTAATATCATTGAACTCTTGACGGTGTTTTCACTGAGGGATTAGTTTTAAATTCGAACAGAGGTTCGATTTTGATAATCATGTTGAGAACTGCTTTTATTTCATAATTTTTTTAAAGATTCTCAGCCTTATCGAAAGCAATCATGAAAAGACGAAGGCTGCGTTTTACTCTATTTTCCTTCACTTCCGATTTTTGTTGCTCTCGTATTTCTATGTTTACGCCATTAACAATTTTAAAATTCTTATATTCCAGGTCACTGACGTTGTCGTCGTCTTTCTCGCACGACAAATGAAGTCCTCTAGTTACGACATATAATTGGACTTTCTGATTTTTCCTCCTAAGTACTTCGGTACTTAACAGTAAGCGAAAGTAATCAGCGTTTTTGACGTTGACTTTTTACACATTGTTGTTACGCGATGTGATGGTATTATCATAACGCAAGAACGTCTTCAAGATGTTTTGAAGTTTGTTTTAATTGTTGTAATTTTAAGTGAGGAAGCAGCTTTATTTTTCTTTCATAGTTGCAACATAGTTATCACATTGTTTTAATGGTTAACGGCAGAGCCTAAGTTCTCCGCACTATGAATCCTTCATAATAGATGTCAGGAATTGAGAGTCCGAGAAAACAGCACTGTATACGAGGGCTATTTCAAAATCAACCTCCGAAGTGAAAAATATTTTTTAAAAAACCAAAAACATTAATTTTTTGCACAAAATAGTTTTATGAACATCTAAATAATTTTTTACGTATTCTCCGTTTAAATCTATACATTTTCGGTAACGTGACACGAGCTTTTGTATACCATGCTTAAGAAATGACATCGCCAGTGCGTTGAGGCATTGATTCAACCCTTCATAAGTTCCTTTATAACTTCCAAAATGTTGAGATGCAATGGATGATTTTGGGAAAAGGTGATAATAACTTGGTGCCAAAATTAGGACTGTAGAGAGGGTGATCAAAAATATCCCAATCGAACTCATCCACTAAAGTTTTTGTGCGTGCAGCAGTCTGTGGTTGTGCGTTGTCATGCAGAAGCACCACACCTTTGGTAAGCATTCCTCGTCTTTTGTTCTGGATTGCTCTTCTCAACTTACGTAGAGTTTCACAGTAAGCCGCTACATTTATTGTATTTCCAGATTTCATAAACTCGGTCAACAATATGCCTTTACTATCCCATCATTTTTCGATAGGAAAAAGTTTGCTTGAATTTTTTTGGCTTGTTTGGGGAATGAGCTTGCATCCATTGCTTTGACTGTTCTTTACTTTCTAAGTTTACATACTGGACCCAAGTCTCATCTATAGTCACAATTTGCTGTAAAAATTCTTCATCTTCCATTTCTAAACGCTCGAGAAATGCTTTTCCTAAATTGACACGTTTGATCTTGTCGACATCTGTGAGCTGTTTTGGAACCCAACGGGCACAGAATTTGTGGTAACCCAAGTTTTCAGACATATATAAAAATATATAAAAATAAAAATTATACTACAATTGTTTTGAATTAATTAATATATGTATACTTTTTTCGAACATTTGTCCAAATGTTTTATATAGTCATAGTTTTAAGTTTATAGTGAAAATTATACACAGAAAGTTTGTCGGGTGAAAGCACACAAACTTACTCGCTATACAATTAATTATCCGTAATAAGACAAAAATTATCTTTTTAAGTCGGCTATGTACCAATATGCTTTAAAAAATTTTTAACAAAGAATTGAATTGCATTGTTTACAACTCATCTTATATATAATATCGACCTTAGTACTTCAGCGTTTCAATGCAAATTTTAAAATGATGCCATATAATTTGTATTTTTAAGTGTAAAAAGTGAATTCGTTCTTTAACAGAAACTCTTGCACTATATTTAAAACATAGAAACTTCGAATATTTTAACCTTAACTTTAAAATCCATTGTATCGCGATTTCTTATTATAAATCTCTTCGGTTTTGATAACAACACACATACTAATTCATATAAGTACGTTCATTTCAGTGGTTGGAAAAATAAATTTCATTTTTAATTAAGAGTTCTATAATCTAAGATTGTTTATTTTTAAATTTACTACTTCGTTCAACATTTATTTGTTAAAGTTGTGGCAAAAAAACCTTTCTATGGAAAAAGTATAGAATCGTCAGTTAGCCGGATTATCTCTTACAAATACCAAAAGATTTGGAGTTTATTGCAGTAAACTGAGTTGCGCATAAGATGAATGTTAAGGTTGAAATACATAATATGAGAAACCCACTGTAAAGTCTGAGAGTAATATGGCAGACTTGCAAGCAACGATTGAATTTTCAGTGGAACTTTATAAATTTTACAATGTGGATTTATTTCAACGGGGGTAAGTTAAAGACAAACATTTTATTATAGTTTCAATATAAATTTCTTACAACAAAGAAATTACAAATGAAAAAAAATCTAAAAAAATCATACCAAATAGATAAAAGCGAAACATTTTGCAGCAGGTTTCTCTAAAAATAAATTCTGTCGCGTGAAAAATATTTTTTTCTTTTTTTTTCATTTATTTAAAGCATTTCATAAGCAAACAGATATATTTTCTTTATCGTACACTTAAGTAGATGCTATATTTTAAATAAAGAATTTTCAATAGGTGATTAGTTTAAAAAAAAAACAGAAAGCAATTGCTTTAAATATTATATTAAGGTAACATAATGCAATATTGTATATTGTGCTTCTAGGGATTAGGATACACATTTTCTACGAAACACTTATGCAGAAGAATACAATATGAGAGGCGATAGCCGCCGCTAAACGCGTGACTCTTCTAAATATATACTGTTAAAAATATTATCACTACTATAATACTTTGCAGTTTATTTAGATAGTTCTAAGCAACATTCATTATATTTTTAAAATAATTCATAGAGTATTAGATAACAGGCTATCAAAGAAAAATTTATTAACTGAAAAATTTTTGTGTGATTTCAAAATTAATATCGTTTAAAGAAAATGCCGAAACTACCTTAACAAAATTATTTTATGGAACTTTATTCCATATATTACAATACAAAACGTTTACTTTTAAAAAGTGGACGTGGAAGTCTTCAAAATCGAAAACTTTTTTGTATCTTAACAAAACCGGCATCAGGAAGAGACAGCCTCGACGACACGCGAAAAATTAATATTATATTTAAATTAGCAAACAAATAAAATTGAGAAGTACAAAATTACAATAAAAATTTATTTTCTAAGCCGGGACTTGGGTAGTCAACCTGTCTCTTATCCGCCCTTAAATATTCTTAGGTCCAAGTTCCAATTTTAATTCACAAGTTTGTTCAAATTATGTTAATGTTTCGTACTTTAAGTTAGCTTTTTGCTCTAAATGGAAAATGTGTTAGTCTGTCTGCAAGCACTCATCAGAAGACCCAGTTAATGTTAAATGCATGCCAGATACTAGGTGGGGTAAAAAGTAACTTCCTTGGGAATGAAAAAAAAAAATTTTTAATGTTTTTTTATTTTATTCAATATAACATAGTCTTCTTTTAGTTTGATGCACTTATTCTAGCTATTTTCTAACTTCTTTATCCCGTCCGAAAAGTAATTTTCCAGAAGGTCTGCAAAATACTCCTCCGTGGCGTCGATGATTTCATTACGTGAGTTGAATTTTTTATTGATGAGCCATCTTTTGAGGTTTGGGAAAAGATTTTAGTCCGAGGGAGCCAAATCGGGCGAATACAATGGATGCGACAGCAATTGGAGCCGTAAGTCATTGATTTTAGCCATGGTTGGGATGCTCTTTTGCGCCAGTGCATTGTTTTGCGAAAACAAATTTTTTTTTTCGCTTAATATGAGGCCGTAATAATACACAGTAATACGAGGTAGTCCAAGAAGAGTATGCCATGACAATCCCAGAAAACCGACGCCATAGCCTTTCCGACCCATCGAGCCTCCCTCGGCCGCTTCGGAGCACTCGTGCCGGCTTCAGTCCCTTGCCATGCACTCATTCTGTTCTCTGGTGTTCAACAGTTACCAATCGATGCAAAAAGTCCGCCCGATTCCGTATCAGCAAGTCCAAACACTCTTTCGAAGTGCTCTCGCGTTCGTATTTTTGGTCAGGAGTGAGTATGCGCGGCACCCAGCGGCAGGATAACATTTTCATATGCAGAATGTTGCCCAAAATATGGCGTGTGCGCTCAGTACTAATCTTTGTGGTATCTGCTAGCTCGCGCACCTTCACTTTCCGGTCAGGCAACACCATTTCATGTATTTTTTTGACATTGTCCTCTGTAACCGCATCGGAGGGCCTGCCGCTGCGGACTTGATCGGTAGTGGAGTTACGGCCACCACGAAACTCTCGAAATCTGACGGAGCATTAGCCCCATAATATTTATCCAACTTTTCTTTTGTTTCCTTCGCCGTTTTGCCTCTCGAAAAATAATGTTTTATGAGAGAACGAAAATCGTTTTTGTCCATACTCAACCTGATGCCAAACACGTCAAAAACAATCAGCTGTCAAAACAAAACTAAATACAGTATCGCACTGAAATTTGGCATGTCTGCCTAAATATGAACGGACTTCAAGACACCATAACCTTTTTTGCAGCAGAGGCGAATTCTGGTGGACAAGGAGGTTACTTTTCACTTCACCTAGTAATTCAAAAATTAAAAATTGTCTCGTGAATTACATTCCTTTTCATTGTTCTTCAAAGTCACTATCAGTATTTGAACAATAGCATTCGATTTAGTAAAAAAGACAAGCGATTACCATGCATTGAATAAAATTACAATACAAGACAATTTTTTTCATCACTTTGTGTAAAACTCTACTAAATACATGAAAGCCAAACATTGAATCTCCTTAATTATCCTGAAGGATAGTTTCAACCAGATTAACATGGATGGTGATTCAGTATAACAGACGCTCTATGTCACATCAGTTTAAGCACTGAAAATTTTCAGCGGCAAATGCAATCTTGGATTTAATTGAGGCTGAAAAGAGAATTTCATCTATGCGAAATGAATACATTTATAAGATCTGAGGGAAGTTAAATGCTGGTTATATTCAGTTGAATCAAATATCTAGGTTATCTAATCAATGTGTTTAAAATAAGACACATAAATTCTCACATTAGATCCACTGAATAATAGCCCATGTCTAAAAACCAGAATTATTAAGAAAGGAAGTTATGTTATGGAACCGATGTAACGGAAATGTTTTTGTGAAATAGCGAAATATTGTAGATTAGTATGTACATGCCGCAGTATTAGAAACTTAAAATTCGGAAAAGGAAACGAAATTACATCATGAAATGGTACTTTCGAGTTAGGTTCTATACCACAATTTTATCATTAATATAATAATCCGCTAACCAACATCGAAGTGGTTCAACAATGGATGGATGACGTTGCTGCGTTGAGTCCATATCAAATAGTTGGTGCTTTCAGTAGAAATGAAGAATATTGTTACATACAGGTGACGAAAAAAAAGATACGATTCAAAACAGTCCAGAAGTTTAAGAACGTCAACACTATGAATTGCATGGTGGATTCGTTTTTTGTAATGCAAAATCATAACGCCTCCGTGAGTATGTGAGTGATAAAATAGAGGAAAATATTATTAGGTTAGTCTATGGGAGAACGGCTATTTGGGAATAAATAGATACTGTGATCAGATTCAAAAGAAAAAAACTATATTAAGTACATAATCGTTATACGTATACACCCTGACTGACTTAAACTGCAACCAACTTCAGACTGCTATAATTTCCAAACCGTTCATTACTGTGAGCTCAAATTTTAACACATGACAGATAATTTTATTTTTTACAATCCTTTTAAATGATTTTCGTCTCAGTTGTGTTGTAAAATTTTTATCCGCGATGGAAAACCACAAGTAGCTATCGCTAGAGCCCTTCAGCACCTCAACGTGAATAAATCATTGAGCGAAATCCGCGTCAAAGTGGAAGAAAAATGGCTCGTGAGCTCAACATATCGTTGGAACGGATGCAACACATACTGAAAATTGAGCTTGGGCTTAAGCCATTGAAGTTCCAAAAAGCACACGATCTTACACCGCAAAATAAAGAAGTCAGAGTCGAAAAAGCGAAGGAATTGCTACGCTTGCACAAAAGTGGTGAGTTGCCGAATTTGGTTTTTTCCGATGAGTCGCCATTTGTTATGGAGCAATATGTCAACAAACAAAATGACCGAGTTTACTTTCTAGAGAGGTTCTTCGAAAATTTACACCTTCGTACGGCCACCAGAAAGCAGGCAGCATCGATGGCGATGGTTTGGGCCGCCATAAACGCCGATCGTATACCGTGAAACTGTCTTAGAGGCAGCATTGAAGCCTTAGGCAAACAATCATTTCGGTCGGAGACCGTGGACATTTCAATAAGACTCGGCACCGTCTCACAAAGCGCGCGTCAACCAAAATTGGTTAAAAAACAGCGTTCCACACTTCATTTCTTCGACACATTGGATTGAAAATTCTTCGGATGCAAATCCATTGGATTTCTCTGTCTGGGGTATTTTGAACGCCAAAGTTGGCACTAAAAAATACCAAAGTTTGGACCACCTCGCCGGGAATTTGCCAAAATACCGCAGAGCCACTTGCGTGCAGAGTGCGATGCTTTTTTCGACCGTCTCAAGGCCATTATTCGCGCCAAAAGTGGACATAATAAAAACTATTGATACAATTTGAAAATTGATGTATTTTCCAACATTTTTTGCTTTGGCACAATAAAATTTATCAAAAAATAAAAAAATTATATGTAGCATTTTAAAAAGTTGCAGTTCGAGTGTAGTATTCTTATAACCCCGTACTATTTACTTTTTTTCATTAAGATCATCTTGAACCTTTATTCGCCTTAGCTTTTAAACGGAAGAACATATTACCAGTTATCCATTGTTTTACTAAGTTTGTATGTCTATAGTTTGCTCAATAATGAAACGGACAGTAATATACAGAGAACTGTATATGGGTCCATCCCAAGCTATAAATGGGTCTTAGGTATGCAATGAAAACTATGTTATAACACTAAAATATATTCTATTGATAATTTTGTAGTTGTAGCTACAATGGTACAACTCTTGGCACGAGCAAAAACATTGTTAATTAATTAATTAATTAACTTACTGCAAATGACGAATATAAATTAGAAAGAAGAATAAAACATATGACAAAGGCAAATAAATGACGTACGTTAGGCAACAAATGCTACAATCGTTTCATGTAGTCGAATTGTCCCACTGGGTTCTTACTAGATATTAAATCATATTGCGCTGGGAGAATGTTAGTAGCTACATACATTTTAAATAAAATAGAACAAAACATTGGAAGAAAAATAAAAAAGAAACCAGAAATCCTCCTTTTCTCAAATTAAAAAGTTTTGAACAAGTATGAAAACGTGCAAAAAAAACATTTTTTTTAAACCGTTATAAGGCTTAACGACTAATTTCCGATGTTAATGGAACTCGCTGTTAGAATAAGCCGATTATTCGCTTAAAATTTCTTTGAAACTATCCACTTGACCATATTTTTCGCGCGATTTTTCACTAACGCACTATATAAAACTTTTTTGGTTGTGTCATTTTCCCCTTTTTTACAATTAAGATTTTAAATGACCTTAAAATGTTTACGCAGAGAAATTTATGTTTTAAGTTTTAAATGACTAAAAATAAACAGTTTGGCAGAGTATTACAATACATAAGCAAATTGTACGGCTTAGAAAAAAAAAAAAAAAACTTAGAGTCGTCCATAGATGGGATAAAAGGCAGACTGATGAGTATTCAAAAGTATATCTAAAGAATACTATTGGCATTTTCATAGAAGCAATGGTGAAAATAGCAATATAAAAAGATGAGCAAAGGAACATTTAGTTCATGTTAGAGGCTGTCAAGGCTGACATCAGAGTATCTGAGATACAAACTAAATAATTGCTCCTGCACTCCTGTCTGATTTTTCTTTTCCTACTTTTTAACAGCAGCCTATGCAGTGATAAGTTTTTCTGGATTGAAAAACTAGATGAATTTAAACACCTGGGACTCACCATCGACTCTAGAATGAGTTTGTCGAATCACACAGAATCGCTTAAGAATTATTTCCGTGTTACACTTCGAAATTTATATTGTTTGCGAAACATCTGCTCGAAAACGCTCTTAAAATCTATTTATTATGGAATTTTCCACTCCAAACTGCAGTATGGAATTACTTGTTGGGGAAATGTTTTTCTGAACAAAGTACAACCTTTATTTACAATATTTTGCAGAAACATGTTTTAAGAAAAATTTGCCTTAAAATTAGTTCCATAGATTTTAATTAAAACCCACTCATAATATAGGGTTTTCTAATAACGACTTATAAAAGGCAACCCATTTGAGATATTTCAAAAACTTTATTATTGGCTTCAAGTACAATCAAAACATTTATGAATGTAACTCGACTTCGTTCATATGGCCACCGCGGGCACGTTTGCAGCGGTCGATTCGTTGGACCCAATTTTCAACGACTCGACCACACATTTCGGCCGAAACGGCCCCTATTTCGCGTTCTATGTTGGCTCTGAGCTCTTCCAACGTCGTCGGCGTGTTGGCACAAGCCGGCCCCACAGAAAATAGTCAAGCGGTGTTAAATCGTACGAACGAGTCGGCCAATCGACTGGCCCATATCTTGGGATAACACGCTCACCATACTTACTCTTCAATAAATTGTTTGTAGCGTGTGCTGTTTGGCTTGTGGAACCATCCTGTTGAAACCACATGTCTTCCAAGTCTATATCTTCCAATTCGGGGCAGAAATAATCGGTGATCCTGGCGCGATAGCGCTGACCATTCACAGTAACGTGACGATCGTTATCGTCGACGAAAAAATATGGCCCAATAGCGCCGCCGGCATGCAAACCGCACCAAACAGTTATTTTTTGAGGATGCAGTGGTGATTCATGAAGCACTTGTGGGTTTTCACCAGACCAATAAAGCATATTTTGCTTATTGACGAACCCAATGAGCTTCGTCACTGAAGATGATTTTGCGACGAAATTCATCATATTGGCGCATCTTCTCCAAAACCCAATCGGAGAACGTACGTCACTTCGAACGGTCCATCGGCTTCAATTCTTGAGTCAGCTTGATCTTGTATGGGTGTAAACCAAGTTCCTTACACAAAATACGCCATAATGTGGTCTGAGCGATGCCCAATTCTTGAGAATGCCGTGGAGTTGACTGATTTTGATCGTTTGCTACGGACGTCTGAAGGGCAGCGATATTTTCAACACTTCGACCAAAACGTTGTCTCACTGACACGGCAACATCACACAACGAATATGTAGACTCAAATTTTTGCACTAAACTTGTTATTGCCTGTCTACTAGGGCGAGAATTACGACCGAAGATTGGAGTTAACGCTCTTAAAGTTGCAGTCACCGACGCCGAATATCTGTAGAATTCTTTTATAATTTGTAGATCTTACTCGTTAGTGTACTTCACCATGATGGAAATGTTGAGTTTACTGAATAAATTGACAATGACAGTTTGATGATTAGTGAAAGAGTGCGTTCACAAATTAAATTCCCTATTGGAAAACCCTATAATTTGATTTGTGAATCAATTTGAATCAATTTGAATTTACATCGACTTTTTTCTTCTCGGAAATTTTTGGACTAAATGGACTGCCAGAACGGTCGACGACTTCTGAAACATGTCAATCGTACAGCATTGTTTACTTTGAAATCGGTCAAACGATAGCATCATACACATAGGTATTTTTAAATTGAAATTGTTGACCGTATATAATTTTTTTGAATTTTAAAAGATCATGTAAGTTAATTACCATTTAACGTGTAAATCAGAATTTATTTCTCCATTGTAAGCTTAAAAAATGGATTACGGCATATTATGTTTACTTTGTTTATTGTTTTGTTTGTTGCCGTTTTCAATATTTTAAATTCAATTTTGCAAAAGGTTTGTGTATAGTTATATTTTTACAAATAATCATTATTCTTTTTCTATTACATATATGTATTTTCCATCTAATCTAATAATCCAGTTTATTCGTGTATTGTACGAGTTTTTTTCGTAACATACTCTCCTGATAAAAGCATTAATGGTGAAGTGAAAAATTTGCCCAAGCCATGGTGGAATTAACGAATGTCAATATATTTTTTAAGAATGAAAAAAATGTAAGTGAAAAAAATTTCTAATTCCTCTCTTCAGTAAAACTAATTTTTTTTGAATTTGTAGGGCTATAAAAAGAAGAACAAGGACAAGAAGTTTAAGTTTAAGATGTAAGACCAACATCCATTGGTACCGGTCGGGACGAGAGGAAAGCAGGTAAGTTTATATTATGCATTGTGAGAAAATTAAATTCTACTTTTTCTGTAAAAATCACCGCCTAGTTCATGCAAATCGATTTACGGGGCATGGAGTTACTGTGCATGCGTGCACTGTGATAATCCCAAGAAGGCTGTTTGCTACTTTAAGGTTTGTTCTTATGATTTCTATTTTCCACTAATATGTATGCACTTACGACCTATCGATTCTTTCTTTTTGATAGAACTTCTTCGATTGCAAAGCTGATTCGAAATTGACTAAGAAGGGAGAGAAACTAGGTGAACCACTTAAAGGAAGCAAAAATGAAAATAACGATTTAGTGTATGATGATTACAAAAAAGAACGTGAACTCGCTGAATCACGTGATTGGGTACGTCTAATTCATGGCAATAATCATTCAAAAGTTGTTCTCAGAAGAGAATAGAAATTTAGTTTTTATTTATAATAGTGTTATTATAAAATTGGAATGCAGTTTTATCGGGTAGACATACGCATACATATGTACAAGTTCTATACGTAAAACCACTTGCTTTGGAAAAAAAACATAAAACACACTTGTTTATATACTACAATATAAATGAGATAATCCCTTTAATTTAAACCCGTTTTATTTGTTTTAATATAGGGTGATTCATCGTAAGGTTTGATTTAAAATGTAAAATAAAATACATAAATTTGAACGTGAACTAAAAATTTTTATTATCGATTAAAAAAACAATTAATGGCATTTACTTTTTGAAAATGATGTCATGTACTCGTAAATGTTGGCCACGACTACGTCTGAGGTGGTCCATTCGGAGAGTCCGATTTTGGGCGACTCGTTCAAGCAAAGCGACTGGTATCTCACGGATAACACGAGTAATGTTGGCTTCCAAAGTGTCAATCGTAGCTGGCTTATTCCTAAAGACCTGAGACTTAACATAGGTCATTTCAGAGAAAATAATCCAAAGATGTGATATCGCACGATCTGGGCGGCCAATTTACCGTAGCAAAACATGAAATTAAGTGCTAACCAAAATGATTTCTCAACAAATCCATTGCTTCACGCGCTCTATGGCTTGTAGCGCCATCTTGTTGAAACCAGAGCTCAACGAGACTATGTGCTAGAATTTCAAGAAGCACATAGTCCATTAACATGGCGCGATAACGGTTACCATTGATGGTAACATTCTGATTTCCCTCTTTTTGAAGAAATATGAACCAATTTTTCCACCAGCCCATAAACCACACCTTTTTACTGGCTTTTCACCAGGGCGCGGGCGGGTGGTGTAGTAGTTTGAAACTCAGGTGTATTAGGTTTCGATATTTTTCACAAAGGTGGTTGTCAAACTGGAGCCAGTGCATCCTCAACCAGTGGGTTCTTAGTACGTGCTTTTTGTTAGTTTGTTACATTTAGCCCAGCCAGTAACCACTCCAACGTCAGTGTTATGTCTTCATGTCAGAGTTGACACCGACGGGATTTTCATATAAATACATACAAATTTTAGGAAAAGACTTTTTCAAATCATTGCCTTGCACGGGATTCGAACCCGCGACCTTCTGCTAGAGGAGTCTATGCATATACCAATACACCACGGCCACCCCAGGGGAAATCGAACACCTAGTAAAAAAAATCGTTTAACTCATACCGTACATACCTCAAAAGAGGTGTTGAATTGCACAACCCAAAAATCAAAACAAAAATCAAGAAAAAAGCATTTAGTATTTTCATTAAACATATCATTAAAGTATAGTAAGACCAATTAATTCTGTCGTTGTATTACAAATATTGAATCTGCAAAGAAAAAGGCATTAAATATATGGCTAAACTAAAATATATACTTTCTACTCACATGTCTTTGGTCAGCATTTGACAAATCTCTATTGTACTCTAAATATTGAATCTGCAAAGAAGAAAGTATTAAATGTACGGCTTAATCAAAATATACACTTTTCACTCACATGTCTTTAGTTTGCATAATTTATCCAAATTTCTTCACGCTCTTGACTATCACATTTAAATTTATTTTTTTTACTATATAAAGGAAGTAAAATAAATTATTTTAAAAGTAAAATGTTTTTACTTACTCACAAGAAAATTTAGACAAACAATTGCAACTTCTTTTGCCACATCCGCATAAAAGCAGTTTGTTGGTGGCAGCTGTATTTTGTAGGAAATAATTTCTTCTTGCTTCAGATGTCTTGATTTTTTTTCTTTTGTTGTCCTAGAAAATATAATAAAGAAAATTATTGTCTAACACTAAAAATATTTTGTAACTTACACGAAATTAGAGTTGTAAAGAAAAGATATGTCAAAATCGGAATTCACCGCGTCATTTTTATATGAGAGATGTCACTTTTCGAATTTTCACATTGTTGGCAATTCAAAAATATTTACGAACAGATTCACACGAATAGGGGCGATCAGGAGAAAATCGGTTTTGATTTTCCAATATCTGGAAAATTAGGCATAGTATGTTTAGTTTATCTATGGAAAATACTCATTCTGATTCACAGACTCAAACTGCACTATAAAACTTAGGAACACATATAGTTCCAAACTGCCCTTTATTCGTACAATCATATACCAATAATAACGACTCGTACACAAATCCATTCGAACTCACACATAATATCCTATCGTCCACTACCATGCTGACAGCCGACCATAAATAGACTAAACATAGATGGCAAGCTTTCCAGATATTGGAAAATCAAAACCGGTTTTCTCCTGATCGCCCCTATCCGTGTGAACATGTCCGTGATTTGTGTTAGTTGTCAACCATATCAAAATACGAGAAGCGAAGTCTCCCAAATAAAAATGATATTTTGACATTTCTTATATTCTAATTTCGAGTAAGTTTTCTATAACAAAAAAAGAAGAAAAATCAAGAGCAAGAAGAGATATTTTCCTATAAAATACATCTGCCACCAACAAACTGCTTTTATGGGGATGTGAGTAAGTAAAACCATTTTAGTTTCAAAATAATTTATTTTACTACTTTTTTACAGTAGGAACAATAAATGTAAATGTGATACTCAAGAGCTTGAAGAAATGTCGATAATTTATACTAACCGAAAACATGTGAGTAAGAATTATACATTTTAGTTTAATAATACATTTAAAGCCCTTTCTTTGCAGATTCAACATTTGGACTACAACGACAGAATGCATTCTTCTTACTGCATATAAGCTATACCATATGTTTAATATAAATACTTTATGCCTTTTTGCGATTTTTGTTTCGATTCATTTATTCAATAAATTTAATAGAATTGTTTTTTTTTTTTTTCTTGGATTATGCAATTCCGCACCACCTTTGAGATATGCATAGTGTTAACCGATTTTTTTTAACTCATACTGGGAGTTTGGTTTCCCCTGTAGGCCTATTGCACCCATTCTGCATTCTGAAAAATAAAAACTAAATAGTTTCACAAAAATGGACAGCAGTTTTTTTTAAAGATGGCTCACTGAAAGAAACTTTTTCCATGCATAATACAAACTTAGCTGGCTTCCTCGCATCCAGGGGGGTATAAATGTGTGTACGTTTTACATCTATATATACATTTTTTTTGTTTTCTCCATTTTTATCCTTCTGTTAAACAAAAACTAATAAGTTTTAATAAATTAAAAAAATAGAAATTTTACTCACATATTTGTTTCTTCTTCAGTAAAATATTGACATTTGTTCATTTCACCACGATGTGGGTAATTTTTTCTTTTCACCATCAATGTTTTTGCCATGCAAGCATATTCCGAAAAAATATATAGGTATTACAATTCATGAATAAAATTACTTCTTCATCGGTCTTAAATCTCTTTCCGGCGAGCATTCTTTTGAGGTCTGCGAACAGGAAATAGTCGCTGGGGGCCAAATCTGGAGAATACGGTGTGTGGGGAAGCAATTCGTAGCCGAATTCATTCAATTTTGGCATCGTTTTCATTGACTTGTGACACGGTGCACTGTCCTGATGAAACAGCACTTTATTTTTCTTTAAATGCGGTCGTTTTTTTGCGATTTCATTCTCCAAACACTCCAACGATGCAACGTAATAGTCGCTGTTGGTAGTCTACCCCTTTTGGAGATAGTCGATGAAAATTATTCCATGTGTATCCCAAAATACGGATGACATAACCTTGCCAGCCGACTGTTGAGTTTTTGGTCATTTTAGACTAGGTTCGTCGCCTGTTTGCCACTCAGCTGACTACCGACTTGACTCTGGTGTGAAGTGATGGAGCCAAAATTCATCCATTCTCACATACCGATGCAAAAATTTGGCTTTATTGCGGTAGAACAGCTTAAAACACTCCTCTGAATCATCAACACGTTGTTGTTTTTGGTCGACTGTGAGCAAACGCGGCACCCACTTTGAGCAGAGCTTTCGCATGTCCAAATATTCGTGTATGATATATCCAACACGTTCTTTTGATATCTTCAGAGCCTCAGCTATCTCGATCAACTTCACTTTACGGTCATTCGTTGTCATTTTGTGGACTTTTTTGATGTTTTCATCTGAAACAGCCTTTTTTTGGACGTCCACTGCGTACATCATCTTCGGTGCTTGTATGACCACTTTTAAATTTTTCAATCCACTTTCGAATGGTTCGCTCGGCTGGTGCAGAGTCCGGGTAACACTTATCATTTTTTCCCATCAAAAAGCAATGATAAATCAACACACGAAATTGCTTTGAATCCATTTTTTTTCCACAATAGCAAAAGTTGCTTCACTCAGAACGCTATATCTCGAGAACTAATCATCCGACAGCTGTCAAATTTATACACGTATCTTTTGAAGGTTGGTTCTAACTAAAAATAGTATGGATTTAATTCAAGTGGTGCCCTCTCTTAGAAACGGCACGTCTTTTCAGCCCATGTATTATATGTAGTAATTCAATTTATTCATGAATTGTAATTTACATTTTTTCGGAACATGCCTTCCTGGCAAAAGCATTATATTGGGGACGTCCTTCTCAAATTTTGATATTGTTGATAATTCACACGTCTTCACGGATGATAGGGTGATCAGGAGAAAACCGGTTTTGATTTTCCAATATCTGGAAAGTTTGCCATCTATGTTTAGTTTATTTATGCTTTGTATACATTTCTGTGAAACGCTTGTGTACTACAAGTTGTGGGAAGGTTTACAATTGTGGGATTATAGAATATAAATATTGTTGGGTGTTGTGTTGCATCAATGTTGTTATTGTAACTCCTCCCCCCTAAGTTTGAAGCGCGGGCTCGGTGTGACTGCAAAGTTGCTGGAGTTCGAGCGTTTTAAATATTGTCTAGCTTTATGTTGAGTTTATTTCTACAAGAGATCATTATTGTTATTGAGAAACATGCATAATTGATGTTATTATGATGTAGGTATCTCGTCGCTTTCGAAGTTAAATGCCTGATGATTTTTGAATTGGTATTCGTTAAACTTTGTCAAGTTTAATGTTCCGACTGTTTAATCTGAATGAATTTTTGTGTAAAATCATGGGAATATGTGGATTTCATATATTCTTCAGAATATGTCTGAAGAGCAAATAGAAAAAAAAAAAATAAATAAATAAATTAACATCGTTGCATTTGAAAGTAAATTTATTTTTTTGATCATTTATTGAAGCGATCAGGGGCGAAGTTCTATCGTCATAATGCAATATACCATTTTCACTAGTTACAATATAGGGTTGTGTTATAGTAAGTTTAGTTTCATTTATGATAAGTGGAGTAATGTGGAATAAAGAAAAATTTTTATAGGATAAAAAATTATTTTGGAGCCGTTATAATATGACTGAAGTTCAAGTAATTCGTATAAATGTTCGTAAGATTTTATTTCGACTCCATTCGATGTTACAGATTTAAAAGAGTTCATGAAGGTTTATGTTCATTTTGGGTATGATTTTAAGCTTGTAAGAACGACTGTTTCGACAATATTTGTTATATGATTCGTGAAAATATCGATATTAAGGTTCAATTGATTGAGATACTGTATATGTAAGAGCGTGTTCGTATTGGACCGGATAGAATTGCTTGTTTGGTCTTGAAAGTGATTTAAGTATTTGCTTATTACGCTTTGTTTGTAATTAATGTGTTTGGTGATATTTTCAAACCTTGCAATCTTTTTTGATTTAAGTCTAAATTCGGAATTATATTTAATGTTAATGTCTTGTGGGTTTTGATTTACGTTCTCGATTTTTTAATTAAGTTCGTATGCGTCATTAGCGTCCATGTTTGCTATGATAAATTTAACAGGTGTTCCTTGTCTGTTTTTTTCCCCATTTTTGTCTTGTTGTTGGTGTCAGAGTATCGAGTTTATTGTGAAGTTATTTTAACTTAAATTTTGTTATTGTAATTCAGTTTAGACGCAAGAGTTCAGCGATACCAGATTCTGTGTAGGGCTTATTGAAGTTGTACACTTCTACGAATTTTTATTTGGAATAAGATTCTATTTATTTAAAAAGCTTGTTATTATGAGGAACAGTTATAGACCTCTACTGAGCAGTACCATTCTTTAGCGGTGTATTTCTTTATTTATTGTATTTCGGAAAAGATACAAGTAAGACTTTGTCTATTATAGTACATATGTAACTCAAAGGTTAGGTAAATCAATTAAAAGCAAATACAATAAAAAAAAAAGGAAAAAAAAAAGAAAAAAAAAGGTGATAGGAGGAAGAAAAGGATGATAGATTGTGGTATATAGCAAAAAGGAAGAAGGAATATAGTTATTGCATTTATTATATGTATATATTTTAACGCGGTAGTTTTAAATGTTTTAGCTCTTACTATTTGTTTTCTTGCTGTTGGAAGAGAGTTCCAAAGTTTGATAGCGTAGATGAAGAAAAGGCGCGACGAGTAATTGAAGAACGGAACTATAATACTTTGTGTTTTGCTAGATTGGGTGAATTATATCTTACCAAGCAAATAGTTGGGACATCTGTTTTGTATAGTTTTATGCATGACCATATCATTAAAAGCAGCAAGTAACTTATGTTGTGAGTGGGAGTCAGGCTTTAAGTAGACAATGGTGGCGTAATCAATAGTAGGAAAAAATAAGGCCTTAAATTGGATGAGGCCAAAGTCTACGTAGCAGCTGGATATGGCCAACGACGTATTTCGTGTGATCAACAGCAGAGAGTGAACTACTTATTTTATATCCAAGGTTAGTAACTGTACCAAAGAAATTAGACTGTTCACCGTTCAGAAATACAGACGGTATTGCGTCCCTGTCAACTTTTTTTTTACTTATTAAGATAAGTTGAGATTTGTTTGTGTTTAGAGTCAGTCCATTACATTGTGACCAATTAAATATATCTGGCAGGTTTCATTTAGCCTGATGATTAGATACTTAACAAGCCTGATGGGTCTGTAAAGATAGATCTGGGCATCATCGGCATACAGATGTATTTGGACACTCAAACATACTTTGGGTAAGTCGTTAATGAAGACAAAATAAGATTGGGCCAAGAAATAACCCCTGCGGTACACCTGCAGCTAAAGTGCCGTATTCAGAAAAAACATCATTATGAACTACTATTTGAAGACGGTTATCGAGATAGTTATAGACCAGTCGCACTGATTTTTCACTGAAACCGAAGAACAACTTAAGCTTCTGACACATTAGCTTATGATCGACACTATCGAATGCCTAAAAGAAGTCTAGCAAACTTAGTATCCTCAGATAGTCCATATCATATTGAGTTCTTATATCGTCAAAGATTTTGATCATAGCTGTCGAACAGCTATGTCCAGCAGGGAATCCTGACTGAACCGGTGATAGTAAGTCGTGTTGATCTATAAAAGTGGAAATCTGGTTTGCCATAATCCTCTCCATGACTTTTGATAGACATGGTAATATGCTTATAGGTCGGAAATCGGAAACTGAGGACGGTTGGAATTTTTTTGGAACAGGAATAAACTTCGCCAATTCCCAACTATCTAGAAAGGTTGAAGAAGTAGTGCAGTAATTTACGAGGTGCGTGAGAGCATTTAAGATATGAGGTAGGATCATCTTTACAAATCTATAAGATATGCCATCTTCGCCCACAGCATTAAACTTTATATATCGTACTGTATTGACTGCATCAATTTCAGGAACAACACGGAAGTCAAAAACAAAGTCAAAAATTAAGTCATTATTGGGCATGCAGCCTGGTTTGTTAGTAGCACTCGATGTAAATGCCTTATTAAGCTAATTTAAGTTTGGGGTTTTGTCAACTGTTGCATTTTTTCCAACACTGACTGAACGTAGGCTACTCCACAGCTTTTTCGATATATGTTATTTTCAGTACTCAGTTTTGATAAAAAAATATCTTCTTTTTCCTCTTCTGGTAATAAAGGTGGAGTTATTACGGGCCCAACAATAATTCTCTCAGTTGTAACTCGTTTGATTTATTTTCCATTTAGCGTATAGTTAAAGACGAAATTTTATCGTATTTCGAACTTCAGTGGTAAACCATAACCATAGACATTTTTTATTACGTCTTGCAATTATCTTTTCGGGTTCCGAAAAGATCCTATCCTCCTATCAAAGAGTTCCGAAATCAATGATTGTAAGTGATTAGCTTTGTCATTCACGTTAGATAACAATTTCCCCAATACAGCTGGCTAGCATTGTAATAAGTCGTTGTTAATAGAGGAAAAATCTCTGAACTTAAATGTTGTCGGTGTTGTGAGACGACACAAGTCAACAGTATATATACAGAAAAGGAAATCATGATCCGACATACCGGCCAAAGATAGCTGGTCTTAAAGCAAAACAAAAGAAGGGTTGGACACCATAATAACATCAAGTAGACTTGAGGGATGATTAGCAGAAAAATGAGTTAGAAATGAGTTGATTACTGATAAGCCAGAGCCTAAGGTAAAATCAATGAGTTTATGGGCTTTACTTCATTAAGATCACGACCAACAATAATATGCTCATTCTTGGCTTGCGGAGAATAATGGCTCTGGGGAGCAACATCGGTTGGGATTATAAGCAACACCAATGAGATATTTAGTATTGTATTAAGTATTCAACGACACTTTCCTCACTTTCTTTTTAATACGTTAAGCTTTAATGATTTATTGCAGTATAGTCCAACTCCTCTACCAGTAGTGGAAGTAATCCTACTGTTAGGTATTAGGTTATACCCGGGTATCTCAATAAAAATTGTATGCCTTTGCATACGTTTGAAAAAATCTTATTGGTTGATCGCCCTGCAACACCACTTATATTACCAGACTTGAACGAACACAGATAATAGGAGCTCGATAATGAATAATGGGCTTATAATAAACGTAATCACGATAATTATAATAATTAGAGATGTTAGTGTAAGAGAATGTAATAAATGGGCGAAAAAGAAAATAGGAGAGGTAAAAAAAAATAGAGGAAATATAAAGGATTAAAAGATGAAAAAATGGCGGAAAACGTGGGAGAAAATCAAGAAAATTTATATCATATTATTTACATTATATGTATTGTAGATAGATATTGCCTTATAAGAACATATTTGAATTTAAGCTAAAAAGATAAAAATAAAATTAAAAAGATTTGAAATCTGAGAAAAAATACATTTAAAAGAAAAATTGGCAGCAAGTGACAGAAACCAATTTTTAAGAAAAATAATAATAAAAAGAATAAAGTTTTAAGATACTTAAGTTTGAGAAGCAGTGGATCCTGTGTGGATCTATGCTATCAATTTTAATGGCACGTGATTTACTGTCAATTTTTATGTGAAAAAAAACCGCGAATTGTATAAGCGGAAAGAATTTATTTGAGAAAAAATTGTTTATCGGAAATTTGTCTGCCGTGCAATTTGCGGTGGTTTAATACCTTCGGAGATTATGAGGTTGGGATAAATTATAATATTCTTGCTGTAGACATCATCATCTTTAACATCACCTGGGATTGTGGCTACGAATTTCGTTTTCGGGGGAATTGAACATTTACCAGAGCTAAAGTTTGGTTTGAAAAGAAGTGATAAGGCTACGTTCTTTGTTGTAAGGGTTTTGCGTTCTGAATCGATTTTTGCACGAAGTTGGGATACAATTTCAAGGCATAGAAGACCGTCAAAATACTCGTGGAATTTGAACAAAAGGAAGTCAGGTTTAACGAAGTTGTTTTATTGAGCTGATGGTTGTTAAGAATTGTAGATATTTATAGACGAACATATTTTGGGTTTAAGGTACAGGTTGAATTCGGAATTTATAAATGAAGATAAGGATCCAGTATTTACTATGAATTTGAGGAGCCTTCCAAATGGGGATGATATGTTGATATAGGGGAGTATAGAGCCGTGCTTATTGACATCTATGTATTTGATTGCTTTGACAGGCCAGGTGACTGAAAATTTGAATCGTCAATATGTTCTTGGCAAGGTTCGTCCATAGCTTAAAGTGCAGCTTCAAGGTTTTCTTGATCCTGGTTTTAATTATTCAGATTATATGTAGTATGGATCTAAATCGGGTAGATGAAAAGGTGGCTGGATATTCCGAGCATTTTCATGGTTTGGAGCACTTTGTGCGATAATATTCCGTATTTCTTCAATCGAATACCGAGGTTCTGATTGGAAGATGTGAATGTCCCGAACCTAGTTCCATTGGAACTGAAGGTGGTAAGGAACGGTTAGAAAATCGATGGGAATTCGGTTTTCCCGACGTGGTTGGACAACGAAAGTCGTGCTTCATGTAGTACATGTTACGCTCTTGGATGCAATAGGATAAAGCTTTGGCTGAAGTTGAGGTTTTCATTACCCTAATACTGGAATCAAGGAGTTCCTTTAGATCGGACAAAAATGTGTTTGGGTACATTTCTGCAAAAAAGTCTGCTTTTGCTTCGATGACGTTTTTATCTTTTTTATGTATCAAAACATTATTCGTCATCGTACTATAGCCTGAATCTCTATTATTTAGCTATGAAATTCCTAAACACTTTTAGAGTTTTGTCTGAACAGATGGAGGTCACTGATTAAAGAGGTTTCATTTCTTTTACTCTAGTAGTGTAGTATGAGATTGCTTTTTATGTCTTCCCATACAAAAGCTGTACCATAAATGTTAAGAACTTCATTCGCTTGGCTCAGAGAATGAACTGGTCAAAGGGTGTGTCGTTGATGGCTCTAATATGCATTAATATCTCTTCCACATTGCTTAAAAAATTATACAGCAATCTCAGATTACTATAAAATTGTGGTAAATCTTTGACTGCATCAGACGTTCTTAAAGAGACAAAAATGTCTCGAACAGGCAAAATTTTCGCTAGGATTCAGGATGAAGGGGTACAAGAGCTTGGATGGGGTTTTTCGGAGTGGAATGGAATTGCAATGAGACTATTAGATATTTCCACAGTTGAAACCAATTCTGGAATAGAACTTAGGCTCCGAAAAAATTTAGAAAATTTGGGGTGGAGTGGAGTGGATGTTTAGATTTTTAGGAGATTTTTTATTAGATGACATTAAAATTACAGTTTAAAACTTATATTTTTTTCTTAATTAGCAACTTATTTAAAAATTTATGTCGTAATATATCTACCATATATGTATGTGTATTTCTTTTAATCCACATATACATATGTATATATCTTATGTGCTAAGATATATGGTATATCCTTGTTTTATTTCTTTTGTTCTATTTATCAATTTATTTATTCTCTCGAAACCAGGGTTCTTTCCAGTTTTTAAGTGATTAAAACAAACTAAGCACTCTGAACACGTATTTAAATTCGGTATACCGCTAAATTTTTATGCACACTGTTCACTATGTGATCATTAAACCGGCCTATGCGACTGCGCCAGTTATGGCCTCATGCCAAGATGCATGCAAAAAAAATAAATTTTAATCTCTTTTTTAGTTGCCGAAATTTTGACTTTATTTATTCACTGCTAAATTAGACTATTTCTGTACTATGCAATTTGAAAACGAAATTGATTTGCCGAAGTGATTCCAGGAAATTGAAATGAGTGTAAAGCTGGCCAGTATGCATTTCTGTGAATCTCTTGTGCATTACAAGTTGTGGGAAAGTTTACATTTGTGGAATTATGGAATATGAATATTGTTGGATGTTATGATGCGGCAATTTTGTTATTTTAACTCGTGTGCAAAAAAATATTCAGTACAGTGTCTAGCAGAAAAAAGCACAAAACGGGTATCCCAACTCCCCCCACCCCAGTCATAGTACTGTTGCTTGCAATTGGGCACTGCGGTTGCTTTATTTATCATACGGCATGAGCAATGGCTAAGTGCATGTAACAACTGATGGATTGCGTATTGCAAGTGTGAAATTTGTTGGTGCACTGTTTTATTTTGTTGTAAGGGTATAACACCTAAAATAGTTTGGTTCGATAAACCGAAATCAGGATTTTCCCTTTGCGGCATTGCTTAGCATCGTCGGTGTTTGTGTTTTCTGTGTTTATTTGTTATTATGACTGGGGAACTCAGGGTTGATGTAGCTTATGTACGCGGGTTAAAAAGTAATCACTTTCTGAGTACATACGTCTATGTTTGCAAATACAGGCCAACTGTTTTGGTGTCAAACTTCGCGGAGTATTAAAAAAAAATTTTATTTTCCTTTTGGACGTTACCTGTCCATTCTTTATTTCAAACTGACTCTTACAAAATTTCTGCAATGTCTTGAAGGTGTGATTTACGAGGGGGGTCCCAGAAGTACCGGCCTGACCAAGACATGGCGGTAGTATTTTGAAAATATCACTGTATTGGAACGCAGTCTATAAAGCATATGTTTCAAGTTTAAAAGCGCCACGTTGTTTAGTATTTGTTTGGCAGACATCAATAATGAACGTTGTCAGTGAATTTGTGAAAATGGAGAAAATTGGTCATCGTTATGTGATACAATACTTTTATTTGAAAGGCCTCAGCCCAACCAATATAAAAGCTGAACTGGATTCTACTCTGGGTGAGTCTGATCCTTTACAACAGTAAAATTTTGGGTTGTTGAGTTTGAGGCCGTGGATGAGTGACGCGTTTGCTCACACTCGAGCAAAAACAGTGCCGTGAAGATGTTTCAATTGAGTGGTTAGCGAAGTTTCCCAGCAACAAAGCAGAATTTTTGCGCCTTTTCATAACAATGGATGAAACATGGCTCTATCACTTTACACCCGAGACAGAAGAACAATCAAAACAATGGATTCAAAAGGGAGAACCAACTCCAAAGAAGGCGAAGACTGTTTCATCTGAGGTAAGGTCATGGCGTCGATTTTTTGAAATGCGCGTGGGATAATTTTCATTGACTATCTTGAAAAAGGAAAAACTATCAACGGCTAGTATTATGCGAACTTATTTGAAATCAAGCAAGAAGAAAGTGTTGTTTCATCAAGACAATGCACTAGCTCATAAATCCGTTATTGCAACGGCCAACATTAATGAATTAAAGTTTGAATTGCTACCTCAGAAACTTATTCGCCAGATTTAGCCCCCTTAGATTTTCTGTTCCCAAACTTGAAAAAATGGCCTACCGGTCAAAGAATTTCCAACGATGAAGAAGTGATGTCGGCAGTTAATGGCTATTTTAAGGAGCAAGACAGTTTTTATTATAAAAAGGGTATCGAACTTTTTGAACATCGCTGGGAAAACTGTATAGAGCTGAAAGGCGATTATGTTGAAAAATAAATAAATTTTTTCCAAATTTTTTTTGTTTTCTTTGTTGGGTCGGGTACATGTGTGACCGCCATCGTAAGTGTATCAATATTAAAGTTAATTTGGTGTTGGTACTGGGTATATTGGAAGTTATCGTGACCCATGCGGATTTCATTTACCACCTTTTTTTGATGTTTCTTAAGGCAGTTTTCTAATATTTCTTGTTGTGTATTAATGAGCTTTCTTATATTAAGGAATTGTTCTGTCATTATTTTATTGAGCATAGTTCCTTCTTAAATTGCCTGCTGAATTTCGTTCTGGTTTTTTTTAAAGGTGTTGTTTTTATTATTTATGGATATTGCATCACTTGCATCCATATTACATGTTATGGTTTTTATTAAGGAGCCTAATTCATTTATATGTCCTCTTTTGCTTACTCCTCTTGGGAGTAGGATATCTACCATTGTTGCCGCTATAAATTATTAAACTTAAGGTAAGTGGTTGCAGTCATTATTTTAAAGTTTTCGTTTTTTTTTTTTATTGTTTCTATTGATCTTTCTGTCTTTTCAATGCTACTTGCAAACTGGGGTAAGTCTTTTATACCATATAAATTAGATTGGTGTATTGGCCAATAATTTTAGCGGGGCCTAGATTTAGAGCTAATAATCTTTTACTCTTAGCCAGATTCTGTATCTCTAGTTTCTGTACCCTGATTGCTAGAAACCTGAAATTTACGTTTTCGTTTAGTTTTTGATCTTAGGTACTCTTATTACAGAGTACCCTTATTGTTTTCCTTAATTAAATGCCTGGTAAACCTAGGTGTCAAGTTGTTTCTCCTGTACTCTTTCCTAAAAACTACTGATTCTGTTCTGATGGTTTTAGGAATTTCCCGTATCTGATTGAATTTTCCAATATTTTGAGTGACATGTTTTTTTGCTTGTTCTTTAATGGTTTCATAAAGGTGATCTTAAAATTCATTAAGTTTCTCTAAATAATCGTGAACTCTATTGTAATGAAGATTTTTGAACTTGTATGTACGACCATAAAATAACTCGAAGGGGGTAAGCTTCGTTGGAGAATGAATTGCATTTTATATATATGTTATGAGTTTTTCATGAATAATATCTTCGTGGTCTCTATTTTTATTTTTATTGTATATGAGTCGATATATTTCTGTTAATGTAGTTATGGGGTGGTGGATACTGTATTGTTTACAGAAGTCTTTAACTATTACGGTGCAGCATTCCGCATCCTCGTACGTGACAAGAGTTTTTGATATGTCGTGAAGGCTCATAGAATGTTTAACGGATTTTATAATTGTTATGCTATTCCTATCGGTAAGTGCATATGCTGCCCCGAATCTCGAAAATTTATCTATTACTGTTACCTATTACTATTATCTATTACCGTTGATGCAATAGACATCTGCATGAACTATGGCTAGTGGTATTTCTGGTTTTTTTTTTAAGATTTTTGTCATATTTCCATGTATGGCATTGTTCGCAATTGTCTATAATATTATTTGGGTAATTTTGTGTTTCATCTGTGGAAAATAATAAAATAATACTGTCTTTTGAGATGGTCGATGGTTTCAGCAATACCTCTATGGTTTGTTCTTGAATGATAGTTTTTAATTATCTGGTCTTGATTATCATCGTTTACTATATCTTCAACAAATTCTGTGCAACGAACCAGTTTAAAAATTTGGGATTGCGCAAAAAATTTGGAATACACTTTTTGAACTATTCGGAATATTTCTTCGTTCATTTTAAAAATAGCTGTAATTTTATTAGGGGTATTTATTGTTTAAAAATAGTCTGATAGTGCGTCTTTTTTTATTTTTGAATGGACTTGAGATGGAGATAGGTGGTGTTCTCTTTTAGATTTTTAAAACTAACTGATCCGTTATTATCTTAAATCTTCTACAAAACAGGAAAGGCCGAAATTGTTTGAATGCCCAAACAATTGCCAATAGTTCTTTTTCGGTTGTGCTATATCTAGTCTGAGTGTCGGATAATATTCAGGAAGCGTAGCAAATTGGTTTATCAGAATTTATAAGGCATTGACTCAATACGGCGCCTAACGCAAGATCCCTGGCGTCCGTTGTTAAAATAAACGATTTAGAAAAGACTCAATACCCGGAGGAGGGGGTCATTTGTTAAAATATGTTAACAGTGTTCGAAGAATTTTATATACCTATTATCTAACTCTATGCCTCGTCCTTTTTTTACGCATTCTGTTAGTGGTTTCGGTAATAACCGAAAAGTCCTTAAAATGACTTGATTTGTTTTTGCGTTTTCGGAACGGGAAAATTTTTTATAGCACTAATTTTGTCAGGGTTAGGCCTTACACCATCTAGTGTTAAAACAGGACCGAGGAAAATTACTTCCTTCTTAAGAAATTCTGATTTGTTGGCCTCTCGTAGCTTTGAAAAAACTTTATGCAAGTTCTCCATGTGCTCTTGAATATATTATTATATCGTCCATATAAACAAGGCGAAATTCGCCTTTAAGTTCCCTTAGCACGTTATCCATAACTCGCTGAAAAGTTGCTGGGGCATTTTTTAGCCCGTTGTTAATAGTGAACGCAGTTTTGTTGATCGATTTCGATCTGGTGAAAACCAGAGCCGAGATCAAGGGCTGTAGAGTAATTGCAACGTCCCAACTTATCTAATATATCCGATATATTAGGGAGGGGATAGCGATCTCCTATAGTTTTTTCATTAATTTTCCGATAGTTGACTACCATTCTCCACTTGCGTTTACCAGAAGCATCGACTTTTTTAGGGACTATCCAAATGGGACTACTCCATTGTAAGCAGCTTGGTCGAATTTTCCGTGTTTTAACAGCTTCTGAATTTGAGACTGAATTTTAGATTTATGAATTTCCGGATATCGGTACGATTTAGTATAAACAGGTACATCGTTGGTAGTTCTAATACGATGCTTTACTTCATTAGTGAAGGTTAAGGGTTGCTTTTCTCTGAAAAAGATGTTGTCAAAATTTCTACAGAGTTTAACTAAGAGTTTCTTTTCTACGTCGTTTAGTCTTAAGAGTTCTTCTACCATATATTACGGCAACTGGTTGGGCTTGTCTGTGGTGATATCTACTGAATATTTAAACTATTTATTTTTTGAAAGGTATTATCTTTTTCAACTTTAAGGAATTGTTCTTGGAAAAATTTTTGATCCTGGTTTGTAATATTTATCACTTCTACCTGAGAGTACCATTTAATTGATTTGGAAATTCCTTCTGGAAAAATAAACATTTTTCCTATCTTTTTTGTTGGTATATAACTGTCTCCATTCTGTATATCTACTGGTAGCCGTGTAATGATTTTGAAATTTGCTGGTACATCATATGCTTTAGTTGAAAAATTTTATTTAAAATAAAGAGGAATAATGAAGTGTTTAGTTTCTAGAACTTTTCCTTAAGATTAACATTGGTCTCAAGTAAATTAAGTGCTTCTAGGCCTATAAGACCATCGAAGTAGTTATGAAATTTAAAAACTAAGAAGTTAAGTTTTTGGGTTGTATTAAATTCTGGAAATGCTTCGAGTGTAACCTGTTTGTTAAGTGTGTTTATTAAATAATGTATTTATTAAAATAGGTTCAATGGTTTGATATGTTTCAGGATTTGTATGTTCTGGATTAATAAAATTTGTGGAAACTCCTGTATCTACTAAGAATTTAAGTTTTTTCCCTTTAATATATGGAAAAATATTTGAGCTATGTTTGTTAATATCAATAAATCTTATTTGTTCTCCGAGGCTGGTTCGAAAAAAATTCTTTCATCGACCTCATTTGCATTTATGAGTTCAATTAAATCATTGTTTTCTTGTGGTAAAAACTGATCTAGTTCGAGGAAATAGATGGTTTCCTGATCAGGGTTCTGTCGAGGGATGGGTATTTCGTTAACGTTGCTGACCTCTCTTATAATATAATTCTGGTACGGGTTGGGTGGGTTTTATTAGGCCTGTTATTACTAGATTGTCAAAGGTTAGATCGTAGTGTATGGTATTTCTAAAATTTCCGCTGGAAATGTCCATAGGTGTAGGTGGAGGCTGGGAACTTATTTACCTTTATATGGGTGCATTTGTTTTAACTTTTGTAGTGTTTCGTTGGAGAGTATGGGGAATTAGAGGGGGATTTGGGTAATTGTTTTGTTTGTAAATATTTGAAGGAACTTGAAAATGTTGCATAGTATTTTGGAGCGGGAATAGTATTGGTTGGTTCTGTACTATGGATTTATGTATGTTTCTTTGTATGTACGGTGTTACACCTGATGGAAATGTGAGTTAGGTATTAGTGGTGTATTTCATATAAAATGAGTTTTGTTCCTTAATGCAGTAGCTAAATGCTTCGTGAAGATTTCCCGGTGTCATGGCTCTGATTGTCAAGCCTAATAGTTCTCTTATTTCTGCAAGGAATGTGATAAGGTACATTTCGGTGAAGAGACTTGTTTTGGCTATAATTACTTGATTAATTAGTGTTGAGACAATTTCTATTATGTTTGAATAGTATTTCTCTATGCTTTCGTTATTTTATTTAAGAGTATAAAAATCACGTATAAGGGATGTTTTACTCCGCTTGTCGGAATAATGTAATATTAGGATTTTCTTTAATTGAACTCAATCAAGAGGTGTACGGAACATATTCAATACTTCATTGGCCTCTCCTGTTACTCTATTTCTCTTAGTATTATCTTCGCATATGGGGTATTGTTGATGGGCTGCATTAATTCCAGAATTTCTTCGATGGTGTTAATGAAATCAAATAAAAGCCTAGGGTTCCCATCGTATTTGGGCAGATCCTTAATGGCGTCCGGAATTTTAAGTGCATTAAATACATTGTTAATATTACCTAGATTTGTTTGATTAAATTGGTCTTCGCCTAAAGATATTACAAGGAATTCCGTGTGCAGCGGCGCTGCAACTCGCAATATTTAGATTTTCTTCATGAGAGGGTATTGAATTCAAATTGGTTTCATATTTTCTAAACTCATCTCTTCCTCACTACTTTCGTTTAAATGTGAAAAATAGGGTTTTATTTCTACAGGCTTACGCTTTCTAATTTATATATAAATATATGTGTATATTATATAGGGTTTTTCAATAGGGACTTGACAACTTTGAAGTCTTTCACTAATCATCAAACTGTCACTGTCTATTTATTCAGTAAACTCAACATTTTCATCATGGTAAAGTACACTAACGAGCAACGTCTGCAAATTATAAAAATTTTCTACAGATATTCGGAGTCGGTGACTGCAACCTTAAAAGCGTTAGCTCCAATTTTCGATCGTAATTTAGTGCAAAAATTTGAGTCTACATATTCGTTGTGTGATGTTGCCGTGTCAGTGAGACAACGTTTTGGTCGAAGTGTTGAAAATATCGCTGCCGTTCAGACGTCCGTAGCAAACGATCCAAATCAGTCAATTCCACGGCGGTCTCAAGAATTGGGCCTCGCTCAGATCACATTATGGCGTATTTTGCATAACGATCTTGGTTTACACCCATACAAGATCAAGCTGACTCAAGAATTGAAGCTGACGGACCATTTGAAGCGTCGTACGTTCTCCGATTGGGTTATGGAGAAGATGCGCCAAGATGATGAATTTCATTGCAAAATCATCTTCAGTGACGAAGCTCATTGCGTTCGTCAATAAGCAAAATATGCTTTATTGGTCGAGTGAAAACCCACAGGTGCTTCATGAATCGACACTTCATCCACAAAAAATAACTGTTTGGTGCGGTTTGCATGCCGGCGGCGTTATTGAGTCATATTTTTTCGTCGACGATAACGGTCGTCACGTTACTGTGAATGGTCAGCGCTATCGCGCCATGATCACCGATTATTTCTGGCCCGAATTGGAAGATATAGACTTGGAAGACATGTGGTTTCAACAGGATGGTTCCACAAGCCAAACAGCACACGCTACAAACAATTTATTGAAGAGTAAGTATGGTGAGCGTGTTATCCCAAGACATGGGCCAGTCGATTGGCCGACTCGTTCGTACGATTTAACACCGCCTGACTATTTTCTGTGGGGCCGGTTTGTGCCAACACGCCGACGACGTTGGAAGAGCTCAGAGCCAACATTGAACGCGAAATAGCGGCCGTTTCGGCCAAAATGTGTAGTCGAGTCGTTGAAAATTGAAAATCGACCGCTGCAAACGTGCCCGCGGTGGCCATATGAACGAAGTCGAGTTCCATTCATAAATGTTTTGATTGTACTTCAAGCCAATAATAAAGTTTTTAAAATATCTCAAATGGTTTGCCTTTTATTTAAAAAAAAGTTGTCAAGTCGTTATTAGAAAACCCTATACATATATTATTTATATTCGACTGCGCCAGTAATGGTTTCAACCTTCGCGCAGCTTTAAAAAAAAAAGCAAAATTTTTTTTAAAAAAAAATTTTTTGTCTTTTTATTAAAATATAATATTATATATAATGTTAAAGTAATAAAACGGAACACATGAAAGTTTATTTTTAAAATAATCAAAGAATGTATGGGAAAATTTGCAAAGGTTTAGGATTACAATTTGAGGAATGTGTTTGTGGGAACAAAACAATAGATTTATACTACATATGAGAATGTTTGTGGTATGTGATATAAAGTGTTGTGGTTGCCTAAGGGGTAACTGTAACTCGCGGTCTCGCCATTTTCGTGCATAGTAATGTAGGTTACGAAATCCCACCAGAATGTGATCTGTGTTCCAATCCGGAATTCAACTTCTTGTAATCAAAATTCCATCTCCGTTAACAAGTTATCCACTACTGCTTTATCCACAGAAGCCCCAACCTGGACAGCAATTCAACCTTTAACTCCATCCAGGGAATTGTATCTCTGTATCCTCATACTGAAATTGTTATAACGTGAAATTTCAATAAACACAACTCTGGGTGGCTCTGCTAAAAGAACCGTATGGCAATATGAGAAAGCCAACTGGAGTGCAATTTACAGCTTTTTTAGCTTATTTTAACTTTAACTTCTTTTAACTGGTCGATATGTTTCCTCGATAACGACGTGGATATGAACACAGACAACATATTGTTTGGAATGAGATCACTTATCCCTCATCGGATGAAAAGTATCAAATCAAAAAAAAAAAAAAAAAAAAGACGTGGTACGACTTGAGCTGTAAAGAGGTTGTTAGAGTTAGAGAAATGTTTTTCTCGGTCCTTCAAGACAAGCGCGGCTGAACAAAACCGAAAAAAAAAATTAAACGTGCCAGGATTAATTGCAACGCCTTTCTTAAACGTGTGAAATTTCAGTACGACTAAAAACTGAGGCAAAAAATACTACAATGTCCCGATGGTAGTAAAATTTTTTCATAGTTGGCCATCGCTCATTTACAATGACAGGCCAATCTACTAGCTGCATACTTTGCGGCTAGTTCAACACTTCCTGATTGTTCTTTGTTTCCGCCTACACTTGAATGCGATGAATTTTCAATGCGACGAATCCACTTTCGCATTCGTGTAGTAGCTAGAGTACTTAAAGATCTCAATATACACAAATCCGCTGGTCCAGATGGTATATCTCCCCTGCTTCTTCTTCGCTGGTAAAATCACTGGGTAAGCTTTTTCAACAATCCAACTCTTTAAGACCCTTTAGGAAAACAGCATTTTTCCCTAAAAAGGCCAATCTTCTTTTTTCTTTTCCTACACACCCATCGCACTTGCGTGCCTTATTCTCAGCAATATGGTTTTCGTAATAATAGGTAATTTGGTGGCATGTGACAATGAAAAGTGGAATCAAAGCATACATCAATCTGGCAAAAGTAAGACAGTTGCATTTGATATATCTAAGGAATTTGACAGACTTTGGCATTAGGCCTTTTGGCATTTGTCTAAAATGCGTACTTTTGGTATCAATGACTCTTCTTAGACATTACTTTTCGGAAAGTTCAATTCAAGTTGTCTTGGTTGGTTTTAAGTATGATATTAAAAAAACGCTGGTGTGCCCCCCATGCTCCGTTCTGTTTCCGACACTCCTGTTAATTTTAATTACTGACCTCTTTTCTGCTACTTCTAATCCAATATACAACCTTGATCAAAAAGTTCCCGGTGGCCTCACTGTGTGGCGCTCCCATTGTTCCGATTTGATTTTTTTTTTTGTTAAGTTGGTACATCTATTGTTGATATCCCTTCTAAATCTTAGCATCATAGCTTGACATTTGCAAAAGTTACATATCCAAAAGCACATCAATCTCTGTGTCTGTTGGCGATTTTTTACAATTTTAGAAATGGATTTAAATTTGCAACAAATAACTTGTGTTAAATTTTACGTTAGAGACGAATTTGGTGGTGCGCGAACATTGGAAATGTTGGAAATGTGTTTCAGAAACGATTCTCTAAAGAAAAAGGTCGTTTACCAGTGGCACAACCAAAAAAGAAGGCAATGCTCACGCTTTTCATGGATTACAACGGTGTAGTGTCTGCCAGAAGGCCAGACAGTAAACAAAGAGTATTATTTGGGCGTTGGGAGACGTTTGATCAGTCAGGCGGCAATCTCGGTTAAAACTGGAGCTTTTTCTTTTGCGCAAGACCTTTCGTATTGACTTTCTATCTAAAACGCTACAAAAATTCCTAAACGTGTTAGATCACACAAAATCGAGGACAATCGCTTGTCCTCGGATAAGAAAATTCGTACTACAATGAATAAAAATAATAATGATGTGCGTGGCGTGAAAGATCCGGACAGTGATACAGACGATGACAATATGGACGAAATTATTTCGAATAATGTTTCATCAAAAAAAAAAAAATGGATATTCCGCCTATCAAATTGCTACAAAAATCGCCTGAAAATGTTCACAAGCTAATGAGTTCCCTAAATATTGCTGACTACTGCATTAAAAATATATCCATTCTTATTAAAATTATCTGTGAATCCATAGTTTGTTTTAACACCATAATGGCTTAACTTAAAAAAGAGAATTGGAAATTTTTCTCTCACGAATTTTAAAGTAAAAAAGCATTTAAAGTGTTTTTGTTCGGTATTGTTGAAATTGACAAGACCTTACTAAAAGGCGAACTAATTAAGTTAAAACTAAAATGTGTGGACGTTAAAAAAATAACCAAACAATACGAACGCTACACTGACCAGTTTTATCTCATTTCACTGGAAAATGGTTCAGTTAGGTTCCTTGATTTGAAAAAGAACTATCGCTCAATTTTACACACACAGGTTAACTGGGGTCTACAAAAAAAACTCCGCGGAAAGCTGACACAATGTCATAACTGTATGTTGTATGGCCATGGTGAATGAAATTGCCACATAAAAATATACTGCGGTTCTTGTGCAGGTCTACATAAGACCGTGCACTGTAATGAATCAAATGTCATCAAATGTGCTCATTGTAAAGATTCTCACAATGCTACCAATCCAACATGCATCAGACTTGCTTATCAGAAGATGAAGGAGAAATCTGCAAAGAAAAAATCCAATTCTCTTAACCCTTCTTCTCATTCACAGGCATCACCGCGATCGCAAGCCTTTCGTCATGCTGAACATACGAATAATCGGCATCTTGTTGGATCGTTTGGCTCCATGAATGATTTTCCCCCGCTTCTACTACCACAACGTCAGCGACAAGTTCCACTGAAAAGCGGTGCTGCGCCAACAATCTAAATCCACCAACACATAATGTGTGGGAGAACCGCTTTCTCTCTTCATTCGATGCCATCGTCAACAACAATGCTTCCAGCAAAATTCTAGGCAAAACATCTCTAAATGCTTCCAGTAAAATTTCCAATGATGACGCTTTTCAGCATCGACGAGCTAAACAACCTAGCGATGGAAATGATTGCATTATTATCGTCTTGTAAAACAAAAAGTAATCAATTTAAGGTAATCGCACATTTAGCAAGTAAGTTCTTGTATAGTTAAAACAAGTAATATGACAAACAAATATATTAAAATTATTAATTGGAATGCCAGAGGAATTCGAAATAAAGCTTTAGAGTTTATAAACTTTTTGAATAGTAGTAATATTTACGTTGCTTATGTGACTAAGACCGGTCTTAAACAAGGAATGAATTTATCCACATCAGAATTTCAATGCTACCGAAACGATCGAATGGATCGTAGAGGTGGAGGTGTTGCGATACTTATTAGAAAATCAATTCAACGTTCGCCCCTACCTATCACAAAAACACGTTGTGTTGAAAACGTCGGTATCGAAATTAAGTTAAAAAATCAAAAATTATTAAAGGTATTTTGTGTCTACTTTCCTGGAGGCTCTGCATTAGCTGAAAGGAGATTAAGCTTCAAGAATGATTTAAGAAAAGGCCCCAGCTTTCACCTATAACACCTTCTCTCGTCTTGACTTAAAGAGATACATCAAGCGGTAATGCCATAGCCAACAACTACTTGAATGGAAACGTTATAACCACCATAACAAAACTGTCAACCCAATAAAAGTTCAGCCCAAATGTCCAACTAACATCTAAAAAATTTGACATAAAAATATTTATCCGGTCACACTGCATATACCCATCAACACCTGTTAAAAAAGGAACCACCACCAACCTGCCCCACTTGCTCCAGCAGAGTAACAGTTACTCATTTACTAAGCCCTTGCTTCCTTTCATCAGCACTCCAAAACAACCCTAGTCCGGATCAAGATTTATTGGAACTCCTCAAGGTACCCAAAGGAAGAAATATTGTGATATTAAAAAAAATGTTAGAAAGACTTAAAATCTCAGTGTAACTATATAATTGTTTTTCTTCACGCTAAAAGAGCCGAAATCCGTTGCTACAAGCTTTCTCTATTGTTTATTATTAGTAACTAAAATATATAAATAAATATGTAAATAAAAAATAAAAAAAATAAATAAAAACCTTAATTGTGAATGATGACTTTTTAATTGCAGGAGACCTTAATTGTCGCCATAGGGACTGGGGCTGTGTTAGAGCAAATGCTTGGGGAAACATATTTTCTAGTCTATCTTCTATGTTGCCAATTTCTGTAATGTTTCCTCCTTCTCCGACCTATTTTCCAGCTAGTTATCGTGGTAGTCCTTCTGTCCTTGACTTATTTATTACCAATGTGCGTAGTTTAATTAGTCAACCATTATCCTTAAATGAACTTAGCTATAACCACAACCCAGTAGTCTTTCAGCTTCTATGGTCAGGTGAAAAACAAGCACAATACATACAAGATTTTAAAAATGCTAACTGGACACGCTTCCGCTCTGAAATAAAACATAGGTTGCGCAATGTTTCAACGATGATGATGTTTTGTGCAAGGAAGATATTGTTTCTATTGTAAAAAAATTTTCTGATAATGTGCTAAGCTCTGTTGACTAATTTGTGCCAAAAATTAAAAAAAAAAACATGTCTTTAAAAACTACCCTCCCATATCTTGGAGTTAATTAAATTACGGAACATTAGCAGAAGATATTGGCAAAGATATCGCCAACCTGTATTTTGATACCAAATGCGTTATCTAAAAAAAACAGGTTTCCCATGAAATTTTGCAGCACCGAAACGCTGAATGGAATTACAAACTCAGTTGCTTGGACAAAAATGCAAAACCGTTCTGGAATATTGTGAAGTTTATAAAAACTAAAAACAGACAGGTATCGTTTCTTAAAAATGCATCCCGTATCTTTTTTATGGACATTGAAAAGGCAAATGCACTTGCCTCCAGTTTTGCGAATAATCATCTTGTATCTCAACATCTATGTTAGATGATGCATATAAAAATAATCTGGTGAAAAACACTTAAATACCCAGTCACTATGCGCGAATGGCACCCACATCGTCGAAATCGAAGCTCAGGTGTATTAGGTTTCGATATTTTTCCCAGAGGTGGTTGCCAAACTGGACGGAACGAGCCAGTGCATCCTCAACCAGTGGGCCTTAGAGTACGTGCTAGTTGTTAGTTCGTTACATTTATCCCAGCCAGCAACCACTTATCCATCAGTGTTATGCCTTCATGTCAGAGCTGACGCCAACGGGATTTTCATTTAACTACATACCAATTCAATGAAAAGACTTTTTTCAGAGAATTGCCTCGCATGGGATTCGAACCCGCGACCCTCTGCTTGAGGAGTCTATGCGTATACCACTACACCACGGCCACCCCGTGACTATTCACGTATGTGTCGTAATCTAGATATGATCATGTCACTGTGTTAAGTCTGCAGCAACAAAATTCACTTGTAATATAAATTCCCACGTTCGTTGTGAGTAAAAGTCCTTTCAAAGGAGTTTTGTAAAAAATACTATCCGCATGAACAAGCTACGCAATTTGGATCAAAATTAAACACGGTTTTTACATAATAAAATAGTTGTTGATTCAATCAGGTACTGGATCAGAATGTCCAACAGTATGCATAATACTTAGAATCAAACCTCGGCACAATTACTCCAATAGCATTGGTTCCCACGGGAAAACTCATGCATGTTCGCGGATACAAGTAAAAAATCCATACGTCTAATAGTATTCCAGTTAGATATGTGGCTGCTTACGTGTGTTAACTGCCAACCTTTCAAATTTATGCGTCCCGCATAAATTAACACGTGAACGTATTAAGCAGCTTAGGTTTCCATCGGGGTATTTAACGCTGGGAAAGGGACTTGTTTGCGACGAAAGAACCCACGAAGTTCTGTAATGTTGGCTCTCCCGTAGATCTTTCCACACAGCAAAAAGATTGAAATGAATATTACTATGATGATACAAATTTCTGTAATTATAGAAGAACTAAGACTGTTAGAGTTTAGAGTTTCTATCTAAAAGAGATACATTAAAGTTAGTAACAAAAATAGTGTTTTCTCCGACTAATTCAATTATCTTTGCATCAGTCTTTCTGAAGTCGCATCCTGCAGTACCACCTTTAAGGATTTTTGGTAGACAAATATCTTCTGGTAATTTTTTTTTCCTCACTTTCCTCACTTTCCTTACATACGGATGTATTCCCTATATAAAGGAAGTCACCCTCTAGTCTCAAATTTTCGTCATAGTTGATAAGTTGTTTCAAAAAAATTTAAGTTATTAAAAAATCCATCACTAATTGCAGCACGAGCGTTCACTAGATGAACAATTTTAGGCCCAATCTTCGGAATTGATAAGACTTAAAGCAATAAAGTAAAGTGTAAACACAGAGGGTCGCCCGTATTCTACGGCTTGCACGATGTTTTGATAAGGTTGAGTTTTTAGCTCGTTTATGATGGTATTGAACTCTTCAGAATCTAATATGTTGCTATTTACTGTCCCTATCTTAGCCATTTGACAGGCCCTAATACCTTCATTTACACCTTCCTTTAGTATCTTATCAAATAAGTCATGTTTTAGTTTCTCAGATTCTCTCATTTCTAAGGCGGTTTTGTTGACATTGTTCATAACCTCGGTCCTATACGGAAACACAAACTTTGAAAAGCAATCGTTTTGTAAAGCAAGAGCAACAAAGCAGTTGAAACGTCAAAAGCAAACGTTTGTTTCTTTTTTTTTTTTTTTTTGCTTTAAAAAATAACAATGAACATTTAGAATGTAAGTCTTAACACTTTATTGGATTATTGCAATAATAATATTGTAATAAAAAAAAAATAAACTATTCCTTGTTTATATAAATTTGCAACGGCGTATACGTAAGACCTCGCCTTTTTTGAGATTATAAACAGTTTTCCGGATGACATCTTTTATAACCATTTCAGATTGAAAAGAATAACCTTTCAGGTAGGGATAACTTATATATCCTTTGTTTTCGTACTTTTAAATTTTTCCGTAATCTATTTTTAGGAACTTGTTTATTTTAGAGCCTTTTTGGGAAATACTACCTGGAAGCCTTCCGGACTAAATTCGTTTACAGCGCTCTACATTACGTTATGGAAAAAAGCTTACGGTTGCAAATATCGTGACTTATCGGATCGATTTAATATTGGTTAAGCAACTTCGCATTCTACTGTTATCAACATTATAAAGCTTATGACTAGACATTCAAATAAGTTCATAGAGTGGCCAAAAACTGGAGTGGATTTGAGCAAGAAGATAGACGAATTCAATGTTCTTAGAAATTATCCATTCCCATATGTTGTTGGATGTATTGATGGCAATCATATTCAAATTCCCAAGCCTTTCCGAAACGGTGACAGCTATTATAACCGACATGAAACGCATTCCGTAATATTGCAAGTAAATTTGTACAAAATAATTTCTTCCCGCTGTGTGCTAAATTTATCTTCACAAACACATACTTTGTCTGGCCATGGAGGACGCATGATGCTGCCACTAGAAATCTTTGCAAGTTTTAAAACTAGTAGAGTATTTCGTTACAACCTGCGTAGCTCTGCATAATCATATAATTTATTGTGAACATGCTCCTGATGTGCATAATCAGGAGATTGATAGCGACAATCATATTGGTACTCCACTTGAACATCTAGAAGAATTAGCTGTTCGAACTCCAAGAGCCAGTGCTAAAGCGAGGCAAAAACGAAATGCTATAATGACATTGGTTTCATCATAGTGATTATCCCGATAAAACATACGTCATTAAAGACAAAAATGCTTTTTTTTTTCTTTATTTAAAAAACAAAAATAACTAATTTTTATTCTTCCCGAGATAAAATTCGTTTCAAATTTGAATCGAATTGAAATATGTAAGAAGTTGTATCTCCTGATGCATTCAAGATTAGGTTAATTATTTTTTTTTTTGTTTATTCTTACTTACACCTTTTTTCTTCGCACTCAAACACCGTTCGCAAAGTCAACATATGAAAAAAGCAATAAGTTTTTGACATTTTCTTAATTTTACATATATTTTCAAAAAATATTCTCGTGAATTTGTTGTCACTGTTCTTTGCTAAGTTATACAACAACAAAGCAACAAATTCGCTTTATTTAGGGATTAGATCATTACAAAAATAAAAGCGTAACATTAGTTACTTACCATATATGTGCAACATAAACATTCCCCTTTTTTTCTCCTTTTTTTATTATTGAGTCTTAATTGCTTTAATTGTTTTTTTAGATATAAATATTTTCTAGAGGAGCTTCCTGAATTTTCCAACCATTATCTGTCATTACTGTTATTCCTTGCCACAATTTTCCTTTTAAGCAAGGCCTTATTTTTTCCTTTGACAAGTTTAATGGCGGTATAAATCAAGTCATCCTCGCGATACTACTTGAGTTAATCTATCTTTAAATTTAACCTTACATTTCTATCATAGCTTCCATTATTCGCTTCATAGTGCCTCTGAGATCTTTATTGATTTTTGAGCGGATGTTGAAAAAATTTTGATAATTGACTCTCAGGGACCTATTAAAGAATATGTCAGTTGGTTTCCGTTTGATATTCGGTCATCAAACGGAAATGATCTACGGTTACGCATCGATAAATGTCCAGTATAGTGGAATGTACCCTTTCTACCTGGGTAAGGTATAATTTGATTCCTAGCGTTTTAATAAAGTCTAGGACAATTGTGAAACTGTAAAGTAATGTAAAATTTTAATCAAATTTGATCCATTGTAAATGGCAGATTTATCTTTAATTTGGAAATTTAAATGTGAAGAAATTTGAAAAACTTAGAAAACTGTCAACTACGGTTAAACATTTCCCATTTTGATGTTTCATATTATCCATATGAAGAATTCCGCATGGATACTTGAAAGTGGGTGTTTCCTGTAAAGTGGGCGTTATGGGGTGTCGGTCATACTTGTTGATAATATAGATCAACAATATATATATATATATATATATATATATATATATATATATACATATATCAACATGACGAAGGTTTTTTTATTCTAGACATCACATGTGGAAAGTAAAATTGTTCGAGGATTTGCTCTTTGTTTACTCTTGCAGTTTTTGCAGAAATGCCAATTCTCAAAATAAGTTGGTTTCTAAACCCATTAATTGGGGCTTCTACATGTGGTATAAAGTCGGAATTATCTTGTGTAGCACCGTATGCGATGCAAGAATATGTATCACTAATAGAAAATTTACAAAGCCCCTCTTCAGCTATACCGGTCAATAAATCTTCCCTAAGGCGGGTCCTTCCACCCGCATTAGAAAGACCAGGCTTTAACTTAAGTTAACTTCCGTCTTCAGGCGTGAGAGAGCATTAGCCACGAAATTTACCTGGTATATAAATCAATTCGTAGTTACACTCTTAAATTCTTGCTTTCCAGCGTTTGAGTTTCTCATTTTAATTTCTATTACTCAGTGCGAATGTCAGAAGCTGGTGGTCTGTATAAATCCTAATATTTCTTTTTTTTTTTTTTAATACAGATAATTTCAGAAATTATCTGAAGCCCAGACTACCTCTTATTCTCATTGGTAGCGTAATTTTTCCCTGTTCGATTCAGAGAACGAGATGTTTATGCGACTGGGCTTCCATTGCCATGCTCACCTCGAGACAGCACAGTGCCGATTGCAAAATTTGAAGCATCTGTAGCCAAATTAAAGCTCTTCTCTTCTGCGGAAATGAGTAGCTCCGTTAAGGTTTCGTAAGCCTTCATTGCATCTTCGTTGAGAGATATTGGAGTATTTTTTTATTGGTTAGGTCGAACTTGTGCAAATTCTCCTCTAATTATATTCGTCAATGGTTTGGCTAATTAAGCATAATCACTGATTAATTTCTTGTAGTAGGAAGGAAGTTTTTCCGAGAAAGATTTTACAATTTTTATGTTTATCGCTGGAAGGATTTTTTCGATGTAAACACCACCAATTAAATAACTGGTTGCCCCTGGTATTAGCAAGATTGTTTCCCCATGCTGCAAGTCTAGCGTTAAGATCTCCTTCCAAAAAGTAAAAATTTTCTTCCGACTGTAGTTTTTCGAGTTCTATTACAAATTAAGTGGGAAGAAGTGCTTCGGATACGTACGACACCACATACAACCGTCTTTTACTACGAAGACGAATGCATACGTTGCACGCTTCCAATATCTGAAATCTACGTACTACCTTGCTATGTATGATTTTATGGTATAGATCTTGTGGAATTTGGCCGATCACTTCTATAATATTGTAACCACTGTAGCCAACTTTGTGATTCTGGTTAAGCTTAGTTTCGCTTACCAAAATAACATCTAATAACATCTAACAAACAAGTTAAAAAGACATCCTTTTCTGGATTTTGATCAGTGAATAACAATTTACTGTAAAGATCTTCAGATTAACTTCATTCAGCGTGTCAGACATTATATATTGGACAGTGTCCAATAGATAACGTCTATTCGAGCTTGCTTGTTCATTAAGTTGATTTTGGAAGTAGTCGATCTTTCCATGGAGGAACAGAAGAATCGCTTTCAAATCCAAATCCGTCTCCGGTGCCTTTTCGGTAACTTTCGACGTATTTGTTAATGTAATTGTGGCACCACTCGATCCAGCTGCCAAAGGTCGCATTAAGCGCTACAAGATTTAAGAATGCGCGACTCTTTAGACGTTTTCCTTCTTCTATTAACTGTTTTCTAGCTTGAAGTTTCTTTTACAGATTCTGAAACCTAGGACAACCTCTGTAATTGGCGGCGTGTCATGAGTGCCTTCAGAGTGCCTTCATTTACCTTATCATTACTGAGTAAAAACTCTTAATTTTTGTGGTCCTTATCGCACTTCACGCATCTGAACTGCATGTTACAGGTATCAATTTTACTGTTGGACATTAGCTACACTGAAAAGAATGATAATTTTTCAATATATAATCAATAAATTGCTTAATAAATATTTTTTTCTTTAGGATTATCAATTATTTTGTTGTTATTAATTTATGTCTTTGTATTTTTTTTCCATTTGTATTTACATATTGCCTATTTTAATTACACAGTCAACACAAATTTGAATTTTGCGGGAAACATATTTTTATGAAATTCAAAAAACAGTAATATCGAACAAGATCATGTTAAGATACAAACTTGTTGCACTTGTCGTCGAACCATCACTTGTGTTTTTCTTTTTTCTCCTTAATCGTTTTCGCTCGCTATTTTTAGTCGTTAAATTGATATTTTACTCGAAGATATCAGTCATCATTTATTAAATACGAGTGACAATACCATATATTAAGGGACACAAATAACTCAAAGTGATTCGGTGCCCGTTTCGCGATTATTGCGTTTTAAGGAAAAGAACCTACACTCTAAGAATACATGGAATTCACCTCAATTATCCGGACCAAGCGGATATCGGTAAAAAATAAGAGTAGATAAGTATAATTCTCCCACAAGGTAGGTTATTAATTTTCGCCTTAATTTGAACTTGCGTTTCAATAATAATGACAATAATCAATCAAATAATGAAAACATAATAATCAAGCAATGCCTTTCTTTTTGTTTTTTCATAAACTGAAAGAAAAACTTAAATACCTATTTAATAAAAGAAAAAACGATCATTCGATTTAAGCCATATCAAACCTGCATGACTGACGAATAAAGTAATCATATCTGCATGAAAGTAAAATCAAATCAAAACTTTATAAATTCTTTCAACTACTTAGTCGATTCCGAATAAACTTTGAGCAACATTGAAAAATTCATTCACCTTCTTACATGCTTCTCGGATCAAGCATTAGAAACTATTCGCGCTTTCCAAGTCGCAGAGGAAAATTACCCAAAGGCTTTGGAGAGGCTTAACGAACGTTATGACAATGTTACACTCATCTTTCTCGAAAATATCGCAACAATGTTTGAGCTTCCTAAATGCTCAAAATCTTCGGCCGTTCAACTTCGCTATTTAGTGGACATCATTTCCCCCATTTATAATTCGTTTACGTCATTAGGATCAGAGGTGGATAACTGTAATGCTATTATAATCTACATTGCTATATCCAAAGTGGATACGAAAACTCAATCAAAGTGGGATGAGTACATTGACTACAGGAAACTGCCAAAATGGAATGGCTGCGCCAAGATGAAGATAGAAGCACGTGAAAGCAAGCAGCTTTGTCCAGACTGTTCAGCTCGTTCAGAAAGTGATCAGAAATGGTTGAACAAAGCAAAACCATGTTCCTCAATATCGCGATTGTATACTTCATTAATTGTTATAAATAAAACGTGTACTTTTTTAAATTTACTGGTCATCTTATTTCTAGTTGCCCGAGCTTCATCTAACTCCCGATTGCCGAAAGGTTTTCTAACATCAAAAAGTTAGACCTCTATTTGAACTGTTTAGGCAAAGGTCACGGGTCAAATGCTATTCAGAATACAGGTGCAAGACCTGCAACCAACCACATTATATGCTTTACGTCGACAGCAAAAGTGAATAATGTCGATGAAAACTCTCGTTCTTGTGCAGAATTATCTGGGAAGTTTTCAAAAAGGACGAGGGCTCCTAGATTCAGGATCTCAAATGAATCTTATTTCGTCGGAATGTTAAGTTACTCGTTCCATAACTGTGTATCAGCCAGATCGAGCACTGAACTTCAACCAATCATCAAACATAGACCTTCTCTTAGGCCCAGAAACCTTTTTTGATGTACTGTCATTAGAACATATCAAGCTTTGACCAAGTTGGGGTGGATTTTATCAGGAAAATATGATAATGTCAGCATATTAAGAGCACTTTGCTGCCTCAACACACGAGACGAATTCCTAAACATATATGTGGAACAGTTCTGGGAATTGGAAGAAGTCAGTGGGCGAAAACAACAGTGGACACGATCAAATGGAATGCGAAGCTAAATTTATTGAGGTTCTTCACAATGATCGCATCTCAGTACAATTGCCTTTCAAAAGAAATCAGGTTTGTTTAGAACATTCATATGACAATGCCCTTTAAAGGTTGGTTTCGCTCGAACGTAGGTTTCAGAAACACAAATCGTTGAAGGAAGAATCTGTTAGGTTCTTGCGAGAATATAAGGAACTCATAAGTACGCTATAACCGCTGATATATAAAGATTTATCGACAGGTGTTAATACATCTATCGCAACGCCAGTTTTAATATATTCTCTCGCGAAAAAGCTATTCCGAGCCAGTTGAAGCATACCAGCTGAACCCGGTGACATACGGAACATCAGCCGCACCGTTTTTATCCATACGGTGTCTCCGATTCCTGGCGGATAGATTTGCAAATATCTTCGACACCGGTTCAAAGGTAATTGATTCTCACTTGTACGTCGACCAAATGCTTACAGGAGCATTACTATGAATTTCTTCTTAAGATAAAAACTGAAGTCACAGCGATCTAAAAGTCTGCTATATAAATAAGGATTAAAAAATAGTAGAGACAGATTTTACTAGCACTTTGGGAATCACGTGGAACACGCTAGAGGATAATTTCGAATTCTCATATCGGCTCACTCGCACTTTTTCGAAATACACTAAGCTATCAATTCTCTCCTTATCTTCCTCACTTTTGGATCCAATGGGTTTGGTTAGCCCAGTCATCATAAAAACTAAAATAATTTTGCAGAAGTTGTGGATAGAAAAATTGAATTGGGAAGAATCCATACCACAAGGCTGGGATACGGAGTGAAGTCAGTTTCTCACTGTTTTACGTTCCGTCTAGAAACTTCCAATTCCCAGATTTTTTCGAAGAATAATGACAACATTCAAGTGCATGGTTTTTGTGGGGCCAATTGTCAAGGCTTTGGGCAAAAGTATGAGGCATATTCGCCAATTCATATTCGTACTTCTACTTTTGGCCAGACTCGGAAATAGTTCTTCATTGGATGGCCAAACATTCGTTCAAGCTAAGTACCTTCTTTGGAAATAGAGTAGCTGAGATACAAGAAAAGTCTTCCGAAGCTACGTGGAATCATGTCGCTAGTAAAAACAATCCAGAAGACAAAGTCTACTGAAGATGCACTGTTGATACTCTGAAAGAGTCAATTTGGTTTTCCGGTCCTCATCAGTCCATTAGCAATTTTCGCAGGAGAACTTAACCCTTGAAGTCCGGAAAACGTCACTCATTTGCAATCGAAAGAATCCGAATGACCTACTAAAAACACTCGATAGATACAGCTCGTATTCTAGAATTCTTCGAATTTTTGCTTATTTGCTTAGATTTGCTAACCTGTCTTGGAGGCAAAACAAAGAACCTAGCTCCGTTTCTCAGATCGAATTGAAAAACGCATTATATCACATCGTTTAGATCATACAAACCCAGTTCTTTTCTGAAGAAATTGAATGCTTAAGAAAAGGAAAACAGCTCAGAGGCTCAATCAAATGGCTTTCTCACTTTTAGACAAAACTACTGAACAGGAACTATTGAGAGCAGGCAGACGCTTTAAGCATGCTAACATTCCAAGAAATCAGAAGCATCTTCTTTCGTTGTCTAGAAATTGCAGTTTTGTAGATACGATAGCCAGGCACCTTCATTTTTCAAACTACCACGCTGGCCCGAATATGCTTTTGCTGCTGATTCGCAGAAGGTTTTGGATAATAAATAGAAGAGAAGTTTCACGTCTAGTAGTCAAGAACTATGTGCATTGCCTGCGCTACAGGCCGACGGTTCTTAAGGGAATCATGGGCAACTTACCAGCAGAAAGTTTGACCATTTCTAGACCATTTTCACGATGTAAAATTGACTTTTGTGGTCTCGTGTCGACCTACCTCAAGATTCGGGGCAAGAGACGATACATGTTGTATATTTTCATCAAAGGCTGTTCATCTAGAGGCGGGATCAAATCTATAAGCCGATGCATTCATAGCTGCCTTGAAAATACTAATTGGTCAGCGAGGCCTTCCATGAGATATATGTATATTCAGATAACGCTACAAGTTTTGTTGGTACGCAAACATTGTTAATAATGCAATTGCATCATCCGCGTATGCGTTCTCCATGTTTTCTTGTTGAAAGTTACAGCAAAAGTGATGTTCCGTAAACCGGTTCGTCGTGTGTGGCCAAATGTCAACGAACAAATCGCACATGTTCGTCGTATATGGCCAGCTTAGTGGGGAAACTAAATTCTTAGTGGAAGTTGTTGTTGATTCTAGTCAGCTACCCATCTTACATGATTTTCGTTAACTGAAAAAATGAATGTCTTCCGGGCGTAGATAGGATTCGAACACCGAACCTTCGATTTGGAAGCCAGTTCACCACCACTTGAGCCACGGCCACCCATAAAGTAGTAAGATAGTACGAAACAAAAAAAAATAAAAGCCCGATAAATACATCGCAGAGGCTTTAATCAAGGGGAACATGGAAGAAATAGAAATCCGAGATTAAAGATTGCAACGTCAATTCGATTTGGTCTGATTTTAAGACCTTTCATTAGATATTTGAGGCGGCAATGAGTGCATATATGTACCTCTTACATAAAGAGTGCTGTTAATATGTATCAAACTTGGTTAACACCAAATTATAAAAAATTGGCATCACTTTGTATTAAAATAACTTGCATATTTATCTTTTTCTAATTATGTTCATTTATCCCTTTCTTTTTCATTTATAAAACTTGCCCTTTGTTTCTTTACTTTAAGCTAACGGTAAAATATGATGCAATTTAAAAGTCCATTTTTCATATTCATCCTGGGAAAAATTAAAACGTGCAAAGAAGTAGAAAAATTTAGCTCTGCACGAGTTGTTGCAATGTTGTTATTTGACAATTGTAATTGAAAAGGTTAAAAACCTTTTCCTGGATTTGCCGATGCTTCTGCAGCACCGTGCCCATCAACGTAATAGCCCACAGATGTGAAGCCGAAACCACTTTAGCGAGTCCCACAAGAAGCTGCAACCGACAAAGCTCATAAGAAGGCAAAAATTAGTATCCCATGCATGAAAGAGACTTATCACAAATGTCGACGAAGCAGATACAACAACCCAATCAAAATCCTTCTTCGAATTGAAAACTTAGAAAAGCTTCATCAAGGCTTAGGAAAGCTCACTCCAGACCCCAGTATGCTAGACTACGACATGATGAAGTACATTGAGCCAGAGGAAAATGTCCAACAAGTATTAGTTTGACTATCCACCCAATTGGAAGCGCCCCCGCTCACTCATCAAAAAGCCCAGCAGTCCACTTCATCCAAGTTATAGCTGTCACCATTCCAGAATTTGATTGAAACTATGAAGGGTAGTGCCATTTTTTTTATCTTTACTTACAGTTCACAAGTAGCTTATAAATAACTGTCAAAAAATTTGGTTGCTCAAAAGGAGTTTAAAGGGAGAGGCCGAAAAGTTTTTGAGTCATTTTATAATGTCAGATGGCATCATGGAAGTTGCTTCAGGAAAGATATTGGAACCCAAGGCTTCTTATTGCTTCACTTAAGAACAAGTTGGTCAAACAACCGGGCCATGCTTCCGAATAGCCATGCACCACCCACTTCAAGGCCTTGCCTTTTAGGCTTAGAGAACCTACAATTCTCCACATCAACATGGCATCTGACGCTTCTTTACATCCTTTACAAGAAATTGGTTCGAAGTTCGCATACCCTTTCTAAACAAAATTTGATCAGCCCGAGAGAGTTGCAGTTTGTACTTGCATTCCTTAAAATACGCTTTCAGTCGCTCGAAGCTATAGGGAATATGGGGAAAAAGGCAGAGGAATCGAAAACTCAGACAACTGAGTCCAGCTAATCGCAACAAGTTAGAATCTCAAGAAAAACTCTGTAAGAACTATCTCAAGAAAAGACATTTCGCCACTAAGTACACACTTAGGGGGTGCAACAAATGCTCCTATAAATATAACAAATTGCTACATAATAATGTAATTCAATCACATTATTCAACGGCCAACGCTAATACTAACATACTTTAAAAGGCAGTGCAATCCAACTCAAGTACCGTAAGTCTGTGGCACTCACCACGATAAATCATACGAAGGAAAAATTCATCATTCTTGGTACCGTGAAAGTAAAACTCATTTATAGGATTGGAATAGAAATGGAATGCCGTGCATTTCTGGACTTTGTATCCCATTTAACGTTATCAGCGATCTAACAACACGATCGCTGATTACGTTAACTTAACGTTCAAAGAGGCTTAGTTTAACATCACCATTTACCAATATGCGCACTCGAGGCATCTGTCAAGATCAACTGAAGTCACAAAGAAGAGTTATTGTAACACTAAGTTCCAAAGGGGATGCCTTCTCAACCACATTGGAAGCATTAGTACTAGTAACATTATATCACCACAGTCAACCAAAACAGTGGATATCTCTTCCCGGAATTTACTACAGAATAATTAGCTAGCAGATTCTACTTTCCACAAGCCAATTGTACTGATCTTCTTCTGGGAACTGATCTTCTTTTTCACCTCCTCTCTATTGGGCAAAATAATCCAGGAGTAAACCTACTCAGTTTTTGGTTGGACTATAACAGGAAGAGTAGAGCAACTTTCCACAAAAATGGTTACATGTGGTAGGTACGTGCTCAGGAGAAAAAGAGGAAGATATATAGAAGTTCAAGCAAAAGAACAAACAGTAGCAGAACGCCGATGTAAAACAGAAGAGACAGTAAGGGCCGGGTTTGTTGTGAGTTTAGTTTAGGCCAGTCAAAGGATATAAGTCTGTGGCGATGAAATGAAACAACAGCCTTTATGGAAGAATGTCAGAAACTTGTACACATTTAGGAAGTCAGTAGCAACTCTATACCAGCAAGTCAGCCGGATAACAGTTCTAAAATGTTAAAAGTAGTATTCGACGCCTCCACAAAAATCTCAACTAATATTTCACTGAACAACATTCTTCATACGGGACCAGTACTTCAAAATTAACTTTTTAAAATCCTTCTCCGATTCACATTAAAAGAAGTATCGGCAAATTACTGTTGATGGTGGCGAAATAACCAAGAGCATTTGAGGTACTGTCAATTGAATACTATCACATCGGAATAGTTATTTGGCAATTAACTGCTTGTAGCGGTTAGCACAGGATAAAAATGTCAGATATCTCCTGGGAGCTGATGTTCTACAGCACAACTTCTACGTCGACGATATCATCACAACTTCTCGTCACAACTTCTCTCATTGCTTAACACGGCAGGCTTCAAACTAAGAAAATGGTGTGCTAATCATCCTTAATTACTAAACGGCTTCACACCAGAAGAACAAGAAGTATAGGGTGACTCATCGTAAGGTTTGATTTTCAATAGGCTTTCTTTGACAGATCACGCGTAACTCTAATCAAACTGCTTTGTCTTTTTTTGTTCAATATCGCTTGGCAAGTTATCATGGAAATACTCATACCACAACAGCGTCTCCAAATTGTTCAGCTTTTACGTGAGGATCTCGGCCTAAATGCGTACAAAATTCAACTTGTGCAAGAATTAAAGTAAGATGACTTGAATTTGCGTCATATTTTCAGTGAATGGGTTCTGGAAAAACTCAATGAAAATCTGGTGCTTTATCGTGAAATTTTGTTCACTGATGAACCCCATTTCTGGCTCAATAGATATGTTAATAAACAAAATTGCCGTATTTGAGCTGATGATCAACCCGAAGAGTTCCAAGAACTACCATAACATCCATTAAAAACAACGGTATGGTGTGGTTTGTAGGCTGGTGGAATCATTAGTCCATATTTTTTTTAAAATGAAGCAAATCAGAATGTTATCGTCAACGGTAACCGTTATCGCGCCATGTTAATGGACTATGTGCTTCTTGAAATTTAAGCACATGGTCTCGGTGAGCTCTGATTTCAACAAGACGGCGCTACGAACCCTACAACGCGAGAGACAATGGACTTGTTGAGAAATCATTTTGGTGCGCACTTACCGTTTTGCTACGGTAAATTGGCCGCCTAGATTGTGCGATATCACACCTTTGAACTGTTTTTTCTGGGGATATGTAAAGTCTCAGGTCTTCAGAAATAAGCCAGATGAAACAACACTTTCTTCTTAGCCAAATCCGGCCGTTTTTGCTTGATTTTTTCGCTCATACGTCGCAATAAGTTCGCATAATACTAGCCGTTGATAGTTTTTCCTCTTTTAAGATAGTCAATGAAAATTATCCCACGCGCATCTCAAAAAATCAACGCAATGACCTTGCCTGCAGATGAAACGGTCTTCGCCTTCTTTGGAGCCGGTTCTCCCTTTTGAACCCATTGTTTTGATTGTTCTTTTGTCTCGGGTGTAAAGTGATGGAGCCATGTTTCATCCATTGTTATGAAATGCCGCAAAATTCTGCTTTTTTGCTGTAAAACTTCGCTAAACACTCAATTGAAACATCTTCACGAGACTGTTTTTGCTCGAGTGTGAGCAAACGCGGCCCCCATCTTGCACTCAGCTTTCTCATGTCCAAATTTTCAAATAATATGCGATGTACCGCACTTTTTAAAATGCCTACAATGTCTGCTAGCTCGCGCACTTTCAGTCGACGATCATCCAGAACCGGTTTGTGAATTTTCTGCACCATTTCTGGAGTCGTCACCTCATTTGATCGACCACTGCGATGCTCGTCTTGGCAGCTCGTACGGCCTCGTTTTAACTCAGCAACCCAAAATTTTACTGTTGTAAACGAAAAAGCAGACTCACCCAGAGTAGAATCCAGTCCAGCTTTTATATTGGTTGGGCTGATTCCTTTCAAATAAAAGTATTGTATCACATAACGATGACCAATTTTCTCCATTTTCACAAATTCAGTGACAACGTTCACTATTGATGGCTGCCAAACAAATACTAAACAACGTGGCGCTTTGAAACTTGAAATATATGCTTTATAGACTGCGTACTTTCCAATACAGTGATATTTTCAAACAACTGCCGCTATGGCTTGGTCAGACCGGGTACTTCTGAAACCGCTCTCGTATTCCACTGTTTGTCTAAGAATAATTTTCGCTTGATTTTTGTTATGTGATCATACATACGAGTGCCTAGATTATTGCAAATGATAAAAAAATCAAAAGGATGACTAGTTTACAGACCTGAAATGATGTTATTACTAAGAGTTGTATTCCGAATAGTTTGCAATAATGATTAATAATTTCTCTGGCATAGATTACTTCAAATCCATCTTTGTTGAAAATGTTTGTCAACAACAGGCATCAGCAACAGGATAACAACGAAGATCAGCGATGTTCAAATTATGGGAAAACACGTATTGACACAACACAGCCCACTGATCACCGGTTGCGCGGGGTTCTTTCCTTAGGATTAATCAATTGGTGTATGCCCTGCTGGTGAAATGAGCAATACCACAACTACTAGTTCTTATAGCTACAGATGACAAAGGATTTAATATGCAATTTGATTCGCTACTATTAAATCAAAATTATATGTAGTATCTTTGACACTTTAATATCTTATTACTTACATCTTTAGACAATACAATATTAACATAAAAATACTAGCCTACTGTAGAAGATTTATACTAAATTGTCAATAATAATCGCATGGTTGAAAATTTATAGTCAGCGATATATCCATTAAAAGCGTTGTGTTTAATAAACCTGAAGTGACAAGTTTCTTAAGCTTATTAAAACCTTCAAACGAAAAGTACAATCTTCTACGAGTCAACGGTAGATTGGAAAATGAAAACTCGAGCTGCAACCAATTAAAGCCCAACCATCAATTTGCTATACAGAGTGTCCTTTAATACGTCAAGGATAATTTGCTAAATGATTCTTTCGTATATTCTAAGAAAAAAATTCTTTACAGTAAGGATTTGAATTTTGGAATACCCTGACCCATGTTAACGGAAATTGCTCTGTTAATACTAATGGTTGAAACTTAATGTAGGACTTTTTTTTAGAAGAAATACTAGCCTGCATTTAAATTAATTGATAAATTGTGTGAATCTTCGGAAATCTAATTTTTAAACCTGTTCCATTTTTTTACCCATGCTAATTTTTGAATTTAAGGTCACTTTTCTCCAGAAAATGCTTAGTAAACATAAAGTTTTTATATTTTTTTTTTCTTATGAATGGTAAAAAAAAACCATCAACAAGTTTGCAGAAAAACCCATTGATTTTATTATACTTGGGAAAACCTGCAGCAAGTAAAACTTAAAAAAATTTTTTTTTGTTAATCTCCAAAGGCTATGAATAAAAAATGACTTTGTGTTTGACTACGAATGTTTTTTGATGTTATTGTAACTACAGCCTCACTTTTGATGACGTTTCAAGAATCTGCTCTTCCATTTCACTTAAGGTTTCTCTTCCCGTTGAATAAACAATTTCTTTCATTCTTTCCTATATTCTTCCACATATCCTTACACGTCAGGAAATTATAGATAACTGGAATGAAGTCTGTTAAATATACCTAAAAACTCCCAAAGATTCACACGGTCCCAACCTAAATTGAAATGTTTTTGAACTCTAAGCCATTAACTTCACTTTTAGGCGACCCAAAAGACTTGTTAGAGCTCCTGGTTCAACAAGGAGAAGCAATCTCAAGTCGGATATCTGATTTCAATCAAGGACCACTTTGAAACGGACAAACTTACTAGAGTTGATACTTTAAGTCCATCAAATGGAGAACTAAAGTTGCCCATCACCAAGATTTGCTACTTCGTAATAACAAAAAAAGCGCAGAGATATCTAGAATATAATGATTCAATTACCAAATTTGCTAACAGCATGCACATATTCTCGCATAATATGCACACAAAGATTTTAAAGCAACTACGCTAAAAAATATATAAAAGAATAGAATGTTAGGATCACTTGTACAACAACTTAATTCACCAGTTTAAGAATATACTCCTTATCTCACTCACGCACCAATACAACATTATTATTCAGCGAACAAAACGCGACAAAACAACGTTGTCATGCAGCAAACAAAACGCATCAAAACAACATTATCATACAGCAAAAACAAAAGAGACTAATGTACTCGGTAGTATAAATAGCATTAAGTGAGAAAAATGTGGTCACTCATAATCATACGTAAGTGCCCAAAAACTTATTACTTTTTGAATAACAAGTAATATCTATGTATGATACTTATTTATTGGGAGCTCTAACCGGTCTTCAAGCCATTTTTATCCTGCGGTCCTTCATCCTCACAGTATAAAATAAATTTAAATTCCACGGGAAGTAGGATAATCAAGCACTACATGCTTGAAGTGATTAAAAATTAGCAAACACCAAGCTATAGGTCCTAAAATAGTGGATAATACTTTCAACAAGATTAACAGCAAATCCTGAAACAACAGACAGCGCGGAATCCTGCAAAAATTAACAAATCCTGAAGAATTGGACAGTTAATTCAAAAAGCTTTGGATATTGGGTATATATTTTAATTCATGCGGTTTTTTTTTTCAAAATTTAAACGTTTATTTAAGAAAAACATGTACAATAGTATTATTCATAGTATTGCCCATCTGAAGCTATGACTTTTTCCCGTCTTTCTGGCAATTTGTGGATCCCACCCCAAAAGAACTGCGCCGGCTTGGCAGCCAAGAATGAATTAAGCCAATTTTTGATATTCTGTTCTGATGTGAACCATATTTCAGTGAGGGCGTTCTGCATCGACCGGAACAAATGGTAATCAGAAGTTGCAAGGTCTGGGCTATAGGGCGGGTGGGGTAAGACTTCCCATCCACTGTTTTCCAAATAGTTCTTAACCGGAATAGCAACGTGGGGCCGAGCGTTGTCATGATGGAAAATTATTGCCTCGTGTCTGGTCGCATATTCCGGGCGTTTTTCGGCTACTGCTCCCTTCAAACGGATTAATTGTGTTCGGTATTGTTGTCCATTGATGGTTTCACCCGGTTTTAGCAGGGCATAATACAGCACACCCATCTGATCCCACCCAATACAGAGCATTACCTTCACGCCTTGAATATTCGGCTTTGCCGTTGATTTTCCTGGTTGGCCGGGTTGCACATATAATTTTTTGCACTTGAGGTTGTCGTAATGGATCCATTTTTCACCACCAGTAACAATCCGATGCAAAAATGACTTCTTTTTGTGGCGTTCCAGCAGCATTTCGGACATGCAAAACCGCCTTTCGACGTCTCTCGGCTTGAGTTCATGTGGAACCCAATTTTCTTCCTTTTGAATGTATCCAGCTGCCTTTAAACGTTTTGAAATGGCTGCTTGAGTGACACCCAAAGATTCTGCGAGCTCTTCTTGTGTTTGGCAACAATATTCGTAGAGTAATGCTTTCAGTTCTTCATCTTCAAACTTTCTTCCAAGCCAAAATCACCACTTTTAAATCGTGCAAACCACTTTTGGCACGTTCGCTCATTGTATTCCACTAAAATACGATAACTTTCGGCAGCAGTTTTCTTCATATTAAAGTAATGAAGAAGAACTCCCCGCAAAAATACTTTTTTAGGCACAAAGTTCGACATGTTTGAGTGAAAAAAAATTATTATTGTTTACGCTTCAAATGAATGACATATACTGAAATGACGCACAATGACAGTAACTTTCCAACGCATGTTCCAATAGAATAATAACAATTTAATAATACAAGTTACGCCATCTCTTAGCAAACCGCACGAACAGACCTAATAGATATTCTATAAGTTATAGATTTTACTAGAAGATTAGCATCAGTGGAACAACGAAACTTTCCACGAGCAACAGCAATTATCCAACACGAGAACATTCAAGTCAACGCTTAAGATCCAAAAGAAGTTGATTTAGAATTATTTAAATTCTTCCCGAAGTTTGATGGGGAAAATGCGCAAAACAGATCATAGAGGTCACAAGTATGAACTTTCACGGAGGCAATAAAAAACTTCAATCAATATCCGAGATTATATAGCGCACTAGATCAGAGGACCAGCCGGTGGTATCTAACCAATCACTGATCAACGCCCCTTACACGATTGATTGGATGAAATGAAAAAGATCGTGCAAAGCAAAAAAACACTTGCAGAATTTCATAGCGAAGTTTCCAAAGCACTTTATTTATCATTATCTAAAATTAAGATGTCCGGTGACCAAAATAATGTGGGAATGAAAGATTATGGCAACCAAGAGACAGTCAGAACATTCATACTTGGATTGAATTCTAAATATACCAACGGAACATTATACAGTAAAAACTCGAATAATTTAGAATCGTATGTGATAGCCTGTATATTACAATATACCTTGCAAACTTGAATCATCAGTTTGAGATCCAAGCAACTCCTGGAGACTTAACAAGAATCAAGGATATAACCCCCGCTTCAATCAAAATCAGAATACCCACCCGCATCTACACCAAGAGAACAGACACGAACAAATTTAGATCAACTTGCAGAGAATGCAGAGAAGTGATTATCAGACAAGAAATTTCAAAAATCGACGTGAACAATTACAAGAGGTATGTACAAACCACCAAGAAAAATTATGCTATAAATGGTAACTATAACAATCTAAACAACATGTAAGGGGTGATTCAACGTAAAGTTTAATATTCAATAGGCTTTTTTGACAGATCACGCTTGACTCCTGTCAAATTGCTTTAACACTTTTGTTCAGTATCGTTTGGCAAATCATTATGGAAAGACAAACATCACAACAGCATCTCTAAATTGTTCAGCTGTATTACGAAAATCAGCGTTCTGTCAGAAATGTTTTTCTGACTACTAATTGACCTACTGAATCCATTATTGCCAATACCATTCGCAAATTTGAGTCCCAATTTACACTAGTGGATGATAATCGACCCGTTAGACAACATCCAGCACGTACCAAAGAGACTATAGCAGTTGTAGCAGAGAGTGTACGCGAAGACCGTAACGAATCGATTCGTCGTCGTTCTCAACAGCTTGGCTTTGCGTATTCGACAAATTGGAGTATTTTACGTAAGAATTTCGGCCTAAAACAAAATTCAACTTGTGCAGGAATTGAAACCAGGCGACATAAATTTGCGTCATATTTTTAGTGAATGGGCTCTAGAGAAACTCAATGAAAATCCGGTGTTTTGTCGTGAAATTTTGTTCAGTGATGGAGCCCATTTCTGGCTCAATGGATACATTAATAAACAAAATTGCCATATTTGGGCTGATGAGCAACCCAAAGAGTACCAAGAGCTACCATTACATCCATTAAAAACAACGGTATTGTGTGGTTTATGGGCTGATGGAATCATTGGTCCTTATTTCTTCAAAAATGAGGCACATCAGAATGTTACTGTCGCTGGTAATCGTTATCGCGTCATGTTAACGGACTATGTGCTTCCTAAAATTCAAGCACATGGTCTTGGTGAGCTCTGGTTTCAACAAGACGGCGCTACGAGCCATATAGTGCGTGAAAGAATGGACTTGTTGAGAAATCATTTTGGTGAGCACTTACCGTTTTGCTACGGTAAATTGGCCGCCTAGATTGTGCGATATCACACCTTTGGACTATTTTTTTAGGGGATATGTAAAGTTTCAGGTCTTCAGGAATAACCCAGCTACGATTGACGCTTTGAAATCCAACATTACTCGTGTTATCCGCGAGAAATCAGTCGCTATGCTCGGACGAGTCGCCCAAAATTGGACCTTCGGAATGCACCACCTCAGACGTAATCATGACCAATACTTCCATGATATCATTTAAAAAAAGTAAATGACATAAATTGTTCTTTTAACCGATAATAAAAATTTTAATTGGCTTTCAAATTTATGTGTTTTACTTTACATTATAAATCAAAGCTTACGATGAATCACTCTTTATAAAAGAGATTGAGTACCTAGCAATCAAACTGTGGCTACATCACAAAATAAAATGCAAAGAAGTAATCAGACAAAACAGGAGGACTTTAACTCCGTAGATTTTTCTAATTATGAAAAACAGTCCTTTTTTTAGGCGAATGAACGCGTTGTTGCATTCAAACAAAGTGCTTTCTAACAAGCACGTCCGTAACTCTATTAGTGGACACAGGATCAACTAATAATTGTACAAATTGAACATGTAAAATTGTGAAATCAATTAAAATAAAACCTTCCAAAACTAAAGCTTTTCATGGGTATTCAGCCATAGATTTTAAAAAATAATTACAGTGCATGGACATCACATAAGTTTCTTTTAAATTAATGAACTTAGCTTATTTGACATGATTCTTGGAGATCTAGACCTACGCCAAATGAAGACAGAAGTTAATTTGTTTGACTATAACTTAAAACACCACAAAGAAAAAGTTTCTAAAGTTGAACCAAAGATTAATTATAATTTTTATAACGAGGAATTCAAAAATAATGTAAATAAACTTATGAAAAGAAATAATAATACTAGTTAAACATGACTTTTCAGAACCACAGTACAAGCATCAATTAAGACCGAATCGGAATGCTCATCAGTATGCCTTCAAGCCCACTTTCTAAAGCCGAACAACTCGCTTGTGGAATGCCCTGCCGAGCTCTCTATTTCCTAGTCATTGTAACATTTAGACATTTAAAACCAACATAAATCGGCACCTTCCTTTGTTTCCACCCTAATTTTCATTTGTATGCAAACATCTTAGGCATGCCAGCATTCTCTGTCAACGGTGCAAAGTGTGACTTTTTATGATGTCCTTCGGAATAAAGAATGCCCCATACATTTTCCAACGATGCGTAAATGACATACTTGGGGAATGCATTAGCAAGTTTGCGTTTGTTTACGTATGTTAACGACATGTTAATATATTCATCTTCCCCCGAAAAACACATAGAACACCGCCGGACTATAATCAATGCACTGCACAATACTCCATGGGTGGCATTCAACCTTATTTATCACACGAGATTTAGATGCCGAGTCTTCGGGTACGGCTGGTATTGAATCCTGAACCGTCCGATTGGGAAGCCAATACACTACCACTTGAGCCACGGCCTCCCACGATGCACTTTCTTGTCAACAAATCATTAACACCACAGATTGTTCAGATCATTCACAACAAAGCTCACCAAATGAAAGTACATATTAAGAAATTTAAACATTCACTTAATTCCTTCAAAAATCTAATACTATAATTCTACTACAAGCTAATGAAAGAAATGAAGTGCTCTCCCATAAAATATTTCGATTTAGACACACAATACTTTTTAAAGACACACCATATTTGTTGACTTAACTAAAAGACATTATTTGACCAAACATTACTAACGCGAATTATGTTTGGGAGGTACCCGGACAGGAAAAAAAAAGACAACTGGTTCTTACAGAGGTTTGACCAAAAAGCAAAAGTATTTATTTTTTCAATGGTTTTTATACATTAATTCTGCGAAAAATAATTGTAATTGGATATGTGCATATCGTGAGACAATTTAAAATTAACAATTTTGTAAAGTAATGCAATGTTAACAATTTATTTCGTAAGTCAACTTAGAATAAATGAAAAGTGCACCATTGACAATTTATATAAACAAAAGAGAATTTAGGGTACATGACTCTTGATTAAGTAACGTAACTCGCGCTTACTACTAACATTTGAAAAATGAAATTATCACCACATTTCAAAACTGTACTTTGTACCAGCTCAAAATCAGCTTACCGACGTCACCTCTGTAAACAAGCAAAAACAAATAGACACACAAGTACCTATATAAATTCGCACTACAAAAATAAAATACAAGAAATATTTTTAACTTATTTCTAGCCTTACATTAAAGAGATGTATAGAAAAGAAGCGGTAGGTTGGGAAATATTTCCACAACACTAGTACTAGCAACAACCAAATAAACAACCTTAATTAATAACTCCAATACCAACGCGAGTAGGAGATCACATACAAATGGGCATATTCCATATTGATAACATATTCTACATGTTCTATAAATAGATACTCTAAATACTCTTTTTTACACAAACTGGACACAAATATAGACTGTCACGAATGCATAGAAGAAGTACTCACGCAAGTTTACCCGAACGCCAAATAACTCATGACTTACATCGAAAGCATATTTAACGGAAACATTGCAAAATTCGTATACAACCGACTACAAAAAAAAACCCATTCAGTCACGCCATTACATCATTCAACGTCCAACGCTCAAGTTGAGTGGTTAAATAGTACGCTTACCGAGTAAACTTTCTCAAAATTTTGCTGCTCAAAGAAATATTTACCATTGTTCGCCAGTATAACCGGGCTATTCACTCCTCTACAAACCTGAAGACATATTTTTGAACCGTGAAAAAATCCCTGACACCAAGGATAAACTCATACAAAAACAAGATAAACTAATCCAGTATCATAATAAAAATAGACAAGTCATAATATATAAACCAGGAGATATATACTATATACAGTCAAACAGACCACCATAATTAAACTGCAAAAAAATATAACAAACATAAACTAAAAGAAGATCGCGGGTACGATTTTAACTGTGAAAGGAAGAATTATACACAAAGATATCATACAAAAACCAAACACACCAATATGTACTAACCGAAACAAATGAAGTGTATATTTAGAACAGCTCAACCTTTCTTTGCCACGTAGCAAACCTCTCTGTAATGTTAGAACCGTAGCGAACTATGTTTAATAAGAGTTCAATATAACACAATACAATCCCAAAAAGAAAATATACTCATAAATAAAATAGAAATTTTCAAAACTCAAGTTATACCATCGGAGCATCGTGCATTTCGCGATTTACGCTCAGTTATAAAATTCATAGCAGGAACCTCAATACACGATAACCTTATACTACATATAGAAAGAAAGACAGGACTCAACCAACTTTTCGAAAATAAAAATCAACAACGAAAAATAAATTCACAATTGGAAACAGTTTTAGAAACACTCTACCTAGAATCTGAAACCAAAGAATTCATCATTACAAAAGTAATATGTTACAATAAGAACTAAACGATTCGATACTATTTGTTTGTTATTTAAACAACAAGCTCAATGTAATATCGTATTATTCAAGAAAATAATTTTTCTTAATAATTCTTAGATAATGGTAATATTATAATGGGCAATGAATACATCGAACGGAAAAAAATAAATGGTCCACATCTAATCTAATACAGTTACAGTACTACCGTTGATAATAAAACAACATATGTGAACCATAAAATGTAATTCATGCTTATCGAAAGCAACAAGTAAAAATTTTAACGACTTACCTCTGGATCTAATTATAAATTTACTAACATGCAAGAAATGTATAAATTTCTAATACTAATTGAGAAACATGCTTGGGAGTTAACCCTATATTTTTCTCTAACTTAATTTAAATAAAATATACACGTGTAAAAATATATACATAGCTACTAACAACTACAAAAAATATCAAGCATCGAAGAAATTTCGAACAAGCATACGAAACTGAACTACGCCGACTTTAAGCCTAGATACTTTGAAATGAGGACATTTTGATTTAACACAGGCAAAAGTTAAGGAACAAACAAATCAGAACAGTAAATAAAACGCGAAAGAACTTGGTAGTATACAATAAATAGCATTAAGTGAACAAAATGTGGTCAGTCATAATCATACGAGTAATAAAGAATTAGCGTAAATGATCAAAAACTTATTAATTTTTTAATAACTACTTTTTAACTGATGCAATTCCACTCGAAATGATTTTATTTTTAATTTTTTTGTTGTGGCAGCCACTGCTGCGCATTACCTATTTTATCGTTGAGTTTGTATGCTCAAAAAGAGTGTAGTCCCTTTTTCTATCATAAACTGTTGATGCTGATACGGCGGTAGAGTATATTTACAGTACATTTCCATTCTTTTTCCGTTTCTCAATCATAAGGTTGTTACATTACGGAAAAAATTACCGCAACAATCCTATCTCAGTTTACATGTATACTTATATGTATGTATAATGTAAGCCTTTTAGCCAGGTGGCAATGTGGAATTAGAGAAGACTACGTCGTTAACTACATGTTATGGCTAGTGCGTTTCTTCTGCTAGGGTTAAAGATATATGTAGCTATTATCTTCTGTAAACTTGTTCATTTAGTACATTTTCTATTACTATACATAGACAAAAAGTTTACGAAATGTTTATTAAATATTTTGCACGGTCTTGACACCAATGAAACATTTATAATACATTTATGAAATTTTTCTGAAACAAATGGGAAACATTTTATAAACATTTGTGAAACAATCAAATCCTGGGTCGTAGCCAACTTATCGGCGAAACATTTTGACTTCACATAACCCCAACGAAAAAAGTCTAAAGGTGTCATATATCACACGATCTAGGTGGCCAATTTACAGGTCCGAAACGCGAAATAAGCTGTCCAGCAAAGTTATCTCTCAATAAAGTCATTGTTTAGCGCGCTGTGTGTGCCGTAGCCCCATCTTGCTGTAAAAAAATGTTGCCGACATCACGGGCTGCAATTTCCGGAAGCAAAAAGTCCGTTATCATAATGCGGTAGCGCTCGCTATTGACCGTTATGTCCGGCCTCATAACAACATAAAACAGTGCATTTTTATGGATATAGCGGTAGTTCGACAGGTAGTTGCTCGTCTGCCCATATGCGAAAATTTTGTTTATTTACACAACCTCATCACTAAACAAAATTCGATGTGAAAAAACATCTTTATTGAGCTCTTGCAGAGCCTATTGACTGAACCTTAAGCATAAATTCAAGTCTGGTGGCTTATGGATTTTGTTAGCCTTTTAACCAAGATCCTATTTTAAAGTTTGCCAAGTTGTTGAATACGATAAGCCCATATATTGAGATCGGCGTTGAATCGATTGCTCATGGTCTTGAGCCACACTCGCCGCCACAGCCCCAATATTTTCCTCACTACGGGCTGAATGTGGTCTATTCGGTCGCGTATTATCCAATAACGTACACTGAGACTCGAATTTGCGGATGGTAAAGGCAATAACGGACTCGGAAAGTCGATGATGCACACCATATCTTGCTCGAAGCGCAAAAAAACTGTTTTTACAGAACGCTGATTTTCTTAATACAGCTGAATAAATTGGAGACGTTGCTGAGGTGTGACCCTTTCCATGATAATTTGTCAAAAAATGCTGAATAAGAATAACACGACACCATGAGACCAGTTATACGTGATCTGTAAAAAAAACCTGTTAAAAAAAAAACAAGTCTAAATGAATAACCCGTTACTTGGTTTGATCGCATCTTCAATAAATATGCTTAATTCTGCACCAGCTAGTATTCATTACTAATCAAACATTTTTATTAAAAACTTAGAAACAGACTCTAGATACAGATTCTAGATACAGTGTAGAAATATGTAACATATAAACAGTGGCAGCTGAGAATAACTTTTCTTTTTAGTCTCACTTAGTTATCAAAAACCATGTACTTCATAGGGTATCAGTATGACCAACATAGTCTAGAAGTATCAGTAAAAGTTTACGTCAAGAATATGCTAAATTTGTATTTTTATCGAAAAAAACGGAAACATTTCTATAGAGATGTATATACAATATATTATTTTTTTGACAGAAATTCCAATGTTGGTACAAAGTCACTTTGCAGGTCCACATTTGAGGACCTCGATTTTTGTGCCTAATCTGTACGCGATCAAGCCATCTGTGCACGCTATAGCATGGTGAAGTAAAAATTGGCTTCTTATTGAACACAGTTTTTGACCGTAAACATTTTAGTTTAAGTCACATCGCCATTTTTGATGAACGCTCTACTGATTCTGATGTTCGGAAGAAGTTATCCACTAAAGATTCGCGAGATTGAATCTGTCTTTATCCCTTTTGGGAATAGGATGCACTACCGACGTAAATGCCCAACATTATTAAACAGGGTGATGTAAATGTCCACCGCTTCTATGTAGTGGGAAATGCTAAGGAACACTAAACACAATGAACACTTGAATCGACGGATTTCGATACAATTCGGTAGAAATTGCGCAAAAAGACCCGATTTTACAGGTCGTTGTTCGGCCAATGACATCATTCGCCTTGTACACTTCCTGGAAAATCTCTTCTATGGCCTCTACAAGTCCCATGTGATAGTCGATCACAAAGAATATGTCCACTGTTAAAGAAGTTCGTCACTCGAGCGATATTTTAAAATGGAAGGTAGTTTTGGCCCAAATTTTATTATTACAAACGTAAAAAAGGCCCTTAATTTAATTTTATTAATATTTGAAGGTTTTTAACCAGTGTCATAACATCCATTGATAGGTCCCACGTCATAATCAAGATGTTAATAACGCGACGTGGTGCAAATGTGAAGGCACATTAAAGGCCTTCATTGAATGTAACTTTCGAAACAAAACTTACACTTGAGTGTTTAAAGTAAAGGAGGCGCGCTCATTTTTTGATAAAGAATTGGTCCTCACTAATACCTTGCTCCAAAATATTGCATTTTAGTCGAAACATTTTTTTATAGAAGGCATTTCAATTTATTGTATTATGTAGTGTTTTCACACAAAATATATTTGTTTGGTTAAAGTTTTCGATCCACTATCTCATGCATGTTGGGGAAGATTTTTTTATTGAAATTAAAATTGGCACGATTTCAAGAGAATGTATTAGTTAATAGTTTTGGATGAAACATTTCAACAGGGTTTCCATATGGTTTTCCAATTACGTAGCACATATAGCCGAAATTTCTTTAATCGTAATTATGAAACTCTTATCTGGTTCTTCTAATCCGATATAATCTTTTACATATTGTACAATGATTTACATCAATATAAGTAACATACATGTGGGTTCGATAAAAAAACGAAGTCGAACTACTTTTTTTTTATATACAATCCTGCCAAGGGGATATAAATACCCTTTTACTGGTTTTCTCCAGGTCACGGGCGGGTGGTGTAGTAGTTCGAAACTCAGGTGTATTAGGTTTCGATATTTTTCCCAGAGGTGGTTGTCAAACTGGACGGGACGAGAAAGTGCATCCTCAACCAGTGGGTCTCAGTACGTGCTAGTTGTTAGTTCGTTACATTTAGCCCAGTAAGCAACCACTCCAACATCAGTGTTATGCCTTAAGTCAGACTTGACGCCGACGGGATTTTCATATAACTACATACAAATTCAATGAAAAGACTTTTTCAGAGAATTGCCTCGCACGGTATGCATATACCACTACACCTCGGCCACCCCCTAATATAATAGAATATATAACACCACTAATATAACACCACTTCAATATAAAAAGAAAACAAAGTTTTATTCGAGTTATTGAAAAATATACAAAAATAGCTTTCTTAGCTTTTCTTGGACGACCGATCAACTTGACTTTTCTTTTCTTAATGTTGTCTTTTCTTTCTTCACACTTAACTTTCTTTTTTCTTTCTCTTTCTTTTCAACAATGTTCCAGCCTTCTCTTTTTGCTGATATTGTTTTCGTTTTTTCATTTCTTCTCTTCTTTACAACAATTTTAAACTTCTATTGCTATTTCGGCCCTCCTGCTCCTCGTCGGTCTACGACGAACCATCATCGCTATCCCATTTTGTCCACGGTTTCATGTAGTCGGCAGCTGATGACGTGATGTATGGCCCCTCGCCAGTGCCAATCTTCCTGATGTTAAACCGGTCCTGTCCCTTTACCCTAGTCACTTCACATGGTACATAGTATTTGACACACAACTTATCATCAGGAGCGAAAGTGTTTTTCAAATCGCTAACAATTTCTTCACTGCATACCTCTGCGTATAGAATACCTTGCATTCTCCCTCTGTAATTTTTCAATTTGAACCTTTGCCTGATACTTCATCTCTTGACGATTAGTTTCAAATTCGATTACCAGTTCTTCTTCGATCAGTTTCGCTAGTTCTTCTCCTCTCCACTCCCAGCAGCATCTCGAACGGCGTTCGCCCTGTAGCTCGATTCGTTAATGAATTCAGAATCTGCTGCAACCTCGAAACTTGAAGGTACCATTTCAGGGGATCTTTTGAAGCGATCTTCGAGAGCACAGCAATGATGACTCGTTTCAGCCACTCGAACTAACCGTTCTCCCTTGAAACGCCGGTGAACGCCGTTCCTTGATCAGAGATGATACGCTGTGGGCTCCCGAAAACCTCACTTTAAACAATTAATTTCTTTATTGTCTCCTCTGATGTCGTCGTCTTTACTGGATACAACCAAGAAAATAAAGTAAAGGCATCAATAATAACGAAAATGTACTTATAGTTTTTCGACGTGGCCGTCAGAGGCCCTAGGTGATCGATGTGATAAATATGGAGAGATACATCAAACTTATCAATTTGCCTTAACATTCCCTCCTGTTTCCCCGCCTTCTTTGAAGCAATGATGTATGTCATCGGTGTAAATAAAAACGTTCTTTGCTTGGACGAATTGTTGAAAAACAGTGTTGATGAACCGCTGGAAAATTTTAGGTGAGTTGCTCAGCTCAAACGGAACCTTATTAAATTCGAATTGGCCGTCAGCTATGATAAACGCCGTAAACTTTTTGCTCTCCTTGGCTATGTCCACATGGAAGAATCCATTTCGTATTTCCAGCGTAGTGAATATCCGAGCATCTTAAAGGTCTTCTACCAATTCCTCGATGACAGGCAATGGATATCTATCGTTTACCATCTTGAAGCGCTAATAATTAATGCACAGTCTCTATGATCCATCCTTTTTTCTTGGCGAGCACAACTGGACTGTCAAAGTCTGAATTGCTTGGCCTAACGAAACTTTCATTTATCCAAGCATTCAACTGTTCCGCGATCAGTTGTTTCTCAGCAGGAGTGAACAGCTGGGGCTTTTGGTACGCTGGATTTTGGTCATTTAGGAAGATTTTTAAATTAATACACGACTTTTTAGGCCTCACCGGATGATAATTGTTTATTAAGTGGACGCGTTCCAGAGTCCTCTATCTGCACCAAACTATCAAATTCGAGTTCTTCTTCTGTAAACCACCAAACAGCCACCAACTTGTCAAAAACGGCTTAATCTGCATCTCTCCCCATCTGGTCACTTTCGTCTGCCTCCCTCATATCACTAGCATCTGCCCCTTCTCCTTTGCTTGGATGGATGTTACTTTTCTGCCATCTACAACGAAAACAACTTGTTCCAAAAAATCCTTACCCAAGAGAAAGTCGTGCTTCAGCCAATAGTCGGGTACCGCATGTAATCGCACTTCTAAACTCTTCACCTATAAACTAGAGTGCCCAATGCCATTAATCGAAATGCTCGGACCTCGAATTAAATCTTGATCGGCTAAATTCTAAACAGATTCACGTGCAAGGGTGAAGTCACTACCAGTGTCGAGCAGAGCCGCAAAAGGTCGCACACTGAGTCCAACTTCTACCACTGGATCTGGTACTTCTTTGGGTACTTCGGGGCTATGTGTCTAAAGTCGTTGCGTGCAAAACATCTAGGTCCTTTATCTTTATTTGACAATTCTCCGTTTGGTGCGATCTGCCACCACAATTGGAACACCTTTTACGCTGACTTACCATCTCGCTCAAATTCTCCGATTTGTTCTGCTGTCTGCTCGTTTGCTTCTTTACAAATTTATAAGCTTTGAATTTTTCCTTCAATTCACCTGGAGTTTTGGCCTCATAGAGTATAATTTTACTTTTCGGATCGTCAACAATTCCGTTGATAATATACGTCACCAAACTATTGTCGTCGACATTTCCCTGTGCGGCTAGTTGCTTCAAGAGTATTCGAGAAATGTCCACCGTTACTTTTTTTTCTGCCTTCTAAAGCTTTAAGAATGCTGATAATGGGGAGCGGAACATCGAATTCGCCGATGAGAAAAGTTTTTAACGCTTTTCAACTCCGTACGCCGGTCTCGGATTCAAATGCCAACTTCGCCGCACCGTTTAAGAATCGTCTGCAGTACAAGTACCTTTGTACCTCTCCCCAATTGCAAACAGTATCAGCTTTATCAACGTTTTTTAGCCAGACTTTTCTGGGTTTTCCCGTTTCGCCGTTGAACTTTTCTAGAAACTCGTCGACATCTCTGAAAGGGATGGCATTATTTATCGTTATCGTATTCAACTCGTTCCACTGTCATTTTCCTTGGTTTTCGTCGGCATTGCAGTTAACGTTTTAACGGTTTCTCTTGGAGTTTTTTTTAGAAATTCCCGCCAAGCTTTAGCCAAGCCTTTCTTTGTTTTATATGAGTACTTAACGTTTTTGTTTTTTTAAGAGAGATTTTAAATGTCTTGTTGTGACCTTATCGAAATTTTTCATTGAAGGAAAATCATGGTATGAAAATAGTTTTTTTTTTTTTACAGATAGCACTTTTAGAATGGTTAAACAGTTTTCATAATCCTACTTCTGACACTATATTTTGTGGGTTCGATAAAAAGAACGCAGTCGAATTACTTCAATATAAAAGAAAACAAAGTTTTATTCGGACTATTGAAAAATAATATTATGAAAAATATACAAATATGACATTTTAAGCTTTTCTTGGACGACCGATCAACTTGACTTTTCTGTTCTTAATGATTTCCTTTCTTTCTTTACACTTAACTTTCTTTTCAACAATGTTCTAGTCTTCTCTTTTTGTTGATAGTCTTTTCGTTTTTTTTATTTCTTCTCTTCTTTATAACAATTTTAATCTTCTATTACTATTTCTTCTACTTTTCCTGAACTCAAAATTCCTACATACATATGTAAGTTAGGAACTTAAAAAGAGAGTACATAGAATATTTGTAACATATTTCTATTCTCAGGATTTAATATGTTTATACCAATGTACTTATATATGTATTATCCAAGCTAAGTTTTTGTAGCAAAAGATCCTGCGAAAGGTTTTGATCTGCCCATAAGACACTAAGCTCCACCCCGGTATGTTGGCATCTTGTCTGATGCTTCAAAAACATAACATAATCAGTTTTGCATTTCCTTATTGTACGAGTACCGCATCACTTTTGAAAAATGCTTCTATTTAAGCTTAAAATGTGCTTATTTTACATTCTTAATCCGATAATTTCAATCATAATTGATCAATAAAGAAAACGATTGTACTGTCGTGTTTTATTCATAGATTAGTAACCGCTAATACAAACGACAAAGAAAGTAATGCGAAGTAATTTCTTTAGTTGTAGGTGTGAACATAATGGTCCTTTAGAGTCCAGTATTAAGAAATTACCTGTAAGATGCAGTCACTCATTGTTCTTAATTAATCAAGTTAGTTAAAGTACATTTATGTATATTTCCCATAAATCGAATACTGTTGATTGGTGTTGATTGTGTGATAACGGATCAGTATATAAAATAGTTTGTAGAAACAATGCTGGGCAAAACAATAAAGAATTTAAATTACATACGAGTATGTAAGATACATTTAGCAATACCTACGTAATACTGAACTTTTAAAAAGAATTAAGAAATCAGTTGCCAGCGTTAGTCAATTGTATTGATATTAGTGCATCAGAATTAATATTACGTTCGGCGACTACAACTGTAGGTGGCCTGACTCTTAAAAATTTGCAGAATCCTTGAAAGTTTCCATCGGTTGATAACAGTTTATTAAAGTTTGTTTCTTTCTTCCTTTACTAGGCTTTTTGTAAATTGTTTGCCATCTTCATTCTAATATTTCTGTAGTATTTATCTTTCTTTATTTTGGAAACCTTCAATCCACCATACATAAAGTATTCGGAAGTATTCTACCGATTTGTGTTTTCTTTGTACTTTTTTCGATTTCAATAAGAACAATTTTGTATTAAATATCTTTCTCCTATAGTTTCGCTGGTGAAATTTTTTTTTGCAATTTTTAAAAATGTGTTTAAATTTTTTTACGTATAAAAATAATAAACAACTTCGTATGCTTGCATTATATTCATTTGTGTTTCTATTTACAGATTATATCAAGTACGATGCTCTTTACGAGTGTCTCCCAGGCTGCCAGTTCAAGTTGAAACAAGTATTCCTGAACAAAGCCATCAACAGTCTGGGCAACAACATCAACCTACAGATGTGCAAGATGAAACTCAGCAGAATGTAGCACAAAATAATGTTCTTATGGGATCCGCTTGCATAATTAATGGGGCTGGTGCGTCAAGAATTTTTCAAATACTGTATCGAAATGAAGAGGTTGCTCTTCGTGATATTATTTTCTTTCGAACCCACCTATTAGGTAAATATATATATTTTTTAAAAGTAAAAAAGAAATGAAAATTATTTAGCTGAAATCATTATCTACATATGTTCATGATTTTGGCCTACCGAAACATATAAAAATCTGCCCCTTTATAATTACCTGTCTGTATACAGGGTATTCCGGATAATGTTTCGAAGACTCTAAGGGGAAATTCCGTAACATATTATGAGAAAAAATTCGTATGGATGAGGGAGATCGGGAATGCATCTCCTCCGAGATACAGAGGTTTTAAGCTAAACTTACGCTTCCCTATCAATAGCTATTCCAAACTTGCTCGTTGTTCGCTACCATTCTTGTGCTGAAAAGTTAATGTCTTGGTTGAAACTTTCAAACTGGTTATGCAAATAATTTGCTTGTTATTCTAATATGGTATTACTTCGTAAGAGATCTGCTTTGTTTTTTTCTTTTTGCAAAAAAAGGACCTGTTAAAAAATGGACGTTACGTGATCCTTAAAGCTCTAAAAATGAACTCTTTAAAAAAATGAAAATTATTTGACTTACATAAAGCAATAATAAAAAAAGTTCAAATCAACTGTTAACTAGTTAATTTTGTAAAATTTTTGGAAAAGCATTCCTCTTTTTTCAGTTTTAAGTTGGAACGTATCTTGAAAACTACTGCCTTGGGATGAAATGAACTGACTTTTTTTTACTTTTTAACGATTGAAGTACTCATAATTGCAAATTTCCGCCTGTTACCATACCTGCAAAAATTTGAAAGCGTAAAGCTTTGGTTAAATTTTGTGTATCTCGGAGGGCATGCATTTCGAATCCCCCACACGCACACGGGTTTTTTTTTTTTAAATATGTCTAGGAATCTTGGCTTAAAATCTTACATATTATTGGAATTTAAAATATTTCTGCAACATACAATTGAGAAATAGTTACAATCACTTTCCTATTTTTAACTTATTACTTATTCTTCAAATAAATTCCTTTTTTTTTTTTTTTTTTGAAAAATATTGGAAAAATATTCGAAAGGCATATATAATACATCAAAGGCTTGATGTCACTTGAAAACAAAAGTTTAGATAATCAGAAAAAACGACATCGCCTTACCATACATTAAAATAAATAAATACTTTGGCGCACAGCCCGTGTGGGCCAAGACTTAGCTCCTCGCACTCATTCGTGTTTTTCGATTTGCGGATTTTTACACTCCTGATCAGGGCCTACTGTTTTGTTGCTAGTACCGAACGGCTCTCCTGAGAAACTTTTTCATAGGCAGAATTTGACTTTCGGAGTCAAATTGACTTTGCCCGCCGAAAGGGTGATGACCATACATTAGAACAGAAATATGTTGTACAATTCCGATTTTGCATCGAATACAATATCTTATTTTTAATTAAACTCTTTGAGCAAAATTATAAAACATACTAAATAGTGATAGAACGGATCATAGCTACTATTATGTCATAGTGAAGTTGTGTTATAGAAGTGATTTAAGAATCTAAGCCACGCAAACCAACGTAAATCCGAATAAGACCTAGCAAGACTAAGCCAAACTGAAGTCAAAATCGCACCAGTTATTCAACTTCACTAAATGAGCAAACGGGTACTTCAAGAAACCTAATCAGATCACTTTAATTGTGGGAAGCGACGGTCTAATAAAAACGGAAACGATATGACATCTGAACTTATAACTGGCATCACCATTGACAACCCAAAAATATTCTGGAAGAAACGAATTGCGAACTCGCCAAAGAACCTCAATGAAATCTAAATCTGACAGTAGGAAAAGTTCGCAAGTCACTAAATGCTTAAACACACCCAAAGCAACCACTGTAACAAATTTGAGTGCACATATAAGAGAGAGTTTACACGAGTCATCTAATTAAGAAGAATCCATCTACTAGAACAACATAAAATTAATTAATTTAAAAATCTTATCATGTAACAGGGCTTAAAAATATCTTAAATGATCTGATGAATCAACTGATGATGGATGAGGGTTCTTCCAATAACTGCCTATTTTTTGGCAACTTTTGTAATTCTGTAGAATAGACGAACATCTTTTTGACAGATTCAAATTCATAAACAAAGCCGATGCATTTCTCTATCATACTTGATAGTTGATAGGATCTTTTTATGGAATAGAAATGCTTTTTTTTAATCTTTTAACTCGCAATGGATCTGCAACAGAGACTGCCTTGGTAACAAAGCTGGTAAGGATGAATAACACCAATACTCTATATGCAGAAGCGAACAAGCACTTTAAAAACTTTTGCAGTGCAAAAGGCTAGCGTTTAACCAGTAAAATATTGACCTTTTAAACAGAAAAAGGTGCTCATCAGAATTTTGGAAAGCTTTTAAACTTATTAATGGGCGAAGAAACACTATCGCCATAGGCTTGCAACTGGAACAACTGAAGAAACACTTCTCAAATCTGCTCAAATCTGAGGTACAAAATGTAATCGAGAATGCTATAATTAAGAAAGCCCTGGTAGATGACTGTATTTCATTTGAGTTTCATAAGAATTATACACGTGAATTAAATGGCAGGCATTGATTTCTATACTGTGTTGCTTTTGACAGCTTAAAACGAAGCGCATAAAAAAGAATTTATATATAAGACTAATAAATAAAGTTGAGAATAACATTGTTTTCGTTAGAGATGGAAACTCAAGTAGTTTTCGAAGGTTTTGACACAGTAATGGGCGTAAAGCAAGGCTGTGTATTAAGTACGTTACTGTTTATATTATACGTAAACGACAAAAAAGACACTTTTAACGCTGGGATTGTGATAGATTGAATAAATATCCTCGCTCTCATGTTTGCAAATGATATTGTCTTTCTCGCAGATACTGAGGACTGCATGCAACTAATGATAAACATAATAATAATAATTACTGTAATACAATTATGTTGTGAGGATTTATTTACCAAAACTATCAATCTAGAAAAAATATCATTCAAAAAAATATAATTAGGTCTAACAAACTTTCTTAAGGCATGATTAATATTTTTTGTTTATAAAATTAACTTTTGAAACAAGAGAAAAAAATAGAATAAAGGCACTCAAAACTAAGATTTAATGATAGAAACATACCATAAAAACTAATTCAAAATTGCTTAAAAGCAAATTCATTTACAGCCAAAATAAGAAAGACGTCCTATTCAAAGTGAAAAATTCAGCAAACTACATATTTATATATTACACATTATAAATACACACATTTAAATACTTGAAGTATTCCACAATAAGCCCAAGTCAGCCAATAAGAAGCTTATGCCTCTAATTGGTCGGAATGAAGAGAAGACCCAAAAGAATTTTCTTTAAGTTCAAAAAGTTAAGCGGATTTGTAATTATTTTATTATATTTATTATGTAAATTATGTGAGTTATAATAAAGAAAAAATATATACATTTGCGAGTATGTCATAATAATTAACATGATGTAATTGCTGCACTGGAAACACTCATACTTGTATACTCGCAGATAGATTGCATTCAAAGATTGCATACTACACTCGCATTATTTGGAACAATGAACAGTGTAATACTGTAATGACAAACTACACCATATGAACCATAGTACTATTTAAATGATTTCAGAAGAGGAAATGAATGCAAAAAGTTAAAACATTAAGCAGGTTATAATAAAGAATAAGTCAAATATATCAAAATTTATATTAAAAATATCTTGCCAGGACTAACAAGATTGGAAAAGAGCATAATCGTATATAATAGCAAATAAAGGGTGACTAGATAGAACGATAGGAAAATAAGTTTAAATAAAACAACAACGGTGTTTGATTTTTGCTTTATTTTGAAGCTACGTTCATGCCATTATATGTGGAATGGCACATCACTCAAATAGCCGCCTCGGCTTCGCAGTGCTTCAAGCAGTCGGTGCAATTTTTGATGACTTGGTCCAATATGTGCGGCGTTATTCTGGCTATTGCCGTGTCGAATGCTAGAATCAGGATCGTGCAAAGTGGTTGGCTTGTTAACTTAGACTGAGTACTTGACGTAGCCTTAGAGAAAATAATCAAGTGGTGTCAAATCGCATGATCGCTGCGGTCAATTGATGAACGTTGGCCGTGAGATGCCCTATTTGCCAAAATTCTCCTTCACAATTTCGAGCATTGCGTCGCTTATATAGCTTGTAGAACCACAGCTCGAATATGTCGATATTGTTGAGCTCTGGCCACAGGAAGTCGGGTAACATCGCTTTATACCTGAAACCATTGACGGTAACTGTATCCCTTTAATCATTTTGAAAGAAACAAGGTCCGACGATGCCGTCATACCATAAACCGCAACAAATAGTCAATCTTTGTGGTCGCATTAATGATTGGCCGAACACTTGTTAATCTTTTCGCTAAAATAACTGCAATACGACTGCTACGACAAAAATGAGCCTCAGCCAAGAAGATAATTTTTGGCCAAAATCCGGACCTCCGAATGGTTGTATGGCTTCAACTCTTGCGCCAGCACAGTCTTTTATGGATGGAGGGCCGAGTTGACTCTCTGGCGATGCCCGATTCAGCTGATAAGCGCCGAATTGGCATTTCTGGATCTCCTTGAACACTGGCCGTTAGGGTGGCTATGTTCTTTTCATTTCGCATCAATATTTGTCTGGTTGGAGGCTTAAGATGCAAGAGATTGTTCTCACTCTCAAATTTTTTCACAGTGCAACGAGTTTCTTGCACACTGAAGCCATAATGATAGCCGAATTTCGAATTTCGAATTTCGATAATATTTTTTAATGATTTTCGCACTTTCGACAAGCGTAAAACTATGCATTATGAAATGGCAAACGTTACTGAATATTTTGACAGTTGGATGTCATTGCTAACTTTGACAGCTGCTGAAACTTAACAGTTGGAAATACTATCATTGCTATCTGGTCACCAGTTAGCTTGGCAGGTATTATACCATCCTGACCAGCAAACTTTAATACTCGTAATCAGAGTGCGACCGAGGCCTTTTTACAGTGATGTAGACTAATCCAGATAAACCATAGCATTATTGCTCGAATATACCAGAGAAGTGTCTATTAGTCGTCGCTTTCCAATTCAGAAAAGAATATCGACGCTCCAAAATTTGGGGCTGAATCTACAATTTTAGTTAAAGGAGGAGGAGGTTGCTTATCAGCATTCAGCTCATCTTTTTGTAAACCCTTAGGCTTATTGATTCGATACCAAAGAGAATCATGCCTTTGGTCTGCGCTAGAGGATTAAGGGATTCCTTATTGATCACAATTAACTCGCCCATTAGTTCCTCCCGTTTTGCGACTTTCTACTCATGGGTCGAGTTACTGAGCCCGATCATCTCCAGAATGTTTTTTGGGGAGGAGAGCGCGGGTGAGATTCAGGTACAGGTTCTAGATCTGATAGCGATATCCTCCGTAGCCACGACCTTGAGCTTTGTAGCTGATGAAACTTCTCCTATTCCAACTATGGCTTTTGTCCAAAGATTGAGATATCTTTTGTCGGTACAAATGATAAGCTTAACGTAGCCTTGGTACCAGCAAACGAGCTTGTGAAGTAGCCTTGGTACCAGCAAAGGAGCTTGTGAAGGCAGGTGATCCGGGATTTTCCCGCAAAGTGGCCAAAAAGTGGCCGAAAGCTTTAGCGTGACCAAGCACCACCGTTTTTATCGATCACCGCGATCATTATGGCATCTTTTAGGACTTCGCTAACAGAACTCACATTGAAAGGCCCGGGGGGTTTTGGCGTTTTCTTAGTGAAGGCCTTTTGTAAACCGGCATGGTTTCCTCCAACGATCTCTTGCGCTTGAGAAGTCTTTTAGCGTTTGGGTAGCAAAAGGTAATCTGTCTTTGAGGATGTTGCTAGCCCAGTCTATTTTGTTCTTCATGCAAATTCCTTCATGAATTCGAAGGATTATAAATTACGCGCTGAAACAACGCATTAAAGTGAGGGAGTCATCGAAATTTTGATATTCATATAAGTGCTTGTGGACGTGCTCGTGGTTGACATTTAAATTAAATTATTTTTCATAGATAATAATTGTTAATAGCCATATTTTTAGAAAAATAAAGACACCAAAAAATATCTATGAATTAACATGTTTTATTTTAAAAAAATATCTATGCGCGACTTTTGAATGGCCTTTTAAGTTTTACGCCTTTACAAAAAATTAAAATAAGAGACATCAAAGAGATAAACGATATTCAAAATCAGAAGAATTTTTGAGAAAATATCCTTTACCCAATTCTGGAAAGATCAAGAAGCGTAGTTTCTGGGAGTGGAGGAGTTATAATACTAATAATAGGATATGTTTTTGCATGCTAATGTAGGTGTAATTCGAACTGTTGATGTTGTTGAACTGGTGTTGATAGAACTACACTATCGATCTATAGTATAACAGAAAAGATAAAAAATGCGTCAAGAATTGCCAGAGATTAAAGGATCATCATTATCATCTGAGAAAATAATTATGCAGCGCGCTGAGGACAATTTAAATCGACAATTAAAGTCAAAACCAAGCCTTAATGTTATCCCAATATGGGAGGAAAGAAAAAATATTAAAAACTTTATAAAAATAAAAAAATTAGTTAATACAATTAATTATAAATACATTTTTATAACTTACTCTTGATCTTCGTGGTGCTCTTTGTGGTTTCCAAAATTCAATGAGTTAAAATCTAAAGTAACTGTTAATTAAAAATATCAGACGATTGGCTTGAATGAAGGCAAGCTTCGTTAAAATGAATGTGTTTAGAAGAGCATTCTGCACGGAAATCAGGAGTCTGTTTACACGATTCGTATAAGTACTATGTTTACACGGGCGTGCATCGGTAACATTCTCCCACCGTATGACGATCGGAGATAATTAATACTCATAAAGTATTTCCAACGCCACCATCATCTTGTCGTACATCTAAAACTGCAATCTTTGCAGCTGGTCTGTGATATTTTCCACTTGAGGTTCGGATTACAGCACTTCGCACTTGCCCATCTTTAGCCTTTATAGCTTCCTCCACGATTCCTTTCGGCCAGCAATATCTCGGTAGATTAGGATCAACGACAGCCACGATGTGTCCTTCTTTGATCGGTTTGGCCTTTTCAAACAAATCGGTGCGCCGGGTCAATGTTGGTAGTATCTCGGACACCCATCTCTTTCAGAATGTAACCGCCAGTAGTTGTGAATGGCACCATGACGATTTGACATATTTATACGAGGTGTCGAACAAGCCTTGAGGTTTGCTTCCGAATGATAAGCCTAGAATGAAATGGTTCGGTGTGAGAACCTCTTGTTCCGCAGTGTCCAGCGATAAATACGTAAGTGGTCGAGTATTTATTATACTTTCGAGTTCAATGAGTAAGTTGTTCAGCTTTTCGTTAGTCATCTTCGCGTCAGGTGTAATTATCTGATAGACAATAAAGTCTTAATGGAACGTACCATACGTACGCACCATACGCACCGCCCAAATGAAAGCTCGCCGGTGGTATAAATTTCCATTTTGTATGCTGGGTTGTAAATTTAGCTTGGATGTATTTAAATAGACATCGGGTTGCCGATTTGTTTCTCCACAATTAAACGTCGCCACAACTCCAACCTTGCCAATTCTGAAATTAAACAAAAACATCAAGGAATTCATCAAATCCGGACTCTTGTTAAGATAGGCGTTTAACGAGACACCATTGCATTCCGCTGCGGCATCATATACCAATCTTATCTTGTTAGGCTTGTTCGGGTTCTTTACTACGAATATTGGCCGGTTCCATTTACGATGATGGCCCAGAACTTCCTTCTGAAGTTTGTTTATATAACCTTTAACTTCCCTGTCGACAATGTGGCTATCTACTTATTTGTTTAAGTCAGGATGCTTTTGAAGCTTTCTTTTAAGGCAGCATAATATTCTATATGCCATAAAATAGTTATTTGGCAGCGTTATGTTTCTAGATTTCCATAGAAGTTTTGCTATGAAACGGTCTCTGTCACGTTTGATACTATTCTCCAGTTGTATGTTTGAAATCATATTCAACTTAGGCCCTTGCATTTGTGTCACGTCTTCGTTATCGATCTTCATATTTTCCACGAATAACTTTTCCAAAGCGACATCACCATCGCACTCACATTCTGGACTGTTGAATTAGTTGTTGATCTTGAGCCAAGCTCTCCAAATATCGTCCACCCAACTCGAATTTTAGTTGCAGCAGGCTCGTTTGATTTTCCTTCTCGAAAACTTAACGGCATTGGCAAACTTCTGTTGTTAAGTCCAATTATGATCCTCGGAACAACGTTGCGGTAAGATTCTACTGGAAGGCCCTTCAGATGATTTTATTCATTGGTGATCTCTTGCATTTGTAATGTTTAAAGTGGTAAATCAAATTTTTTGTACCGAGAGCACATTTCTTAGTAAATAACGCTTGTTAACTTTGCCCTTAGGAGTCACTTGCAAATTGATTTGGTGTGAATCTTTCTCAGTACGTAGAGTTTGATATGTTCATCTGAGGCATAGGTCAGATTTGACTCCATCAACTCCGATTGCTCCTGCTCAATTAAACCATCATCCAGGAAAGCATAAACGTCAATGGAGGAATGTCTTCCGATAATTGTTATGGGCATGATCCTAAATAAAAACTTAGAGGTTTCCGTGTTGTGAACAACTACAATTGCGACCTCAGAACGTCCAAGATTCAGTTTATAAAGCAACGGATGGTCTGAGCATGGCAACCATGGATCTGACGTCCTTTTCGATCAAGGCAAAATCATGTCGTCTTAAGTAACGAAATTCCACTTTTCGTTATAATTCATTCCTTTAAATTGACCGCAATTGACAAAACTATGCATTTCATTGCAAACGGTGCATTTAATATTCAGTGTTGAACTATATTCGGGGCAGCACCACCCTCATAAAAGCTAACACGATGTACTTTACGTCGCTCTGACTCAGCAGTATTCGAGCTTGACACTGGAACAGATAAAACTCTACTTGCCCCTTGACCTATTTTATAAAGGCAATCATTTAATGTTTTTAAATTCACATCAAAACTATTTTCTAAATGAACATACTTTTTTGAACAGGAAGCTTTTCAATTAAATCTTGAACAAGCGATGGCTTGTTCATATGTGAACCTAAATCGCAACTATGCTCTTAACCTCGAGAGAAAAATTAAGAAACGACTCAAGTTTATTTGAATTTACTGGTGGCGCCGCACGCACCTTTGCCACAAAAATGTTTAAGATGTACTCTGGACGCCCAAAAATCATTTTAAGTGTCGAAATAATTTCAGGCACTAATGCAGGTAATGTCAGGCTGTGAATCACATAATCTAACGCTTTTCTTTTTAAGGACCGCTGTAGCCGAAAGAGATTCTCTTCATTTGTATAGGGTTTTCTAATAACGACTTGACAACTTTTTTTTAAATAAAAGGAAAACTATTTGAGATATTTCAAAAACTTTGTTATTGGCTTGAAGTACAATCAAAACATTTATGAATGGAACTCGACTTCGTTCATATGGCCAAATGTTGAGTTTACTGAAAAAATCGACAGCGACAGTTTGATGATTAGTGAAAGAGTGCGTTCACAAATTAAATTTAAAGTTGTCAAATCGCTATTGGAAAACCCTATAGGACCAGAAAACTTAGTCAACGTTTCAAAGCTGCTAAAAAAGAGGCCACTCATCTGGCCGGCCACTAAATATTGGAAGTTTTTGACACAACTTGACGAGCGTGGATGCAATCGCGGTAAGGTATTATTGTAGACCTAGTTGGCAAAAAGCCGACACCTTGCTTTAGCACCACGTGCTCTTCGAATTACCTATCTTTCGATATATTCCTATAATCTACCCTACCACTTATGCTCAAGCCCTCATCCAAGCCATCGTATGCCTTTCACTCAACACTTTGCCCATCATTTTCCGATTCTAAATCGCCTTGCAATGCAAGTAATTTAAACTTTTTGTATAGATATCTTAAATGGGCTTCCTTTTCTTCTTCCAAACGCATTAAATCTAATTTCAGGAAGCGTTTTTCCTTCGAAATTCCACACTTAGTAACTTTTTTGCACATACCTTTTGGGCTGCAGCTGTCGCATCTGTAGATAAAACTGTTCATTCAGGATCATCTTCGTTGTCTTTTGCGACGCAGCCCTCGCACATCCAATCTCATTTACTCACGTCGCTGTCGACTCCAACGCAGCTGAAGTGGTACCAAACATCACACCGTTCGCACTGCACCATTCTTTCATCATTTTTATTGCTGCAAAGTGGGCAGCTGCCGTCGTCCTGCTCAACATCCTCAACGTTATCTGCTTATATTTTACTACTTTTCTGAAACATCGTACTCGTTAACGTAAATCTTGATTTTTGATTAAGCACCACAAGATTTTTAACAGAATATTGTCGAGTTTGGCGAAAATTAAATTCAAAACCAAGCTTTAATAGTATCCCAATATTGGAGGAAAGAAAAACTACTAAAAACTTTATAAAAATAAAAAAATTAGTTAATTATAAATAAATTTTTATAACTTACTCTTGATCTCCATGGTGCGCTTTGTGGTTTCCAAAATTCAATGAGTGAAAATCTATAGCAACTGTTAATAAAAAATATATGTTCGAAATAGCATTCCGCACGGAGGTCAAGAGTCTGCTTACACGATTCGTATTCATTCTATGTTTACACGGGCGTGCGCTGGTAACAGTAAGGTACCCGCGGGACAGCATCCGAAAGAAAGATGTGTTGAGATTTTTGCTGCCGAAAATAACTGAACCAGTTTATAATTGAGCCCCACGATAGCCTTGCATTGATAATCATATCACCAACATTCTGAACTTGTTTTTACTTGTCATCTTGATAAGGGCGCCATAGACGTACCTTTGGTGTCATAACAGCTAGTTTCTTATACTGACCACAAGAAAAAAAAAAAAATAATAATAATAATATGAGAAACCTAAATGGAGCTGCATAACAAATTCTTTAGAAATTGTAAAAATCGGGTTAACCAAGTTGATATTGTAATCTTCGATTAACGATGTAATATAGATGCCGCTCGATTATACAAGCACTTTTCTGTTTGGAATTAAATTCAAGAGTATCAGACCTATAGAAAAGGCGTGTACAACTCCTATATATACCTTATAAGACCAAGACAACAGAGGGTAACCGAATTAAACTGAGAGGAGCCAGGAATGAGCCAACGCCTTTCTTAAGCGTATGGAATTTTAACATGCCAATGAAACTGAGGCAAAAAATACGACGAGTCCCAAAGGTAGTTTCAAAAGCTTCTCGTCGTTTGTCTTAAACAAATTCGGTGGCCCGGGTGGTACATCTTTTCTTTTTCTGAAAAGGTGTTGTTATACGGTAGTAAAACCACTGTGAGATTTTTTTTTAATTGCATTTTTAATTTTTAGTATTTTTTTTTTTTAAGTTTTTTTAAGTATTTTCGGTCATTTTTCCAGTCCGTCCTAAAAAAGGAAATTTTCTCTCTTCTCCTGCAAATAAACTCCACATACGTCTCAAGAATGTGAAAACGCTGATACAAAAGCAGCTCATATTAGAAAACTTTTTAGTAAAAGGCAGAATGGTTTTTTGTGGTTTTGCAGCAATTGAATATATTATGATATTTCTCACCGCAATTTGTATACAAATGTGCGAAATCTTAATATTTTAAAACCATTTTGTAGAGTTCAAAATATTTTTTGTTGAAAATGTGTTCTGTCTCCTAGGCTGCCACCCAAATGAACGTGAGCTACAGCGTATGTTAAGTTGAGTTCAAGAGAACAAATTGGGGTACAAAACAACTTAAATAGGAAATTTAAGACAATATTACTTCAGCTAAGTATAATATTTCATACCATTATTTTAAATAAGGAATGAAAAATACAAAATTAATAACCTTATGGTTGCAATCAATTTCTGCTAAACAATTTTGAAAACTACGTTACTACGTCAGCCTTTGCGCACAAGGTCTTAATTATAAAACTTATATTTTAGAAAATCAGATATTCGACGTTGAAACACAACAAAAAAAATCATTAATTAAAAAAAAAATTAATAAATATAAATTGTTTAAATTGATATTGCAGTTGTTTCACATGTTTGATAAAATGAATAAATAAGTATTTTATATATAAACAATATATATAATATATTCACATAAGATTTAGTAGTTGGCAACTAAAAGGTAGATTGAGTGCTTCTTCGTAGAGTCATCCAACAAAACTTGTACACGCGTACGTTCATCCCAAGTTTTTGATTAAATGTTTTCTGCTTCATATTGGTATATTTTATTGGTGGAGGAGCAACATTTTTTTATTTTATCTTCTTCCTTTGGGTTCCAGTCTTTAAAGCTTACTTTTATCAAGCATTTTCTTCTCTTTAAGTTCCTCTTTTTCTCGTTCAATATTTCGTTTATCTTTAATTTTGGTATATATATTTTTTTGAATGTAAACTGTTGCTATTTCTGCTTATCCGATGGCTCCTCTAACTGCTTCGATATGATCGCCAGTACCGATCGATTGGCTCTTTCGATTAGGCCGTTTCCTCTTGGTACTGCTGTGATGCTCCATACATATTCAATGCCATTGGTTTTAATACACTCCTCGAGCATACTTGTCGTAAATGCCGCTTCTCAAACGCTACTTATGCAAACTGGGCAGTCAAAAGCTATAGCCTATTCGGCCAGCAGTTCTTTGTCGGGTATAGCCACATGAACTTTTACCATCCACTGTGGTAAAAATGTACTTATACTGCTTTGCAGTGACGTCCATAGGGCCAAGTTGTTGCACATGGAAAGTGTGCATAACTTCTTTCCTGACGTGATGTATGAAACCTTCTGTCTTTTCCCCGATTTTGTTGTACACAATACATTAAACACAGTCTCTTAATACATGCGCGACCTGGCTCTCTAATTGTGATATCCAGTAGTTCTGCTGGATAGCGTGCCTTGTTTTTTGAACAGCAAAGTGTCCATCATTATGAGCGTTAGCAATAATTTCATTTTACATAAGTTTTGGCACCACCAGAAGATCTGTGCCCTTAACTGCATTGAACAAAAGGTCCCCTTTAAGTGTGAAGTTCTCATACGGAAGATAAGCTAGTATTTCTAAAACGGCTGTTATCGTTGCATCATCCTGTTGTGCTCTCCTGATTCAAGCTGTCACCTCTGATGAAACCAACATAATCTGCTGACGATATCGACTAAAACAGTCTACATATAACAGCCGCTTGCCAGCCCGGTGCTTCACCTCGAAATCAAAATCTTGTAAATAAACGACCCATTGCGCAACTTCGCGTGGTACGTTCTTCTTGCTCAGCTCCTCTAATAAAGGAGAAAACTTGTAGCCGCCCGCTGTTGAAGAAAATTCAAACTTGCTGACAAAATCATCATTAAACAGCGCATTTCTGAGCAACATGCACATTGTTTACCATCACGTTTGCTGTGAAATAGCCCACGAGTCGCCTTGTGTTGCTGCCTAAGCCTCGCAGCGCTGACATTCTCCTGTTATCCACCAACGCGTCCACTTCTACGTTGTTGATCCTCAGCTTTTTGAGTCGCTTGGCGTCATATAAAACATATATAATATATTTACCAATATAACAACTGCTCCATTTGAGCTTTTGAGCCACGATTAAGACATTGCCGCTTTTTCTCACTCCTGCCGTATATGATTTTGTTGGGTTTGAATTGTTCTTTCTCTACGTTTGCATTTTTATAGTTATTTGCTACACTGAAAGTAAACATCATAATAGGTACGTGTTTTTTAACTCTTTGTAGAAATTGCAACTATATATACATATATAGGTTTTACTAAAGGTCACTTTTTATATTCAAGCCACTCACAATATATCGAGTTACTGACTTTGTTTCTATAATGTCACATGCGTTTCATTTGCAAAGTATGTACATATGTACATATATGCACTCAGATCTTCATTTATCTCGGCATCACATACTCGCGTTCGCACTCCTCTATTGATACCTGGTGTATCTCTTTATATTCATACACTGTTGTGGATTCCAAAAACAACCGTGCTGTGCGCGTTATTTTGGCGCGGGCTTGCACATACATATATTTGTTTCTCGCTCATTCCATATGCGTCAGCAATATGGTGCTCCCGTTGTTTGATGTTCTTCTTGTTCATTACCTTTTTTTCTGCTGTCTTTGTTCTTTGACGCCGGTGATTGCAGCTGTATGTTTTTTGGTTTTTCTTTGAACCGCTCATCTTTGTATTTTTATGGTGCGTCGATCGGATATTGTATAGAAATTTGTACAGCTTGCACTGCTGGTGGTAGCTGCTTATTTCTTGCGGTGGTTTCTGGCGTCTTCTGTTTTGTACACATGGACTAATTGTTCATATTCTTCTTTGAATAACGGCTTCTTGACTGCGTCACTCCAGATTTCGTGAATTTCGAAATAATTTAGCTGGGAGCAGTTAATTAAACTTGGACGAGCCCACAGATATGAAAAGGGATGAGGTTAATCAACCCTTATGTTCTTTTTTTTTTAACTCAGTAATGATAAATTATAATAGGATCATTAGGAATAATACATTAATGATAATTGAAATATAATAGTTAGTGTTAAAGTAGACTATGATTTTGCGGCGGTACAGTATACGTTTTAATGCTTACTAGCAACGATGATTCAACTCGAATTCTGCTTATGACTGCGACACAACTTACTACTGCTGACGATTGGCAAATAACTACTATAACTATCTACTGCTTTTGATGTTTCCGCCGATCCAACTGTTGCTTCTGCTTAACCGACTGTTGCTGCTTCTGTTCACTAGACGCCGCTTACCACCTCATTACCCCCATGCCTATGTTACATTCACCTATACGGGTATAAATAGAATTCTTAGAGACATCAGGTGAACCTATGAGTTTTTCATTACTTTCAATGAAAAAAAAAAGTGATTCCCAAGTGTATCATAATTTTCATTTGGACTTAGCTCTCTTATATTGTATGAAAATATTAAGTATATGCCTTTTCAATAGATTCATTTTCAAAAACTTCCTTGTGCGTTCGTTCCCACTACAAGAAGAGTTCAAATTTCGTTACCTGTATTCTGGCACCCACCCCATAATTGGTAAGGACTTACTAACTACCTAACTTTTGGAAGTTTTTTTTTTTTTTTAATTATATATATACAATACATTCCAAGCACACTTATTATTATTCGCTGCATCAACATTAAATGATTACAAATCACATTTTCATGAACATTTTCGTAAACAATCTCTATACAATAGAGGACAAAGTATCACCTTAGTGAATGAAGCTAGTTTATGTTTTTAGGTTGTGTTTCTCATTCAAGAACTGTTTAACTCTTTTAACTTACCTATTCAGATTTATGAGGCTTGAAAACGCTAAAAACGGTAGGAGATCATAAAGAATTATACCTATTATTTTTGTGACAGAATTCACTCAGATTCATTGTAAGGTGGCTTTGACGTCTGTGATCAAGGTAGGAATAGGTGTTTAGTTAATTGCAATTTCTACATAATTAATTGTGCAAGCCGTTTGATACATACATACATACATATGTACATACGAGTATGTGGGCGAAAAATGTCCCTCATCCAACCTTTGACAAATTTTCCCAAAAAATAATTGTTGGATGTAATGCATAAAAGACAATTTTGTGTTTTCCAATTTACCGAAACACACCCCAAGCGGTAGAGTTTTATGACTTGACAAGTGAAATAAACAAAAATATTTTGTACACATTTTTATATGCATAAAATACATAGGTATTACTTATTCCCTCCGTTTTTGAAAATTCTACTACCTTATTAAGTTTCCTGGCCCATTTTTATTCAAAATCGCTAGTTTCGAATCTTCTTCCGCCTGGCTCGAAAAATTCCACAGCCCTGCTTTTAAACCCCGAGGAATAGCCGTTGAGGGTCGCAATCAGTACGACCTCTTAGATCGTTACTCTCGTACTCTCACCCTGTCGACCCGAGAATCCGATTCGGTATCTGTCTGCTTGTATGCTGATCGGCCTAAATATATATCTTTATGTTAAGTCTGACAATCCATTCATAAAAGTATATCGCAATTAGTTTTTAGGATGAAAAAAAAAAAAAAAAATAAATACCATAAATAAATTCCAGTTCGTAAACAAGACTAAAAATAAAATATATTTAGTTCTAATATGAAATATGAATTTTAAAAAAGCTCACCAATAGTTCTCCATAAGCAATTCCATATTCAGTGGAAAGGCCAGTATTGTGTTTCCAAATTGATGAGCTGTGACTGCCAATTTACGATTTATAGTCCATAAAATCAAAGATACTCGTATATACCATAGTTGAAGTGGGTTAGGTGCAATTCCATGTGGCATTATGTCATTATGTCTCTATATAGAAAAATCGCAGAGTCGGTCTATAAATATGTTAGATTATATCCCGTTAAATCTCCAAATATATTTACGGGCTATGAATAAATTTCGCAGCCAGGTTTGTTGTGATATCTTGGTTTAATTACACTTATCCACCTGTCTTGCGATCAATAATAAGTTATCGCTCCATAGGCGCTCTCATATGCAGCTAAAACATTTAGATTTTGCATCCCTGAAATTTTGTAAAAAATAATGATCCTGGGCGTTTTAATATAGTGAAGTGCTTTTAAACCTTCTCAGAAAGAATATTGTAATAAGCCTTGTAGTTATTCATCTTTCTAAAGCTATCGAATCACGTCAACAACGTTGGAATTGTTTTGAATTGCCCTTGAGGTTAACGGTAACCGGTCATGATATTCATAGTGTTCTGTTAAACAGTGAAGATATTTTAAAATGGAGTGTCAATGGGGCCGCTTCTTTACCATATAGCTGGAATTCTATGTCTTCTTCGGGTATCGTTTTTTGGCAAGTTTAATTTTTTTAAGAACTGAGAAGATATCATCTGGGATTTTAGGACCTGTTGGAAAGCCGTTAAGAATTACCCTGAGCCGCTATCTGCCTATGTTATACAATTCACTTCATCCATGTGCCCTAATCGTTCGTATTTTATATGAACGTTTTCAGATCTATTGATGTAGCAAGTCTTCGTTCAAACATTTGGAAGGCTATGTACATTCTCTGAATGTGAATTTTTACAAATCGTTGCTGTTGTATTGATTGTGGCCCCTCCAACACACATAACCACTACATATGTATTCCACAAAATGATGAAGTATTTCTAATCGAGTTTTATATTTTGGAGGACTTCTATAATCTGCTCAAGCTGTAATAATGTATTGTTGCATTTTATTTAACTTCCAGTGGAGTTCATACATTATGTGAGTGTGTGTATTGCGCTTCAACCTTTTTATGTGTAACAAAAGTTAATTTCAACATTTTAACATCAATTTTTTATATAATGCTGTTATCATCAGTCATGTGTTTTTATAACGATTTATTATGACTTCCTAGATACCAAATAACTTCGAGATCTCCAGGGCTGTGACCATCGGTGGTATTTTAAGTATAATATTAAAACATCCAAAACTGAGTAGAGTGGATCAGTTTTGGGAGTACTTCAAGTCCTCATTTATATTAACGACTTCGAACGATTACTAAGATATTCTGAAGTGGCTTTGTTTGCTGACAATGCATAACTTTTTATAACCGGAGAATGTGTTAAATATTTCCATCGCAAAATCCAAGATGACTTAGATAGCGTGTATAAGTGGATTTGCCAAATTAGATGGAAAGTATGGTATGTATAATGTATATACAAAGGGACTAAGTATATGATTTGAAATGGCAAGTTACATTTTAATGTTAACCTTAAATTAAAAAATGAGTATATAGAAAAAGTTCAATAGATTAAGTATCTTAGGATAATAATTGACTCTGGATTGAATTTTGAAAATCACATTGATTAAAAGTGTGAATTAAAAACAAAAACTTAGCAATCATGAAACGAATAGGAAAGCAGTTAACGACCATAACTGCAATTAAAATTTATAATGTGATTATTAAACCCCACCTCGATTATTGTTTAACTGTTCTATCACTTTGTAACGAAAATAAGCAGACTTCAAATGATGGAAGATATGTCAATGAAAAACACATTAAAGTGTAGTAGGTATACACCAATTGTCGCTATATTAAGTATGTTAAAATGTTATCTATGTTATCTGTTAAACAAAGAGTTATTTTGCTATTATGTTATTTTTTGTGTTTAAAATGAAAGCCAATACACGAATACTACCAACGCACATTAGAAAATATGTTCGTTATAAAAGTGAAATTCAACTCTATATACTAAGAAATATAAATGACTTTAGATTACCTAATTTTTTGAATTCAATTATATATAGAAGCTTCAGATTATATAACCAATTGCCTAGAGATGTAAAAAAAATTAACGAATCTTAGAGCTTTTAAAAAATGTGTTTTTCAATTTACAAATCTTAATTTCTAAGAACAGATACCTGTACGTATTTTATATGAAGATCATAACGACGTTTTTAAACAATAATACAATAAATTAAGTTTATTATTGTTGTTATTATTAAGAAAAACTACGTTATATGTGTACAAATGGCTTTTCTGCATATTTAAATTACATGATGATAAACAAAAGCAAGAGAAGTGAACCCTTTGATTTAATTTAAGGCCTCAAAAAAAAAAAAAAAAAAAAAAAAAAAACAATCTTATTACTGAACTGAATCCAACGAAATTGCATGTTGTTTTTTTGTCTTTCAACTTCAAAGTGGTATAGGAAATTCATCACGAAAATGTTTAATTTTTCGTATATACCAGCAGTAATTGCTCGAATTATCTTAACATTCGACTTAAATTTCAATCAATAAAATAAACCTGAATCCATTCCAAATAAACTTGAGTTAAAAGTTTTTTAGTTTTTCTGTTTTAGATAATTTAAAGTTCAGCAACATTTTTTTTATAAAAGCTTCGTTTCTTTGTTTTCTAGCTTCCTAGAACTTGGTCAAAAAATTATCATGTAGTGCTGAAAACGAAAATTAAACCGAAAATCAAAATTTTGACATTATCATAGGGCTAAAGGAATGATTTATTTAAGCCTTACAATTGCGAGTTTGCGATGGTTTGTATGAAATGATACCAAACATTACCTCTTATGTTATATTCTTATAAAACAAAGATACAATTTTTTTAAAACAATCAGCAATGTTCACCAACTTCAAATCTAATCTAAAACATAATCTTTTTTCATGTCTACTATATTAATCTTCGCACTTAGATGGCTCTACAGTCCGGAAGGACAGGACCTCAGCTAACTTACTACCTCTCCAGCTAGCTCGACCTTTTACCAGCTGCTTCCAATGGGATATAAGAAATTTGCTGAGGTCCTCTTCCACTTACGTACACCACCTAAGATGAGATCGTTATCTACTATGTTGTCCCTCTGGGATGGAGTATAAAACTCTCCAGGCTGGGACTGATTTTCATACGCTCAATGAGACCTAGCCATCTAAACCGGTTTATTTGCGCTTTTCTAACGAAGTAAGCATAGCTATACAGCTTTTAAAACGTCTCCAACGATGCAGAGCAGCGTGCAATTTTCCATCGTCATCCTGCATTTTTGAATGAGGTCGGCAGGAATGCAGGGACTGGATATGGCTCTGTATAGGTGCTGTCGTAAGTGTAAATTTGATCTATGGTGGACCTTGCTGGCCTAAAACCAAACTAATAGGAGCCGATCAGGCTGTTTATTAAGCATCTTAGACGTTCACATAATACGGCTGACAGGATTTCATATGCAATGTTGAGCAGACTTATTTTACTGTAGTTGGCACGGATCAGGTGATCTCCCTTCTTAAGGACCGGACAAAAAATTATGACGTTCCTTTCGCCAGACAAACATCTTTATTTTGGAGGGCGGACATTTTGTCTGGTTTCATCCAGGTTGAATGGTCCATGCTATCTAACGGTGTAATATTGTTCGTCATCGTTGTTTAACAGTTTATAAAAATTATCGTTCCAAATTCCCAGCTCCGACTGTAATTCTTTATAAGTTTCCTTCATTCTTTTCTGGTTTTACAACTCTGGCATGTTCGTTTTGTTTCTAAATAAGACTTCCGTACTTCAATCTTCCTATAGCACCTCTCTAAAGCCGAGGAAGCTATACTCTTTCCTTCTTTTCTGCTTATAGAGATTACGAAATCCTTTCGTTGTTTTCTGTGATTTAAACCGGGTTGTCTGCATTCGTCACAGAATCAGGGGTTTCCTTGTTGCGACGAAACACAGTACATCAGGTACTATTTCTGATTACTCTTTGGAAATGATGCCACTGGTCTTCTACTTTCGATACTAGCAGAATCGAATTCTTCTAAAGGTTAAGGGAACTCGATCAGAAAAGACCCTGGCGATCTCTTTCGAATGTTGCAGTTCAACGTTGAACTTCCTTACAATGGATTGGTGGCTTTGGGCTGTTGCAGATATTCGCATACGCAAATTGGCAACAACAATGTAAAGGTCTGAGCCGATGACATACAAAATGCTGTAGGAGGGCGTTGCGTTGCTCGAAATATCAACATATTTTTGATGGCTTGTTGATCAGGAGTCAACAAGATCCATTTATGGATATAAACTTAGCTTGGAAACTGTATGCTGGCTCTAGTTACATTCCGCGAGCAATATCAATGAGCCTGTTTCCGTTTCTGAACGTAATGGTCAATATTACCATAGAAGCTATCCTTGCCTATCTTGGCATTAAAATCGCAAAGGACGAATTTCACGTAATATCTAGGGCATTGCTCGTAGGTTTTATCTAGGAGCTCATAAAAGCAGTATTTTTTAAGATCGGCGTGGGCGCTTAGAAGGTTTATTTTATGTTGGCGAATTTATATGAATATAAATATAAATATAAATTTATATGAATCATCATCAGGCGTTCGCTTACCTATCTGAAGCTTAAGGGCCGTTCCCAAAGTCTTACTACTAGTACTACTACGCCGACTGTATGTAACATTTTCCATTGTTGAAATCACAGTTTTCCACCCTCCTTTTGTCCGGTTTATACCATCTCACGTCTTATATACCGGTTATGTCTGCTTTGTAGCAATTGACAATCTCCGCTAGTTGTATGGCTGGATGCTGTCTATTATGTGTTTGAACATTCCAAGTACATATCCAAAGATCGTTGTGCTTTTATCGTTTGCCATAGTAGTCAACAGTGAGTCCGTTATTACATGAAGCTATTAGGTTTGTCATAATTTTTAATCTCTTTCGTATAGAGGTTATGAACCCTATGATGGCGTATGCCAATATTATATAACTGGTCGGGCATGCCCTTGTTATTTTAGCTTACATGAGTAAGGATTTACACATGTGGTACTCGAAGCTACCACTGGGAAATAAAGCAAGCACGGCGTTACGAAATTAATTGTTGCGCTGCTAGCCCAATCCAAGTTATAGAATAGTCAGCAGTTTCCTGTCGATTTTGACAAAGTAACAAACAAATCCAATGTTTAACCGAGACTCTATCTAGTATAATATTATCCAATGTGGAGAATTTTGTTTCTCCAAAAAGCAGAATCAGTACATATATTACCTTCACTATTTTATTCATAATAATAATGTATAATGTAATGAAACTTATAAAATAAGCAAAAGAAAAACAAAAATGTTCATACAATACAAAAAAGATGCAACATGAACATTTTTGAAGAAATTTGATGTTCACGACATGTGGGTAATACGCCGCCACTGCTTAAAAATCCGAATTAAAATCATTTGCCGGGTCAGCGCTCAAGCAATATCTCGCCTTGCCTAGAGAAACAAAGCTTGATGTACTCACTTAGTATTATATGACAATTTTTCTTTTCCACCTTGTATGTATAATGTTAAACTAATAAAAATAACTTTTTTTTTTTTTTTAAACGATTGCAATAATATAAATATATCCATATGTACATATGTATATCACATGAAACTTTATAAAACAGATTATATTTTATTTTAAGTTGATAGCCGGCATTTAAAGGAATCGATTGAGCGCGCAGAATTCTCCTTACATCTTGAACTGTGGTTCGGTGAACAAATCAACGGTTCCAGCAGCCTTTCTTTAGCATCCACAAGGACATTACAGCTAAACTTTCATCCTGCTCGAGGCTTACACTATCACCTGCCAGTGCTATTCGATTATTTCCATTTGGCAGCAATCAGTTTAAGTATACATGCAAGCCTTGTAGCATTACATCAACCATATATAAAGTAAGTTAACATTTAAACTTTCCTTAACAATAATAGACTTGTTGCTTTTAAGTGCGTTTCGCAAATTTTGCTCATACCTTCAATTTAATTTTCGTTGCCCAATCGATTTATTAAGGTTTATTTTTATTTGAGATATTAACCACGATGCGAGTCTCAGTTTTCTTAAAACTTTTCATAAAACTTTGTTTTTTTTTTAAGTCAAGATAATATTTTTTATTTACAATTTAAAAGGAAATCACGGGTATACAAAAATTTTGTTTACCCAATATACACAAATACCATATATTTATATATATTGTACAATACATATAAGTATTTATTTATAAAATAGCTATATACTATAGTAAATTTTTTCTGACTTTTAATACGATTTTAATGAAACGCTGTATAGGTACACCTGGTAACAATTTATGAAATAAGGTTTCTGTCACTACCATGAAAAATAAATAGAACAAAAGAAAGATAATTTCTTTTGATTGTCAAAGTTTGCAATTGCATGTGAAAGATTAAACCGGAGAACTAGTATTCCTTAAACAAGTCACTTCAATATTCATTAACATATGATCTGCAGTATACATAGTATTTCTAACTTTTTCAATTTGTAGATGCATATGGTATGTACAAGTATGTACATACAATTATGTCGGTGCGTGGTAATATGGTTAGTCTATCAGCTAATATGCAAGTCTCGATGTACAAATAGTTCCAGCGAGTTGCACTATTGAGCCCAGATTATCGGCACAGCTAAGGCCTGTTCGATTATAATTGGATTAAAACGAAATAAAACAGTTTACTCTGTTTTTTGAGCTGCATATGTTTACGAAATCTCAATTTAAAAAAACATTCAACTATCGTTCGAATATCTGGAGCAAGATCCAACAGCCAGATAAGGACAAATGGGCAGTTTAGTGTAAACAATCACTTAATATATAGGATGATTCATCGTAAAATTTGATTTTTAATATAAATTAAAAGACATAAATTTGAAAATGAATTTAAAATTTTTATTATCAGTGAAAAGAACAGTTCATGGCATTTTGAAAATGATATCACGTAAATGTTAACCACGACTACGTCTGAGGTAGAAGCAAGGTCTAATTTTAGGCGACTGATATCTCGCGGATACCACGGATACTACGCGTTAATCATAGCTGGCTTATTCCTGAACACCTGATACTTTACATATCCCCAAAGAAAATAGTCCAAAGGTGTGATACCGCATGATCTAGACGGCCAATTTAACGTACCAAAACGTTAAATTAAGTGCTCACCAACAAGTTCATGGTTTTACGCGCTGTATGGCTCGTAGCGCCGTCTTGTTGAAACTAGAGCTTACCGAGACCATGTACTTGAATTTTAGGAAGCACATAGTCCCTTAACATATCTCGATAATGATTACCATTGACGGTAACATTCTCATTTTTGAAGAAATATGGACCAATGATTCCACCAGCTCATAAACTACGCCATACCGTTGTTTTTAATGGATGTAAAGGTAGCTTTTGGCACTCTTCGGGTTGCTCATCAGCCCAAATACGGCAATTTTGTTTATTAACGTATCCATTGAGCCAGAAATGGGCTTCATCACTGAACAAAATTTCACGATAAAACACCGGATTTTCATTGAGTTTTTCCGGAACCCATTCACTGAAAATATGACACAAATTCAAGTCGCCTGGCCTCAATTCTTGCACAAGTTGAACTTTGTATGCTTTTGTAGCGAGTTCTCACGTAAGCCAAATCAAGCTGCTGATAATGACGACGAATCAATTCGTCATGGTCTTTGCGTACACTCTCAGCTACAGCTGCTATAATCTCTTCACTACGTGCTGGATGTGGTCTAACCGGTCGAGATTCATCCACTAATGTAAACTGGGACTCAAATTTTCGAATTTTATTGGTAAAAGTGGCTACAGTAGGTCTGTTATGCGCCCCATAAGTTCCTCGAATCGCACGAAAAACATTTCTCACAGAACGCTGATTTTCGTAATACAGCTGAACAATTTGGAGACGCTGTTTTTTTGTTAGTCTTTTCATGACGACTTGCCAAACGATACTGAAGAAAAATGACAAAGCAGTCACGTGTGATAAGTCAAAAAGCCTATCAAACCTCAAAATGAATCACCCCTTACAAATATTTCCCAGACTAACACTTATTCTTGGCTAAATTACATTTTACCTACATAGATATTTAAATTACAAAAATTGATTATAGTGGGGTTTTAAGAGCTAATAGGTATATCATATCCCATATGTACATGTGTTGCACTTATTCTACAACAATGAGCTTAAGATTAAAAGGTGATTCATATTATACGTTCTTTAGAAGTGTATTCTGTATTAAGTCAATGCTAATATCACTCAGTGAATGGACATCCTCAAACAGCGATGAAATGTCTCTGGTCTCACTGTACTCTATCGCTATTTCTACCACCAATGGTCTATAGAAATCGATGGTAGCATTTCATTTCTTCAAACCTTTAATCGTTACACTCATCTCACTATGAATGATCATCAGTATACCCTCAAGCCCACTTTCTGACGAACTACTTGCTTAAGGAATGTCCTGCCGGGCTCTTTAGTTCCTAGTCATTGTAACATTCAGACATTTAAAACCAACGTATGTGCAAGTTGTAGACCCTATTTTGAAGAGAATCTTTAGATCTATATTTTTTGCAATTTCGAGAAACACCGTTGCCATGTGAAATAACAATATCAATATTGTGCTGACGTTCTCTTTATTCCTCTGAAAATAATAGGCGTTTTGGCATACTACATATATTGATGTATACTTAGTTTTCTTTCAAATAGCACCATATATTACTCGTAGAAATGAATTCTTAAGATTTTTCAATAAAGCTTAATATAATCTTAAATAAGACTTAATACATATGTATGTATGTACCATATGTATTATCAAAAGGTCAATATGCAATATGGAATAAAAAATGTACTCCATTAAATGTGAGTTTTATCTATTGTATAAATGAGACCTTATATACAATTTTTAAAAAGATCAGTAATGATCACATATAGAAATATGTAAGATAACCCTTTTTGTTTAAATATGTTATTAAAAACATGTAACATTAAAAATCATTCTATTGCTTATATGTACCACTTGCCGGCTTTTAAATATACACAACCTTGTTTAATACGCGTGATATTTATAAAAACTAAAATACTTAAAGGAAAACACTTTATCATTATATACAACTATGGTAAGCTGCTCATTTACATTAATAAATAATTTGCTTAGAATTTAGAATTTTAGTTAAAAAGGTAAAGCGTAGTGTACATGTAGTAAGCTAAAAAGCATTTCCAAATTTTATAAACTTGTGTTGATATTTCGGGAAAATTAATTTAAGATTAGATTTAAATTAAAGCTTTATAAATCACATGCTACAAAACACAATTAAGTAGTACTGAAATTGTTCAATTAGGTAATATTCATTAATTTATTTGTTGTTTTGTTTAAGTGCCCCCAAAAGCTCTAAGCCATGGATGGGTGGAGGAAAACTTAGTTGTCGAGGCAGCATGTCTCCAGGTCCACTAGAGGCAGTATTTTTCGGACCACAAGTCGTGGGAACAACTAAATGCAGTGGTGGTGCTGCTGGAAGACTATTACAATCACGTCAAATTCATCGCGAAATATGTTCTCTTCTCCTTGGATCAATTGAAACTTTAAAATTGACTCTTAACGAATTTAGTACAGTCTTAACACCTCATTTTAATAACCTAATAGGATCCCCGCCATTTAGAGAAAATGATACCGCAGATCGGCTACAAGAAATTATAGATCAAGCAAAGGTAAGTAAAAGAAAATATTTCTTATATGTGTTTCTTTAAAGACTAATATTAATACCCTTGCAGCTACACGATGGTGAGGAAGAATTTTCGATTCGAGCCAATTCCGATATTGCACAGCTTTGTGCTGAATGTATTATGTTTTGGCGTCGAATTTTACATGCTTCAACCCAGGCATCTATTCATACTCTGCTAGCTAAGAAACACCATATTTTAAGAGTTCGCCGATTTGCAGAAGGATTCTTCGTAATGGAAAATCCAAGACACACAGCTGCTGGCTGCTATGACAGCAATTACCAAAACTACGTTGCAATCTGTGAGATGGCTAGAAGAAGTCGATATATGCAATCACTGCCACCTTTACCAGTTCATTGCACTCCTTTGGATGGGGACTCAAATTCCCTACCGTTAATATTTGAAGACCGCTATTTAGATCCTCCAAAATTTTCTCGCCGGCGTACTGGAAGTGATCCACATTTAAATGCTCTTGACAGTGCTATTAACAAGGCACCAATTTCTTCCAAAACTTCAAAAACGAATTCAATCAATAGTTTAAATGGTCGGAAAGATTGTTCTTGCGGAGTCAACTTTGAATATCACAAACCACCCACCTATCTTGGAGTTCTCACTCCTCGCTTTGCGCTTGGTGGCGAAATACTGCAAGCCAGCTTAACAATAGCTCCTGCAGCTGCTTCAACAGCACCTCATAATAGTTTTAATCAACGAACTCTATCGCGACATTCGGTTTCTACACTTTTGGACGAAGCTGAATATTCTGTGGAACATAAAAGTGATTGTTGTTCCATGGGAAGTGGAACACTTCCAGCTAGACATAGTAAATCGTTAGACCAGCTTGATGGGAACGTCCATAGTACACCTTCGCTCAGACAAAGCTACGCAAAGCAACCTGATAATTCATTTAATTGTAGACAAATTCGACTTAACGGAAATTTGCATGGCATGGCAGCTCCCACACCACAAAATACTTTGAACAGAAAGGGAAAAGTGCAAGCGGAGGATTTAATGCGTAATATAAACGAGCTGCGCGAAAAATACAAAAATTCCGAAGATTCATTAAGATGTCCGCAACACCATCTTAAAAATGATAACATATTCAACGATCGAATTAGCAATAGTATTGGAGGTACTTTAAACAGGTTCTCAGATACTTCACTAAGGTTTGGAAAATTTGATTATCTTCATGAAATTAAGATGCTTAATCCACCAAGACAGCTGAATTCTTACTATAATTCGTTACCTAAGAGCACAGGTTTAATCGCGCCACCCAGAAATTCTTATCCACCGATAAGAAGCAAAAAAAACCTGCCCGAAACTGCTAGCACACCGGAAATTGGAGAAAATCTATCTTCAATTCCACGCAGCAATTCAACCCAAGCATTTAAAAATTCAAACGCAAATGCTTTACAAAGCAATTCTTCCACTATACCGAGATCCGTGGAGATCGCTAGAGTTCGTGTCTCGGATATTAAAGAAATGATCAAAAATGGAGCCTTAAAAAAGGACTCCAGTAGCTCTGAAAGTGATATTCCAAACAAAGTGAAAAGATTACGCGATAAAAAAATGCTTTCTTCGGCTAGTGTTCCGTTTAAATTGGAGGCCTTGAATTTAGAACAAAATTCATGTGGATTTAGTGAAAGCCTTCCCAATTTAGCACCACCCCCGCAATTCGATACATCACCCATTAAGAAAAAAAAAACAAGTACTCGCAGCTCAACATCTTCCCTTAGCGAACAAAGTGGATGGGTATCCAGTGGACGAAGCACGGACCTTTCAAGTCCAGAAACTTTAACGAATGAACAACAACACATTAATATAAAAAAAGAAACTATAGTCAATGGCGAACAACTCCGAATAAAATTACAAAAATTATTAGACCAGCAGCCGAACAGAGGACAGCGTCATTCCAGAAATTCTAATGCTCAATACAAGCTACTAAATGGTGATATCCCAGTACACAAAAAAACCTTAACTGGCACAATTAAATCTAAATCAGTGCGTAAGAAAACTGAAATAGATATACGAAATTTCACACAAAATTTTGAACGAATTGGTTCCGACATTGCTTCAGAGTCAAATTTTAATAAAGGTGCTTTTCCAAGTATTCACAGGGAATTTATATCAACGAAGAATACAGTCGGAAGTAAAGAAACTAACACTAAAAGACAAAGAAGAAAATATTATGAAAAATCTAAGTCTGAGTTCGACTTGACCTGTATTAAAGACAACCCATTCGAAAACGTAAGGGTACCACCGCCTCAACAGTTTCAAGATGATCTTCTACCGCCTGACGAGTTTCGGGATCCTCCGATTAATTCTGACTTATATAAAAACGAAAAAATTGAGTGCAACAAGTTAGAAAAATCATTATCACCAGTAAAATTGCATCCATTACCAGCCTTCAAAGAAATTTTTCAATGCGTTCCAGTTCAAAGAAAACCTATTGGAGCTATCGATAATCCTGTGTATCACATATACGAATCCCTTAGACCAGCTTCGACATCACATCAAAAGTCAGTTTTAAGCTTCTCTCAAAGTATTACTGAAATAAAAAAGTCGAAGGAGCACATAATGAATGGAATAAATGAAAACGTATCAGGAGAAACTGAAGATGAAGACAAAGAAAACAACTGCCAAGTAATTTCAGGTAATGATAGTCAAAAAATCAAAACTCACAAGCACAATAAGCGAAAGCCCCAAGAATCAACGTTTTCTCTACTAGAATTTGAAAAGTGCCGAGAAGAATTCAGAAAACAAATAAAATATAATGGAGGCATTTACTCTGACTACCAGAAGTTAGCTTCTGAACTGCCTTACTTTTACATAAGCGATGAGTACAGAGCGTTTTCACCTCACGGCATGCATTTAGTTATTTGTGTTCATGGCTTAGACGGAAATTCTGCGGACTTGCGACTAGTGCGAACCTATTTAGAACTCGGATTACCAGGTGTAAACCTAGAATTTCTTATGTCGGAACGAAACCAGGGTGATACATTTTCAGATTTCGATACAATGACTGACAGGTAAGTGAGTAATATAGGGAAATTCATCGTGAGGTTTGATTTTCAATAGGCTTTTTTTGACAGATCACGCGTGACTCCTATCAAACTGCTTTGTCATTTTTGTTCAGTATCATTTGGCAAGTGATAATCGAAAAACTTACACCACAATAGCGTCTACAAGTTGTTCAGCTGTATTATAAAAATCAGCGTTCTGTGAGAAATGTTTTTCATGCGATTCGAGTAACTTACGGTGCGCACAATCGACCTACTGAAACCACAATTGCCAATTCAATTCACAAATTTGAGTCCCAGTTTACATTAGTGGATGATACTCGAACGATTAGACCACATCCCGTACGTAGTGAAGAGACTAAAGCAGCTGTAGCGGAGAGTGTACACAAAGACCGTGACGAATCGATTCGCCGTCGTTTCAGGAGCTTGGCTTGGCGTATTCGTCAACTTGGCATATTTTACATGAGGATCTCGGTATAAAAGCGTACAAAGTTCAACTTTGGCAAGTATTAAAGCCAGGCGACTTGAATTTGCGTCATATTTTCAGTGAATGGGATCTGGAAAAACTCAGTGAAAATCCGGTGTTTTATCGTGAAATTTTGTTCAGTGATGAAGCCCATTTCTGGCTCAATGGATACGTTAATTAACAAAATTGCCATATTTGAGCTGATGAGTAACACGAAGAGTACCAAGAGCTACCATTACATCCATTAAAAACAACGGTATGGTGTGGATTATGGGCTGGTGGAATTATTGGTCAATATTTTTTCAAAAATGAGGCAAAGCAGAATGTTACCGTCAATGGTAATCGTTATCGAGCCATGTTAACGGACTATGTGCTTCCTGAAATTCAAGTGCATGGTCTGGGTGAGCTCTGGTTTCAACAAGAACGCGCTACGAGCCATACAGCGCGTGAAACTATGGACTAGTTGAGAAAACATTTTGGTGAGCACTTAATTTCACGTTTTGCTACTGTAAATTGGCCACCTAGACCGTGCGATATCACACCTTTGGACTATTTTCTCTTGGGATATGTAAAGTCTCAGATCTTCAGCAATAAGCCAGCTACGATTGATGCTTTAGATAGCCAACATTACTCGTGTTATCCGCGAGATAACAGTCGCTATTCTCGATTTAGTCGCCCAAAATTGAACTTTCCAAATGAAGCAGCTCAAACGTAGTTGTGGTATGATATCATTTTGAAAAAGTAAATGCCATGAATTGTTCTTTTAACTGATAATAAAAATTTTAGGTTCACTTTCAAATTTATGTGTTTTATTTTATATTATAAATCAAACCTTACGATGAATCAGCCTGTATTTCAATTTTATTATAAATTAATAACGTTATTTTAGATTGGTTGCTGAAATATTATACCATATCGAGACTTGTGGCTTAAATCCAGCAAAAATATCGTTTGTAGCACATTCATTAGGTACAATTATTGTCCGATCTGCGTTGTCACGTCCGCAAATGAGGCAGCTTCTACCTAGACTCCATACTTTTTTATCCTTATCTGGACCACATTTAGGAACGGTATATAACTCCAGCGGCCTTGTCAATATGGGTAAGATATTAAAATCTTGGTAATCACTGAGAAAAACATCGAAAATTCATAGAAAATAAATTCTATGAACATTTCTATGCTTGAAAAGTTTTTAAAATGAACAATTTTTAAAACTAAACAATTTTCTAAGCAGGAATGTGGTTTATGCAGAAATGGAAAAAATCTGGATCTCTTTTGCAGCTTTGCCTCAGAGATACTTCAGATCTGCGAAGTAGCTTTTTATATCGCCTTAGTCAACGTAGTACCTTGCATCATTTCAAAAATATATTGTTATGTGGATCCAGCCAGGATCGTTACGTTCCAGCACATTCAGCAAGACTTGAATTATGTAAAGCAGCAATTCGCGATAATTCAAATTTAGGAACTGTTTACAGGTAGGTGCTAATAGTAATTTATATAATATGGTATATATCAGGAATTTATTTTGAATTAATTTAACACCACTTTTACGTAATGTCTTTATATTATTATTTACAATTTGGTCTATCCAAAATATGCAAAAAATCGCCGTGGCTCAAGTGGTAGTGGACTCGCTTTCAAATCGGCAGGTCGGTGTTCAAATCCCAGCCTCGCCCGAAAGACATTCGTTATTTTCAGTTAACAAAAATCAAGTAAGATGTGTAGTTGACTAGAAATTAACAACAAGCCAACTTCCACTAATACTTTACTCTCCCCATTAAATGTTGGATGTCACCAATGGAGCGAAATAACCACTGAGCCCAAACATTTTTCTCTCTCTCTCTCTCTCTCTCTCTCTCTCTTTCCATTTTTCCGAAAAACTTTGCACGTGCTCCGGCATTTTAAGAGTATTAATACCCTCTTGAGTGTTAAATTCTTTAAAACCGCCCATTTTATTACAAAAAAACGCCATCCACTTTAATTGTAAATCGCTCCCATTCTAGCAACTTGTGTCAGGTTATAGAATTGAACAAAGTGTTATTAATTCACATACAGTGAGCTGTGCGAAAGTTAAGGGTTTGTAAAAGTATTAGTAGAGCTTGCCATCTATGTAGGTTAGTTCATCTATGGTGTTAAAGCAACCTGCGTACATGAGTAGAAAAGCTTAAGCAGTTAAATGTTGACTAACCAAATTAAATGAAAGCGATGGTGTGGCAACATCAAAGCTACATATCTACCCCCGGTCACGTCGAAGTAATGAGACTATTGATTTTGTAAAAGCCGACGCTGACCAACATTCTGAAACCTCATACCGTCACCGCGCTTAGGTATAATCTTAAGGAAGATTTGAGAGGTTGATTTTTACAATTTCTCATACAAGATGCAAATGGCTCACAAATAATACCGCTAATAACTGATCTTTTAGAACATGTGATCATGACCGATGAAGCTCATTTATCGCTGTATAGAAGCATTAGTACGCAACATATTCGGTATTGGGGCACTTAAAATCTAGAATAATTTTTTGAAGCACTTTACATTCACCAAAAGTTACGGTCCGGTGTTTTGAAAGTGTCATTAGCCCTTACTTTTTGGAATATAATAATGGCGATACGGCTGCGATCAACGGAGTGCGATTAAGTGCAATTTAGTACTTGCAAATATACTAGACCGCAGCACTTCTGGGTTATAAATATTTCAAGCGGGGAAATTCTACTTAGCTTTGTAGAACCTAATACAATACACTTGGTCACGTTTATATGTAATCGATATGAGATATAAGGGTTGACATATTATATTGGGTATATAAATTCGTGCGGTTTGCTAAGAGATGGCGTAACTTGTATTATTCTATTGGAACATGCGTTGGAAAGCTACTGTCATTGTACGTCATTTCAGTATATGTCATTCATTTGAAGCGTAAACAAAAATAATTTTTTTCCACTCAAATATGTCGAACTTTGTGCTTGAAAAAGTGTTTTTGCGGGGAGTTCTTCTTCATTACTTTAATATGAAGAAAACTGCTGCCGAAAGTCATCATATTTTGGTGGAAGCTTATGGTGAACATGCGCTAATTGAGCGAACGTGCCAAAAGTGGTTTCCACGATTTAAAAGTGGTGATTTTGGCTTGGAAGACGATGAACGTCCTGGGCAGCCAAAAAAGTTTGAAGATAAAGAACTGGAAACATTACTCTATGAAGATTGTTGCCAAACACAAGAAGAGCTCGCAGAATCTTTGGGTGTCACTCAAGCAGCCATTTCAAAACGTTTAAAAGCAGCTGGATGTATTCAAAAGCAAGGAAATTGGGTTTCACATGAACTCAAGCCGAGAGACGTCGAAAGGCGGTTTTGCATGTCCGAAATGCTGCTGGAACGCCACAAAAGGAAGTCATTTTTGCATCGGATTGTTACTGGTGATGAAAAGTGGATATATTACGACAACCGCAAGCGCAAAAAATCATATGTGAAACCCGTCCAACCAACCAAATCAACGGCAAAATCGAATATCCATGGTGCGAAGGTAATGCTCTGTATTTGGTGGAATCAGATGGATGTGCTGTATTATGAGCTGCTAAAACCGAGTGGAACCATCAATGGACAACGCTACCGAACACAATTAATCCGTGTGGGCCGAAAAAGGCCCGGAATATGAGACCATCACGAGGCAATAGTTTTCATCATGACAACGCTCGGCCCCACGTTGCTATTGGGGTGCTATTAAACAGTGGATGGGAAGTCTTACCCCACCCGCCTTATAGCCCAGACCTTGCCCCTTCTGACTACCATTTGTTCCGGTCGATGCAGAACGTCTTCACTGAAATACGGTTCACATCAGAGCAGAATATCAAAAATCAAAAAATTAGCTTGATTCATTCTTGGCTGCAAAGCCGGCGCAGTTCTTTTGAGATGGGATCTACAAATTGCCAGAAAGATGGGAAAAAGTCATAACTTCAGATGGGCAATACTTTGAATAATACTATTCTATTCTTAAATAAATGTTCATATTTTGAAAAAAACCGCACGAATTAAAATATATACCCAATACAAGAAAAGAACAAAGTCGAAAAAAAATTAGTATAAATGGAAGATGCACAATACTTAGGAGTATAAAAAACAAAACAAAAAATAAAACGATATGAACATTCATTTTAATATTTATTTGTAAGTTATGTTTTTGCTTTTGAGTTGTTTGCTATGTGTTAGTCGGAAGTCCAGCTGGAATTCTGGACTTATTCCCTCTTATTTATCTGTCTTTATGTCTGCTAACACTTTATATTTTTTTGGTGCACGTCTTGTTGTAAACAGCAGTAATATATGTTCGTTGCCAAGAAAATTACATTAAAACGAACAAAATAAAAGACAACTTATTACTCAACCTTCCTTATTCGCGGTCTAATTTCATCAATCTCTTGTTTTTTTTTGGCGGCTATATTTTCTCCAATGACAGTTGTGTCATTTTTGACAACAATAATGGCTGACTACGATGAGGCGTGTTCAGCCATGCGTAACATATTTGTAACAGTATTTATTCTTTTTATCATACTTGCGAATTTTGTAAATGCTCTTAGGTTATGATCAAATCTCAATTCAAATAATTTTGTCAAGTGTTGATCTTTAGACTTAAACTCCGCAAGACAAGGGTCTTGTGTACTTAACTGACCAACCATCATAGTAAAATAATTGATCGGTGATTGATGGCAACCGAGGTGAATGAAGAAATAAAACTTTTCGCTTTTTCACAATACTGCAAAGGTGTTTGCAAAATCTTCAACGTCTTCCAGCCTCACAGTCGGAAACGGCTATATCGGCTCTGAAAACATACAAGTAATTGATCTTGTTTCCGCTTCCTCACTGTACTCATAGTCATTCATTTTAAAAATATTAGTAATTTTTTGAGCTGTTTTTACGAATATTTCATTCACTTGTTAATTCGTCGTACAGTTAAGTGCTTACTCTGGATCGGTCACAAAAAGAATATTGCGATATCGTATCATGATTTACTGTCTTTTCATTATTTTAGCCTTGTGATAGCCAACACCAAAAGACTTGGCATGGAATGCTTACAATAATAATCGAGTTTTTTGCAAAAAAAAGTTTTAAAACCGTTATGTTCTGCTGTAAAATCATACGTCGGAACAATATCAGGCTCAAGTTGTTTATACAAATTATTTTTCTCTACCAATTTTACTTCACATAAAAACTAGAGAAAACGCAAAACTGGCCTGGTCACAGGATGATGTTGCATCTATAGATATCATATTCTGATATGCAGTAGATAAAAATACTTGTTTCATTATAGGAGTATTATATTATATTAGAATCCCCGGATTCTGTTTCAGAACCATCAGGCAGCCTTTGTTTTTTAAGCGATAAACATATTTTACAGAACGCCATTTATTTTACATATATTTCACGTTATTTTCAAAGGGCTTTATCTGGGAATTCGATAGCATTTCTATTCCGATAACATCAGTATTTTAATATGTGTCCTATATGCTCAGTTCGTTGTAATTTTAAGTTGCATAAGACGTCGTTCCACTATCAGAAGTTTCACCGGTTTCCTGATTTCTAAGACGTTGTATATTATCAACGACAACAATTTATCATTCTGAATAGTGTTTTTGTTGGTCTTTTTAATTACAAGTACAAAACTGTAGGGCTAAGTTTTGTCCACGAGGAGTCTTGCAATTTGCACTTTTTCTATTGAATGATTAATGTTGACATGTATTTATAAATTCTTTGGAACAAGACGCGTCTTGATGATGTACAGAAATTACTTTCGAACTATCCAGTTAGTATTCATAACGCTGGAAATGTTTTTAAACAAACTCGTCAATAAAACCAGCGTATCATTCATGTGTTTAATTTTAATTAGCTCGATTTTAAGTTATTTTCCTTCGATTCAAAATTTAAGTTCTCAACAAGTCCGTAGGGTTCAATTATAAAACTTTTAAACTGACCCTACCCAGCTTTTTATGGTAGAGTATCTTACGTTAAATAAAAACTACATATATACTATTGTTATCTCTTTGTAATATCCTTTCACTTTTATTGTCGCTAAAAACAATTAAAATCATTTAACTTTGACCGCGCTGGCTGATGGTAAAATAAGATAAAATAAACAATCACGTATAACAGATACGTTTATACATTAACATTTAAGGAATGATAACACTGCAATGCATGTTGTATTTAGAAGTTTGTATAAAAGGAGCTTGAAAGAAAGAATAAAATTAGATGGAAAAGAAATTCCACACAGTGTTTTTTATCTTCGTTTCATTTTGTTACCCCACCCGCGCTAAGAAAATTTGAGTTGTAATTTAATATATTTATCCTTTGAAATATTTTCTCAAAAAAAAAAATATTTATATATATATGACGAGCAGTCACTAATAGCGCGGATAGTAGTCCAAAAACTACACAAAGAAGGTTTACGATTATAAGTGCAAAATGCCAATAAACAGGCAGATTTCAAAGAAAAATAGACAGATTTAACTATCACCTTAACGAACTGCCATTCCTTATACATCTCCACAAACTTGTTAATATTGCAAGTGGAAAGGGCTACAAATTTACGATTGGAGAAAATTTCAGTCACTTCCAGTAGTGAACAGAAGAAGCTTCATTATGAGAAATAAGATATGAAATATTTGCCTTAATCTCATTTACAACGGCAAATGCACAAGCAGAAACGATAAATGGACCAAATGGGGAAGTAATCATCACATTTTATTGTACTTCAACGAATTTGAAAAGGAAAAAGTAGAGAATAATGAAAATTATTCTAAGAGCCATCTGCGATGCAGTTGTACTAGCAACAGCTCAAGTAAACGTAAAAGCTGCAAGTGGAGAGTACGTAATAATGAGAGCAAACATTACAACTACCAAAAATACGCTAAATTACAGGTTTTGCCGCTTGCCGGTACTACAGTTGGAACATCAAAATCCAAAATAAATATAGAATTCAAGCGAAGATTTTTAAATTAAACTACACACATTAGCTGATCCTCATTTTGACATACAATAAGAATTAACATAGGTATGCATAAGAATCTAGAAAGATTTTAGGATATAGATATATAGGACGACAAACCAACGGTAATGACATTAGAAGACAACAAAACAGATGCAAGGGACAGATTTACGAGTATAGTCAAAATGCCGTTAGAAAAGTCATATGAAACAGCAGCCGCACCCTTTTTTGCAACAAAAACTTCAAGAGATTTCGAATAACTGTAGAAATTAAAATCATACACTTCACGAGGTAATCCATAATGACTTTTACATTGGTGATTTGATGAATGGAGCCGATTTTTATGACAACTGTAAACGTTTTCATTTCATTTCATTTCATTTCTAAAGATCTGGAAAAATATGGATTTCACCTGAGGAAATGGATATCAAATAACAAGAAAATAATAATCTATTCCAAACATTAATTCGCATAAAGTACTACTTATACCATAAAAAAAGAATCAAAAAAACAAACACTGTGCCTACAACGGAATCCTGTAACAGACACATTTGGGTTTAATATAGGGTTTTGTAATAACGACTTGACAACTTTTTTTTTAAATATAAGGCAAATCATTTGAGATATTTCAAAAACTTTATTTTTGGCTTGAAGTACAATCAAAACATTTATGAATGGAACTCGACTTCGTTCATATGGCCACCGCGGGCAAGTTTGCAGCGGTCGATTCGCTGAACCCAATTTTCAACGACTCGGCCACACATTTCGGCCGCTTTTGATGATTTTGATGATTAATGAAAGAGTGCGTTCACAAATTAAATTCAAAATTGTCAAGTCCCTATTGGAAAACCCTATACATATAAAAGCTTTTTTTATAACTAACTTGATAACAAATTGTTTCAATAAAGAAATAAAAGGGGCAAACGTTTCCACCCTATTTAATAACAATGGAACTGGAAGTAGCTCATCAGCAATTTGGAGACGAGATACAAGAATTTATCAAGCAGAAAAGAAGTTTACGACAAAAGTATAATTGCTGCCTTGAGTCATGTTTTAGACAAAAATGGCATATTACTTCGTGTTGGCGGCAGATTAAAGAATTTCAATCTTCATTACAACAAAAAACATCCTATTATCAAAGTCGCATCTTTCGTCACTAATTATGCAAAGTGCTCATAATTCAACATTACATGGAGCAAACAGATTGAGTGAAGCTACACTAAGAAGAAAATACTGGATCATTTGGTTAAAAAATTCTATAAAAAAGATTATACGAACTTGCAACCTATGTAGACGTTATCGATAGGAAACAGCCAAGCAAATGATGGGAAACTTGCCAGAATGTTGAGTTACAGTTTCACATCAATTCACACATAAACTATCCTTGTCCGATATTGAAGAAATGCTCTAAAAACAAAAGTAAAAAAGCATTTAAGGCATATGAATTTGTTGGCTCAATTTATAATATTTTGTTTGGAATGATGGATGCCGAGCAAGTATGGAGTTAAATATTAAAAGCATTTTTGAAAATCAAAAGAGTATGTCGAACTTATTTACAGACATTACTAATTTTAAATATGAATATGAATATTTTAAAAAAGACAACCGATGAAGTTCATAATTACTATGAGAAAATAAACGAACAACTCAAAAAAAATGTATCATGAGCTTTTAATAACCTCGAAGCATGACCTTGCTATTTCAAATATTGGCCACTCAAATAGGAATAGTCATGAATGAATGTAAAGATATCCAATCATCGACAATCAACTTACTTATTGATATAAGCCATGACATATTCATTTATTCAACATATAAAAAGAATTTGATTCACCTGTTTGCTTTCTATTCGGCCGGCAAAATGTTCAAAATTTTAACGTCATACATATCAATTAAATTATGTTTTTATTTACTTACTTTTTAAAAAACCTTTATAAATATTAATTTAAGTTTTACAGAGGTCAAAACTGAACTAAACCTAACTAACTCTAAGTTCTCCTGTTTATTAATTTGCATTCCGACGCTAAACGACGTGTGTTGGTAGAAAAACCTGGTTTAAGCAATTTGTCATATTGGGTGATCGATGGGTCACAGCGGAGTTATAAGGTGCATGGTGAGTGTGGGAATATATTGTTATGCATGCGTTTGGCGCATGCTGATTCTTATGAGAAAAGAATTTATTTGACATTATGTGTTAACGTTTCTGGACTTAACTTCTGCCTCCTTAAGTGCTAACGTTCTTGTTGGCAAAGTTTAAAAATAAGGAATCAAAGTTATTGATGATGATGTGCATGGTTTTTCCACTCGTTTTTTCGTACTATTGAGATCTTCTATTTTACTGATATTGGTATCTGTTTTTTCGGGATGATTTAGACTATTACGAAAATAGTAAGAATGGTGAGGATTGCTCCTACGTCCATATTAGACACAAGGCTAATGACATTTTGGCTGTTCAGTATTTGGATATGTTTGGTGTTATTCACACTTAATTCCTTAAGCATATCAAGTGATATAATTTCCTCGATTGTGCATTTGGTAAATGTTGGCTATAGGATTACTGGCAAGAGCAGTTCCATATCATGGAGTTATGGAATTGTACTATGTATGTCCCACTGATTTCCATAGTTTCCTTATCTATGGTTATTGATCCATTGCAATTGTTCAAAATTAAAGTTACCTTTTCTAATTCTTCCACCGTCGGCGTACGATGGTTGTTTATGGTGGTCATGTAACGGCATGGCTTCTTAGTAAGTTCGGTAAGTAAGTAAGTGCTTTTGCTAATGTCTAAAATCTTATTACTAGTATATAGCGTTAGTTTATTATTTATTTATTTATTTATTTTAACATTCTGTTATTATCCCAAAAATTTCATTATTATATTTCAATATTTTCTTAAATGGTATCTTTTTTCACATGTTTCATTTTCTGTGCCTGTTTTATGTTTTCAAAGGGTATATTTTCTCTATTAAGATAATTCTCGATTTCCTTTATTTCTAAACTAGAAAGTTTAAATAAATTTATAATATTAGCCTTGGTTTACTTAAAATTTTATTATTCTTAACTTAATTGGGTATTTAACAATATTTTGTTTTTAACATTTTCATTTTTTTTTTTTTTTTTTTGATATTCTTAAGTATTGAATTTTTTATATGGGTAAGATTATTTATTTTGTCCATTGTACATTGTTTGTTTTCTCTTGTATAATTTTAACATCGTGGTGGTTCGGATCTCCAGCTATCCACTTCCAAGCGGTTCTAATGAAATTCAGTGATCCCTTTGGTCTTTTATTTGAGCTGAGTTTGATTAGATAATATTGGATCTGGGATATTTCATAGGAACGGTGAAGGTAAAGATGGTGGTCAGTTGAAAAGTTTGTTCTAATAACCTCTACTATCTTGTCATAAAATTTTTTGTATTGATCTATGTCTATGGTACTATGTGTTTGATTTTAAATGTTCCTTCCCGAATTTTTGCTGTACCTGTTTTAATAGTAGTTAACTAGTCTTGCCTAAGCATAACGTCAGTGGTAACCTGTAAGCAAATTTCATCTTTGATGTTACTTTTATGTATTGTACTATTTTACCTAATACTGCTTTTATGGTTGTTTTAGAATTTTCTGCTATAATTTCTTTTCTATATTTGTGAGATATTTAAGAACTTAATTTTTATCAATTCTAACATAAGCTCTGTCGCCAATTGAGTAGTCTTTTACTGGTTTCCTTTCTTTATTATGGTATTTAAGATCATACTCTTGTTTCTTGTTTAGTCTATCTATGTTGTTTTACCTTGTTTTTTCATGCTGCTCTGGATCGTCAACTTGCCTATTGAAAAATATGTCCCTTGGTTTTTTTTTTTTTTTTTTGTCGTTTAATGGATAGAGAAATTGTATTTGTATATAGTCTTTTCCAGTAATTGCTTAAAAGTTTTAGTTTGCTGGTAGTTTTCAATACTGCGCATAACTTCAGTCAAAGTGAAGTGAAAACGCTCAATATGTCTGTTTAATGCACTAGTATAAGATGGTGTAGTACAAACTCCTACACCGAATTGGTTTTCTGGCATAAATAATATAAAGGCTGAATTTCAAGACTTTTCGATAGCGACTACTATCTTTCATGGTACTCCAAATGTATATAATAGCTCTCTTAATGGTTCTTTATTGTCTTCTATTGCTTTAGATTTTAATATTCTTACTTGGGCGTATTTTGAAAATTTGTCAATTGCTGTGAGGACTAAATTTTTTTTCTGTGGAATAGATATCTATGTAAATGATTTCGCCAGAGTATTTTGGAATGGGAGTTACTTGCAATTCGGGCTTTTGTGAATAATGATCGTATATGTGTTCGAGGCATGATGTACATTTACTTACGATATCTCATATTTTGGAGTTCATCTTTTTTCATTCTCAGAAGTAGTTGTTCTCTGCTTTCTCTAGCTAGGAAAAGCGATGAGCTTTTCTGTGTTCTCTCAGGATATGTTCTTCCTGTTCTGATTAGTTCACTTTGTCTTAGACCCTAGTTTGAGTGTCTATTGATTTAGAACTTCTTCAGTTTTCAGTGCCATAGGATGTGTGTAGTATTTCGGCTATACTGGGGCATCTGAATTTGTTGGAATTTCGCCTAATACCTTTGTAATGTAAGTTAGTTTTTAATTTGGTTTTGAAAATAGCCTTGGGAATTACTCAATCAATGTCTTAATTATGTGCTTATATTCTGTGGTTATGTGCTCTGTATGAATATTGATAGAATTGACTGCTTGTGAAGGTTGTTTTTGTATTTTAATTTTTTATATTGCCTGCTACAGAGTTCGCATAAATATAGTGTTGGGTAATGGATTAGAAATACCATAAGATATGGTATAGTTTTTATTCGACCCCGTGTCGATAAGTATTTTTAATATTGCTCCAATCTACGTTGCGCACTCGAAGTATGCCAGCGAAGAGTTATTCAACCTAAAAAATCTATATCTGTAAGGTCCTGAGTAACTGGTTCTGTAGGCTGAGTAAACCGTTCTCGCGAGTTTATGTAGCATATGAGTGTTTGGTCAAGTCCGGTCTCAGCAGTCATCACTATGTTGGTATAATCTTGTACGTCATTTCTTGGTTCCTCATGATAGTTCTGGTCAACGTTTTGGGGTTCGTATGAGTTTGGGGCTTCTGTCTCAATGTGGTTATTTCCTTGCTGCTTATGTTGGGCGGTCTGGTTTTTAAGAAGCGGCGGACGTTTTCGTGCTATTCCGCTGTCCCTAGGTCTACTAATTTAGTGAACGGTTTTTGTCTGAATAGACAAATTCGTTTCCATAATTACCAGCCTTGGTTGAGGTTTTGGTGCCATGAGACGATGTGTTACATATTGATATCCTTGGTACGGAATATTACCCTGTCGAGTAATATTAGCCTGAGGGTTAGCTTGATAGTGCATTGGGACTAGGTTTCTTGTATAAACCGGAAGTTGCGGGATATAAGCTAATTCTGGATAGAATGATTGCTTTTGTTGAACCTGATTTTGGTAATGAGGATCTTTTCTTTGGGGTGACTGTGGCGGTGGACTTTGATATTGGATTTTCCTATTTATTTCTTGGCTGCTAGGCGCATATTGAGTCCCGTTTCATTGGTTTTCTAATTTAAGACATAAATGCAAAGCTTGAGCTAAGTCAGACAGCTCTCTTATTACTAGTAACCTAGACAAATCTCCACGTAGACCTCTAATAAAGGCATCTAGAGTATTGTCCCTATATGTTTTCGTCAAAAGGTTCATTGACTCAAGACTGATAATACACGAAAGTTTATTAAGTATGAGTTATAAGTGAGAATAGATAAAATGCCTGAACATTATTATTACCCTGAACTATGGATGTCATTTGGTACTCAAGCGTACCAATATCGCGTTTGTCTGCATAATGGAGGGAAAGGCATCTGGAAATTGCATTCCAGTCAAGCGGAGTATTGTATGATTCTAATGCTATATCGGCGTTCCCCGTAATTTTATTCCGAATAGTGCTCAATATTCCAAAATATCTAGGAGTTCCCGTTATGGAGACATAAATTTGGAGGACTCATTCCACGAGCTAAATTCCCCAGGGTTACCTGAGAATTTTCGTAGACTGCGCACTATATCAGGGATTTTGTCGAGTCCTGCAAATTGACCTATATACTCGAGTCGTATAACTTGGTCGGTAGCATTCAGTAAGTCGACATTTGGATTTAGCAGTGTTTGTATATATCGTGGATCTTCATTACGATAGTTAAAATTAGAGTTTCTAGTTCAGGTGTAGCAGATGGCTTTTGAACTTGAGGATTAGAGGTGCCTGGATTGGATGAGGGTTGGAGTACTACTGGACCTACTGATGAATGCTAGGGAACGTGTGTCCGATGCAAGGATATTTATTTAATAAAAATAACACTTTGTTACAAGAATTCAAGTTATAAATTTTATAAAATTTAAGGTTACTAAAATCTAGATTCCTATACGCAACCGCACACGACAGCCGTCTAAGACTAACTAACTCTTTCTGCTACGTGCATATACATAGTTGCTGTGGGATGGGAAGAAGGAAGTTAACTGTTATCCCAAGGCAAGCATTTGAGTTTTCTCGTATACATTACGTTATGTTGTATGAGTCTGCCAGTGGCGTAGAACTATTCATTGCTAAGAGGAAATCTAGGGGATATCGGCGGAGAATACTACATCACCCCCTTCCAGCCGAAGGCGATAATGACTAAAGATGATGGAACAAAACAAAGATAAGTACATACGATGAACGTGCACGTCACGATTGCATTACTCATTTGTCCACGAACTTTTATAATCAGACCTAAATGTTTAATTTTTTTATAGGAATCTGCCACGTTTCTTAATACCTTCGATTCTCTTACACGACTTTATTATATACGCCTGCTTAATGCCGTCTAACGAGACGGAAACATTTTTACCTTTCATTTCCACTACGAAATATTTTTATAACCTTTTCAAACCTTAAAAGGTCCTTGATATTGTTTGGTGGTGAGCGAACAAAAGCTGATCACAGTCTTTCAGAGACTTTGGAGTATAAACCTGGGGTTCATTTTAACGCGTCACTTTGGGGCGTAGAGCGTTATATTATGCCTGAGTTTTTCTATAAACGCGAGCAGATCTACGTCACTAAGGCTTTGAAGTGCGGTATCAGAAGAAAAAAAGTCTGGTCTTAAAGTCTGGATTGCTTCAATGGACAGTGTTTCCTCTGCACTTAATCACAGAGCCCGTTTGCCTGCGAATGGTAGGCGGTGGTTTTTATTCTGTGGAGGTCCAACAGCTTAGTCAATTCCGAAAATAATTTCGATTCAAATTGCGCCCCCTGATCAATTGTTATTCTCGTAGGGACACCAAAACGGCTTATAAACTTTGAAATAAATTTTCTTGCAATTGTTCCTGCACACATGTGCGCTAAAGGGTATGCCTCCTTCCAGCGCGTAAGCATATCGACAATAGTGAGGATATAGGAGTAATCATTGGACACATTAAGAGGTCTTACTATTTCCATGGTCAAAAACATTTTTTTTTTGCTGATACTAAAAAATTTTTAATTTTTACTCCGTTCCAAACATGAGTTCAAAAAAAAATCATTATTTTTTGGATCTTTATAAAGAAAATATTTATTTTCATCGAATATACCATGGTATGTATTAAGAAAAGGGAATATTCATATTATATATAATATTCAATTTTTTGTGTGATATTTTCTAAAACATTTTGAATGAAGAAGATGAAGAAATACATTGACTTGTTGTTGTGCTGTGACATTTAATGCAAAAATGCTTAAATTCTAGCTTAAAATTACTTAACAATCGTATACTAACATAGCACATAGGCTCTCTAACCTACTCTAAATTCTTATATCTATGCCTTTCGACTTAATTTACATTCTATTTTTTTTTTTTTATAATATTTAATTTTCTATACTTAAGGCTAAGAAAAACATTTTTAATAAAAAACTTAGCATATGGACATTATTTTTAAATTTTTATAAAAACTTAGGCCCTTAGATATAACAAAATTTAGAGTCGACTTTAAAACTAAAGTCGACTTTAACTCTAAACTCGTAGAAATAACAGGAAATTTTCACTAAGGCGAATTCGACCCACCGCTATCTAAGTCGAATCTAAAGTGACAGTTCAAGAAAACATATTTAGAAAAAAAATGTCAGACGAACGTATTTTTCGTGATTTTAATATTTTAAGGAATGTGGAGCAAGTTAGAAAAAGAAAAGTGTATAAAAACAGATTAAATCCATTTGAGCAATACACAGATGCGGAATTCAAAAGAAATTATAGGTAAGAATGTACTAATCAATTCAATAAAAGTTACAAAAGAAAATTCTCAAAAATAACATTTTTTCTTTTACAGATTTAATAAAGACACTGTAATGTTTAACTGTTATGTTATATAGTTTAAAAACTAATAAAACAAAACATAATAAAAGGCAAAAATTAAGACTTAGTGAACAAGTAAAGAAATTGAAATAAAGAAAGTAACGCTCATGTGAAACCGAATTCAATTCAATTTGTTGAATTACAACATTCCTCTTTCTTTATTTTTAAATTAATGAGCATTAGTTTCTTTTCTTCAATTTCTTTTTTATGTTGAACAGTTCATTTTCGTGTTGTATTTCCAACTGAATATGTTTAATCCTCTTTTGAAGCACTTGCTCACTAAGGCTTAATTTTCGCCTTTTATTTTTTGGTGTCTATAAAGTTATTTTAGCTGAAGTGCTCGGTTCGGGATTTACATTTTCTTTTTGAACTTTCTCCTTGATAACATGTGCATCGCTGTCGAATTCGGCTACATCATCTGTAAAATCATTTGGAATCAGTTCTTGAATCGCGAAGTCAAGCTCATCAGGTGCTTTGGGCTCATTTCCACCACCGGTTGCGCATTGCTCTCTTCAAAAGGTAGAAATATGTGAACGGGAGATATTTTTCATCCGTCCCCACTGCGCTTTTATCTTCTGTAACAAAAAATTCATTCCGTACGACTTATGCTCCTTGCAGATTTTTTTCATTGATTGGTTGTTAATCTTGCAGTCCACTATATTGATATATTGCTTGACAGTGTCCTTTAAAATCTCCTTTTCCTCTAGTGTCTAGTTCCGCTCTCTTTCCCGTCTCTAGAAAATCAATAAATTACTTTCTAATTTCTGTTCTTTGTTCTTTGAATGTACTATACACTCAAACCGAATAAACTTACTTTTTCCATTTTTTCGTATAAAGTCCTTTTTTAATTTATTAAAACTAGTTCACATAAAAAAGCTATCCGGAAAAATTGAATTCAAAAGTCAAATGTCATTTTTATTAGTGAACTGTCATTTACAATTGTAGGTGTAGGTCACAATAGATAGCTAAAGTCGACTTTATAAAGTTAGTTTATTTCTATGAATCACTAAATTTAGGTTTAGAGTCAACTAACTAAAGTAGACTAAAGAGTCGACTTAAGCTTTTGTTATTTCTAAGGACCTTAATATCTAACTTAAAATAAACCTTAGTCTACCTAACCTACACACACAATACACACATACACACGCCTAGACATTATACACAATAATATACATATATTAGTATAAACCTTTGTATATTCCAATATATGTATATATTTTTTAAAGCTAACCTAAGCCATTAGTGAGGCTGATCCGTAATTGACGGAAACGACGACGAACAATTTTCTCTATTATTTAACCACCAGAAATGCTGGTGCTGCCGAACGACATCCCTGTCATCGCGAATCCCCACCACCCTACTGAACCTGAGACGATCTACACTGCTATGTGCGACGTCTCTGTTGTAGTTGAGTCGCCTATCCCCAGCTGTCCGAGCGACATGAAAGATTAACGGGACCGCTGCCTCTGGGAAACGACGGGTTATCCGTCGCTTTAAGACCGAGTCTGAACATGACATCGTGCTGACACCACCTATCGAATAGTAGGTTTACTCTAGTATTTGGCAAATTATTTCCCCAATCTCTGCGTTTAGCGTTGAAATCTCCGCCGATTATAAAATAATTCTCCCTTGATTCCAGCATCAAAAAAGCGAAAAAGCGTGTCAAGATCTGTAATAAATAAAGTGGATTGTGAACCCTCAGGTGTATAAACAGAGACCAAGTACAGCCGCTTTCTGCTGCGGAGCGGAATGTAAATGACGACTGCCTCCAACACCCGGAACCTGCGCAACACTCTCTTGTACACTCTGTGAAATTTTATATCTTGTTTAATGAAGATCGCGACAACACTTCCACGTTTGGATCTGGGCCGGTTTCTTCTTCTAACAATATAATTATTGTACTCCAGTTTGTGCTTATCGGTTAGCTTGGTTTTGCTAGCGAAAAGCACATCAGGAGTTTGGTCTTGTAGCAATTTAAAGATCGCGGCTCTTCGTTCGATCCTAATCAGTGAATTAACATTCACCGCAAGGATCTTCAAAGTTTGCTCCACCATGTGCTTATGCATTACGACATGTGTTGCGTAAGGCCCGGCAGCAGCGCGTAGATCTGGTCCACCCGCTTGGCCTGTTCTTGTACCTGCTGTTGCTGCTGAGCCATCTGCCCTTGGATTGCGAGCAAGATGGCCAGCATTTTAGGTACAGCTTCCGTTGTTCTCGGCATTATCGCAGGAGAAGCAACAGTCGCTTGCTGTACCATAGCCCCCCTACCTTACGCCATTTGGGCGTAGGAAATTTGGGACGTGACGGCTGGTGTTTGAAACCTAACAAGTGAACGCTTGACCTCCACCTTCTGCTGCCGGGATAGTTTTAATTTTTGGATGTCAGCAAACTTAAGGCAGCCCCGATAGTTTTCGGTGTGTCCCACGTTCCCACATAACACACACGAGAACTGCGTCCTGTTAGATGCTCCATCCCTACCAGGTAACACCACTCGGAACTGTGATTCTTTGCGCACTTCACGCATCGGGGCAGAGAACCACCTGGTTGTCTAGGACATTGATACTCATTAGACTATCCAGACGGATTTCGGGACTGAGCTGCACTAGGAAGAACGGCAGACTCCGTTTCTCCCGCCTTGCTCTCGCTGCGGTAAATGGCTTTACCCCCACAAAATTGAGCTCTTCGCATTCCTTCTCTTTGAGCAGAGCCAGGATCTCCTCAGGATCAGAAGATGGTTCCAACTCCTTCAGCAGCATCGATTGCCGCTTTTCATACTTCGGTGTGAATGAGTACTTTCGCATAGCGATCGTTAGCCATTCTCTTAATATTAAAAATACTACCAATGACCAACTTACATAGGTCCTTGGTGGTGTTTACCTCTAATTTATAGGTGTTGATAGGAGGCATCTTCTCCGTCTTCTTCTGCTGCTGCTGCTGTTGTTGTTGCTGCTTCTGCTGTAGTTTCGGCTGGTGTTGTTTTTGCAGCTGTTGCTGTTTCTGCTGCTGCTGTTGTTTCTGCTGCTGCTGTTTTGTTTGCTGCCGTTGTTGTTTCTGTTGCTGCTGGTTTTGTTGTGACTGCTGCTGTTTTTGCTGCTGCCGTTGTTGTGGCTGCTCTTGTTCCACCCCAGCCAGTGACAACCGTTAGATAAAGGTATCACTTACGGGGCTTAGTTTTCAACGTCTGTATTTGAAAACATAACCAACGCCAGTGCGGTCACTGACGCCATGAACGTTGGGTGAAAGTATATATTCAAAATAACGGCAGCCCTCACATCCTCGAACGGGCTAGCCGACCTTAGGGTATCTGTAATAGTTAGCCGTCTTAGGGGTATCTATAATTTAATTGGTCCTCCAGGTCTTGGGGTTGTGATCGTGGGGTAACTGCTTGGCCACTGAAAAAGAAAACCTAATTTACGAAGCAACAACAAACCTAATATAAATGGCCAGATCTACTGTTGATAACTCCTGTAAACGAAATAAGGATAACGAACTTCGGATCTGCACGTGGAATACTAGGACCCTCAATAGGCCAGAGATAACAGATAACTAGCGGAGGTCCTAGTGTGTCAAAATAAACTGTATAGGTTCATATTAAAATGGTACAAAAGGAAAAAAGGGATTAATTGAGTTTTATTCAAATTGTTCAAAAAGTAAAATTTTAAAATTTAAAGTACGTAGTGTTGCATGAGATTAGTTAAAAAACGTGTGTTGAAATAAATATATATACCTCCTTTTTTTTAGAAAAAAAATATTTATATAAAAAATAAATATAACTGAGTTTTGAAGGCAATTAATTTTTTAAAAAGTACTCTGAGGACTGCTCTTATAATTATATGGCATATAATCACGTTAATGTCTAAGAATCGGAATCATCTCCTTGTAGTTTGCTGAATTTGATCTGAACATATTTTCCGAAAATGACGGTTGTACTAAATTTTCTCAAGCGGGATTTTTATATAAGTATATGTTTCTTTTATACGGATGCCATGTGCTGGAGGTACAGGTGAAAGATCATTGCCATTATGCAGTAAGACTGCTTTGAAACTAAATTTTGAAGGATCAATGAATAGTCTTTATTGATCTGGTGAATACTCATAACTTACTTTATTCATCACTGTAGTATATAAGACCACTTTCTTCTTTAAAAAAATCTAAAAATTTAGTATCGCGTTGTGAATACACTGGAACTTGTGTACTTGGATGGATAAAATTTCATCGCTGAAGTGTTGAACGTAGGAGTTCAGCTTGAACTTTAGACAAATTAAGGTGTCTAACTAAATCATTTAGTTCCCCTTAACGTATTAAATGTGGTCTATTTTCATTAACAACAAAATTTTGTGACTTAGAAGTAGTTTGTGTTGAACATTCTAACTCGATATTGCTTACGTTCTCCTCTGCATTTTTTTCCTTTATTCAAGGTTGCGGTGGTGGGCTGCCAGTAGGAAGCAGTTTAGTTACAGATTCCGCATCAGGATGCACAATTTTACCTTTTTTTTATAAGAATATCCATTTAAACATAAATAACAGTCAATCACATAATCTTTTCGTTCCCTCCAAATTACGAGTTTAGAAAAAAACATTGATGGGTGGGTATCTTTAAATCATTCTCTTAAATAAAATAAACAGAAAAACTTTATGCCCAAGGCTTACTAATACTTTCAGAAATATTGAAACCAAAATACAAATTGTAAATACTATTTAGTAACGACGTAGTTCGTTCTTGATTGATATGTATATAATAAGTATAATTCTTCAAAAACAAAACATATGAAAATTATCAAAAAAAAAAAAAACTTTTTAAAATTAACAATACCTAATCTGTTAAAAAAAAACACTAGAAATGGCACAGCCTTAACTTTAGTAAGCGTTGTAGCAATAATAAAAATCAATAAATTAAAAATATCGTGTTGAAAATATACAGATACCAAGGTGTGTAGGTACTTTCAAATAGCAATCTTGTTTTTGTTAGTGAATTCAGTTACATTATATTTTTCGATAAACCGTCAAAAATTATGTCATTTATGAACAGTTTATCATATATTAGATAGAAAAATAATATATTCTGTTATACTTACATTGGGTTGCTCAATAAGTTCTGCGGTTTTTAAGGGTAAAAGGTAAACATATATTTTTGATATACAAGCTTATATTTAATCCATCAGATATTGTCCATTATTGCTTTGCCATCTATTGCTTTCTTCCAACGTTCTGGAAGAGACGTAGTGCCCCTTTTGTTAAAATCAGCAGACTTATGAGTAAAAAAGTTTTGATCTCATATTTGGAATTGAATTGCCTTCCATTCAAATTGTTTTGGAGAAAGCGGAACCGGTGGTAGTCAGAAGACACAAGCTCTGGAAATTACGGTGGGTGCTGCATAACTTCCCAGCCAATTTAATTCAGCTTTTGTTTTGTCACTAAAGCTGTGTGTGGTCGAAAATCTTCAAGATGACATTATTACTGGAGTACTTTAACGATAACCGTTTCATTCGATCAATTGATGACGCCATCAGCACTAGAAGACGTGCCCAAAGTATGCTTTAATTGCCCAGAAATTGCAACATATATGGTAGACGACAACTACAATACAGCGTTCCTTTAACAATCAACGAATTACCCCGAGAAATAGTAAACATAGAATATTTTAAAACTAGAAAATAGTATATATATATAGTATATATATATAGTACATATGTACAATAGTATCATTCAAAGTATTGCCCATCTGAAGCTATGAATTTTTCCCATCTTTCTGGCAATTTATGGATCCCATCCCAAAAGAACTGCGCCGGCTTGGCAGCCAAGAATGAATCAAGCCAATTTTTGATATTCTGCTCTGATGTGAACCGTATTTCAGTGAGGGCGTTCTGCATCGACCGGAACAAATGGTAGTCAGAAAAGGCAAGGTCTGGGCTTTCCACTGTTTTCCAAATAGTTCTTAACCGGAAAAGCAACGTGGGGCCGAGCGTTGTCATGATGGAAAATTATTGCCTCATGTCTAGTCGCATATTCCGGGCGTTTTTATGCTAATTGTGTTCGGTAGCTTTGTCCATTGATGGTTTCTCCCGGTTTTAGCAGCTCATAAAACAGCAGCAAATATCTACCAAATACAGAGCATTACCTTCGAGCCATGAATATTCGGCTTTGCCGTTGATTTGGCTGGTTGGCAGGGTTTCACATATGATTTTTCGCGCTTGGGGTTGTCGTAATGGATCCATTTTTCACCACCAGTAACAATCCGATGCAAAATGGACTTCCTTTTGTGGCGTTCCAGCAGCATTTCGGACATGCAAAATCGCCTTTCGACGTCTCTCGGCTTGAGTTCATGTGGAACCCAATAGACCCAATATAAAACTTTTAAAACACAATCTTCTGCAGATAAGCTTGTAGCTTCGTAGAAATTATAAAAATTGTTAAATACTTTTAAAACTATTAATAAAATCTAAAATCTAAAAAAAAAAACTCTGTTCGTTTTTTTTTTTTCACTGCCTACTTCAAAGTATCGAGCTGAGAGCTCGGCATTTATTGTCGTATTGCGTGGAAGTAACTCGAAGTGAAGGACACCTCGCCAGTCCCACCGCATTTGGTGACATGACTTTTTGGGATGCAAATCTTGTTTACCGACTGTTTTACCAGGAGCGCACGAATGTTCTTGTTCTTGTAAACCACCCATTTTTCTTCTCCCGTAACCACTCTTTTCAGGAAAGCTTCAAGCGAGTTCCATCGCAACAAACACGTTGCGATGACACAAGTGTCAGCGTTTATAGTCAAATGTCCATACACGCTGCAAATATCCCGTTACGCCTCTATCGTTTTGACACTTTTTTATACAGAAAAAGCTAAATATACCGAAAATGCACTTTGCTGCCCTCCATTTAAAAAAAAAATTATTGAACCCCTAAAAAACGTCCGATCAAAAGAAATTCTCGTAACAATGTAAAGGATAACAATAACTGTATACTCAGAGATTTTCTGAAACGAGCATCGGGGCTTCAATGTTTGACTATAACATATATATGTAATACACGGGCCTTGCCGTTTGTAAGAGACGGCACCACTTGAATTAAATCCATACTATTTTTCGTACCTTCAAAAGATACGTGTATAAATTTGACAGCTGTCGGATGATACTTTTGTTATGATAAACTTTTGTTATTGTGAAAAAAAAAATGGATTCAAAGCAATTTTGATTGGAAAAAATGCAGCCGATGCAAAGAAATGGCTTGATAAGTGTTACCCGGACTCTGCACCAGCCGAGCGAACCATTCGAAAGTGGATTAAAAAATTTAAAAGTGGTCATACCGGCACCGAAGATGATGTACGCAGTGGACTCCAAAAAAGGCTGTTTCAGATGAAAACATCAAAAAAGTCCACAAAATTACAACGAATGACCGTAAAGTGAAGTTGATCGAGATAGCTGAGGCTCTGAAGATATCAAAAGAGCGTGTTGGGTATATCATACACGAATATTTGGACATGCGAAAGCTCTGTTCAAAGTGGGTGCCGCGTTTGCTCACAGTCGACCAAAAACAACAGAGAAGTGTTTAAAGCTGTTCTACCGCAATAAAGCCAAATTTTTGCATCGGTATGTGACAATGGATGAAACTTGGCTCCATCACCTCACACCAGAGTCAAGTCGGCAGTCAGCTGAGTGGCGAGCAGGCAACGAACCTCGTCCAATACGACCAAAAACTCAACGGTCAGCTGGCAAGTTTATGGCATCCGTATTTTGGGATACACATGGAGTAATTTTCATCGACTATCTCCAAAAGGGGCAGACTATCAACAGCGACTATTACATTGCGTTGTTGGAGCGTTTGTATGTCGAAATCGCAGAAAAACGGCCGCATTTGAAGAAAAAGAAAGTGCTGTTTCATCAAGACAATGCACCGTGTCACAAGTCGATGAAAACGATGACAAAATTGAATGAATTCGGCTACGAATTGCTTCCCCACTACCGTATTCTCCAGATTTGGCGCCCGGCGACTATTTAGTGTTCGCAGACCTCAAAAGAATGCTCGCCGGAAAGAGATTTAAGACCGATGAAGAAGTATTCGTCGAAACAGGGGCCTATTTTGAGGATAAATAGAAATCGTACTACAAAACTGGTATCGGAAGATTGAAAAATCGTTTCAATCAGTGTATCGCCCTCGAAGGCAACTATATTGATAAATAAAGCTGAATTTTGCAAAAATTTTGTGTTTTACTATAAAGCGGCACCGACTTTTCAGCCCATGTGTTATTTTTGGGTAACCTATGTATGTGATGTGACCTTACTCCATGACAACCTATAATTTGCTTTTCCCTTGTTTAACGCCAGACCTATGCCTCACAAACAAATGTCGTACTCTGGCGATAAGTGGTTATATAGACTTCCTAGTGTTCTGGCATAGTCGTCTGGCATAAAATCATTACTGAATCTCACGAAGCATCCAGCTCTCTCTATCGTCATACTACAGAAGCAGACAAGCTTAGCAGAGACGACAAAACTGGATATGACTTCGAATAATTTTTCCCGTTAAACGGTTCTGAATCCTGAAACAACACTGATAAGGACCAATCAATTAGTTAACAAAAGGTTTTAAGTGGTTACATAACACGCTTATACGCAATGTTGAGAAGACAGATAGCCCTATTGTTGGCGCAGACTAAAGGGCCTCCTCTCTTTAGGATTGATGTTCCATTCATCCATTCATTTAGAGATAATTTGATGATCGTCATCTTCACGACAGTCAGCAGAAAAAGTTCTAGGTTTCCTAAGCTTCAGTTTGGTAATATTTCCGAGTTGCTTTTCTTTCTTTCTTCTGTTTTATTTTCTTTTCTTTTTTTGAATTTCTCTAATCTTTCTTTTAAAAAGCACCTTCTACCTTCCTTAATTTTTTTCCTCTAAGCTCACGAGCCGCTCTAGTCCTCCTTCGCAACGCTGCTCTACATTTTTTCTGTTTCCCTGCATACGCCAGCCGGTATTTATTGTCAAACCACGGGTTTCACAGTTGTAGCCGAGCAAAACCTAGCACATCAGAGGCAGCATCCCTGATAGTTTGTTGGCAGCTTTGCCACTGGACCTCGGGACAAAATTCTGACAACGCAGGACGCAAAACGTATTTAAGGGGCAGTTGATCGGTAAAGTCCCCCTACAAATAGTGTTGATTGTGCACTAATTCATTATATGATAACAAAAAAACAAGAAACTTTATAGGGGATACCTTTACATTTACAAATAACTACTGAACTGGAAACAAAATGTAACTTTCAAAATTATTAGCTTACCTTGAATTTTGAACTGATATAAAACAACAATTAAACAACTTGAATTTTATATTACATAGTCTTAAAAAACTTAACTTAAATTATTTTAAACATCACTAGAAAACAAAGAATTTACTTTTCCTACCAATTTCAAACAACACATTGAAATGGTAAATTTCGAGATGTAATAAGCATATCAGTCGGGTCATTTCTCATTAAAAGCTTTAAAAGCTTTAAAAGCTTACTTATTCACAGATTTTGAACTTTTCGAAAGATCGATCGCCTAAAAAATGTTTCTAATTTTTTTGAAGAACTGATAGCTTATGGAAATAGTTGACATTTTGAATAAGACGACCATTCTCTGTTCGTATAATCAATAAACACTCAATTTTATTTAAATACGTTTCAACAGAACATGATTAACAGTGTACATCACTAAAATTTAAAAATAACTAAATATACCATACATTAAATTTTAAAAAAAGAATAAGTTGATATGCAATTTTGAGTGTTAAAGTTAAGTTTATTTAAATTAATTGAGTGATAAATATATTTTTTTGAGACAAGTCTTTTTTTTTAAAGAACTAAACATGCAAGAGAATACAACTAACATACTCTTAAAATGCCTGAGAACGCGTTAAGTTTTTTTGAAAAACGAAACAGAAAAAGGAAGAAAGGGGGCCTAAATTTTTAGTGTAATTAAACTACTAAGCAAGCATTCATCTTTACGTGGTTTTAGATGTCTGAAAAAAATTATGTCTTTTGGCGCGGTTAGGACTGAACACCGAACTGTTCGATTTTAGAAGCATTTTAGAAGCGTTTTTATTTATATTCATTCATTAACTCTTACATACTAGACAAAAAATGCTTAACAAACTTAAAATTATCTTATTCTAACTTACTGACTACATGAGGGCACTCTACCCTAAACCTGACGCTTAAACTATGTCTTTCGCCGTTTTTCTACAGTTCATATTTATTATTATTTTTATATTTATTACAATGAAAACTAAGAAAGATTTCAAATTAGCCAATACACTACTACGGCCACCACGCACTTTCTTTATTTGTAACTCACTTAATTATAATTCACAATTTTGCTTACAACTTTATTTAATATTTAAATATTATACCTTCGATATAGCTAAGCATTATCTTTAATAATACCTTATTATGTATTATTGAATTTTCACTTGTAAAGCGCGTGTGCTGATAGTACGAAATTCTGTGCAGTAGCTTCTCTTTCCTTAAAATCTACGGCCCGGAGATTCAGAATTTTAAATTAATTAGAAACAGTCGGTGACATGCGATATTGATAATTAGGTATGTTTGAATATTAAAACTAGTACAATTGAGAGAAAGCAAGCTTTTTGTTTTCCTCTTTTTTCTGGGGTCTGAAGAAAAAGGAAATTGTTATTGGTGTTCGGCATTACGGCGACACACGAGGATTAAAAAAAAAAAAAAAAAAAAGGAAAAGGAAAAGATGTTCCTTTTGGTGTTTTTATTAAGAAAAATTAAATATTTGACAATCGGGGGCCATGAGCAACTACATATATATGTATATAATTTATATCTTTTCAATCTGGTCCAACAAGACATGTTTAAGGTGTTATTACATTGCAATTGAAGTCATAGTTAATCAATATCAAAAGGTAATAAGGCAGGAAGATTTTCGTCCTCAATGATGACAGTGTTGCTAACGGCTATTGCTAAGTTTGCCCTTGTCCATCTGATATTGCTGAAAAATAGTACTTTTCCAGAAGCTGTTAATACTTTTCCTCATAGTTTTGGGGAACTCTGTTGTGTTAATCCATGATGACTTAACTTATGGTCTGGATTGGCTAAGTCTTCGACTTTTCCTTACAAGGTGGCGCTATATACCACACAGCACACTATTCGATAGACCAATTAAGAAATGAATTCGGTGAGCAATTTATCTCTGATTTTGGACCGGTGATGCTCGAAAAAATGATTCAAAATCGGACTATCCGTATAAACTACTTAAAACGTAGTCGTGGTTAATATTTACATGAAATACTCTTTAAAAAGTGTAAAACCTCGAGCTCCAATGTAATGCTGATGGAATTTTGGGTGCGGCTCGTCATCAGTTATAATTTCGCTATATTATCTGAAAAAAAATTTGATTCTAAAACACATTTAACGAAGCTTCACAGTGTGGAATAAGATCCGAGCTATCCTCATCTGCATTATGCATTATATACGAAGTAGACGATGTCGAGTTGTTGGCTTCTTATTTGAGCCTCGACAATGCATCTGCTACTTTGTTTCCTTTTCTTGGCTTATAGATAAGTTCATACTAATATTCTTCTTTCCTGGCTTTCCATCATTTTAGCTTCGCATTTGTGTTCTTTTTGTTGGGGGCGAAAGTTAGTTGCTGATGGTCACTTGGAATCCATATTTTCTTTGCAGCATATACATATGTAAATAGTTTCTCAGATTTTCAAGGTTCCAGACTATCGCTAACATTTCTTTTTTGTTGGTAGCGTTGTTTTCTTCTTAAATCTTCTTCTGTTTCTCCGAACACTATGATACCATTTATGTAAACATAGCATCGTCTATCATCATTTGAAAGATCACTGGAGCGTTCTGCAGTCCAAAGGGTAGACGCGTATATTCATATTTTCCGAATATACGTGGAAAATACTCTTTATTAACGTTGACTAAGTTTACGATAGTGTTTGAAAAATCAAGTTTTAGATAGCTGTCTGATGTCATTCATTCATTCATTCATTGACGGCATTTAGCTTTCTGAAGTGTATTACCAATCTGTATTTTCTAGCTCCAGATTCTAGTTCATGTGTTGATGTATGTCTCTTTGTCATTTATGGACCCGAATATTCTATTGCATGGAGTTCTTCTCCTTTAGCAGTATTTTAATGTTGGATTTAATTTGTAATATGTTATTTTTTCTATTTATTGTTGCTTCTAATTATTTGCGGGATCATTTCTGATAATCTCATCAGTACCAAGTCCGGTTAAACAAAAAAAATTACTGTTACATATATCCCTATGCTTTCAAAGAATTTTGCACTGATTTTTCAATTTTTTGATTTGTATTTCGCTTCCTGCAAATTGAAATTTGAAAGGTTGCTTGAATGGCTGAGGCTTTGTAACTAATTGGGATTGTACAGAAGGTTTTTTTACTGTTCTTCATGAAAATTGGTACGAATATTTCTTCCAATATTTTCCTGAAGAGATATTGTTCACGAAGTTCGAAAAATTGTCACATAGTAAAAAAAAAAACGAGAAAACATGCGAAGCGAAATCGATACGACTGGCGAAAAAAGTGATTTTGAAAAACGAACTAGCGAAAATTGAAACAAACTGTTGCTATTGAGAGTTGACACAAGAAGAAGCTTTATTACAATTCAGTTTTAAAAGAAACCTATTTTAGTACAAATTTGTTTATACATTTTTCCATTTTAGTACAATAATGTTTATTAAATATGGCGAACATTGTTTTTTTGGGCGCGAAGTTTAAATTTTTATTTAATTCAAAGTTTGATGTGTCGTGCTTTATATACGTTATCAATTCAATGTGAAGTAAGTTTTGAAAGTGCAAATGTTAGATAATTTGGTATTAAGGAATGAAATTTTAGGTACATAAATGATAAGTATGTATGTTCTTGGTAATAATGCTTTTTCTATCTTTTAATATGATGATGTGACTACTACATTTTCTGTTTATTATACTATTTCCTTCTGAATAATTTCTTCTCCGAAGGCTTGGCTGTATTCCTCAAGGTATTGTGCTTCTTCCAGGTTTTTAATATTGTATACTACAATATATTCGTTGCCTTGTTTTGTGGAATGTTAACTTATTCATTTTATTGTTTTGATTGTAATTTTGTTCGTTGTTACTGCGTTGATTACCAGCTGGAATATTCATCTAATCAACCTGTTTTGTGTGAAGGTATTAGTCAGTTTCCATTTCAATGTCCAGTTTTGGTCCAGTTGGTCTTGGAGCTGTTCTTTTGAGGTCTTGGTGGTTGATACTAGTTCTTCTTATAAGTACTGTCCGTGTTGAATCTTATACACCAAATTTTTTTGTTATACCGTCAGCAGTTTTTGTGCTTGTGGTGGCAGCCCTGGCTTTATCTAATATTGTTAAGTACAAAATATTTAGTCAAATTTCTTTAATTTAAGTTTTGAATTTCTAGGCATGAAGCGTAGGCTTTCGCGAGTGTTTGTGGTTTTTGAATAATGAGTTTCTAAACTCCCTATTAAGTTTCTAATAAAGACATCTTTATTTTCTATTATTTTCTTTTATTTTCGATTAATGTGTTTATAGTTTCAATGCTACAGTTCCCTAGCCTTATCTTACTAATAATTAATAAAAAATTGTTGATATGTGTTTGCCTATGTTAGAATTTTCTCGGTATGATATATATGTGGGATTGGGGTCAGACAGACAGACGAATAACATTATGCGCTAACATATTATTCAGATAACTTTGACAAACAAGCGACAAGATCATACAGTACTCAACGAAGAGAACAAATCATGTGACAGAACGAACGGTTTACGATCTGATAATAGAAAGCGACGTAGGTCAACGAAGAGAACAGTTACAACGCACAGGCAGAATATACTCGTATAAAACATTCAGAGAACAAAGAACTACATACGCACATACGAACATACAGACAAAGGGGACGAGAGAAACAAACCACTCAGCAGTCATTTTCGTCGGAAACGCTTTATGAAAACTCATGGTGAACTAGCAGTGCAATTGCTCGCATTCAAGCTAAAATCGCACCAGCGAGTGTGGAATAAACGGTCTATCTGGACAGGTGAACGCGGATTCGGTAGGCCATCTCTTACCAGTAAAACCTAAAGAGGTTTACAGACGACGTGACCCTTGTCTTTAATCAGCCAAACATTTTGCCGGTTAATAAACTCCAATATTTATTAGCAAGCTTCTGGGGTGACGCAGCCCAAAGAGTAAAGTATACTAGCATCACCGGAGCTAATCTGGATTCCAACAAGCGGTTATTCTTTCAAGCGCAGCCTAAACGACTTTTGTCAGTTCCCGTTATAAAATCGCGCAATGCAGATGACATCCAATGCTTACTGGACATCGTGCAGGAGACGCTTACAGTGACTCCAGACTACGGACGCGCATTGAAGTCATGGGATGACAGGTGTGTTTGGCTGCTTATCCAGTGACGTCAAATATCGTTCTTGCGATGTCCCTTTAGCCAAGTCATATCGTAATGATGATGTTCTCTTATCCGGGCCTAAATTGCAACAAGATTTATATATCATGCTCCTCAAGTTTAGATTCTTTCGCTTTGCGTTAACTTGAAGATGTTTCCCCAGATTCGAGTAAGAAAATCAGATCTCAACCGTCAGTTAATATTGTGACGTAATGATTCGTCTTCCCCCTTAACCGTAACGTATGGAACAAAGTTTGCCCCTTTTGCGTCGATCTGAGCTCTGAACAAAATCGTGGAATTAGAGGGATGACGGTTTCCCTTAGGTGTCACCTTGTTGAAAAAATACACTTACGACGTGTTGGGTGGCGCTAATACTTTGGGAGAAGCCAACAAGGCTGGAGGTGAGCTGATCAACATTTTAAACACAGCAGCTTGTGAGCTTAGCAAGTGGGCGGCTAACGATGGCAATTTGCTACCAGTAAATCATCCGGACTCCCCTACCCAGTGTAGCTTAGGAGCTCCCCTGTTTACTTCAACTCTTGGACTCGGCTAGTGCACAGGTAAGGATGAATTTTCGTTTCGGATGCAACCTCTTGGTCTATTGGGTTCAGTGCTCATCCGGTCAAAAATTCTTCTCCAGGACTGCCAATTATCGGGCGTAGATTTGGATAAGGAGGTTGATCCAGCGGACTTCAATGCATTGACCCCAGGTCATCTTGTAACAGGAGGGGTCCATTTGTTTTGCCAGATCCGGACTATTGCGACCCTAGTGCTCTACGGACATCTCACAATCGTTGGGAAATGGTGCGTCAACTTTTTCGGCGTCGATGCCAATCAGAATACCTGAACCACTTACATAGCCATTCGAAATGGTGTTTCGACACACCCAACATTCACACAGGAGCGTTGGTGCTTTTAATAGATGATCGTCAATCTCTTGTCAATCGCTACTTCTTTGGGCTAATTGGCAAGGCAATTGACTAGCAAAACTCTCTCTCGAACGACAACAGTTTCCCTATATAAGACCTTAAGAATCCCAGTCCTGCTCTATGGCGCATATGCATTGTTCTTAGCTGATTTAAAAGTAAAATTCTTTGGGTGATTTTCGGTCAGGTCTGCATAGACGGTGAGTGGAGGAGTAGCTACAATGGCGAACCGTATAGTCTATACAGCGGTATCAACCTAGCCAGAAAAAAGAAGAAAGCAGACACTTATTGGTTCAGGCTCAAGTCCACCCCGTACTATAGCGTCACCTTAGGTAAAATTAGTAAGGAAAAATTAAAAAAACCCGACCTACGACAGGAGATTACTGCATACTATCAATTTGCGTAAATACCAGATCCGGTGTTTTATGAATTGGTATCAATATTCATATTGTAAAAAAACTTTTTGTCAAAATCGCGATATGTATAAACAAGATTGAATCAATGAGAAAAATTGATGATTTTTATTATCCTTGAAAAACCACTTTTAAATGAGAAAACATAATTTTTGCAAAGAAGTTCAATCATGTTTCTAATTGAGCACGCAAACTTTAGATATACAAATACAATACAATAACGAAACAAAATGGTTTTACATTTCAATCCGATAATTTAAATTTCTATAAATTTTTTAATATAAATGTAGTTTTCATTATTTCGTTTTACTACATATTTACTTACTTATTTTCTAACTGTACTAAATTATATATTGTATTAAATAAAGATATAGTTAGAGCCATGTTTTCTTAACGTACTTTTACTATTTATTTTCAGAGAAATGGTTCATAATATAATTGCACCAATTCTAGCTCGTCCAGAACTGACTCTTGCACGATATGACGTACATCATGCCCTTCCCCATACAGCAAATGCGCTTATCGGTAGAGCAGCACATATTGCCGTACTCGACTCAGAATTATTTATTGAAAAGTTTTTACTCATTGCAGGATTAAAGTATTTTAGCTAGCCAAAGAAAAACAATATTAAAATCATACTACATAAAAATATTTTCTTCTAATCCCAGAAGATATGTATCTGTAGATAGTTAACCAAACCTTTTCAAAGTAAAGTTTGTAAACAAAAACAAATTTAAAGTCTTTTCCAATTCATTTAGGCCACAATGATATACTAATATGTAAATATTTACGATATGGCAGTTCGAAAGTTCTTTATAAGTTTTGATAATGTTTGTTCAAAATAACTTATTGAATTTTTAAATAAAAAACTTACAAACAAAGTTTAAGTCCATAGGATAAATAGAAGAAAAACAATAGTGTCAATTACAGTACCGTATTAAGAAACATTATATTTTAAGCATATTTTATTTAATTTGCGGTGGTTTTTACATGCACATGTAGTTTTAAACATAGTTCCATATTGTACTCTAAATGTTAAAGCAAATACATTCAGACATTCTTTCTCCTACACAAAGGGTTTCTGTGGCGAAAGTGACAACATATATGTAGATAAGAACGTATGTATTAGCTTACTACGCTCCCAGTATGAGATTGAAAATCTATCTTCCTGGCAAATTTAATTATTTGAATCATTTGAAACTCAAGTCAGTTGATGCATTAAACAATCAACGATTACGTTGTACTACAAAACAATAATGCATAATAATACTAACTAATTTAGTAGCGTCCTTAATTTGTGGATGACAATGACACCCATAGATAGAAATAAGAAATTGTCACTGGCTCCAAATATAACCTTTGAGCTTTAATTCGAAAATAAAACCTTTTATCAGTTTGACTATCGTTATAATTTAAAATAAAATAAAGCCCTAATGAGCAGTCCTAAAGATATACACACGTATTTGAAAGCGAACTTAAAATTTTTATTATCGATTAAAAGAACAGTTCATGGCATTTACTTTTTAAAAATGATATCATGTAAATGTTGGCTACGACTACGTCTACGTACGAATACGTACGAGCATAGCGACTGGTATCTCGCGGATAACACGAGTAATGTTGGCTTCCAATGTGTCAATCGTAGCTGGCTTATTTCTGAAAACTTGAGACTTTACATATCCCCAGGGGAAATAGTCCAAAGGTGTGATATTGCACAATCTAGGCGGCCAATTTACGGTAGCAAAACGTGAAATTAAGTGCTCACCAAAATGTTTACTCAACAAGTCCATTGTTTCACGCGCTGTATGGCTCGTAGCGCCGTCTTGTTGAAACCAGAGCTCACCGAGACCATATGCTTGAATTTCAGGAAGCACATAGTCCGTTAACATGGCGCGACAACGGTCACCATTGATGGTAACATTCTGATTTGCCTCATTTTTGAAGAAATATTGACCAATAATTCCACCAGCCCATAAACCACACCATACCGTTGATTTTAATGGATGTAATGGTAGCTCTTGGTACTTTTCGGGTTACTCAAATATGGCAATTTTGTTAATTAACGTTTCCATTGCGCCAGAAATGGGCTTCATCACTGAACAAAATTTCACGATAAAACACCAGATTTTCATCGAGTTTTTCCAGAGCCCATTCACTGAAAATACGACGCAAATTTAAGTCGCATGGCTTCAATTCTTGCACAAGTTGAATTTTGTACTGCTTTAGTCTCTTCACTACGTGCTGGATGTGGTCTAACCGGTCGAATATCATCCACCAATGTAAGCTGGGACTCAGATTTGCGAATGGTTTCAGTAGGTCGATTATGAACATCGTAATTTGCTCGAATCGCACGAAAAACATTTCTCACAGAACGCTGATTTTCGTAATACAGCTGAACAATTGGAGACACTGTTGTGGTGTGAGTCTTTTCATGATAACTTGCCAAACGATACTGAACAAAAGTGACAAAGCAGTTTGATAGGAGTCGTGCGTGATCTGTCAAAAAAGCCTATTGAAAATCAAACCTCACGATGAATCACCCCTTACTACACATTTAATGAGAATTTTTGACAAATTAATATAAAAGTTATCTACATACTCGTATTTACCTAATCGTAGGTAGAACAGCTTTCGCTGTTAGATGATTCTGAACCGTTTTTCAAGTAACTTAAATTAGTACAGCGAGAATTTCAAAATACATTAGTAGCTAATTTTTTAGAATCAATAGATTTAATTTAAATTATCCTAATCAATAGGTGCACCTACAAACACACTAGCGGGAATATCCACCATCTGCTGAAAGTTCAAATAGGTTTGCATAAATTTTTTGCGAATAATCGCGGTGCATACGGCCATACATATATACACTCATATACTCGTGTGCACACCTAAACACTGTAAATACAAGATGTGCATTGTAAAGTTGTGAAGAAACTTTAATTATAATTTAAAAATAAAATAAAAAATACATTTAAATACATTAATTTCCTTAATTACAATATAATAAGAATGTGAAAGTTTAAAAAATACATATGACAAGACCTTATGGATTAGTGATATGTATATGTATGTACATAAATTTGCAATGCAAAAACCTTTTTCATACCTTAAAAAAAATTGTTTAAAATTAGTTAAAACTGATTTTCTTCCACCTACAGTGACTTCAACACCCCTTATAATTCACCTAAAGCTATTTATTATGAACAGTCGTTTATATTTGGGTTAATTGGTTATACAAATATATGTATATAGATATCCAGGCAAACCGTTTTCGTGTTAATTTTCTATTCATTTTCTATCGAATATACGATTAGGGTCAAATTCAAAAATTAAATAAAGCTTTGAATCAAAATAAATAGATCAAAATTGCAAGAACAACTATGGAAAATGTTTCCATAATTTTATTAAATCAAAAAATTATTTTACTTTTAAAAACAAAATAAGATGTATTTATAAACAATTATAGGCACTTCAGCAGTAAAAAAGAAAACGTAAAGAAATGTTATAAAAAGTAGAAACTTATTATATTTTTTACAAAAGAGCTTATTTATATCTAGACATTTATTCATATACAAATTATGTATAGACATATGTAAACGCGTATATATTTACTCTAATAATAAGGCGAATTCATATTTTAAATAATTTAAATCAAAAATTTTTGCTTTTTTGTTCTTGTGGGCAGGCAATTCGACCCCTCTGTTTAATTAAACTCATTAAACAAGAATCGTTTGCGCTAAAAATACGTCCATAAACTTGTCCATAGAAACACTTTGGATTTTTAAAAATATTATCATCTACATCTACATATTACATTAACATTAAAAAATTATATAATTTTTACTAATGTACGAGTATGATGACGAAAGAAAGTAGAAACCTTAAAACGCAATAGTAGCGAAATTGTGATCTTTTAAATCTCGTAAATTGTTGTTTAAGTTCATACAGCAAGCTCCCATAATTGTTGTCTTACATTAAATGTTTCCAACATTGATTACAGTAAGGAAATTTAAATGTATGTATATATTTATGTATATTTTATTTCTTCAAAAGCAAAATTGCTGATATAAATATAAAGCATATTCAAAGCATTTTATAGACAAAAAATTATAAGTAATTTTTTTTATTAACAACAGTCTTTCTATTTTAATAAGCACAAAAAATGTGATTGGTGTACTGTACATACTTACATATGTATTGTATTTTCGTGTTTTGATATCTGTATTTTTTTGTTATGATTAAATTAAATTTATTGTTTGCATTTTTACATATATAAATAAAAGGACTGTATACTGGCACTTTAAAAAAATAAAAGTACCTATACAAAAATCTTGAATCGTTTATAATTGTTAAATTTAATGTTTTAAATATTGAGTCACTAAGTATATATTTCTTCAATACATATATATGATTGATTCGAAACGTCTCATACAAAAAGATACATTCGTACATACTGGAAAGTTTCAAGCTTTCGATATGTCTAAACTACAATAAATAATCGAGAATGCAGTTTTTTGGAAAACAAGGTATCCCTAAATTCACGCAAGATTTGAATTTTGTGCCATTTATGCAGTAAAGTATTATCAACAAACCAAAAAGACCGCGTGACAGCTGACAATTCAAGATTATTAAAAATGGAGCGCAACACGAAAGAACAGTTCGGTTCAAATCTTTGCTGTATACAGTCGTCCTCTTACTTAACTTTATAAGTGTGAACTCTTACTTGGCTTCTTCCAGTTCAATCAATATAATAACCTAATTTCTCAGCCTTTTTCATTTATTTCCTCCGCAATTATTTTTATGTTGCTTTTTGTTTCCCTGATCTTCACCATGTCTTCTTGCTGATTAAACAACTGCTCTATTAACTACAATAATGTTTAGAAACTTTGGATGGTCATCATCAGCAAGCAAATCTTAATTATTTAGGAGATCATTCTAGTTTATTTTTTAATCGTTTCTTTATGGGTTTTTCTTCGGGGCAATCCTGTAATTAGTTCTTCGTCGCGGCCTAAAAAGAAGAATTATTAAATTAAACTAAGGAACCAATTCGAAAGAATGGTGTTATCCCCGTTTGGTCGCAAACGTTTATGATAGCGATTAACCTACTTATGGCATAATTAACTTCACAATCCCGTCCTATTTTTCCTCTAGCGATCTTCGTCATGTTTCCATGACAAATATTGCAGTGTTTAAGATTACAATAGTAAGGATGAGGTTTTTGGAAGCGATTCCTGTTCGAGCACCAATTAAAGATATCCTTTTCCGAGAATATAAAAAAATCGAACGCCAACTTGCAGTTGCCTCAATTTGTTCGTACCTTCGAATAAAAACAATAGTTACAAGATTATAATTTATATTTTATTCCGTCTTTCTCAGTGCGGTTCCAAATTAAAACTAAACTATTTTTTAACTATCTTACAGCGGGTAACAGCAAGTCCCATGACTAATCTGCTGAGTCGCCAAAGCCGTGCGGCGCATGTATGGGGTGTCCAGTCGTTGCTCTTGATCGTTGTATTGTCATAAACAACACTTTCCCATATCGTGGGCAAGTACCGATGCAGCTGAAACTCTTTTTCTGGGTTTAGTATTATCATATACTGCATATCATGGGAAAGTGCTGATGCAGCTAAAATTGTCCGCCTGGGTTGAAGAATGCGCGTTGTCTATTGTGTTAACTGATACAATGTTATATATATATATATATCTTTAAACAAATCATTAAAGACAATATCTGGGATGGTTAAATGTAACTTAAAATTTTCAAAGATGGAATTGCATTGGATTATTGTACAATATTTTAAAGGAAATATTTTAGTTGGTGAAAGTAAAAAGTTTGGTTCTTAAGTTGTAATTGAAGCAAGATCAAGTAGAAGAGAGTTATTGCAACCAGCTCTCAGCATTTTTCCACATCCACCAGGCGAAATAGTCCTTCTGAAATATTCTGCTAGGAATATACATTTAAAGTGTGGAGCATAAGTCATGGAAAACTGGGATAATTTTTGCAAGTAATTGAAAATCCATTTCCTGGGATAGAAAATTTAAAATACTTTAGCACTTCTATCTCTAATACAATGTGTTCTTTAATTTAACAAACAAAAAATAACAAAATTCAAGTAAACAATAAAAATAAAGAATATTACATTTAAATCCATAAAACTTACGTTGCAAAAGTATTGGTACCCCTGGAAAATCAAAGACATTTTTGACTTTTATTTTAATATAATGTTCAAAAGCAATACCTAATATTTAGTGGGAAATCCCTTTAGTTTTAAAATCTCGTTTAAACGATTTGGCATCGATTGCACAAACTTTTTTGTTATATCCGGAGTGATATGGTGAATCATACAAAGTTACTGCAAAAGTAATAAAGGATAGGTTTCCGAGGGTGCGTGTACGACTGATTCGTTTCTTATCTGATAGATCGTAGACAGGTGGTAAAAATTCAAAATACCATAAGCGGAAAAAGTTATAAATTGAGACGTCCCTCAAGGTTCTGTTTTGGGACCAATCCTATTCCTAATTTATGTCAATTCGCTTTTCACTCAACGTTTAAAAGGTAAAGTAACAGCTTTTGCTGAGGATACTTCCATGTCGTATTCAGAAATTAACTATTTTAATTTGTATGCTTCCGGAATTTATGATTTGGAAATTCTTCATAATTGGAATCGTTCTCATCGCTTATTATAAATCAAAAAACTAATATTTCTGGTTTCACATCAAAAAAATTAGTGCTAACTAATCACTCGCCCAAATGCACTTGGTTTAATCTAAGTAATTGTTTTCATCAATTGGATTAAATCTCATTTATGTTAATGCCTTTAATAGTTGTTCTGCTGGTTGATTTAATATAGAAAAAGTCGATAGTTTCAAATACTTGGGGATCATTCTGGATCATCTGGATCATAGCAATATGGACAATATGCAATGGGTGGTACGCATTCCAATAAAATAGATCCATTAATTGCTAAACGAAAGCACGCGATTTGCATTTTGTTTAAAGTTAATCGTAGGACCACAGCTTTGATTTATTTGAGAGACTTTGTATTCTACATCTGCAACATCTTTATTATTAAAAAGTTTTTGTAGTATTTTTGAATCGATCCGGTCATTTTATCGCAAGATAATATGATTGTCATATTATATATTATATATATTATTACACTTTTCCCATTTCTTTATAATTTATCTATATATATAAATATATAATATATATAATAGTTTCTTTTTTCATTTAAATATGAGGAAATAGATTCATTATTAGACGTTATAATCTAAACCTATGTTTTTGTGTATTTCTATCTCTTTTTATTTAAGTTTTTTTTTGCTATTTTTTTCTAATGACATTGCATTTTTAACGTTGATCTAAATAAATTAGATTTAACAATATTATAGTAACATGAATTGATTTTTATTCCAACTAAAGACCCCTCAACCTATATCATGTTCAATTAATATCTGATGGATCGCTAGCCACTTATCACTCGGCAGCAGATTGTTCCTATCTATTTCATGATAATCTTTTCTTAATGCTTGTTTCTATAAAATGACTATTTATAAAGTTTTTGTGTAAGTTTTTTTTTAAGTAAATCTTTGAGCTGAGATTTACTTTTTAATTCATGTTTTTGCAAACGTTTTTCTAAATGGTCCCATAAGTGCTCTGTTGGGTTGAGATCTGAACTTTGTGGTGGTGTAACAAGGATATGGAGTTTGTTATAAATGATCCATATCTTAACATCTAAGGCGGTATGTTTAGGTTTGTTGTTCTGTTGAAAGTAAAAAGTGCTCAACATACCCAATTTGTCCGCGTTCGGTTTAAGATATGCATTTAAAGTATTCTTTGTTCATGATCTCGTCAATTATTACCAAAATTCCCTACACCAACAGACGCCATACACCCCCAAATCATAACACCACCATCACCGTGTTTCACTGTCTTCATGGTATTGTATTTATGGGTCAAGTGCTTCGCCTTGTTTCCTTCATGCTCTAAAACTTCCATTGGAGCCAAATACATTAAACTTCGACTTATCCGAAATTTCACATTATCCCAAAAGTCATTTGCGTTATTTTTAAACTCATTGGCGAAGTCAATTCTCTTCTTCTTGTTCATCTCTCTGAATTTATCTTCGCACAGTCCAAGCAGATACCGTTTTGTTTAAATATGTTTCAATATCTGCAGCTACTTTTGGAGCACTTTTAAATGGATTTTTAAATGACAGCTGCAATTTTCCAGTCATCTCTTTCTGTAAGCATACGTTGGCGTCCAGACCTCCTATTTTCTTTTTAATAACGGTTTATTACCTTTTGAATCGTTGATTTAGTTCTTTCCACTACTTCAGCAATTTTAAGGTACGATTTTCTTATTTGTGACAATTTTTAATTAACTCCCTTTCTTCTATCGCTAATTCTTTCCTGTTTATTTTGTAATTTTAATTTTTGTGTAATTTATTCCACTTTTTCGTAAGAACAGATGCAAATTGTAGACAAAACTGACAGTTCTACTCTTTGCCGTTTCCATTATGACGAAATTAAGTTGAACCAGAATTTACAGAATACCGAAACTTTTGCACTGCCATTTTGTTGTTTTAAATTGCTATGTTTGATTTATTTTGTCATGTTTATTAATAATCATTACTTTTTTGTTTGTTAAATTAAAGAACACACTTCACACACAACAGGAACTCCAAATCTTATTCTTATTACTGTATACTATTTAGCAATTTGTGAAACTTGATGCAGGGTAACATGACTTATCCTCTATATTGTATATACATATTTGTGCCAGATTCCACTACCGTGGCTCAAGTGGTAGTGTATTGGCTTCACAATCGGGCGGTTCGGGGCTCAAAAGCAGCCGTGACCGAAAGACCTTTTTCAGGCAACTAAAATCTCATGAGATGAATGTTTGCTTACTATAAATACAACATCAAGTCAATTTACACTAAATTTTGTCTCCCCAATAAATTTTGAATTCCACCCATGGAGAGAAATAGCCACTGGGCCCAAAAATTTTTCTTTCTCTTTCTGTCCCATTTTCAGAAAAACTAAACTTATTGCAAAACAAAAAAAAAAAAACAATTTCTTCATGTTTCACAAGTGCTTTGTTTACAATTTTTAAAGCACGATTCTATTTAAACTTATCCATCTAGGCAATTTACAAGCACTCATTTCGATTGCTTGACAAAAATCAATCTAGAAATGTTGGCAAAAAAAAACGTCAATAAGGAGCATTGAAAGCACTTTACCGAGTATCAATAGCTTTTAGCTTCGATCATTTAAGTTTTCGTTCAGTTTTGCTCACTTACGAAATAGTTGGATTCTTTGTTTCGTACGAAAGTTTTACAGCTGAGAATATTTCATTTAGAATTTAAATTCAAGCAGACTGATTTTAATCCTGAGGTAAGTACACTCGCAGCTAGTATTATTTTTATTTAAATTCTTTTTATTTTGAATTCATTAACATCTAGAAAAAAAAAAAAAAAATAAGAAAAAACTGTCTCAGGTCTTTTAGCAATTTTCGGGCGATCATTTCTCAATTTCACAATAATTTCTTTTCACAACATACTTGAAGGAATAAAGACCCAAGCCCATAGAATCCGTCGATTCTTTACTCTCGTTTTTAATTGATAGGTAGATAGAGAATTCTTATGGAAGGTCGCCCAAAACCAAGGGATTCATGAACTTTAATGGATAAAGTAGGTTTACTTTATACTTTTTCAATCCGTTTATTTGTTGCCAGTTCACACATTCACGCATTGAAGTTCACGTATGAACACATTAAAGTCAATGCATTCACAAATTGAGAGTAAGCACATTTATTGGTGGAAGCATTGGGAAATAATTCCTCTATATTAATCGCTTGAAGAGAAAGCACTCTATTGCTGAGAGTGTAATCGCTTGTTTTCGTAGACCATCGTAGGATTATATGTGATGGTCTTTTCGACAATGCATCAACACTGTCAGCGGAACGGTACAGCAAGAGATCGACGAATTCAATGGGATTCAAAAGCGAATTTTGAAAGAGCCAACATCTACAAAGTTCCCTATATAGTTAAGATTATTTATTCACCAAACAAGTTTCAGTTAATTATTCATTTTTGAAATTTTCCATTGGTATATAAATGGTGTCCCATTAAGACTGCCTTTTTTGGAATTAAAAAAAAAAAAATCGCAGTGTTTGTGATGTTTTTATTTTAATAAAAGTATAGATATAGAGGTTATGTATGGAACACAATATCTGATAAGATGGCAGACATCAGAACTTTTTAAATAACACAGCGTTTTTTATTTTTCAAATTTCAAAATAGACTATCTTAATGGGATACCCTTTGTAGACAAGTTCTTTTCAGAATTCACTCATCCCAGATTGCAACAGAATTAAAAATTTAGTTATTCTTCTTTTTTCTAAATTAAGGTATATGCAGAGGTACTCATGAGTCAAATATTTAAATTATTTCCCTTAAAAAATTACATTTTACTAATGAAGAAAAAATTGTAAATTGTTATCAGTTCAAATATATATAAACCAATCCCTTTTATCAACCACGTTGTTTTTTCTGTTATTTACTTTTACTTTAACCTCTTTATCATTATAGTTCTCTTTTCAAATTTAACTTTAGAACTGATTTCATTTCGGTCCGGTGCCGATAGTAATACTCCCTGCCATCTTTAGAGAACTTACCGAAACGCATATTTACTGATAACGCGCTAGTTATGCTAAGTTCTGAGCCTACAAAAATAACCCCTATTCCAAAAACCTTGATAGATTATGTATTAACAGTGTTACAATGGCAAATATGTTAAATTGTCACTTTAAGATAAATTTAAAAGGAAAAGTTATAAAATTTTGCAAATATACTTATGAAAAATTCACGATAAATTTATCGAAAAGGATACTTTGTTAATTGTAGTCCAAATCGTGAGTACAGTTTATTCTTTGAGTGATATTTTCGCAAATGAAATGAAGATAGCAATTGACCCAATCATTAAAACGAAAAGTGTAACATACTGTATAGTAATGCAGAGTTGTTCTGTATACTACTCGTACAACTTAAAAATTTACAGATAGAGCTATGTAATAAAGCAGCATAGGGAATCATATTGGCGTTTTCGTTAAAGATATAAAAGCAAGTTAACTTCAGTGAAATAACGTTTTATTTAAAGAAACACTAAAAATTAAAAATCACAAAAAGAGATGTTTTTTATAAAAAAGGGAAATGAAATAAAACTAAGTAATGAACTCAATAAGTTTTTTTGTGTAAAGTATAATAAATGTCACTAGTTTCTAAGCTATACATGTGTAAGACTCGTAAATAAGTGCAATATAGTATTTAAGTTTCGTGAAGTATTTATTTATTTATTTCATCTTATAAGTTATAATCTTATTTAAGATTAGCTCTAATAATTTACAAAAATACATATTAGTTAATGGTAACAATTAAATTGAAATTATAAATTTAAATTATAAGGAATTTATGATAACGGTTTTACAAAGCAATCAAGACGTATTGAAATCAACAATAGCGTTTTTATACAAATTGGAATTGACATAAGCCGTGGTTATAGGATCATTTCGTACATAATTCGTTCTGTATCTACAAGTAAAGAAAAACTGTTCTCTAGGTCGAAGAATGCAAGTAAGAAGATATAATTAAGCACCGATAGTAAAAGCGAATAATCAATGTGAGTAGTTAATACCAGGTGATAATAAAACACTAATTTTTAATGGTAAAGTAAAAAACATTTTATTCAAAGTATTGGCCATTGCTAGCTACACATTTTTCCCATCTTTCTGTATGTCTTTTGAAGCAAACCAAAAATGAACCCAATTTTCGATTACCTCGAAGGATTCGAAGTGCTGCTCAGCTAATACGTGTCCCATCGATGAAAACAAATTGTAGTCGAAAGGAGCCAAGTCTGGTGAATATGGCGTGTGGAGTAACAGCTCACAGCCAAGTGTATCCTGGTTGTATCCTGAACCAGTTTTACTTTGTGTGCAGGTGCATTGTCATGGAGCAAAATTACCTTGACATGTCTTCTGGCTCATTCTGGTCGTTTTTCGATCAATGCATGGTTCAAATTGATTATTTGTTGTCGGTAGCGATCTGTATTAACGATTTCACCTGGTCTTAGGAGCTCGTCGCACACCACACCTTTCTGGTCCCACCAGACACACAGCATTGTCTTCTTGTCGAATCGATCTGGTTTTGCAGCAGAAGTTGATGGTTGTCAGGGATAAACCCATGATTTTTCCTCGCCAGTAACAATTCGATGCAAAACTGATTTTTTTATCGTGTCTTTAAAGCAAAATTTGGTGGTTTTTCGGTTTTCCATCTGTCTTTTATTCAATTCATGTGGCATCCATTTTCCAGACTTTTGGTTCTTTCCCATAGCTTTTAAACGGTCAAAAATTGTTTGTTGTGCAACATTTAACATTTCTGTCATTTGTTTCTGACTCAAAGTGTCATTTTCATCCAATATTGTTTGCATTTCGGCGTCTTCAAACTTTTTTGGTGGTCTTCCACGTTCTTCATTTCTCACATCAAAATCGTTATATTTTAACCGTTGAAACCATCTTTTGCATGTTGTTTCTGATAGAGCATGATCACCATATGCCTCGACAAGCATTCGATGCGACTCTGCAGCACTTTTCTTCAAATGAAAACAAAAAAATTAATGCTTTCCGAAAGTCATCATTTTCTGGTACGAAATTCGACATGTTTAACACGGTGAAAAAATATGATGTTGTTTGCTCAATGACTATGACTTGATTTATATTAAATATGTTTGACAGGTGTCATAGCAACCAAACAAAAAAAAAAATTAAGGCCCGTTCACAATAAATATTCTCTATCGAGACATTTGTGTCTTGACGCTTATACGCTCACCTGGTATATCGTGAGCAAAAAGTATTGAAAAGTAAGTTCTTCTTTTAGCATGCGGTGTTAAATTAATAAGAGCACATTTTGCTTCATAAAAAGGCATATCGATATTCCAATTCATTCTACGGAGAACGAACTTCGTAAATCGTTTTTGAATTATCTCACTACGTAATTCGTGATTGTGATAATAGAGGTTCAAAATAATACAACAATATTTTAATATAGAACTGATTTAGGTAATATACAAGGGGTAATGATCATAAACGTCCTCAAAATTGTGAAATAAAAAACCCTGCATGCGATTAGACTTGGCGATTTTATAATTCATATATAACGAAAAATTTAATTCATCACCAAAAATATAACTGAGCGTTTATTTATATTATAATTTATGTAATTGCAGAAATTCATTTCGCGCAAAGAGTTCAAATTTACCTTATTTAAAAGCTTTGTTCATAGCATTCTTCAGCCAAGATAAACTGTTGTTAAACCAAACGGTCACATGAATCAGATAATGTAATTTCTCTACTCTTGAAACATGTTCGAACAGCAAACAATACTCCACCGCCCCTCTCACAATCGGTTTGAATGGGGCATCTATCGTTTCGGCAGACATCAGAATCATCAGTGAACAATTCAGAAGTTAAAATTTCATCGTACAACCACATTTTCGTCAAGGCGATAACAGCATACGAACAATCAACAGCAGCCAAAAAGAAGTTCATCATTTTAGTTCTCATTCTTCTCACATTTTGGTAATATTAAGAGAGAGGACAAAATACATTTGGGAACGGATCATTAGATCATTTAGCAATAACAGCAGTTGAAGGAGAATGTATTATGTTTGAGCGATTGTGTTTAGAGAGCGCATTTCGTTTTTTGGAAGAAATTTAAAATATTGGATCGCTCGACTATTTTATTAGATTCAAGGTAGGGTTGTAGGGTTGCACAGGACAACTGGAAGATCTTTGATTCAAAGTTTCGTCCTTAATCAATTTGGGACCCCAAATCTGCTCATAGAGTCGTTGACTATTTCTTCTGCTACGATCTTAGGGATTGCGAACACTTCCTGACACTTACTGAAGTAATCCATAACAACTAGGGTACATATATCTTCCTTCATATGCCATAAAATATCTTCTACATCCGTCCTTGGTATAATCATAGAATGCGCTCTCTAATATTGCTTGATTTTTATTGATGTTGCTGAACATTTTGTAAACTTGCATTTGAAATTTGTTCAAGTATGGTTCGATTATTAAATAAAGTTTACAATGCTATAATAATTATTTCTTTCATTTCAATTCTTTTAAATATTTAATAGATTCGCAAACATTCTTCACCCACGATGAACCCTGTTCACCATTTATCCTCTGCTCATCTTCCTTCTGGTTATTGTGGCCTTGTCTTAACTTCTGGTTGCGTATCTCGTAGACAACCCTGATCTTGAATTTGGTGTAATGCCATCTCAGGCATGAAAAGCCAAAAGTAATTAGTGAAGTGAATACAAAATCCATGTAAAAAGTGTGTCAACAACAAAGGATGGTATGCAAAATATTCGAATATTACATTGCAAATATCAGCTGCGCCGTTTGCACTCGTGATGGTGAATATGAAGCAGTGCATATTTTCATCCTTTTCGCAAATTGGGTTACGATGAGTGCAGTAATTCGTGTTTAGTTGACAGTTTTAGTTCATGGTGTTGTGCGTTGGTGTTTTTATTTTTGTATCTTTATTAGGTAAGTGTATTTTTTTTTTTTTTTTTTTTTTTTTTTCAATTTATGTTATATCCCTTTTCGGTTAATTTCCCGTAATGCGTAAATCGATTTTATTTGTTTTCGCGGTTGTTGGAGCCCGGGAGAGTGTGTGAGTGATAGAGTCTGATTGCTTTGTATTATATGGAGATTTTTAAGATTAAATGTGATTTGGTTAAGTTTTAATACAATATAATTGTGGGTGTGCATTGTGTGTTGAGTGGGTAAATTCATTAATTAGTTTCATTTGCCTGAGTTATTTCTTGCGTTTTTTGTTATAAGTTGTATTTTAAATTGTTTTGAACTATGGACTATATGTTTATTTTATGAGAGATGTTGCACGAGTTTGTCCCCAGAAACAAACTGGTTTCTGTATTGTGTTGACAAATGTTCTTATTCCTATTTCAATTTGTGGTTTGACTTTGTGCTGTTGATTTTTTTTTTGGACTTTTTGAGTCAGCGATTGCCTCCTCGAGCTCCCGCAATACCTATGACATGAGTACTATTGAAGTGGGGCCATTTGGCATCTCAATCGTTTTTCGCCGAGTTTTGCCGTTCCGCGTTGATTTTGTTACAAGTGTTGCTGGGGGGTGGACAAATCTTCGATATTGGGCGTTTCAATTCGGAAGTTTGAGTTTTAAGTGTTACTACCCTTACTAAATTGTCCGGCCCGGAATATATTTTTATTCGCCTAAATTCCATCTAAGCGGAGGCAGTCTTTCGTCCTTAATTAAGACTTCCTTTATTGTATCGTTGTTGTAATCGAGCGAGGTATTCATTGCTTCATCGCTTCCAAAAGGACTGCGTTATTGTTTGTACTCGTTTCCAATGCTCTAAATGCAAGATTTTGTCTAGCTGATACTCGGGTTGCGGAGGACTGATGAGTGGTTCGCCAATGAGAAAGTGGCCTGGCGTCAACACGTTCAAGTCGTCGATGTCTTCTGACAGTGGACACAAAGGTCTTGAGTTCAGACAGGCTTCTACTTGTGTGAGAAGCGTGTTGAGCTCTTCGAATGTCAGAATCTGATTTCCAACCACACGTTTAAGTTGGCTAGTACCTCATACCACATTTCTCCAGTCCAACTTAGCCTCCTTAAGTTGCTAAAGAGTTCCTTGCAAAGACCCCTTCGAGAAACAAATCTCCTGAAGGCTCCTAAAACTGTATGTGTGTTTCGTTGCCATGCATACAAATATCGCGAAATATCCCTTTAAGGTTTTCGCATTTCTTCCTTTCCACGTTTTCACCTCGATGGGTCCCGCATAATCCACTCCAGTGCATGTGAACGGTCTTGCTATTGCTGTTCATGATGCTGGGAGATTGCTCATTAGTTGTGCCAGCGGTTTGGCCCTAAACTTGAAGCAAATGTTGCAATTGTGGATTTCCCTTTTGACTGCGTTCTTCAAATTTAAAATCCAAAATCGCTGTCGTATATAAGCAATCATCCTTTGATTACCGCCCTGAAGTGTTTTGTCGTGGCATCGCTGATGATGAGTTTCGTAAGTGAGTGTTAATTCTTCAGAAAAATTGGATGTTTTGTGTTAAAGGGTAGGGTAGAGTTAGAGAGTCTCCCACAAACTCGTAGGATTCCTTTCCTGAGTGATTTGTATCCTCTGGTGTTGTACTTTTCTTCTTGTGCAGCAAACATCTTTTTTGGGCTCATAGAGTGACTCTTGTTAGCACTTCTTCCAACTCCTGTGATGATAATACATCTGAATAGAGATGAAGTTGTTTTACGTGCCGGATCGTAAACAGTAGGCAACTACTCATAATGCCTTTTGGAGTGATGAAAATTTCGACAGTATTTCATTAACCCATCTACATCCTTTTCTTTCTAGGCAGTGGTGCACAATTGTAGAGCGTGATTCCTGACAAGTTTCCAGACACTTTGGCTGTTCTGGGTGACTTGCATGCCATTGTTGAGCAGAAATTATGGTCCTTCCCACTATAACTTGTTTTTTATAATCATTGATGGAAATTGCTATATCCGCTGGATTCAGTTTAAATGGAATATGTTTCCACATCACGTTTCTTGTGAGCTTTTGGATCTGGGACACACGATTGCAGATAAAAGTCTTCCACTTTGACGGAGGGGCCTTGATCCAGCACAATGTTATTACCGAATCAGTCTACGCATAAGCGTCAACTGATTCCAACTTTAAAATTTTAATTGCTTGATGCAGAAGTTTTGCTGCTAGTAATGCTCCGAATAGTTCCAGTCTGGGCAATGTAATTGAATCCAATGGTGCAACCTTTGTTTTGGCCATCAACAACTGTGTGTGTATTTGGTCATTTTCATCTAAATCACGCAAATATATAGCCGCGGCGTACGCTTTCTCCGAAGCGTCACTGAATCCATGGATTTCCAGCTTCTTTGTGTTTTTGTCGGCGTTGATCCAACGACGTATTTGGACGTTTTTAATAGCTGGTAATTCGCATCATCTGGACTTACTCGGATCTGGCGGTACATCTTCTCAACATCTTCAGTAAAGGTAAACCTATGCTTTCGCCACCTTAAAATTATGTCAGTAACATTTGTTTGTTTTTTAGGGCCCACCATCAACTTGTCATTTAAGGAAGATCCAAAAAAAGGTTTGAAGTTTGCGTCGAAGACGAGCCGCAACCTTGTGGTGGTACTGGATTTCTTAATGACGGCATGATGGGAAATGAAAAAATGGAAAGTTGATTTAACAACTTCATCGGACTTGACTTGTGTCATATGGCCGAGCTCAAAGTACTCGGTCAAGTATTTGCTGTATGCTTTGTGTTGACTAGGGTTTCTTTGCAACCTCCTCTCGAGTTGTAAGAATCGTTTGATAGCACGTTGGGCCCATTCTTGGGTATTCTCCACCCTTGAATGGCAGACGAACTTCGTAACGACCATCAGGTAATCATTTTGTAAATTTTTTAAAATGCTCCTCACACCTTGTATCTTCTTCTGATTCGTAGGTCTCAAAAGGTTTATCTTCAATCTCCCAGAATCTTTTTAAAGTCGTGTTGAGTTCAACGTGGTTGAAGAAGGCACGGATAAGTTTTGTTTCCATCGATGGCACCTTGCCCAACAAGATCCATCCCAAATGTCTCTTTGTGCAATTGGACCTATGCACTCGCTGCTTTTCCTTACTTCTCCAAGGATGATATCAGCGTAGATGTCACTGCCAAGCAGCATATCCACCTCTGCTAACTGCAATCCATTTAGGTATGCCCATTTGTCCAAACAAGTATGCTGGGCCGGAAGAAGCCCAGTCGGCGATTTAAGCACAAAGGCCTGTACTCGACTTGCAAAATCGCAGACTAGCGCCTCGATGGTAAGGTCGACGATTTTGTTTGATTGTCCACTGCTGATTTCTCCCAACCCGCTTATTTGGCTAAATGTCCATCGGGACCTCAAATTCAATCTTTGAACCGCTGCTTCAGTAATAAAAGATGCCTCGGAACCAGTGTCAATTAACGCTCTTAACGTTAGGTGACCTCAGTTGGGTGCCTTTACCTTGACCAAGGCTGTAGACAGAAGAATGTCCCATGTGGGGCATGCAATAGTTCTGACTAATTGAGGGAGTATTAGTCTCCGCTTGCTGTTTGAGGTAGATTGAGAACGTGTGGTTGCCTGGGGTTAAATTCTTGGCAGTGAGACATGATTGGATCGGTTGATTGGGCTTGTAGGTGGAAATTTTTTGTCTGTTGGTGGCTTTGGGTTGGATTTTGGTTATTAGGTATAAATTTTGAGGCATTAGGGTGTAGTTGGAAAAATTATTTCCACTATTTTGTGAAATCGAGTGCAGCAATGAGTTGTACCGCTGCTTGCAGTAATAGTAACACTTAGAGCTAGGGCATTTACTTTTAAAATGGCTGTTGCAAACTATTTTTTTATATTGGCCTATATCCATTTCGAAAAACTGTCTACACCCTCAATGCATGTTGTCTGTTTTGACACATTTTGCAATTTAGTTGACGTTGTGTTTGGCGAGTGTGGTACACTTGAGTTGGTGTTCTGTTTTTATTGGAGGGTTTTGTGATCGATTGTTGCAGGGATTATTCAACTGTTTCCAATGTTCTAAATCTGTACTGCAAAAATTCGAAGAATTCATTAATACTGGGTAAATCCTTATTACTCCCTCATTTTTCTTCCCACAGCTGTTGGGTGGTGTTGGTTAATTTTTGTATGATGACAAAAATTAAAATGGTATCAATTGTTCTACCGGTACCCCTAAATTTTCTAAAGAGTAAATGATTTCTTGTGACGTGTCTAAAATACATTTTATACTCGTTGCTGAGGCGTTGCTTATAACCGTCTGACCGAAAAATAGCTTTAATTATGTGTTTACAAGTACTCTTTTGTGACATTCCGCTCTTTCAGAATATCCCAAGTACGCTTATAATTGCAATTGTCAATGCCCAAGTGTTGGAGTAGTCTTTTGGCATCACCACGGACGTTACATTTCAATTAATGCAATTTTTGGATTTCTGACAGTGCAACATTGGTATGAACCATAGGTACGAACATGTCGTGCAAAGATCTCCACGTTTCGTATCCACCAGAAAATGTTGGAAGGGTGATAACGGGAAACCTGAGCCCACTTCCACTGCTATCACTGTTCTCAGCCGATGCCGCTGCTGTTGTACCGCTGCATTTTGAAGTTTATTCGGATTTTAGCGTGTTCATATTATCCAGAATTTCCATTTTGTATTTTGCATATATCTTACGAATGGTATTGAATGCTGCTTCTAGATCTTCTTGTTTCAGTTCAGGTTCAATTTTACCTGTTCCAAAAATTTGTTGATGGTAGTGCTCCGCCGATATCATCTGCTTTTCCATCATCTCTAATCTCAATTTAAGGTAATTTATTTTCCCTAGTCTAACTTTATCAGCTTTATTGGAATTTGACCTATCTTGTTTGATGGTAGCAAGGATATTAAGCTGGAATTTTCCGTAGGACATTTTATTTACTTATGCAATATATGTAATTGATACAGAAAAATTTGTGCAGTACTCACTTGTGGATAGTTGTTGGCGACAAAATCTTTTGTGTATTGCAGCTCCTGATATGGACAGCTAAATTCTTCAGGTTAATTTTCCTTGATGTGCACAATAATCGACACTTTTCACACTTAACACCCAGGTAATTATCTTAAGTTAAAATGTTTTTAGTATATATTAATTAAAAGTTTTTCTGTTTTATCTTTAGATATATGGACTAAACTTCGTAGCTGGAATGGACGAAAAATGTTGTAAGAATATTTTACTTTTTGAATTAAACTTAGAACTTATTGTAAGAAATAAAACGACTGAAATGTTCTGTGTTGTAATACGTTATAAAATTCAGTTTTATTTTCAGTTTTAATTTCAGTTTTTTAACTACGGTTCATATATCTGTTTTAATGTTTCTTGGCTTTTATTGATGTTGCTAAACATTTTGTAAACTTACATTTGAAATTTGTTCAATTATTGTTCGATTATTAAATAAAGTTACATTGCTATCATAATTTTTTTTTTAATTTCAATTCTTTTAAATATTTAATAGATTTGCAAAAATTTGGGCGGTATTCCTTCGCACCTTCTCTTCTTCCGACTATTCAAACAATCAAGGTGCATATCTTCATTTCATTGAACCCTCTCTATCAACGCTACCTGAATTATGCGCAAACCAATCTTATAAGTGACCGCAGGTCCTTTTTTCAATTTGTGAATTCCAAAGTGAGACCGATGGTTATACTTCCCCCTTGACTTTTAAAACCAAATATTTAATGATCCTCCTACCATCGCCACCTTTTTTGCTACATTTTTCAAACAATCATATCATATCTTTACGCCTTTTCTACCTTTTTCTTCTATCCCTTAGACAGAATTTCCCCAGATTTGGAAGACTCTTTTATAATTCCGATACAGAAAAAAGGATCTAAGCATGAAGCTATCAACTATCGTCCCATTGTTAAACTCTCTCATAAACCCAAGCTCTTTGAAAGTATTTTATACGAAGCCTTAAGCTTCAAATGCAAGCCTTTTATTTCACCCCGATAACATGGTTTTCTTAAAGGCAGATCAAAACCCACAAACCTAGGAAATTACAAAGAAATCGATGTTAGCGCAACTGATTTCACTAAAGCGATTGATAAGATACCTCATCAACTCCTCTTCAAATGAACCTCTTCTATTAAAATGGATTTCGGTTCGGTTAAGATCCGCCCTTTCTGTTCCATTCCTGGCCTCATCTAGAGTTCTACAAGGCAGCCATCTTGGTCCTCTTCTCTTCATTCTTACTATAATGATCTTGGGAGGGTCATTAAACACTCCTTCGTCTCAAGGACACAAATTTTTTTAAAACGGTTTCTTCTCCCATGACTCTGTCCTTCTTTATGAAGATGATCGGTTTTTTAATCTGATGCCGCATAAACTGCCAAAAACTTAATAAAGTTCATCGACTGCTCTCAGGTTCCATCGAACGTGCATCCCTTTTCAGTTCTATTTCCTTAATAACAACCCTCGTATTCAACGTTATCCTCGTCTCTTTTATCAACCGTTCCACCCCACCTCTTGTGGCTTCAGCGAACCAATCTCCCGTATGCTACGAAAGGTTAACTTAAACTTCTCCGTCTTTGATTTCAACCTGAGCACTTATCATCTTAAACAAGATCTCCTAAATCATTCCCTTCGTTCCTAGCTCTTAAGTCTTTTTGTTAGTTTTAAGTCCTAGTTTTTAATTTAGATTAAGCTTGTATGAAGCCAAACAAATGGGCGCCTCAGACCTGGCCATAATTATATCGGCTACCATGACCGGTTTCGGGTAATGATCCAGCGATGTCATTGGCCATTCGTTCGAATGGTTCTTCGACATTATGTTGTTGCATTCTTTCCTGTGATTTAATTCTTAGATTCTTGGTAGTCGCACCTATTCTCGATATCTGCTTTTGTACTTAGCTTATAAAAGCTTTCCCTTACCTTCTCCAATATATTGTTAATTGCCAAGTGACCTCCTGATATTCCGTCACGTATTTAATATAATACTTCTCTGATTTTCTGCAGTGACAAGATTAGATGCTCATCTGGTCTTTTCTATTTTCCTTTCAGTAAACTATCTTGTTCACAAAGAGAGTCCCACTATGTTTTCAGAGTTTGACTCCGGTCTGATATCTAGTACCAGCTCAAACCTTCCTCATATTCTTTCCAGGATGTCCGATGTCGTTGCCTGCCTATTGGGATAAAAAAAGAATACGTAGTTGATATTTGTCTGTACAAAACATTCATTTGCTTACTTTTATCAAATGTTGTAACTGAGGTAGAATTTTATCCTCAATCTAGTTTTTACATATTTAGTTCAGTACTCGAACAGATCTTTCGTAACCCAAAGAGGAACTCAATATGTTTTTAACTCTAACAGGTTATGGGCTCAGGAAAATGGCGACTGCATGGCTGATTGTGTCAATCTAATCATCGACACAGAAAATAAATTGTCAAGTGTTTTTTTTTGAATCTTATACAATCGCTGTTTTTCAATACAGTTACAATTCACAATTCAATCGCTTATCTCAACCTTTTAACTTTTTAAGAGCAAATCCTGACAAAATCGAAGCCGTGAAAAGTTGGCCTGCTCCCAAAGATGAACATTAACTGAGAAGCTTCTTGGGACTTTCCACGTACTGCAGGAGGTTCTTGAAGGATTTTGCTGTTATTGCGATGAGCCTGCACCAACTAACGGAAAAAGGCCTATAGTTCAGGTGGTCTGGAGAATATGAGAATATTTTCAGGCTTTATTTCAGATATTTGTTTGTTTTCTACTTGAAGATTTTATTATTTAATAATGTTAATATGAAAAAAAAACAAAGTTATTTAAATAAAAATTAAGGTAAGTTTATTTTAATCTCATAAATACTTTAACAAAACTTTTGATTCAATAATAAAAGGAAAAAAATGCAGTCAGCTATTACAATTCGTACACAAAGTTATGATTTTAGAATGCTGTTTACATATATACCTATTACATATGTCGCAAATTATTCCCGTTTTATTAGTTTTTTTTTTTTTTTTTGCATAATTGACATCGATTGAACATCCTGAACTACATATTTCGCGATTGAGACGATGAAGATGGTTGTTTATCTGTTTGAAAATTACTTCGATTTTTTTTTTTTTGCAATTTTAAGTTAAAAATGTGCTTGAGGTAATGTTTGTCGCATATAGAGAGTAACAAGCTGCATACCAAGACCTTCCGAAAAGTACTGGCGCTTTGAGAGGCAGCCGTCTTTCCATGTATAGTTACCAGATTTGAATAAAGCAAAAGCATTATATCAATAGCTGAAATATCAACCAAATTACTGAACATTACTTGAGGCCACCGTTTTGTCATCCTTTTGCAAGTGTAGCCACTTACTGCTATCTCTGGCTTTTTATCCGAGCGATCACTTAGTTTTGAGTTATGATGTAAAGAACTTAGTAGATTTACAGATTTTTTTTTTTCAGAATGTAAGATAAGAGAGTAGTATTCTCGGTAAATGCAAAATTAGATGAATATATTAGTCTTCCTTTATATTTACTATTTCTGGTGCTAATTCGGGCTTGTTTTTGCGTATTGTTCCTACTAGTGTAATTTGTCTCTCTAGTAATTTTTGTGCCAATTGATAAGACGTGAAAAAGTTATCGGTTTTGACATTGTGTCCTTTTAGTCCTACAATCAAATCAAGAACTACACGGAAATATTGATCTTCCTTTTTCAGAGTTCCATGAACTTTCAGTGCTTTCGTTATTTGATGGAAAAACGCCATCCAATAAAAGTAGTCCAATGAATGCAAATAGTTCGGTGCTATCAACATCAGTCTATTCTTCACTATATACGCGACTGCCCTCAAGGTTGGTAAAGGTCAAAATAGTACGTATCAAAGGAGGTGGAAAAATAATTCAAAGCTAGAAAGTTCGACTTCTGTAATTGTAGAACAAGAATAACATGTCAATCCTGGCACCAATTTTATAATATTTTTCCTTGAGGTTCTTCCAATTAGGTTTTGTTGAGTAATTTATTTGACCATTTTTTGACACCATCATTTCGGTAGGCACAAATAAATTTTCAACATCACTAAAATCACTGTTTAATAAAACAGGTGCCTCAACATGATTCTCGAACTCAGAACAAGATTCTTATTCATCCGTAAATACGGTCAAAAAGAATTCACTTTTGCTATCACTCATAGCTACAAAGGTACAATTTCCAAATAAAGGTACGTACTAATCATTAAATGTTTACTGTAATACTAAAAAAGCGGTGTAAATCAAACAATGAAACTGCACAACCAAAACTGATATAATGCACCTTCGAAATTGTGTGGATTATACAATAATAAACTCAACAATTCATTCTCGTTCCCCTTTTTTGAGCATAATTCCGTGTTCTAAATATATTATTAAATATTTTGAAATGAACTATCCCGCGACACGTAACTAACAAGAATGCGAAATAGATCTTTATTCTTGAATGAATAGTTTTTCTCGGGAAATCTGATAAAAATGGTACAAATGCACAATGCAAAGATAGATAATATCATATACACAAAATCGGAGCTGAAAAAACAATATGCTGGTTGGGTCATAAATAACCAAAATTCAGTAGGTAATTAGAAATCAAAGCAAACTGCAAATACCATTCGATTCATACGTTGGGTCAAATTTGACCCGAAGACGCAGACGTAAAAAGTTTGTACGCCGCAAATTTCCTAATATATTTTTTTATAAAATCATACGTAATTGTATTCAGCTCAACACTTTAGAAAAAGTCAAGAAATATTAAGTCCTTCAAAAATTTTGTTTTTAATTTCTTTCTTAAAATGGGTCAAAAATGACCCGAGGACCGTAGGAAGGTTAAATGTGAACACTGCAATTGTAAAGAAGCGAAAGGAGAGGCCACTATCCAAATAATCAGGACCGAGCCAACAGAGTGCTGAAGTACAAATGAAACCAGTTCCTACCAATAGGCAGATAATGGTATCAAACAAATATTGACCTGCAAGGAACACAATGAAGATCAAGCTCGCAGGAGATATCGGACTGGAACCAAACTCTGAAGGCATATTGGGCACAAGAATATGGGGAAGTGCAGATGAAATAACGTCTCGTAAGCAGCTAATCGTTCCACGGTCCACATTTGGCCAAGTATTAAATGAAATACATGGCGAAATCTCAAAAGGTCATTTGGGAATTCACAAAACGTTGGAAAAGGTAAGGGAACTTTTCTATTGGCTAAGCGCTAAACAAGATGTCGAGAATTAATGCGACGATACAATGTCAGAGTATCATTCGAATGAATAGCCATCGACATCGCTGGACCGTTTCCCGATACACCCTAGTGGTCATGGATTACTTAATAAGTGGCTGGAAGTGTTTGTCTCAAAGATCAAGAGGCTAAGACTATAGCAGAAGAGATTGTCAACAACTGGGTGAGCAGATTTTAAATCCCCATGGAGCTACACTCTAATTGAGGGCCAAACCTTGAATCTAAAGTCTTCGAGGTAGTGTGCCAATATCTACAAATAAAACAGACAAGGACAACGCCACTACGTCCTTAATCTGATGGAATGGTTGAGCAATTCCATAGGACCTTAGAATGAACATCTGTCTAAGGTCGTCGGTAACTGCCAGCGGCGCTGGGATCGACACATACCCCCCTTCTTAATGGCGTACTGAAACACGGTCCACAGTTCAACAGGACATACACCGTCCGAGATCTTATTCGGTCAAACAAGGCCAAGAAGGACTTGCGCAGCAGCATTCTTAAATTGCATGAAAACACCCGAGAAAACATGAAGCTAGCGAGCAACCAAATGAAGACTAGGTTCGACATCAAAGCAAAATTTTCCGGCTTCAACGAAAGAGATGTGGTGTGGCCGTATAATCCTCTGCGTAAGAAAGGAAACTCACCAACATTTCAAAAGGATTGGGAAGGTCCAGACCCGCATTAACGACGTTGTATACCGTATCCAGGAAATTGAAGGTGGCCCTTAGTGTCATTTATTTTCAAAATTTCTTTATTTGAATTGCAAAAGACTTAACCATTATTAAATGGTGAATAAAATCGAATTTACTTACAAAATGGATATTTGTGCACAAACTGGTCTCGAAATATATATATGAGGGGAGTATAAATATCAACATGTCCCAAAATATCCAAGTCAGTTCTAAAGTGAAATTTAAAGAGTGAATTGCGAGTAGTGATGAAGTGCTTTATGCAAAAGATAAAGAAAAGTAAAACCGGTTGAGATAGTGATGAAATTGTTAATTGTAATTGTATTGAATAAAGCAATTGTATTGAGTAATAAGTTTTATCATTTTTTTAAAGAACTTACTAAAGTGGGTATGACTACACTTATGATGCCATAGCATCTGTTAAGTTTTTCGGAAATTTTAACAGAAAGAGAAAGAAAGATGTTTGAGCTCAGTGGTTAATTCGCTTCATGGGTGGGATTTAACATTTAATGGGGAGACTAAATTATTAGTGTAAATTTACTGGATGTTATATCTAAGCAACCATTAATCTCACGAGATTTAAGCTGTGTGAAAAAAAGTCTTCCGGTCACAGCTTGTATTGAACCCTGAACCGTCCGATTGGGAAGTCATTACATTACCACTTGAGCCACAGCCACCCACAAACATTTTACAGTATATTGACTTTCTTCTTCGGACTGACGTACATTAAAATAGCAATGATTTCCGTAAGCGATGACTCACTAGTAAACGATCTTTGGCTTTTGCCTTAGTGATAGCGGTGTAATACGTCTTATCAAGCATATATACACGAAGCCGTTGAAGTCACTGAACGATAGCAGGAACTTCGAGTTCATAGCTGTAATTTTTACTTTCAGCAATAGTGCAATGAAGGTTGTAAGAGAACACCGGTTTCTAGTTTTTGTTCTATCTAATATCGGATATTTTCTTCAAAAAAACTTCTGTGATTAGTTAAAATCAATTGTAACTCACCACTCTCGAAGTCATTAAGCTACCTGTTGAGGGATATATTATTAAGCGTCTCTTCTATCCGCCAATCTGCAGCTTTTATGATTAATAAACGAGCGCCCTGTCTGCAAAGCTAGTCTCTACCAAGAAGGACATTCTCAATTATCATATCAACATTAACAATCAGTAAAACAGATTCACAAAACATTGTCATTAAAATAGATTTCTACTTAAATTGTGTGCAAATAAGTTTTCCACACGCAAATTCATTTAACGTTACTATGCAGGTTAAGATAATAGTTTCCTAGAATAAGATGTCGCAAAACTAGTGATTTAGCATCAGCATGATTAAAGCATATTGCTCCTAATCAACAACGAGGTTTATTTGATGAGTACCCGGATTGGAAGATAGGTGGTGCTACTCAGCCAAAATGAATGTAACATCATTTAGTATAACCTCTTTAAGCCCGCCTGTCCAAATTTTGTGACAATCCAACGTTTAGTTTTGTTTTGACACCCATCGCACAGTGTGTCACGTAGAACAAGGTAGGTGGACAAAATTATTTTTCTGCGTTTTTGGTATTGTATCGACAGATTATGTAAAAATATGATAAAATAAAACAACTCGATTCGAAAATTGGGTCCTTTTTTTTATTGAAATAACAAAAAGTTCTTTATTGAAATAAACACAAAGAGATACAGAAAAAAATAAAACTTATTGAACCATATTAATAGGCCTAATCTTCATTATCTGAGGCTTCACAGAAGTCGCTTGGCTTGGGAAGACATTTTGGTCAGAAAGCGGTTTCGGTTTTATATGTGGACAGACGATAAATTTCCGAACCTCTTCAAATAGTGTTTCGGCCTTCTTTTTGGGTATTTCTCGAAGACTATTGAACAGGGGATCAGACGTAATTATGGGCATTGAGAGTAAGTCTCTATTCGTTGAAATTCGTGAGCGCTTTCTGTTATTATTTTTCTGAAATCTACGACAATCCTCGTTTTTAGCTTCTTGTGCTTCGTCAGAAAGCTGTCCCATTATAGCTTCTGTGCTGTGAACAAGTATTTTGTGTACAGTGACAGACATATAATACCACAAATAGAGACTTAAGGACAATTTTCTGGTATTAACGCAGAGCTTCTGGAATTCAGTCAAATTTATTTCGAAGCCAGAAGACAGTGCTCGTAATAATGTACTAAATTGTTTAATAAGCTTGATATCAAGTCCTGTGATCCGAATACTTTATTCCAGATTTCTGAAAAAATTCCCCGCAGTGTTACCGTCATTTGTGAACCGAAATCCTAGCTTTGGCTTGTCAACAATAAGTCCCATCTCTTCCTTGAATAGTCGTCTTATTTTGTCGGATCGTTGTTTTACACAAGTCTTATCGTTCTCACTTCTAGCTTGTCATTTTATTATTTCCAGCCTGTAGCTTATATGAAGACAGCACTCAAAACAACGAATCTACGCATGAAAGGTTGACAAGCCAAAACTGAAATTATCTGGGTTACTGACGTAATATGGGAATTTCTCATTCAAATTTTTAGCGATGCCCCGCAAATAAAACATTTTTGAAATGAAAGAGTTTGAGTCAATGCGTTACATATTTTCCCAACAGTTATTGTGAGTAACAAATCATGTTGGACAGCGATGATCGAATCGCCAAGAGTGCACCGTGTTGGAACTAAATTTTTTACTTCTTCTTGCACTTTTCTAGTTTCTTCTTTTGTAAATGCTGTAGTTTATTTATAGAAGATGAACTATATTCGACGACAAAACATCGTGGATGACGGCCGAGGATTCTGCCAGATAACATTGTTGTTATCAAATAACCACAGAGGCACAAATAAAAATTCATTTGTAGCTTCAAGATTTTCAAATTTCTGTTTATATCTGCTGTGGTCGAAGCTACCATCACAATCCCATTTACTTATAAGAGTAAAAGAAGAATCAGGGTGTACACTTCTAATTATATCATCTTGCGTAAGACGGAAATACATGATGTCCCGCTTTAATGGACCACTTTCTAGTCTGCTTATATGTGTAGTTAATTTAGAGTCTATATAATAAGCCAACACCTCATTACCACTCAACTGCCTAGAACTCTCTGAACAAACTGTTTTTTTTTTTTTTTTGAGTTGGAGTTTCATGCACGTTTCTTATTGCTGTTGCAGTTTTTCTTTTCCCTGAAGATCGTGCAGCTACTTCTGCAGCGGTGATCAACTCATCATAGGATCGTGATTGAACTAGGTCATCTACTCTTCGTTTCTTTGTTTTAAATGATATTTCTTCAAATTCCTTTCTAGTACGACCTGCTGATGATATTAATGGCTGGGAATGAGTAGCATGTACATGAAACTCAATGTCTTCAAAATCCTGTACTGTACTTCTTAAAAAATCGATCCACCGATTTTACTGATCTTCGCCATCTGTAGGCTACTCTGGTTGACCATTTTGCTATACTCTGTTTAATTTCCCATACAGATTCATCAGTAAGGTCGCATCAATTAAACTGTGTGCAAATAAATTCGTACAGCTTCAAATTTATATCCCCTCTCTTATATTTTTGCCACTCATGAAAAATCTCACGTTGCGTTATCGAGGGAACATGCTCTGAGTAGAGCTCTGAGCTCTGAGAAGAAAAAATTAAACAGTTGTACTGAAGTGTACGTTGCGTTATCGAGGGAACATGCTCTGAGTAGAGCTCTGAGCTCTGAGAAGAAAAAATTAAACAGTTGTACTGAAGTGTGCAGGCTTAAGTTTTCACATTTATAACACTGAATAACACCGCTGACACATATCAAAAAATTATCTTGAGTACACGTGGATACAAACACTTTCTACTCTACTAAATTTTACTCGGCGAAAAAACTTGTATTATTTTAGTTACTACTTTCACATGCATTATTAGACACAATTTTTCAACACAAGTAATCAATTTTAATGCAAATATGAAGTACATACCCTTAAGACTAATTAAGACGTTTAGCATGTAATTAAACACTCTAAAAAAAAAAAAAATTGCTTCAAAACACAACCAATATGTTATTTATTTTTCCACTTTTTCGTCTTGACAGCTTCTCAATCACATAACCTGGCACTGATAAGTGTATGTCAAAAATGTTTTATGAATTTGGACGTTTGGGACTATTGTTTACATTAATCTATTACCTTTCGAACAAAAATATTAAATGAATTTTGTCCACGTAGGTGGATGTACTACTGATTTTAGTGTTAGAGAAGATTTGGACAAGACTCTATTAAATTTCCTCCAATGGTCGGTAGTTATTAGGAAAAAATGTAAGTGCTAAAACAAGCTCGTGGACATATAAAACGTGCTTTTATACGTGTTCATAATTCTGCGCAAGAAATTCCCGCGAATACAGATCATACGGTTTTAGAAATACGGTTAGAACGTCTGGAAAATAGGCGGTAGGATTTTGGTAAAAACCAAACGAAACTTTTCGCATTTTATGATGAAGAGGGATATACTGACCCGATAATAAAAACTCTCGTGCGAATTCAGATATTAAAAGCTTAGCCGTCGTGAAAATATCGTGTCCAAACTGCAAAGGTGAACACTCCCTTCCCCAGTGTGCTGAATTTTTGTCCATGCCGGTTTATTCTCGTCGTGGTTTTGTTCGGGATCAGGGTTGTGTTATACTTGTCTCGGTACTAAGCAATCGTCGGCTCGGTGTCGAGTCAAGGCTCGCTGCTCGTTTTTTAACGCTCGACATCACTGCTTACCATAGTACACTTCGATACTTCTAGTCAGTCTACAAGCCCAACGAGTCCTGTATCTTCTTCTGAATCCACTAAGTCGGCGCCGATCCATTTTGCCACTGCTGTTGTAAGGGTGTTTGATGCTTTGGGAAATCCTCAACTTGTTCGTGTTTTTCTTGATACCCGATTACAAGTTTCATTTGTGACAGAAACCGTTGCCATGCTCGGTTGCCAATATCTGGAATTTCATCTGTCGAAGCAGGCGTAACACATGGTGCTGTAAGTTTATCGTTGAGTTCTCGATTCGATTCAATCAAACATCTTGAAGTTGAGGCTTACATTCTAACCAAAATTTCTTCACCTACCCCATTGTTTGCCTTTGATTGTAGCAATATCTCCTTACTTCAAAACATCCAATTAGCTGATTCAGGTTTCCATACCTCAGGACCTATTGGTATGTGGTTGGGAGCTGATCAGGGCTGGGGTACTGGTGGGGTGAAAAGTAACCTCTTTGGGAATGAAAAAAAAAATTTTTAAATGTTTTCTTATTTTATTCAATATAGTCACTTTTAAGTTTGATACACTTATTCTAGCGATTTTTCAACTTCTTGATCTCGTCCGAAAAGTAATTTTCCGGAAGGTCTGCAAAATACTCCTCCATATCGTCGATGATTTCCTCGCATGAGCTGAATTTTGAGGTTTGGGAAGAGATAATAGTCCAAGGGAGCTAAATCGGGCGAATATGGTGGATGCGACAGCAATTGAAGCCGTAAGTCATTGATTATAGCCATTGTTGTGATGCTCTTGTGCGCCGGTGCATTGTCTTGCAAAAACAAAACTTTTTTTCGCTTCATGTGAGGCCGTTTTGTAGCTATTTCGGCCTTCAATCACTCCAATAATGCACAGTAATACTCGCTGTTGATTTTTCCTTTTCCGAGGTAGTCCACGAAGAGTATGCCATGACAATCCCAGAAAACCGACACCATAACCTTTCCGACCCATCGAGCCTCCCTTGGCCGCTTTGGAGCACTCGTGTCGCCTTCAGTCTGTTGCCGGGCACTCATTCTGTTCTCTGGTGTTCAACAGTTACCAATCGACGCCAAAAGTCCGCCCGATTCCGCATCAGCAAGTTCGCGTTCATGTTTTTGGTTTTTGGTCAGAAATGAGTATGCGCGGCACCCAGCGGCAGGATAACTTTTTCATATGCAGAATATTGCCCAAAATATGGCGTGTGCGGTCAGTACTAATTTTTGTGGTATCTGCTAGCTCGCGCACTTTCACTTTCCGGTCAGCCAACACCATTTTATGTATTTTTTTGTCATTGTCCTCTGCATCCACATCGGAGGGCCTGCCGCTGCGGACTTGATCGGTAGTGGAGTTGCGGCCACCACGAAACTCTCGAAACCAATGTTTGACGGTGTTATCTGACGGAGCCCCATAATATTTATCCAACTTTTCCTTTGTTTCCTTCTCCGTTTTGCCTTTCAAAAAATAATGTTTTATGAAAAAACGAAAATCGTTTTTGTCCATACTCAGTAGGAGGCCAAACACGTCAACAACAATCAGCTGTCAAAACAAAATTAAAGACAGTATCGCGCTGAAATTTTTCATGTCTGCCTAAATATGGACGGACTTCAAGGCATCATAACCTTTTTTGCAGTAGCAACGCATTCCGGCGGTCAAGGAGGTTACTTTTCACTCCACCTAGTATACTTCAAAACGGCCATCATACTGATGAGAAAGGGAATATTATAGCCCATGAGACCATATTTGGATGGATTGTTAATAGTTGTATATCAGACAAAGCAATTGTTTCGTTGCATTCAGGTCACTTTAACATGATTTTGAAGTCACTTTGAGAGATTGAAGAAGTTCCTCCAAATACCAATTTTAGGTGATGAGGACTGATGCTCATTTCTCTAAAACACTAAATCGTTCACCAGACAATAAATATATGGTTAAATTGCCATATCGACAAGATAAGATAGAATTCGGCAATACTTTCGGTGCTTTATTACGATTATTTGCTATGGAACGCAACCCAGACCTTGAATTATAATATTGTATAAAGTTCATGAAAACCTATCATGACTTAGGACACATGGAGCGTATTCGGGAAGACAAAATGTTTGATCGTCAAAATGTTTCGGCAAATTTGGGTTCATCCAAAACATAGAAATTACCAGCGAATCGTTTGGAGGGAATCTCCTGATGAACCAATTGCACACTTTCGTTTGTGTGCCATTACGTACGGTATATTTCCTGCTCCATATTTATCAATGAGAGTGCTCCGGCAGGTAACGGTGGATTAAAAGCAACAATTTCTCTTTGAATGACACGCGATATTACAGATTATAAATGTAGATGACATAATGACTGGATCCGATTCAGTGTCAGTGACTTTGAAGCTAAAAAAAAAACAATTAGTAGAAATCCTGTCTTATGTTCTTGAGTTCAACAAGTGGAGCTCAAACTGCTGGTCGATTTTGAGTGAGACGGACTACAAGGAAATTGTTTCCCTGGACTTGTATCGGAACCCAGCTATCTAGACGACCCCTCCAATCGTATGGATCGTTGGGAAGCTATACAAAATATGAAGCAAGGGTTCTGACGACGATGACAAACAGAATATTTGACGTCTCTGCAACAACGACCAAAATGGAGGCAAACTATGCGCAATTTTCGAGCTCGAGATCTGGTCGTCATCAAGGAGCCTAACTTGCCACTATCTAATCCATCCAGGCCAGGATGGCCAAGTTAGAGTCGTCACACTGCATGCTAAGAATGGAAAGTTCAAGCGTCCTATCAGCATGCTAGCAGTTTTGCCGATTTCCTGAATATCTTCAACGGGGCCGGCATGTTTGAAAATATATTTCTTGTACCTTTTCTCTAAACTAAACATGTTGAATAACTTGTTTTCTTATTCTCTTTATATTTTTTTGGTTTGCCGCCTATAAAAATGCCGTTTGTTAACAAACACTTGAACTTGAATTGTGGATTAACTGTGCTTATGTTAGCAAAAGCAGTGAGAACATTACCGTTCGCGAATTTTGTTCTTTCTCATAGCTTGTAATTTTCAATTCAATTTCAATTTATTCGGGAGTACAAGCAAGAACTTAGTCTTTTTGAGTACATATTTACAATATATATTGTTATATATGTAGCTGAATTTAGAAATTATTAGTTAACATTGTTAACATCGCATTATGAGCACGACAAGTAGAAATTAATTGAGTTAAAGTAATATTAATAAAACATATATAAAGCAGTAATAAAAAAAAATATTTATATATACTCGTACAAAGTAATGATTAAATAATATTTAATATTTAATTAAATAAAAAGTATTTAAAAGAAAATGTATACGATATGGAAAAGGGAGTGAAAAACTGAGGGGAAGAAGTTGTAAAAGGAAAGGGAAAAAAGAAAAGAGAAAAATTAAGAATAAAGATGTAATGAAAACAGGGAAAAAAATGCATTGATTACCGAAAGTGTGCAAGTAGTGCACTTTGAATCTGCTTTGCATCTATTATTTGCTTAGTAGTGGCAGGAAGAGTGTTCCACATTCTGGTGGTGTAAACGAGAATGAGACGCGACATATTAAGGTAGTTAGATGTTGGTGTTACCAAGTTTAAAGTTCTCTGTGACTGAGCAAACTGAAGTTTTTGATACAAGTACGATGGTGATTTGGTTCGGATTGTCTTGTGCAAGAAGATACAGCAAATTAATTCCCAATAATTTTAAAATGTGGAACCCAGCACAAACTAATGAAGGTGGGATATCTTTTGTATCTTCTTATTCCATATACATATATATATACATATCTTACCATATGGTTGAAGGCAATGAGTAGTTTTTGCTGAAAAATCGAATCAAGCATACAAAAGATAGGAATGGCGTAGTTAAAAATCGGAATAAATAGAGTCTTGATCAATCTAAACTTGGGACTTCTTGGTGTAAAGCAAGAAAAAATCCAGAGTTTTCGTAATTCTGAGTAAATGCGGGAGACAATGAAGTTAACTTGGTCTGAAGCAAAAAGTATACTATTTATTTTGTAGCCAAGATTAATCAGTCGTTCTTGGGGTTTAAGAAGGAAAAATTATAGACTAATAGGTCTGAGGTCCCTTGGGACATCGTGAGAGCATTTTCCTTGCCTTGGGAATGAAAACTACTGTTTCCTGATAGTTTTCAGGAATTAACAACAAAAAAAAGACTGTTCTTATTTTCTTTTATGAAACTTCAACTCAATACTTAATTTTAATTTTTAAACTTCTTCTTAAGCAAATCTGTCCTACTTTTGTCTATCGTAGCCGATAGACGATAGCCGTCGTATGAGGAAATTAAATTAGCCATCCTCGCTATCAACTACTGTTGCGATGGGGTGTTGTCATCCGCGATTAAGACAAGGATATCGAATTTGGCATTTTCAGACGCTGATTTTCACTTTTCTCTCTTCTGCAGTTCAGTCGAGTTGAAAATTGCTGCTGTATTGTCGAAATTCGTCGCCACTGCTTAAATTCAAGCGATCCTTTGTCACATTTCGGTGGTGCCGTTATAGCATTTAAGGGGGCCCAATAAGAAAGTGCCCTGGGGTCAAAACTGCTTCGTCAGTGGCGTCGTTAGACATCGCACAAAGAGGTCGAGAGTTGAGAGTGGTTTCTATATATGCTACTACAGTTGACAGCTCTTTAAATGTCAAATATCTTTGGCTAACAGTTTTCAGTAAATGACTCTTTGCAGATTTTACAGCAGCCTCCAACAGCCCACCAAAATGTGGTGCTCTAGGAGGTATATGATGGAATTGCACCAGATCGCAATTGCCTTCTTACTTTGTTGTTCCAGAAATTGTTGAGGAAACTCACGTAATTCATTTCGGGCTCCCACAAAATTTGTACCATAGTCGCAAAAGAGATCACGACATAAGCCCCACAGTGCAACAAATCGCCTTAGAACTGCGATGAATCCCTGGCTTGATAGATCCGAAACAACCTCGAGATGAATTTCTTTAACTGCCAAACAGACGAATACTGCAACATCTGGCTTGTGGGAACGCTGCTCGCGTCGTTTTAAGGTTGGATGGAATGGTCCGCAAAAGTCCACACCAGTCTTCCAAAACGGTCGATTCGGCTGCACTCCTAACGCAATGAACACGTTTATCCTGTACCCTTTTTGCCATCCTTCGCACGTCAATCACCCAAAATCGCTTCTTAAAATTGCTATTAATGCCTGAGGTCCTGCATGGTAGTTCTTCCTGTGTAAATAGAAAAGTAAATTAAATACAAAGGGGTGGGATCTAGGAAGAAGGAGAGGACATTAGCAGAATAAGGAATGTTTGCAACGCACACCAACTCTGAGAAATTTGTAAGAAGAATCGTCTAGGGAGGTGTTCAAATTTTTGATGACACTCTTTGAGCTAATCAAATTCATTTTTCCAATCTTTTCAACTTCATCTTTGAAATGTTCCCGTTGCATGTGCCATACAATTCGCAGAAGGCCATCGTTTATAAGTGGTGGAATGTTTTCTTTCGCCTTTCTAGGGAAAAAAATATCGAATGGCTGCCTTGTTTCATCTTCTTTTGACTTTTGTTTTCTCAAAACCCTAATAAACTTAGAAACACATCAAATATCTGACAAGTCCTTTGAACGTTACTGTAATGTTGGTAAAAAGCCGAAAAGTCTGATGCTATACTTGACACCTCTAGCACTGTCTCGTCTTAACCGATGAATGACCAATCTCTTTTTTTAGGCCAATGGTGACTTTTTAATTACAGAAAGTTTGGTCCTATGAACCAAATACTTTCCTTCAGTTCTTCTGCATATGCTCCCCTTGATATAATATCCGCCGGCTTTTTTTTACTGGTCACATGCCTCCAAATTGCAGTAGGTAGCTTATCCTGAATTTTGGATACCCTATTGGCTATAAACTTGTCCCAAGAAGATGGATGTGCCGATAACCAACGCAGAACAATTTCAGAATCTGTCCATAGGTAGATCTGCCCAATGCAAATGTGTGACAAGTTTGGTAGAATCATTTGCAATAACGTCACCAACATTTAGGCTACAAAACTTTAATCTGGATAAACTTTGTGTTTTAATTAATTCAACTCTCGATTTCGCCGCTAAGTTGCATGTTACCTCATTATTCACGTTCATCGTTCGAATATATATGGAACATCCATAGGCCTTAAATGACGCATCCGCAAATCCATGAATTTTAAATGTATGATAATTCGAGATTATCATGAGTGAACGGACTCATCCCAGCTTGTCCTTTGTACCCAAAAGATTCTGTAAGATAATTTTACCTTTGACAACCACCGGATTTATAAGACCTAACAGGTCAAAAAGTGTTGAAAGCTCTGACAAAACCGTCCTTTTGGTAATGGTCCTTGACAAACTGAGATCTGGGAACGTATATTGCAGCTGATCAGCGGAAGGTTCTTATTTAATACCAAGTGTTCTAATGACATCAGAATCGTTGATACGTAGCGGAATATCCTTCTTCGAGGTAGGAATCTAAGCCATCAATTTTTTTTCATTCTTCCACCATTTCCACAGTGTAAAACCAGCATTTTTTAGAACTCTTCTGATTTCCTGGTAAATTGTCCCAAATTCTTTTGAAGTGTCTCTACCGCTTATTAGATCGTCCATATAGAAATCTTCCCGTAAAACCTTTGCTCCTAGGAGATATTTTTCAATACTCAGGTCTGACAACACCTTCAAACATCGGGTGGCTAGGTATGGAGCAGGTTTGGTACCATAGGTTAGCGTATTTAACTGGTACACTCTTAATTCTTCCGATGAACTTGCCCTCCATAGGACACATTAATACTTTCGGTCATTATTATTAACAAGTATCTGACGATACATTTTTGATACATATGTCTGCTGTTAAAGCGAACCGAAAACAACGAAAATGTAAAATAATAAAACGACTGGGCCTTTCAACAACAAATCATTCAGCGAAATTCCAATGGTGGTAGCAGCACTGCAGTCGAATACGATGCGTAATTTTGTTGTGGAAGAATCAGATCTGAGGACACATTGGTGAGGTCAGAAATATCCTACTTGATTAACCTGATCCTTCGGTACTGTTTCAATATGACCTAAGCCTTCATACTTCTTCATTAAGTCGCAATATTGTTCTTTGACCTCTGAGTTCTTTGACAGTCTCCTCTCTAAGGCCTGAAAACGTTTTCTGGCAATCTCAAATAAATTTCCTAAAGTGCCGTATCCCTAAAGGGCTATTGGACTATAAATCATCCGTCCGTATTAGACATCACTGTTCCTACAAAGTGATTCTCACATCTGGTGTCTTCTAGGCTCAAGAAACTTCTTTTGTCATCCACGGTTTCTAATCTCCAGAAACACTCTACGAGTTCATTCAAATCGGGATTATGACTAACATTTTGACTACAAACTACACAAACCTCTGCATTCGGTATTTTTGAGTTTTCATATTTGCCGTCTTTCCATCTGTCCATCTGATAATAAATCAAAAAAGCACTCTGCTCCTATTAGCATATCAATCTTCGAAGCATGATTGAATTTCGGATCAGCTAACACGACATTTTTCGGCATATTCCAAGTTTCTACGCTAAAAGATTTATTTGGTTGACGATCTGTTATATTTTTCATGATCAGAAGCCCTAGTTCAATTTCAAAGCCTGACGTTCTCGACATGCAAATAGCTTGTGTTCTACTCCGTACCTTTGTTACATCTTTACCAATACCAGGGACTTCGAGATTTTCCTCCACTCTATGTAACTTCAACATTTGAGCCATTTGCTCTGTGATAATATTTAGCTGTGAAGCTGATTCAACGATAGCTCGCACTGGATGATACACCCTACACTGTCCCGTACTTCTATTAGCGCCGTACCTAAAATCACCTGATTATCTGTTCGTCCAAGACAGGTTGACAATCGCTGGGTGTTTGTTGACTCCAAATGGCTCTCATCATTGTTCGTGGCTGCGGTTGCAATGAACCTATGCAAGAGTCGATGGTGTGGAAGCGAACATATATTGCATTTAGATTTAAAACATCGACGAACTGAATGCCTCTTTTCCAAACAATTTATACAGAGCACCAATCTTATTATTATCTTTCTGATAATTAGCTCTCTCTGTAGTGTGTATCTTTGTTTCCTTTACTTCTAAGTTTTTACACCTGCGATCTAGAATTGTGACAAAATCATCCCACGATGATATCTTACTATAATCTATCGCATCTTGCCACTTATATTAAATGGGATCTCTGCATCAACTCTATCTAATGACAACGATATTAAAAAGGCGTGTGTAATATAGGTTCCAATTGATAGCATAGCGATTATGTTAGTATTAAAACTATCTTCTAAATTCTTTAATGACAAGGACGTTGGTTTTGAAACCCTAGAAATTTCCAACAACGAAATAATGTGTTCTTGGAACATTAGGCATTTATTATCAAAGCGCTTAGCCAATCGTTGTAAAGCCTTTTTATAGTTCGTTCCTATCATATCAAATTCTTTTACGGAGTTCAATGCTGCACCTGAAAGGCACCTCTTTAAATAATTGAACCTTTGCAAATTGTCCAGTGTTTCATCTTTGTCCACAAGCTATTGTATTTAAATAAACCAATGAAATGTGGATACTCCAAAAACTTTCACGAAAATATAGGCAGTTTAATTTGTTCTAATTTTAAACGTAACTTTGATTGATGGTGAAGCAGAGAGGCATTAAAGGTTTCACCAGCGATAGAACTCTATTCTATTCTATTCGTCTTAGAGAGCCTTAGTATTTTTGATTTTGAACCAATGTATAACTCTTCCACTTCCGCTCTAAAATTATCGTTTGATTCTTCTTCAATGTTAAAACGCTCTATGGACGTTTGGAAATTTAATACCTGCCTAAAATATGACTCAAATATCCCTAATCGACATTCTAGTTCAGCCAGAGATAAACAATCTCCTTTCGAATCAATAAGATTTTTTATGCGGGTTAGATATCTTTTTGTATTTGCTCTCGCAGTTTTGAGTTATGTCAATATCTTCTGCTTATTCTCCGACGCTTGTTTAGCTTCAGCAGAGAAGGGTTCACCGACGTCTCGTCAACATTCGGTGTTTTAGTTTTATGGTCAGTCATACCGATCACCGCCAACAACAATGTATTTGAAAAGTTCTATTGATCTATTAAAGTTCAATTAATCTATTTGAACTGTAACTATAATAATAGACGGAAGCTCAATGTCGTCTTTAATTTTATTATCCGTTATAATACATGGGCTGAAAAGTCCGTTTCTAAGAGAAGGTACCACTTGAATTAAATCCATACCATTAATTCAGTTAGTACCAACCTTCAAAAGATACGTGTATAAATTTGACAGCTGTCGGACGATTAGCTCTCGAGATATAGCGTTGTGAGTGAAGAAACTTTTGTTATTGTGAAAAAAGATGGATTCAAAGCAATTTCGTGTGTTGATTTATCATTGCTTTTTGATGGGAAAAAATGCAGCCGATGCAAAGAAATGGCTTGATAAGTGTTACCCGGACTCTACACCAGCCGAACGAAACATTCGCAAGTGGATTGAAAAATTTAAAAGTGGTCATACAAGCACAGAAGATGATGCACATAGTGGACGTCCAAAAGAGGCTGTTTCATATGAAAACATCAAAAAAGTTCAAAAAATGATTACGAATGATCGTAAAGTGAAGTTGATCGAGATAGCTGAGGCTCTGAAGATATCAAAAGAGCGTGTTGGATATATCATACACGAATATTTGGAAATGCGAAAGCTCTGTTCAAAGTGGGTGCCGCGTTTGCTCACAGTCGACCAAAAACAACAACGTGTTGATGATTCAGAGGAGTATTTAAAGCTGTTCAACCGCAATAAAGCCATTGCATCGGTGACAATGGATGAAACTTGGCTACATCACTTCACACCAGAGTCAAGTCGGCAGTCAGCTGAGTGGCGAGCAGGCGACGAACCTCGTCCAAAACGACCAAAAACTCAACAGTCGGCCGGCAAGATTATGGCATCCGTATTTTGGGATACACATGGAATAATTTTCATCGACTATCTCCAAAAGGGGCAGCCTATCAAAAGCGACTATTACATTGCGTTGTGGGAGCGTTTGAAGGACGAAATCGCAGAAAAGAGGCCGCATTTGAATAAAAAGAAAGTGCTGTTTCATCAAGACAATGCACTGTGTCACAATTCGATGAAAACGATGGCAAAATTCAATGAATTCAGCTACGAATTGCTTCCCCAACCACCGTATTCTCCAGATTTGGCGCCCAGCCACTATTTCCTGTTCGCAGACATCAAAAGAATGCTCGCCGGAAAGAGATTTAAGACCGATGAAGAAGTAATCGCCGAAACAGAGGCCTATTTTAAGGCTAAACCGAAATCGTACTACAAAACTGGTATCGGAAGATTGAAAAATAGTTTCAATCAGTGTATCGCCTCCGAATGCAACTATATTTTGTCAATAAAGTTGAATTTAGCAAAAAATTTGTGTTTTACTATAAAACGGCACTAACTTTTCAGCCCATGTGTTACTTTTAGCAGCAGGCATCGATCCAAATAAAGCCGTTGATGATAACAACTTTTTCGTGATGGAGTTTCCGCAGGAGAAAATAGAGGCTATAGGAGCGACTTTCCAGGAAGTGTACAAATCGAATGACATCATTGGCCCGGACCACGACCTGGAAATTCGAGTCCTCGTGCACAATTTCTATCTTCGAAATGAAATAGCGAACTGGCGATTCGAGAGCTCGGGTTTCACCCAGTTCAGTGACGAAAATATGGCAATTAATGTCATCGCCGACGATAGGGTATTACCCACGTTCATTTCGAAAGAAGAGCTCCAAACGATCTTCAAATCACTTAGAAGTAAGAAATTAGTGGGGACCGACGAAATACCAAACATAGTGCTTAGACATCTCCCACTAGAAGCAGTGGACATTTATACCACCCTCTTTAATAATGCGATGAATAATGGCCATTATCCAGCGCATTGGAAAACTGCGGTGGTACATCCAATCCGTAAAAGGGATAAAGACACATCCAATCCGGCGATTCTCCGCTCGATCAGTCTTCCTCCAAATATCAGTAAGGTATTCGAGAAGATGATCAATAGAGTCCTGACTAAGTGGATTGAGGATAGTTCCGGATAATAAATTCGAGTTCAAGGCAGGGCACGATGTCATTCATGCCGCGTCCAAGCTGGTTTTTGATATCCAATGGAACAAAGGCAAGAACCAGTGCACTGGTGCCTTCCTGATTGACTTGAAAAAAACCTTTGATACCATATGGTTAGAGGGACTTTTCTTCAAGTTGGACAGGCTGGGCATTAGTAAACCACTTCTGTATATTCTTTTCAATATGTTCACAGATAGACAGTTCATCGTGAAAAATGGCGATCTGATTTCTACTAAAACATTTCACATTAAAAACGGTCTGCAACAAGGCGCGGTAAATTCGCTGATCCAATTCAACATTTACACAAGCGAGATAGGTTCACTTCACCATGCCATAGCGTACGCAGACGACTTAATCGCGTACAGATCAGGTCCAAAGATTGAGGTCATTAATACACTTTTGCAACGTGACTTCGACAAAATTAAGCGATATTGCGACGACTGGAAGTTGAAAATCAACTTTCAGAAGTCAGAAACTATTCTGTTTAGGGCGCCTTTGTCTGGGGCCTCTAGGGATACCAGAGAGAATTGGCGAAAGTTTTCGATCGTGGGGCAGCACGGCCATCCACTTGCTTGTCGAAATGTAGTCAGATACCTTGGGATCTGGCTAGATCTATATCTGTATTTTAACAAACATATAGATGTTGCTCTGGCCAGAGCCAGATGCGAGGGTGAACATGATCTGCTATTTGGCCCTTTATCAGGCCCATGATTGTATTTGGATGTCCCGTGTGGTTCAACGTGAGAGCAAGTTTATTGGAGAAGATTCGGGTGTTTGAGAGAGCTTGTCTTAAGACTTGACTTCGCTTATACAGAACACCAGAGTCTGAGTACATAAAATTCTATCCTTATAAGGTCTTGTAAAATAGGGCGAACATAATAGAGTGGACAATTTCGTTATTAAGTTGACTAGAAGGCACATTGCAAGAGCAATGACCTCGTCGAACAACTTTATCTTCGGGGCTTACTACCCCAATTATAGGCATCATGAGAGAGTACGTTTTGACGGTTTTGTTCCTCCAGAAGGTCTGATCCAGGACAGATTGGCGGTGCTGCTAGTCTTTCACGTCGCTCGAACAGCTGCGGACAGGCGACTCAACTACGACAGAGACGTCGCACATGGCAGTGCGGAGCGTCTCCGGTTCAGTAGGGCGGTAGGGAGTCGTGATATGAGGGACGTTGCTCGGCAGCACCAACAATTTTGGTGGCTACCCACTACTCTTGCAGTAGTAGGTAGCTCCACTACAAGCAAAGTTGGTCAAAGTTGGTCTAATTTTATTTTAGCCGTGTCCGGCTTACATAGGCTTAAGTAGATATAGGTTAGATTAAAAAAAAAAATTATAAAAATTAAATAAAATAAAATAAATAAATAAAAAAATAAAAAAAAATTATAAAAGAACATAAAAAATGTATAGCAACTTAAAATAAGGAATAATCCATTACACAAATAATTGTGTAAGTAGGTTAAGTAAGTTAAGTTTTATTTTTAGGTATGTGGTTTATAATTTATAGGTATTAGTTCTAAGTTTTATACGAAAGTCCATATACTAAGTTTTTATATAAACACAATTGTTATTTTTTAATAAATATAAAAATATAAATAATTTCGTAAGAATCGTCGAAAGACATAGAATAAATGTTAGGTTTAACTTAGAGTGACCGCAAGGGGCCAGTTAGATAGAATAAATTAATTTTAAGTTAATTAAGCTAATTTCAAAGCATTTTTTGTCTAGCGTGTAAGAATTAATTAATTCTTTAACCTTATGACTTCTTTAACAATAAATTACCCCACAACGAAATGCAACCAACACTTTCTGTAGCCCAAGATAAAATTCTAACTTGGAATAACAAAAACAGAAATATAAAAAATATAAACAAAATGATATAATTTATGAAGAAATCAAGTAGATGGGTGGAAATAAACTTATGTCTAATAACGAAAAAACAAAAAATTAAAGAGGGCTTAGGAAATGAAGTCCAAATATTTCAGAACGATAGAATAGTCCATAGTGAAAATATTAAAATATAATAAGACAAATATAAAATATTTTATTACACAAAATGTTTTTCTTAACAATTTTCATACTGATGACATTTATTGATTATAATCGGGATAATAACATCTTGTTCGAAAGTGGAAATATATTGCATTTATGTATAAAGAATATGATGAAAAAATTCCATGTCACAGATTTAACATATTATGAAATATTAATGCAAGAAACATAAAGCATTTTTAATAAAAATTCGGAATATAAAAGCTTTGGTACTAAAAAGACCATATCATACATATTAATATGGATGATGATTTAGAAATAGGTTAAATAGAAACACTATTAATAATAATATTATATAGATAAAAAAGAGGAATAAATGAATTAGCAACATTATGGAACTAGGAGAGAATAATACTAAACAGTTTACTAAGAACTCAGTCCTTTTTGAAGCAATAAATTTTTTAAAGAAGTCAGTCGAAATCTTGAGATTGGTTCACATCATAAACAAATAAACAAATGTATAAATAAATTACAACTGAACTACAAGATATGATCCACACCATAACGTCAGATAGGATAGGTATTCTAAACTAAGCAATTTTAAACTAAGGGGATATACAAAAAACTCCCAAATATGAACATGAAAAACTAACATTGACTGATTTAATAGACGTTTCAAAATTTAAAACTGTCCAAGACGATAACGTAATTACAATTTATATAAAATATTCTATTATTCAAAAAAGTTGTAATTCATATCAAACAAGAGCCATAAGCCAAAAGGATGGAAAACTGTAAATGGACAATTCAATTATAAAATGTAATGATGAATATTTCAACACTGAAATTTGTAAATTATAATTAAGAACCACATTTTGTAAGCTCGTATATAAAATATTATGTCTGCCAGATCTATTAAATAATAGAAAAGGACATTGTATTAAAATAAAGGAATATAACAAAAATTAAAAAGTAATAAAAGGTAGTACGATATTAATTTCCGGTAACCACACAATAGATGGCCATAAATTAAGAAAAACATATTTCGTAATTTTTAAAAATAAAACTACAATTGATAACGTTACTTTTGACAACCCAAAACAAATTATTACGAACTATTTAAAAACAAGTAATATAAATAAATATGATGTAATCAGATGTGTTGAATCTAAAAAAAAAAATAACTTAAATTTGAAAATATTAATATTATTAATTTTATAAAAAAAACAACTGAAAAACAACCTATATTGCGGATAATAGTTATTTTGTTCATTATTATAATAAGAATTTTTGTATTTTACAAATTTATAAAAAAAATGTTGAGGCTGTAAAAAGAAACAAAAGACCAAAAATGAGCAAAGATCAAGTAGTTCTTCCTTACTTAATTTAAGTTTTGTATCTAAGTAACATTGTATTTTAATAGTTTTTAAATAATAATTTTAATCCTTTAAAGAAAAAAAGCAGAACCAAAGAAAGTAATAATTTGCGATGGCGAAGGAGTTTTCGTATTAAAATATCGCTACTTCCAGAATCCATGAAAACTGTTATAGTTTTAGTTTTAAATGCATTTTATGTTATTGCTCATTAACTCTTACATATTAACAAAAAATTCTTAAATGCTAACTTAAATTTACTTAAAAATTTTATACTTACTTACTGGCCTACTCTACTCTACTCTACTCTACCCTACTCCACAAAAACTGTCTTTGGTATATTTTTAACTTGTATATTCTTCACTATGTCCTTTTTCACATGCGGTATACCGCCTATGATTTCGTTGACAGATACGGGTTGACGCTTTTTATTTAGAAAGTTCGGTGTCTGATGAGAAGTTCTCCTACATCCACTGCATTCTCCTTTTCGTTGTGGTTCAGAATATTTGATGGAAAGATGCCCAAAGTTGTCACAATAATAGCATTGAATGTTTTGATTTTCGTCGTCAGCGCCCTTGTTTATTGTTTTGATTGTATTGATAACAATTTGAACTCATTTAGTTGGCACATACGGTGGCAGTATTTGTTGTGTGTGCAGTAATTTATAATATCACGAAGCAACTCACTGAGTGATTTATAATATCACGGTTCGCTAATTCTGTTTATTATTATGTGGCCTTTTTATCATATGAGAGCATTTTGTAGTTGTAATACTGCACAGACTCGCTGTGAAGACGTTTTGTTCGATACATTTTTATATTGACATCAGCGACATTCTTGACTTTTGGAATATCATTTAAAAATTGTTAAACAAACTGTAGGAAAGAAAAGAAAATCTCATCCAGCGAATCCACTATACTGCAGAAATAACCGACTGGTTGTCCCATTGTTACACGTTCTTAAGTAATTCAACTCTATTTACGAATTGATATGAATTCAAAGATGTTTCTGAAGAACGGTTGAAATGCTGTAAAAGAGCAACGAAGTCTCTTCTTCCACTAGCTATGAAATCAGAGCATGCTTTATTTTTCGTTAATGGAGACTTTCGTAGCTGCTTTAAGTCTGCAGCCTGCGGTAAGAATATGCTTCGCCTATTTTTATATAGCCTACTTTTTATAGCATGCGATAATAGTAGGGAAACCACATTTTCCGCTATTTCAAATAGTCATATTGACTAAAACATATGATGATGATGATGAAATGCCCACCAAAGAAAATTTAACAGTTCCTCAGTAAGCGATAATAGCAGGCAGAACCATTTACAGGCAAACCTCATTTTTCGGTCATTTTTAAGCCATTTGCAAAAGTCATTTTGACTAAAAAAGTATGCTATAAAATGCCCACACTTGACAGTTGACAGTTCGCCTGTTTTGTGCTTTCAGCTACTGCTAGGCCAGGCCACTGGATCAATTTTACCCTGGGGTATCTTTTACTTCAACCGCAAACTGGATAAATAATGCGGGGCAAAATTGTGTATACATGAACCGATTTTGATTGCAGTGGTATTTCTGATAACTTTTTTCACTCTTTATTTTCACTCGATGTTCAACCGCTTCAACACTTGTTGAAGATGTTTTGATGAGTTGTTGATGAGTACCCGGATTGGAAGAAAGGTGTGGCTTCTGAGATAAAATGAATGTACTATCATTTTCAATTTGAGTATCCTGTCGATGTTTTCCTGAAGTTTTAAAATGTGATATTGTTATTCCTCTCCTTAAAAAAGGAAGCAAACATGAAAAAAGGAACTATAGACCAATTTCACTGTTGTCTTCTATCAGTAAAGTTTTTGAGAAATGCGTAAAGAAAAGATTGTTAAAGTATCTGAACAAAATAAAATTCTTCAGTCCAATGCAATTTGGGTTTAGAGCTGGGCTATCTACTGAAGACGCCCTCTTAGATTTTTGCTCCATTATACAGAAAGGTTTGGATGAAAAAAAATCTTGTGCTGGAATTTTTGTTGATATAACAAAAGCGTTTGATATGATTGACTGTGATATTATTCTAAACAAGCTATATAATATAGGTTATCGTGGTTCAATACATAGTTGGTTTATGTCCTATCTAAAAGACAGAAAACGAAAAGTGAAAATCGAATCTAGCCTAGGTAATTTTATGGCTATCAACCTAGGTGTCCCTCAGGGTTCAGTCCTTGGACCTATATTATTTCTTATATACGTCAACTCCTTGTTTACCCAGCAATATGTAGGAAAAGTAAGCTAATAGTAAGCGATAAGACAAAACTTATGTTTTTCAGTCTTACCACGCAAGAGTCTCCAGATATTGAGGTCTTATTCCATGCTTCTAAATGTGCAAGATTTAACATGTTTCATTTTCCATCTGCTGTCCAATGCTCTAAAATGTCTTTCGACGTGAATGTTCCCTGCCAGGACAGTTGCTTTAAAATTGAAAATGTAAAATATTTTAAATACCTAGGTGTTATTATTGACCGAAATTTAGGTTGGTATAATCATATTTTAAATTTAAGGCAATATCTGTTTTCTACCATTCGCTCATTCTATCGTCTAAAGAAGTTTTGTCCTTTTAATACTCTAAAAACAGTTTATTATGGGATATTTCATTCAAAATTGCAGTACGGTATAGCATGTTGGGGAAGTACTTACCTGAATAAAATTCAGCCGTTGATTGTTCTGAAGAAGTGTGTCATACGGAAGATCTGTGGTTCTTCTCGTCTGGCCCACTCCATGAAATTATTTAGATACGTACAAATCCTACCAGTTAGCATCTTTTCTATTTTAAGGTCTTAAAAATATTTTTCATCTGAGATGGTTATATGCAGAGTCCGATTTCTAACGCTTACAACTTAAGGAGTCATCAACAATGTCTTGTTGCTATTCCTGCTTTTCGTACCACCTGCTACAAAAATTCATATTCTATTCTATCCTGCAAATTATTCAATAGTCTCGTAGGTAATTTGCGTACTTTCATGCAAAGAGTTAAACAATGGCTTTTCAGCTACAATCAGAACGAAATCGAAATTTTGCTACACTACATTGAGTAATAGCTTTTAATTTACTCTTAACAAATTTTCCTTATGAAATGCTTTTCCTTTTTGCATCTAAAATAAAATGGTTCTTATTTTTTCTTATAAATTATATGTATATATATATATTTTTTTCTCCTTGGTAACCGTTTTTGGAGCACCTGGGCGAGGTTCATCAAAAACCACGCGGCCACAGCGAAACTCTGAGAACCAATGGTAAACGATTGTATGGGAAGATATATAGGTCCCATACACACCATCGAAAATGTGCTTAATTTCCTCGCTGGGGTTGCCACTCAAAAACAAGAATCGTATCACGGAGCGATACTGTTCTTTTCCATTTTCGCAAAAACACGCTCAGTAGCGCCACCTACCTTCCAATCTGGGTCCACGGTGCGCTGACCCATATGCTATAAGCTTTTAGCTAGTGAAGATGCAATGTAAGGTCCAAAGCTCACCGAATTGTGAATAAGCACAGAACTTAATTTACTATACTGTGAATTAATCTTTGTGAACTGTTAAATTTTACTCGCATCCCACAGAAGTGGAATACAATCTACATTCACACGATTAAAACATTTGAGCGAATTTAACTTCAAATTTCTCTTGTTTTGTTTTGGTCGCATATGGCTGCGACTAAATGGCAAAGAAACTACGATTGAACTGTTAAAATTTGCGAATTTTGTATTCGGAGTTAGATATGAGTGCACCTTAACATTTCCATATGGTTGCAGTGGCTGAAGAGAAGTAGTATATTTGAGTTATGAGTGCACAAGAGCTTATGTTCCAAAGCAGGCACAGCAAACGGCATGTTTGTGCTTTTTTGCGGCGTAAAAAATTCATTGTGAGGTTTTTGCACAATGTCAAAATACAAAGTCAAGTGCTTGACTTGTATATGCACCTAAAAACAGTGGAACAAATGTTGGGAGTACCTAGTTTTGTAGAATGATACAGCGGCGACGATGTTGTAGGTTAAGTGAGCTAATCAAGTTCGTACGGGATTATGTATTGTATGTCGTAGTTTGCATTGGTAGCAGATTTATGTTTCGTTTGTCACCAATTGAACATAGCTCTGCATCTAGGGCAGCCAACTTCAACAACGAACATTCAAGTGTCATCTTAAAAAAAAGAAAAAAAAAAGGGGACTGAGGTTTGTGATTTAAAAAAAAAACGGTTGTGTTATTAATATTAAAAAACGAGAAAATATCCTGATAGATATTCAGAAGTGGAATTGACAAACATTTTATTTTATAAAATTCAAATTGCAATTATCTTCTTTTGCTACTGCTCTAAATTCCGAATGCCAATGCCACAGGCAACAACGTCAATCGCTACTTAAACACCATCTTTGTCATCAGTGATGCTAAATGCAACACCGCCTTTGTCCAATGTGAATGAGATTCATTCGATTGTCCCAAAATATAACCCACCCGATCAACTTTCACCGACATCCGAACAATACGTGCAACATGTAAACGCTCTAATTTCAGCATACATTTGAAACGAGAGGAGCGTATTGTTTGTGTGTCAAGCAAAGATGAAAGGTCCAGCGAAGCTATGGTTAGAAGCTCTAGTAGGTTCGATGAAAAGATGGTTCGAATTTACCAATCGTTTGGTAGAAAGTACTCGCAAGTCTTCGGAATAGCCGATTGATTATTTTTATTACAATGAGGACAAAAGCACAATCTGTCTTTTTCAGCGATAATCTCATACATACGGAGGGGAATGAAGCACATAGAACTGCAGACCGCGTTGGGGAGTTCAAACTTCATCTCACAAATTCAGAAACGCCATCGATCGATTCATCGCTAATCGTCCAACTACAAATACAACGTATAGAAGTTTCACAACCGAGTCTCAACGAACCGCACAATCAACGTACAACGCAAGAACGATGAAATACTTCAGTTGTGAGCAACCGGGTCATATTTCCGTCCACTGCGCACAATCACAGCGCACGAATTGCCGCCGAACTGGTCACGACGAAAATTCCTGTCCAGAAAGAGGCAAATCAATTCCCAACGCTCCAAAGAAGGATATCCTTCGAATAACATCAAACGAAGAAGTCGGCGACAATAGAACAAAAAACCTTCAAATCAACGTTCACAACGTCATCGTCTTAATCGACACATACAGCGATATCTCCCTTATCCACCGACGTGTTGCGAATAACGTTGGGCTGACCATTCCTTGTGACGTTTTTAAACTGACTAGATTTGGTAGAGGTACATGGACAGGAACATCGACTAATGGATGTAGATGACGACATCCTTCCTCACGCAGTTATCATGGGAAACGATATGTTGAACGACAAAAATTTTCAACTAGTTGTAAGGAAAGAAGCATGTCATCTTGAATCACCCACAAGAACCATCAAACTTGGCGACAATTTGGATGTCCACACGAAAAATAGCATCTTGGAACTGATCAATACGTTTGATGACTTTTTCGGTGAAACGCTCAACAAATTAGGGGAATGTAACACCACAACTATGAACATTTCTCTTACGTCAGAAACACCGATTGCTAAGAGCAGATACAGTATACCCTTCGCTAAGAGAGAAGTTATTAATAATATTGTGGCAGAGCTGCTCGACTGCAGAATTATTCGTGAAAGTGACTCGCATTACTCTTCGCCAATGGTACTCGTCAAAAAATCCACTGGAGAGGATCGCTTGTGTGTGGACTTCCGCGAACTCAACTCCATTACTGTAAAGATACCATACCCGATGCCGACAATAGAAGATATCTTAGTTTCAGCCGCAGAAAAAAGATTTGTCACTGTTTTGGGTTTCATATCTGGGTATGAACGTTCTGCCTGCCCAATCGAAAACGAAATGAATGTCATTCTCAAAAACCGGCAGTTAGTTGATTTTCAAGATGGCGAAGAGTGCACTAATTTTTTAGTTACGTCTTTTATTTTTTCTTTATTCTTGGATATTAAGTATATATGTTCGTTATTAAAAGTAATGTTGCATAAGCAGCATCCTGCGACAATCAGAGCGCAATATTTAGCTGAAACAGGGGGTTTCCGAAGAGATAATCACTGATAACTTGACAATAGCTGTTTCGAGACACAAACCCCTGCTACTTGGTAAGAATATTAAATATTAAAAGAATTAAATAAAGAACAATTACATTAGATAGATTTTTTTATGTGGCTGGATTGATTTGATGTAAGTTAAATCTCATTTCTAAGTTAATGAAATGCATTTCTTTAATTCAAGTTTATTTTAATATCTTATTTAGGGGTGTTGAGATAAAAATGCAAAGTGAAAACCCATGTGTATATATACTATTGAATTGTATCCTATTAAAGCTCTTTCATCTGAATTTTATCTTGTGAAATCTTCTCATATTGGAATCCGGAATCTGGTTCTACCTGACACATACATAGGAAGAGCTAATATCATTAATCCAGCTCTAGAGATTTTAGTAAAATGTATGGCATCTAATTCAGAATGCAACACTTTTAACCACTGAATATACTCATTCCGCTGTCAGATTATTGAATTGTTCATTGGTGAATTGGTCAGTATTGATTAAATGTGTCACTGAAATGTCAAAGCCAATTTTAGAAATATCGAAATGGTGCTGGGAGTAATATTATTTAACAAATTCGGATTTTAATTTGATTTCTTATTTTATTTTAAACAATTAAATTGGGATATGTCGCTGGCAAAGCCACCAGCCTTACGTATTGGCCAGCAGGACCTGAAATGTCGCAAAGGGTGCGGATTCTATGGAAATGCTCAATTTGATGGCCTCTGCTCAAAATGCTTTCGTGAACGGAATGAGAAGAGGAAAAAACGTAAAATAAAATAATTACTGATTTTTAAAGTACACTAGTTAAATAATATTTTTACTACAATTAGAAAATCTACTCAACACCTCAAAGATTGATCCGACTTTACCGAAAACACAGTCCAGCCGTTTTTCTCCTAAAACTAATTTTGGAAAGACACAGCTATCACCAACTAAAGCATTGGACAAAAATGAGCAGAGCACTTCAAAGAAAAAGTTTTCAGTTTTTCCAAAGTCATTTCCTACCCCTAAGTGTTTGTATTATTTTAAAAATTGTTTTCTTTAATAAGATTGGCCTGGTATAGAGAGGTACACGCTTTTGCATTTCTTTGAAAGAGAAAAATTTATTATTATTATCCTTATGTTCAGACTTTATTTAATAAAGTTCAGCACCTAATTTATGAAATCAATGAGTTGTGATGAAATAATTCAGTTTTATTAATTAATAATTATCTTAAGCTTGTACCTGCCTACCATATTGTGTTTCGATTTTTTACTTTTATACTTGTATCTATAATACATTAAACTAAACATATATTTTAGTAGCTGGTAGTAGAGAAGAGCAGAAGCCTTATGTTCCAGATCCAACGGAAAGTCAATTTATATTACAACTTAAACAATTACGAATTCCTGACGACGCAAAACGTAAAGTCAAAAGCGATATCCAACGCCTAGATAATGCAATTCGATCTTACATGGATACGAATAACAAAAACATTGAAGAACTATCAGAAATAGTTCAAAATGCATACAACAGACTATTGGATTTTATAAATTCTGATTCGCGCTTCGCTATAACTACAGCTGAAGAGCGCGAGGCAACAATGGACTTTTTTGAGAAAGTGATCATGACTCAAAATCACAAGTAAAAAATGGCGATTTTTTTACTTTACTTAAATACTAAAGAGCATTTTTACTTTTCTAAAATAACAGGTTCTTATTTTCACCTTACTTTACTTCGGACGAAGAAAACGATGCCAAAATACAAAAACGCATTCGAAAATTAAGTTGGATAACGGCAAATCATTTAGTTTGTAGTATTGATGAAGTAAATCCTGAATCGAGAGAGCTTGTATATAATGCAATAACTGGTAAGTACATAATATATTTTAGAATACAAAAAAAAAAAAAAAAAACAACAATATTGCAAATTGGAGAAAGCGGTTCCAATGAGTTTCGGTCTTCTAAGTTTTTTCTTTTTTGTACACGAACTTGTGTAACGTTTTTCCTATTTCCTAAAGACAAGAACTAATGGTAGTATTAATTTTATTCATAAAATTTGGTAAGAATAAAATTTAACAAAGTAGTATTGACTTTTCCCATCAGCCGAAAAAGTGGGTTTAGTGATTTCAAGTATAAAACTAACAACCTATGTTCGATATTTAGTTAATTCAATTACAAGTCGTGTATATTATCAACTTAAAAGCTTTCTTTAGGCTTTGATGTAGGTATTTCATATCATGCTCTAGTTGTTGTTAAAAAAAAAGTCCAATTTTTGTCACTTAAAACGAAAATTATTTCTTCCGATGTAAAAGTACTTTTCGCTTATGCTTTCTGCAATTGTTAAAAATGTGTCAGATTTCAATAGAATGGTTAATGTCTTTCTAGCTCTTCTTTATTGGTTGCTTTTAGTTGTTTCTATAGCACTTGGCTGATAATTCAAATGTTATAGTTGACATCTGAATTTGCAAATTATTAATATTAAATCTAGGTTGTTATGGTCATGAAAACAGTTTTCGTAGTAAATATCATATTGAAATACTTTATGCGCGTCTTTTGTTCGGCTTTTCTCGCTGAGTCACGCGTTCTTTATTTAATCTTAACTCCCTATTGATCCAGCTAACTACACAGATTCACTTCGCTTTCATAGTATAGCGGAACATTATATTCTCGTTTAAGCCTTACCTGTTCCCTGAAGCATTTTAGGGTGCGTATCAATCTTATTTGTGAGACGATGACTTGGTTGGCCAAGTATATATTAAATTTTTCGGAAAATAAGACATAAAGACAACGAAAGATATTAGGTTCCGTGGCTATTTCGCTATTTCCAACATGATTCTAGTTCCCTAAAAAAATGAATGTCTTAAGGGGGCGGTTGGGTTTGACCACCCAAAAGTCTGATTTCATTACCACTTGAACCACGGCCACCGCCTGAAACTGAAAGACAGCTTACTTTTGAGCCGCGTAGCACATGATTGACTTCATGACGGCTTCAAGTATCTTTTACTTTATTTTGCAAATGATTTTTTACTTTTACATAGAAATAAAACAACTGAAGAAAGAAGACATATGGTACACATACATAAATAAAGGTTTCTTCCACTTTAATATTCCCTAAAAAATAAAAAAAATAAAAAACGATAGATTTTTGGTGATCTAGAACTGGCTGTATTTTATACTCGCAAGCACTGCAGATAGGCACCTTAAGTGTGATCTCCAAACATCTGCAAATGATTCCATGTCCTTATATCTTGATTATATTTATATTTAATAATTTAAAATAGTATTTGTTTGTCAAAGATAACCAAGGCTTATGTTATTCAAAAAAAAAAAATTCATATAAATTTTAGAACTAGTCGGAATAGATTCATACTATTCACCACAAGAGAAACTAGAATGCACTGTAAGATGCTGCCGGCACATCTTTGCTCTTCTGAAATATGCTGTAGGAGGTCCTGCTAGCGCTGATGAATTTTTACCCGCGCTGATTTTCGTTGTTCTAAAAGCTAACCCAGTAAGGCTTCATAGTAACATTAACTACATAACGCGATTCAGCAATGCCACAAGGTTGATGAGTGGCGAAGGTGGTTATTACTTTACAAATTTAGTATGTATGCAAACTTTTTTATTAGCTTAAAAAATACAAAAATTAATTTTCATTTTAGTGTTGTGCAATATCTTTTATTGAAAATTTAAACGCGGAAAGCTTAGCAATGCCCAGTGACGAGTTTTGTTCACTTATGTCTGGACAAAAGTCTTATAGCACCCCCTGGGAGAGCGCCTTGTTGGCTTGTGAAAGTCTTCACCTGATTTCAGAAAACATGAGACGAATGGAATTGCTCAAGAAGAAAAATATAAATATACAAAACGGGATCACAAGTTTATCTAAGGAAATTATGGATTTCAAGGTAGATTCTAAATTTGAATTACTCGTATATGTACATATATACTCGCATCATAATTTACTTAGAATACTAAATTAATAATTTGTCCTTACACTGCAATTTTAATTGTTCACTATGTTTATAATGTCTTAACTTATTTCTAATTCGCTTAAGATACGGTGAGGTCAACGATTATTTCTTGAAATTTTTATTAAATTTAATGTAGAGCAATGAAAAATTGATTATTATATATAATATCTCAATTTAAGGCATCATAATGAAATCAGGGGAAGAGGAATAACTCCGCTGGAGCAATGATCTATTATTGTTATTGCCTTTTATTATTAGATATAAAAAAAATACATAATAAACATAATAATTTATTAAGAAACTGCAACTAGCTGTTAGGACTTTCGGCTCTGTGATGTATGACTTGCTTTACATAATTGTTTTACTAAGTTGTACCTAAGAAGTGATTAATTATATCAATATTTTCTCTGTCAACTTATAAGATTTACTAATGTAGATTTATCGTGATAAATGTTGTTGGTTATTTCGTGTCATATAATACAGATTTCATATATATGGGTTATATCCATGATTGCGTAACATGAAGGGAAAACGAGAGTATTTTGCTTCCTTAAAAAAGGCTGTTGGGTTGCAGGTTCTATAAGCTTAAATCTGTCGGTGTTCATATTTGTATTTTTTTTTTTTTTTTTGTATTCACTTAAAATGTGTTCCGCAGTTTCGTCGTCTGTTATGCAAAGACGACATTCAGTTTCCTGAATGAGATCTCTTTTGTGTAGGTGATATAGAAGTTGGCAGTGCCGGGTTAGAAATCCAACCTGTTTCCTGATATCATTCTTTTTGAGTTATAGGGATTTTTTTGATTTTTTGTGGAAGGGTTTAATGGCTCTTTTAGCCCGGCGAAGCCTTGGGCTATTGCTGTTTGTTTTCCAAACGCGTAATTGTTGAGTTAATTTTTGAATTCGAAATATTACAGAACGCATCAGGGCTGATTAAATAAATAACCCTAACCGGCCCTAGCCAGTTCGTCTGCTATTTCATTTTCTATAACGCCTTTATGACTAAAAACCTACCAAAGCTTTGCTTTCTTCTATTAAAACAGTTCAAGACTGATTTGGATTCAATGAGGTTTTTATGGCTGCTTGACTGTACGTTAGTAAATGGATGCGGACACCCTTTATTCCCTTGTCGAGGATGAGGTTTACTCACACCTGAATGGCATGTATTTCCGCTTAAAATACACTAGAACTTTTTGCCATTGTTTGCGAAATTCTGGTGTTTAGACCAAATATACTAACAATTACTTCGGTGTCCATTTTTGATCCATCCTATACCATTTGACAACTTCAAGTTTTGAAGTGAAGTTCTTGTAGTTCTATGTTCGTTTACCTTCTTGGTTTGGCATTACTCTATTGAACATTCTGCCGAAGCACAGAAACTTAGGTAGGCGGTCGTTTACCTTGCAGAGCATGTCAAGCTCGGAAATTTAAGAGAGAAGAACCATTTGGTCCGTGAGATCTAAGTGATTGATCTCTTGCTGTGGAGCATGTAGTGTGCATTCCGCCGGCGATTATGCAAGATCATGCGAATTATGCAAGCCTTTCTAACCGCTGCAGCTTTTGCAAACTTTTCTTTTGTTTTGTTACACTATACTACTGATGATGTTGGGTCGCATCATCTTTGCATATATGTTATGTGCAATGGGTGACTTTCCCATTTCCCAGGTCTTACCATACATGCGACGGCAAGCCCACATATTTTCAATGTAGTTCACTTATTGGTATTTTAATGATATAATAATAAAATTCATATGCACAAAGTTGATATATTTTACAAAAAGTATATTTAATGTGAAGGGGTATCAGTATAGACAACTATTGATTACTGTCGAATGGTTTTTTTCTCCGTAAGGACTAATCTTTTTCTATTATCCTCGTATGATCGTCTCGTCTGTGTGTTTCGTTCGTCCTTTGTTCGTCCTTTGTTCGTATCGCGTCTTGACGTCGTGTGTATATTCATATTGCTTTGGTGGCTTGATCGTCTTTGTTGTCTTTATGTCACTTGTCCTTATACCGAATCCCATATGTAAGTTCCAATATAATATTTTTATCGAAAACCATTCCAAGATATTTCATTCCAAGATATTTCACTTCGTTGGAGTACACAATTTTTGTACTGTTAAGTGAGATCTAGTCAATGCTCAGATTTTTTTTTTACGTGTGAAGGAAACAAGTATAGCTTTACTGGGGTTTTTTGAGAGATTTTGTACAACACACCAGATGTCTGCATCAGATAGCAGACATCTTTTGGGTGTCTACCCTTCTCTATTGCGACTGTTTGATTGTCCAGATTAGTAAGTTTAACTAGTAGGTTATCAATGACTAGTGACCACAAAAGCGGTGACAAAACACCTTCTTGTGGATATATGGCGGCTGAAACAGAGATTTTTATCACACTGGAATATGTATATTTAGATTTTTCGGTTTATTAGCGTCGCTCTAGTTAGTTGGATGGTCAATACTCTTCTTCTTTGTATCTTTTGGATACAATACTCAAACTTGACATCTGAAATGAATTCATATTCCGTATTATCGAAGGCATCTTCAATATCTAGGAAGGCACATAGCACGAAATGTTTTTGCCAGTAGGGCTCTTTAATTTGTCTTGCCAGATTTAGAAGAGCGCCTTCCCGAGATTTTTCTTTCCTGTATGCATATTGGTGAGGGTGCTGATGTGATTTTATGTTATGAAGGTATCTGATGTGTGAATCGATAAGTTTTTCCATGGTTGAAAATATAATTTATAAGATTTAGGAAGCTTACTAGCTTTACCTGGTTCGGGGATAAAAACTACGTTCAAGTCCCATCAGGCTTGTGGGGTGCATCCCCAGTTGAAGCTAGAGCTAAATAAGGCAGTTAGAGTACGAAGAATATGCACCAGACATTTTTGAATAAGTGCTGGAAAGATTCCGTCTGATCCGAAGTATTTTTGGTTTAAATGAGTTTATGACCCATTCAACTTTTTCAATGTTGAAAATATTTACAGATAGGCTGTTAATTCTGCTGTTGTAGCAAAAACTTGTGGCTTCAGTATCGACATACTGTGTGTTTAAAAGGGCCGAGTCGGGTAAATGAACCTGTTCCGTTTCACTCTTTAAGAAAAACACGTTTCAGTTTTATATTTTCTTTATTGGCGTGGTGGACAAACACTCACGCTGAGTTCACGTTTCCAATTAAAACAAACTATACTCACCAAAATCGTTTTACATCGTATAAGCTTTTTTAGTATCACAATCTGATCGTATACCAATATAGTAATTTTAAGGTTTCTCATTAACATTACAATTGAATTAATCTATTCCAGTAGCTTAATTATATAAATCTTAAGTGGATTAAGGATATCAAATGCTTAAAATTAATTTGACCAAAAAAGTTTGTTTGTATATTGACTTAAATTAAATCTATGTAACTCATGTTCTAACTTTTATGTATATATACTACATATATTTCAAGTAAGTATGTTAAATATTCTGCTTCTGTCATATTCTATAGAATATTTGCTTCACATGTTTTAAGAATTCATACATACTATGTACTGTAATCAATATTATTTTTAATAATTAACTTTAATATTCCAAACCGAAGTTTCACAATATACATATTATTTGTTTTTTTCTTTTTTTAAAATGCTTGGAAGCGCTCTACAGTTTTTCTTACTCTGGTTGAAAATCTTTTGCATTCTTCAACAACTACTTTATCTTCATTAACATTTTGTGTATGAGACTCCTGACTATTTTTAATTTCATTCTTAGTCTTAACATCGACTCTTGAAAACATATAATCTTCAACTTGAACTTCATCTTTTTCAGGTATATTGTTATTACTTTTACACTGTATGATTTGGTCCGAATGACGGTTCCATTTCTCACCCTTATCGGTTCTTACAATAAATGTTACCGGCCCTAGGTGTTCCTCAACTGCCCTGTTCACCCATTTCATCCTAGTGTTTCTATAATCTTGAATTAAAACTGAATCCTCTCTTTGAAACTGTCGTTCCTTTCTATCTAAACTTTGTATTAACCTGTTTTTTTAACTTTGTATTACCGTTTTGTTAACGGTATGATTGATTCCGTTAAGATTCATAAACAACTTGAATTCTTGAGCAGTAAATGTTCTGCCATTGTCCGTTACCATATGATCAGGCAACCCAAATCTTGCGAAAATTTCTTGCGGCTTGGATATGGTGTATTTTGTTTCCATCGACTTCACATCCATTTTGAGAACTCATCTTCTAAAACTAGATATGTTTTACCTCGGAATGGTAAAACATTTATTTTGGAACCTCCCAAAAATGAGATCCATCTTTTGGAGGGATGCTGTCGATGTTTTTGAAATTCAATACAATCGTTCACAATATCGACTATATCTGCATCCATATAGGGCCACCAAAAATTCTCTCGTGTAATCAATTTCATTTTTGTAATTCCTAAATGATTACTACGTAAATCTTACAGTATTTCTTTGCTTATGTCTTCAGGTACAATCGATACTCCCACATTAAAACTCGTTGTTCTAATGTCAACTCTTCCTGCATTTGAAAATATAGTTTTATATCCTCAATTACTGCAGCAGGCCACATAGCCAACTATATAAGATAATATTGGGTCTTTAATTGTGCTGCTCCTAAAATTCCTCCATCACATTTAAATAAGATTCCTTTTCATGCTCATCATTCTCTTTATTAATAAGAAGAACACGCGATAGGCCATCTGCAGCCTACTTGCTGCCATAAGGGGAATTCCTTTTTTTTTTTTTTTTTTTTTGTGTACCGAAAATACTAACGATGGGCTTACAATCGCATCGAATTGTAAAATGTTGGCCTCATAAAAACCTATTGAATTTTCATAACTCAATAAACGATTGCCAGTGATTCCTTATCAATTTGGCTATAATGCTGCTCAGTTTTTGTAAGTGTCTGAGAGGCGAATCCTATTGACCTTTTAGCACACTGCATTTTTAATGAACTAAAATGTTGTTACCTGTCAATAATTTTTTAATATCATTAAGTAACTCAACACATCTCTTAATAATCGGAGATTTTACAGTTGACAGCCCTGGTAACAATTTTCTATAAAAATTTACTAGTCCTAAACAGGACTGTAGCTACTTCATATTCTTTGGTGGAGGTGCATCAATAATCGCTTTTACTTTGTCTGATTTGGGACAAATTCCATCCTTGGATATAAGAAATCTAAGGAAGCTTATTTTATCTTTGAAGAACTGAAATTTATGCTTATTAACTGGCAAACCCATTTCCTTAAACAATTCACAAATTTTCAATAGGATTGCATAATGCTTTTTACATTATCACCGAAAATCAGAAATTCATCAAATTACACCCTAACATTTTTTATTTGACGAAGTTTCGAGCTAATTTTGTTTTGAAAAATCACAGGGGCGACATTGATTCCGTTTGGAACCTTATTGTATGTCATTTCACCGTGGAGCGTCATTATCGTGACCAGCATTTTCGACTCATTATCTAAAGCCATTTGTTGGTATGCATGACTCAAATCTAGAATTGTGAATCCACCACCAGTCTTAATCCCTGTCATTAAGGCATCTATTTTGGGAATGGACGAATTTTCGGGGATCAAAAATTTATTAATGGTGGTCTTATAGTCACCGCATATTCTTACAGTTCCATCTGATTTTAAGACGGGGACTATTGGAGTCCCTCACTTAGTTGTCTCTACCTTTACCAAATGGTTTTCGCTAAGAAGGCGATCTAACTCTTTGTTAACTTTTTCCTCAAGTGCAAATGGAAGAGAACGTGCTGGAACATATGATCAATCTCTTTTCATATGATTACTCTTACCACAACAACTACAATACCTACCGCACTTTCCCATACTTTGCATTCCCTTGTTCTTTTGCACATTGTGTTCTCCACTACCGCTATCCTCTTGATGACAATGATGTTTGCCAAAGCTTTCAATTCGCCGCAAGCTGTTAGATGTATGCTGGTGCTTCTGCCGATGCTGATGTTGACTCATTCCTCGCCCTCGCACTCAGTCTTGCCTGATGAGGTTAACCGCTGCTGCCGCTGAGGTACTAGGTATAGTGTCCCATTCCATCTGCTCTAACCTAGTTGCTATCTCGATGAATTTGGTGAATGTGAGCTTTTCTTCTTTCTCCCCTCTGAATTTTCTCTTGGCATCCTAGTTGCGGACACCACTGACGAAACGGTCTCGTAACTGTTCATGTATGTTACTTTAAAATTTGCAATGTGTTGCAATATTTCTCTAGTCTACGACGTACTCTGCAATGCTTTACCCTACACGTTGCTCACGTTTTGATAACTTTATTCGTTCCGAAAGAAAGTATGGCGTTGGATTTTAATGTTCTCTTATTAACTTCACAATCGCTTCGTACGATTTTGACTTTGGAGTGGCCGGGTGAACATAATGTTTTCAATAGGCTATACATTTTTGGACCAACGCATGCAAGTAATGTGCTAACTTTGATATCATCTCTTATGTTATTCGCCGTCAAGAACAGTTCGAATCTTTCGATGTAGTTCCTCCATTGTTCTTCCTTATCATTAAACTAATTAAATGGACCAGTTATGCTCGCCATATTCCTTATATTTGTTGGTTCTTCTATGTTTTCTTCCACGTTCATTTATTTTTGTTCTTTTGTTTTTAATTTTTGCACTTTTTTGTCACTTTTATTTTACTTTGATATCGTCGCCAATTTGTTCAATAATAATACAACTTTCGACACCACATTTCGATGCTTTCCGATTGAAGTCCAAAACCGCCGATGACGATGATCACAGCCCGTTACTCTTCCGACGCTCTTCAAACACAGAGCAACGTGCATTGCTAGCTGATTTCCGTGCTAATAAGGGATTAACACTAGCAGAGCTCGACGGCCTCTCTTATGACTCGGATTTCAACAACAAAATGATCGAGTCTTCATCAACGAGATTTTGACGCCAGAGAATAGTTCTATATTACGTCACGCTCGGGTATTCTTTATTCTGCAAGAACCCGTCATGGTTTGGTCTACATAAGAAAGAGCATGGACGACAGTGAGCTAGAAATTCTTTTGTCAACAAATCTTCCCTAGATGATTTAACTATGTGCAAACAACTTTATCTGAATTTCTGCTTAAGCTAATTTAAGAACAACATAAAATTTAAAATTAAAAAAAGTAATGTATATTCTATGTATTGGGTATGTAATTTAATTCGTGCGATTTTTTTTTCAAAATTTGAACGTTTATTTAAGAAAAACATGTACAATAGTATTATTCAAAGTATTGCCCATCTGAAGCTACGACTTTTTCCCATCTTTCTGGCAATCCCAAATTCTGCTCTGATGTGAACCGTATTTCAGTGAGGGCGTTCTGCATCGACCGGAACAAATGGTAGTCAGAAGGGGCACAGTCTGGGCTATAAGGCGGGTGGGGTAAGACTTCCCATCCACTATTTTCCAAATAGTTCTTAACCGGAATAGCAACGTGGGGCCGAGCGTTGTCATGATGGAAAATTATTGCCTCGTGTCTGGTCGCATATTCCGGGCGTTTTTCTGCTACTGTGTTGTCCATTGACGGTTTCACCCGGTTTTAGCAGCTCATAATACAGCACACCCATCTGATCCCACCAAATACAGAGCATTACCTTCGCGCCATGGATACTTGGCTTTGCCGTTGATTTGGCTGGTTAGCCGGGTTTCACATATAATTTTTTGCGCTTGGGGTTGTCGTAATGGATCTATTTTTCATCACCAGGAAAAATCCGATGCAAAAATGACTTCCTATTGTGGCGTTCCAGCAGCATTTCGGACATGCAAAACTGCCTTTCGACGTCTCTCGGCTTGAGTTCATGTAGAACCCAATTTCCTTGCTTTTGAATATATCCAGCTGCTTTTAAAAGTTTTGAAATAGCTGCATGAGAGACACCCAAAGATTCTGCGAGCTATTCTTGTGTTTGGCAACAGTCTTCATAGAGTAATGCTTCCAATTCTTCATCCTCAAACTTTTTTGGCTGCCCAGGACGTTTATCGTCTTCCAAGCCAAAATAACACTTTTAAATCGTGCAAACCACTTTTGGCACGTTCGCTCAGCTAGCGCATGTTCACCATAAATTTCCACCAAAATACGATGACTTTCGGCAGCAGTTTTCTTCATATTAAAGTAATGAAGAAGATCTCCCCGCAAAAGCACTTTTTCAGGCACAAAGTTCGACATATTTGAGTGAAAAAAAATTATTTTTGTTTGCGCTTCAAATGAATGACATATACTGAAATGACGTACAATGCCAGTAGCTTTCCAACGCATGTTCCAATGGAATAATAACAATGAAATAATACAAGTTACGCCATCTCTTAGCAAACCGCACGAATTATAGTGGGTCTATACGAGTTATAGACCCAATAATAAGTGCGTGTTATATATTTGCTTATCTTTAAATTCTGATATTGCTCTTGGTTATTTATTTGTTAGTGACTTGTCTTACTCAATGATTGTTAATTTCTATGTTGAGAAATACACTGAGATTCTTTTTCTGTTAGTCGCCGTATCTTCGGAATCTTATGGGTGATAATACCATAGTTGATGACGTGAACAATTTTAACAGCTCCCAAGTTATGTTCAACATTTTTTCTAATCGATGCACTGGATTAAAAGTTTGCCATGTTTATGTGCAGAGTCTAAAATCAAGTATTGATAAATTTAGGGAACTGTTATATGTAGATATAGGTAGATGTTATGTGTGTTTCTGAAACATGGTTGATCCCTTTCAGTGCAGATGGGAGTGGTGATGATGACAATTGCATTGTCCTTTCTGACTATAAAATACATCATGGCGACAGATCAACAAGAGGAGGTGGGGTTGCAATTTCTTATAGATCTGTGTTAAAATGCGAAGTTATTAAAAGAAATGAAAATTCGGCTGATATTGATTTTTTGTTTGTCGAAATATCTGACAGTTATCAAAAGTGTCTTATTGTTTGCATTTACGTACCAAATCGAAACTTTGCTCTCACAGAGGTTGAAACCTACGTCTTACAGTATCTAAATATGATTCTCTGCGGACACTTCAATAAAAATATGTTGAGAAACGATGAAAAGTCAAATTCCATGAATAGTTTCGCTAGTAATTGTGGTCTTTACATTATTCATATCTCCGTTCCCTCACATTTCCGAGTAGGTTGCCAACCTTCGCTTTTAGATGTTTTTTTAATATAGGACATGAAGTTAGTGTTATTTCACGATCAAATATCTGTGCCAGGTTTTAACTATTCTCATGATCTTATATTTTTAACCTACGGTCTATTGAATGTGCAACCTTCCCTCAATAAAGTGCTATTTAGAGTATTCAATAATATCAACTTATTAGCTTTGCACAATAAATCCTCATTATACCCTTGTGATTTGGGTTGATAACAAAGTTGCTTTATTCGAGTCAATGTTGTTGGAACTCTTCAACAAATATCTATCAATAAAGCAATTGGTAGTAAAGGATCCGGGGCACCCTTGGTTTACCTTAAATATAAAAAAGATAATGAGTCTTCGATACAAAGCCTGCCGCAGATGGAAGAACTAATTTTCAACTGCAAATAGGACCACATTTGTTAAGTAGAGAAACTTAACAACCGCGGAATCGCAAACAAAAGCAGTTTTATTACAAATCTAAGCTTAAAACTATCTTTAAAATTCAATATCTTTGGAAAAATTTGCGCCAGCTGGGCGTTATTCCCCCTAAAAAAGGTTTCTCCAACTATGCGGACACTAATCCGGATCTACTTAACAACTTTTTTGTGACTACTTCTGTTTCAGACAGTTCTATTCCTTCCACTCAAACTAATTTATACCGTAGTTCCTCAGACTTCGCAGGCCCAACTATAAATTGCGTCGATGTCATTTTTGCTATTAAATCTATAAAGTGTAATGCTATAGTTCTAGATGGAATATCTCTAAGATTTATTAAAATAATTATTTTATAGTACATGTAATAATAATTATAATAATAGGCTAACTCATATTTATAACTGCAGCCTTGTTAAATCCTGCTTTCCTTCTGCCTGGAAAATTGCAAAAGTAACCCCTATTCCAAAGAATTTCAATCCATCTGGAGACGCTGACTTTCGCCCATTAAGCATTCTCCTGAGTTTGTCAAAGGTTCTGGAATTTATTATTAAGAATCAACTCAATCAAACTCACGTTAGCTCACTCAATTTGATAAGCCTGCATCAATCTGCGTATCGTGCAAGTCATAGTTGTACTACTGCCCTTTTGAAAATAGTTGATGATATTCGTCTAAACTTTGACAAATCTTATATAACTCTACTATGTCTTTTAGATTTCTCAAAGGCATTTTATTCAGTGAATCATGAAAAATTGTATTGGAAACTTTTAAATAGTTTTGGTTTGGGTAATAGAGCTGCTGTGCTTATTCTAAACTATGTATCTTAGCGGTAGGTATCAGGTTTCATTGAACAGAAAAATGTCAAGTAGGCTAAGACTATATCATGGCGTTCCTTAGGGGTTAAACCTCGGTGCATTGCTTTTAGTCCTATTCATTAATGACCTACCCTTTTTTATATACATGCCAACGTACATCTATACGCTGACGATGCTAAATAATATGTTTCGAGCCAGCGAGCTAAAATTGATAGTTGACCCAGTCAATTGAACGAAGACTTAGAGGCAGTTCAATTTTGGGCTTCTTGTAATGGGCTTCAAAATAATGCCAAAAAAAAACCTTATGTTTGCAGCGGTCGATTCGTTGGACCCAATTTTCAACGACTTGGGCACACATTTCGGCCGAAACGACCGCTATTTCGCGTTCAATGTTGGCTCTGAGCTCTTCCAACGTCGTCGGCGTGTTGGCATAAACCAATGACTTAACGTAGCCCCACAGAAAATAGTCAAGCGGCGGTAAATCGCACGAATGAGGCGGCCAATCGACTGGCCCATGTTTTGAGATAACACGCTCACCATACTTACTCTTCAATAAATCGATTGTAGCGTGTGTTGTGTGTGTTGTTGGCACCATCCTGTTGAAACCACATGTCGTCCAAGTGCATAACATGGCGCGATAACGCTGACCATTCACAGTAACGTGACGAACAGTTATTTTTTTGTGGATGAAGTGGTGATTCATGAAGCACATGTGGGTTTTCACCCGGCCAATAACGCATATTTTGCTTATTGACGAACCCATTGAGCAAAAAATGAGCTTCGTCACTAAAGATGATTTTGCGACTCCGAATATCTGTAGAAAATTTTTATAATTTGCAGGCTTTGCTCGTTAGTGTACTTTACCATGATGAAAATGTTGAGTTTATTGAATAAATTAACAGTGAAAGTACGATGATTAGTGAAAGAGTGTGTTCACAAATTAAATTCAAAGTTGTCAAGTCTCTATTGGAAAACCCTATATTAACGCATTAGTTAAAAAAATTTACATTGGCTTGCGGTTGATATGGAAATCTGTCCGTTATACTGTGGTTGAAATCCAGCTAAAATTAGTTAGATCCTTACTTGTATCACACATAACTTACTCTAGTTTGGCTTACAGCTCACTGGATCCGGAACTCCTTTTAACTCCATGATAAGATTTGTGTTTCACTTGCGTGAGTTCGACCACATTTCCAGGTTTCGAATGTCAATATTAGGGTGTTCATTATTATAATACATATTTGAACTATTGGTACTGCCTATTCATTACACAACTTATAAATTATAAGAAGCCACGCGCGCTTTGTGAGACGGTGCCGAGTCTTGTTGAAATGTCCACTGTTTCCGACCGAAATGATTGTTTGCCCAAGCCTTCAATACTGTCTGTAAGATAGTTTCACGGTATACGATCGCATGAATTTTGACGCCACGGTCCAAAAATACGAGCGGAGAGCGACCATCGACGGTTATGGCGGCCCAAACCATCGCAGTCGGTGCTGCCTGCTTTCTGGTGGCCGTCCAAAGGTGTAAATTTTCGAACGACCTCTCTGGCAAGTACACGGTCATTTTTTTGTTGACATATTGCTCTATAACAAATGGCGACTCATCGGAAAAAACCAAATTCGGCAACTCACCACTTTCGTGCAAGCGTAGCAACTGCTCCGCTCTTTCGACTCTAACTTTTTTCTGTTGCGGTGTAAGATCGTGTGTTTTTTGGAACTTCAATGGCTTGAGCCCAAGTTCATTTTTCAGTATGTGTTGCATCCGTTCCAACGATATGTTGAGCTCACGAGCCAATACTATCACGTTTGAATTGCATCGCGAATAAAAATCAACTGATTTTTAGCAAATCGTTTAAAAGGCTTGTAAGTAATAAAATTATCTGTCATGTATCAAAATTTGAGCTCACAGTAATGAAAGGTTTGGAAATTATAGCAGTCTGAAATTGGTTGCAGATCGAGTCAGTCAGGGTGTATTTGGAAATCAACAAAGGTTAGTATTCGACTGACTTCTCAATAACTTCTCGGTCTGTAGTTTTCCAGATTCGTAATATTCCATAATTTGTGTATAAGGTAGACACATGAATTTCTCCATTGCACTGGTGTTTTTCCTTGCCCAATGTACATATTAAACAGTTTTGTAATTTCTTGCACTAGTCTTTCTCCACATATCGTACTTTAATGGCCTCTACCACTACCTGGTCTTCACCTGGAGCCTTGTTGTTTTTCATTTCTTTAAGGGATCTCTGTAATTCTTTCCTCCGATCCAGAATTTAAAAATTGGTGGTCTGGTTCATTCTGTGTTGATTGCCTGTGATGTTTGGCTTGCATAAAGTTTACTTTATGTTTAAAATGTTTCTGTTAAACGTGGTATTTAATTTTTACTTGTTTCATCGTTTCCGTTCTTTAGTTTTACTATTTAATTTTTTTCCATCAACTGTAAGTTTTCTTAAAACTTTCATACTTTTGTTTTCTTGCACTGTTGTATTTTTTCGTATTTATACCTTCCGATGTCTTTGCGGATTTCCTTGAATATTACTTTATTTAATCGGTTTATTTCTACAAAGTTCTGTTTTTTCTCTTGCTTCTTTTTTTTATTATAAGTTGTTTTATTGCAGTGCTTAGTTTTTCGTGTATGAAACACCATACATAAGCCATAGTTAGCAACTAAGTGCCTCCGTAACTGTTGCCTCCGTGGAGAGATCTTTTTCTACCATGAAAAGAATACATACATATTTAAGAAATTCTCAAGGAGAACACAGACTCTCTGATTTAGCAATTTTATCAATAGAAAAGCGACTCATTTTAAAAATAACTTTTATGAAAAAATTCTTGCAGAATACGTTAAAAAAGATCAAAGAATAGACTTAGAGTACAAATAAAAAAAATCAGTGTAATAAAACTTTTCACAATTTTTTTTCCAACTTTTACTGTTTTTAATTTAAATTCCTACTTATCATTAATATTTTCTATTTTTAACTTTGTAAAATAATTTTTAAAATTTTTTTTATATACCTTACTTTTAAATACAATATACGTGGAGTTTTTCATTTTATAATTATTTATTTATTTATTTATTTATTTAACAAAACGTCATTTGTGAAGTTTATGGGAAACACGCGAGTGTGACATCAGTGAAATAAAAAATGCCAGAACAGTATAATCATTGGAAAGCGCCGATTAGAGGGGAGTCTGGCTTGAAATGCCATGGAATATGTGGAAAGCAATACCATGTTGCAGCAAAGTGTTGTGATTTGGATCAGTACACAGTGAGTGTAATGTCATATTTTATTATCCTCGAAAATTTAAACATAGATTGGCTCAAGGTGAGTGAGACCCATAGTAAAAAATGATCAACATTCTTAAGGAGAACGAGTGTAAACAAATTAAGTCTCCAACCAGAATAACAGAAGATTCACAAACCTTGATTAATTATGTTATTACAAATGCGAGGAACATGAATGCGAAAGTAGACAGCGACATATTGTTAAGTGACAACCAAACAATAAGCGTTAGTATAAATATTAAAAGTAAAAGGGACAAAGGGAGGTGGATAAATGGGTAAAAGTGGTTAACACAAATATCGACTCGTTAGTGTGCTCTAACAAATGGTACATTAATGTGGATTAACGACAGTATGGGCGCTAGTACAATGGGTGAAATATTTCGCAAAGGCATAAACGAAGTTGTCAGTTTGCATATATTGGGTGATTCACCGTGAGGTTTGATTTATGATGTTAAATAATACACATAAACTTAAAACTGAACTTAAAATTTTTATTATCGGTTAAAAGAACAATTCATGGCGGCCAGTTTACCGTAGCAAAACGTGAAATTAAGTGCTCACCAAAATGATTTCTCAATAAGTCCATTGTTTCACGCGCTGTATGGCTCGTAGTGCCGTCTTGTTGAAACCAGAGCTCATCGACACCATGTGCTTGAATTTCAGGATGCACATACTCCGTTAATGATTCCACCAGCCCATAAACCACACCATACCGTTGTTTTTGATGGATGTAATTGCAGCTCTTGGTACTCTTCGGGTTTCTCATCAGCCCAAATACAGCAATTTTGTTTATTAACGTATCCATTGACCTAGAAATGGGTTTCATCACTGAACAAACTTTCACGATAAAACACCAGATTTTCATTGAGTTTTTCCAGAGCTCATTCACTGAAAATATGACGCACATTCAAGTCGCCTGGCTTCAATTCTTGCACTAGTTGAATTTTGTACGCTTTTAGGCTGTGATCCTCACGTAAAATACGCCAAGTTGTTGAATACGCCAAGCCAAGCTGCTGAGAACGACGACGAATCGATTCATCACTGTCTAACCGATCGAATATCTTCCACTAATGTAAACTGGGTCTCAAATTTTTGAATGATGTTGGCAATAGTGGTTTCAGTAGGTTGATTATGCGCACCGTAAGTTCCTCGAATGGCACGAAAAACATTTTTCGCAGAACGCTGATTCTCGTAATACAGCTGAACAATTTGGAGACGCTGTTGTGGTGTGAGTCTTTCCATGATTACTTGCCAAACGATTCTGAACAAAAATGACAAAAGCAGTTTGATGACTGGAGGGATAATAGAGCAATTAGAAACAAGTACAAAGCTGGAATTAAAAAGTGCAAAGGTGAATTTATCAAACGTTAAGTAGGAAGCACCAAAAAAAATATGTGGCGAAACTCGAAACAATATGTGTTAAAAAAAGGAAAAAATCGTTGTGATATACTAGGTGGGGTAAAAAGTAACCTCCTTGACCGCCAGAATGCGCTGCTACTGCAAAAAAGTTTATAATGCCTTGAAGTCCGTTCATATTTAGACAGACATGCATATTCAGTGCGATACTGTCTTTAGTTTTTTTTTTTTTGACAGCTGATTGTTGTTGACGTGTTTGGCATCATGTTGAGTATGGACAAAAACGATTTTCGTACTCTCATAAAACATTATTTTTAGGGAAGCAAAATGACGAAGGAAACAAAAGAAAAGTTGGATAAATATTATGGTAGCCAATGCTCCGTCAGATTACACTGTCAAATATTGGTTTTGAGAGTTTCGTGGTGGCCGAATTCCCACTACTGATCAAGTCCGCAGCGGCAGGCCCTCCGAGGCTAATGTCAAAAAAATACATGAAATGGTGTTGGCTGACCGGAAAGTGAAGGTGCGCGAGCTAGCAGATACCACAAAGACTAGTACTGAGCGCCCACGCCATATTTTGGGCAATATTCTGCATATGAAAAAGTTATCCTGCCGCTGGGTGCCGCGCATACTCACTCTTGACCAAAAGCACGATTTTTGGCGTCTATTGGTAACTGTTGAAACCAGAGAACAGAATGAGTGCCCGGCAATGGACTGAAGCCGGCACGAGTGCTCCGAAGCGGCCGAGGGAGGCTCGATGGGTCGGAAATTGTCATGGGATTGTCATGGCATACTCTTCGTGGACTACCTCGAAAAAGAAAAAAACCATCAACAGCGAATATTACTGTGCATTATTGGAGCGATTCAAGACCGAAATCGCTGCAAAACGGCCTCACATGAAGCGAAAAAAAATTAGTTTTTGCAAGACAATGCACCGGCGCACAAGAGCATTGCAACCACGGCTAAAATCAATGACTTACGGCTCCAATTGCTGTCGCATCCACCGTATTCGCCCAGTTTGGCTCCCTCGGACTATTATCTCTTCCCAATCCTCAAAAGATGGCTCATCAATAAAAAATTCAGCTCACGCGAGGAAATCATCGACGCCACGGAGGAGTATTTTGCAGACCTTCCGGAAAATTACTTTTCGGACGGGATCAAGAAGTTGGAAAATCGCTGGAATAAGTGTATCAAACTAAAAGGGGACTACTATATATAGAATAAAATAAAAAACATTTAAAAATTTAATTTTAATTTTTTTTTTTTTTCATTCCCAAGAAGGCTACTTTTCACCCCACCTAGATATAGTGTTTGATGGCATATTTTATAAGGTATCTAAAGATATAGTAAATATATAAATAATATAAAAGAAATAGTAAATTTAATGACTTTTCTGTTGATAGTATCGTTGAAATTAATAACTCTATTTAATACGTCTCTTTTGTTAATTGTGTTAGCGATACTAACGCTTTATTTAAATTTAAAAGAATAACAATTGGAGATATAAAAATAATTTTTTTTTTTTTATTTTTTTCTTTTTTATAATCCCGCGCGCGCACCAAGGGGATATGAATACTCTTCTACTGTTTTTTCTCCAGGGTGCGGGCCGGTGGTGTAGTAGTATGAAACTCATGTGTATTAGGTTTCGATATTTTTCGCAGAGGTGGTTGTCAAACTGGAGCCAGTGCATCCTCAACCAGTGGGTCTTAGTACGTGCTAGTTGTTAGTTCTTTACATTTAGCCCAGCCAGCAACCACTACAACATCAGTGTTATGCCTTCATTTCAGAGTTGTCACCGACTGGATTTTCATATAACTACATACAAATTCTATGAAAAGAGTGTATGCATATACCATCCATTCCGATTTTTTTTTTTTTTTTGTTAAGTTGGTACATTTGTTGTAGACATTCAACCTAAATCTTAGCGTCATAACTTGACATTTGCGTAGTTACGTAGCCAAAAGTACATACATCTCTGTGTGCGTTAGCGATTTTTTACAACTTTACTCGTAGAAAGTAAACGATTCTCTAAAAAAAAACGGTCGTTTACCAGTGGCACGAGCGGTTCAAAAGGGTTTCGAGTCAATCGAAGATGAAGAACATTGATGAAGTAAAAGAAATGTTGGTTAATAACCGCAAATTAACCATCTGAGAGATAGACGGATCCATAGGCAATGTAGAAGTCCTCCGCTAAGATATTTTGGTTAATGATGAGAGAATCCGTTTGGGATTCTGAAAATAAATCCATTTTTCATCGCCAGTAACAATTCGATGCAAAACTGATTTTTTATCGTGTCTTTAAAGCAAAATTTCACAAGTTGTTTTTCGGTTTTCCATCTGTCTTTCATTCAATTCATGTAGCACCCATTTTCCAGACTTTGGATCAGTCAGAAATTGTTTAGTGTGCAACATTTAACATTTATGCCATTTATTTCTGACTCAAAGTGTCATCTTCATTAAATATTGTTTACAATTCGGCGTCTTCAAACTTTTGTGGTGGTCTTCCATATTCTTCATCACATCAAAATCGTTATCTCTGAACCGTTGAAACCATCTTTTGCATGTTGCTTCTGAGAGAGCATGATCACCATATGCCTCGACAAGCATTCGATGCGACTTTACAGCACTTTTCTTAAAAAGAAAACAAAAAGTTAATGCTTTCCACAAGTCATTATTTTGTGGTACAAAATTCGACATTTTTAACACGATGAAAAAAAATGATGCTGTTTGCTCAATGACTTGATGTATACTGAATATGGTATGTTTTGAAAGGTGTCATAGCAACAAAACAAAAAAAAAAAAAAAAAAAAAAAAAAAAAAAAAAAAAAAAAAAAAAAAAAAAAATTAAGGAACGAAACAACAACAAAATGATGCTAAAGTCATCATCGATAGTTACAGAAGTTGCTTCGGCAGAACATATACTAAAAACAAAAGCCCGAGAACGGTCTCATTTAAGTGAGGGAGGAGTTAACCCAAGGGGCATTAACCCGAGGGGCATCTAAGAATGCCCCTCACTGCACAGAATTAATCTGGCCACTGGCTTGTCTAACAGTTTAGGACACCATGCGCGGAGCCCAGCGTCAGCAATATTTGGACACCTCATGACATCATGCACGGGGCGCAGCATCAGCAATATTTGGACTAAGGCTTAGGACAGTTAAGAATATTTTTATGTCTTAGATTCAGTTTGTATTTATAAGTAATCAAGCTCACACGAAAAATAATGTTTAAATATAACGAGGATTAAATTTGTACAACAATGTATTCTTGAATTTAAAATAAAATAATTTGTATTCTTGAATGTAAAATAAAGTAATTTACAGTTGAAATTTAATTTTTCGAAGTTTAACCTGGGCTGATAAGCCATTAGGTAGGTAGGTACTCCAAATTTATATTTTTGCTTTATTTGTAATTTATTTCATTTGGTCATATTTATTTTCATTATGAGACATGTAGATAATATTTTAAGCTTCTCAAATCAAGACTCTGTTGAGATGAAACGCTGCTTTTATTTTTCTAAGTTGATTTAAATAAATATTATGAATATTATAAATAAATATTACAAATATTTTGTTAATTCAAAGACTAAGATTTTTATTTCTTTTGTATCTAATTGTTTAAAGTTTAAACTCCATTGTAGAGTTTAAACTTTATTGTAGAGTTTAATGTTTATAATAGCTTAAATTGAATTTAAAACTTGATCTCAAAAATATTTCTAATTTTTTTTGTTCTCTCTTTTTGACCTTAATTATTCCTAGTTATTATTTTATTGCCAAAAACGTTTCTTGTTGTTAAAATTAAAAAAATAATATACTACAAACTTTCTTAATTTTATTTATTCAATAATAGTTCAAAACTGTCCCGTACGTGCAGATTGATGTTTATTAATAAGACGAAATTTACGATATTCAATATAAAACGTACATTCTGTTATAATTTCCCCTATATCATTCCTCCACTTATGACTGCCCACTACACACATTCACCGAGTATTAGATTATTATGGGTGATTCTTCACAAAAACAGATTTTTTAACCAAGATCTTTTTTTTAGCAATAACGACGAATGTGCAGGAGCATTATAAAAAGCAATAACCAGTCGCCCATGCGGAACAATCCTAGGCGCACGTGTGGTATCCATAGCAAAAGTCGATCAAATAACATACTTCTTTACTTGCTCAGACAACAATTTATCAATGGCTCGTAGATAAGAAGACATGGTTAGAGGTGCCCGCCTATCTTGAATCGTCTTTAAACAATTGACTATCATCCAATTGAAAACAAAATTTAATGACATTTCTTTGTCCTATTGTAAAAGAAACAAAAACTTCAACCAAATACTGAAGAAAATTAAAGGCTCAGTCAAACAGAAAGCGTTTTTAATGCTGCGGTGATATCATCTTACATCGGGTTATAACCGCCGCTTTAGAAGACATCAAATGAAGAGCGATCATCACCATACATTTTGTTTCACTACATGCATTAATTTCTTACTTACTTAAGGTGGTCGCTACATTCCGGGGTGGACCTGGGCCTCAGCAGTTTTGCATTATCTATCAAAATGTCGCTTCATTCAAATCTTAGTCAATAGTTTCCCATATTTCGACATTTTAAACATTGTTCTTTTAGTTTTTATCACTGTGTTCGTATAAACATATAGTATTCCCAACAAAAAGAACTAATAAAGTCTAAAATAAAGTTATTGCGTTGATTGTTATAGAAAACACCAGTCAACATGGTGGCCCAAAAAAGGTTACCACAGTTTACAAATTCCATAATCTCGTATTGGCGGACCGCCGAGTGAAAATTCGCGGTTTGGCTGAGAAAGCAGGCATCTCAACTGAACGCGCAATTGTGAGACCACTTCCAAGATGTGCTTGGCAATGTTTAATCGAAATCCGGAGGTATTTCTGCGCCGTTGGTACACACCAGAGGCCAGAAAAATCGAAATAATGGGTTTTACCCGTAGAACTCCAAAAAAGGCGGGGACCGTGCCTTTAGCCGGAAAGGTGGCTACCTACGACTTCTTTTTGTTCCTGAACCTTAAAAGATCGATTGCCGGAAAGAAGTACGGGTCGAACGTGGAAGTCATCGTCGCCGCGGAGGAGTATTTTGCTGGTCAACAAAATTCTTACTATACGGAGGAGATAAAAAAGTTGCAGCACCTCTGGGAAAAGTGTATCGCGTTGAAAGGGGTTTATATATAAAATAAATTGTAAAGACCTAAAAAAATTGCATTGCCATTTCAAATCCGGGTATTCATCAAACAGCCCTCGTTTGTGCATGGTGAGTGTTTTCCAAGAAATTACAGAATAAAACCAATGAAATATTTTCTAAACGGATGTTTGTTGTTTTTGATTGTCCCTATTTGGGATTCAATTGGGATTTTTGTCGTTATTTGCTTGTTTTTTTTATGCTATATCCACATCTTTGTGCAACTCATAAAGTTCACTTTTAAATCTTTTTGTCCATTTGTACTCCCTGCAAAAAAAAGGGCTTTGGACCCAGCTATTTTTTCAAACCATAGCAGTGTGGAGTTGAAAGCAGAATATGCACTGTATATTCTAGCACCTGATTGAAGACACAAAATCTCCTTGTATGAATTCGATTCATCTTCATTATACTATCCATTAACCATACTATGTAATACTACTTTTATACAGAAAAATTAGCTTCGAATCAGACCTATAGTATATGTCATTTTATCTGCTTTCTGTTTTCCACGGATTTATATTGCATTTGCAACTATGTGTTCATATTGTTGTGTTGGCCACAGATATTCGTTTAATTGGTTTTCTATAATTATTATATGAACCACATTGAATTCCTTTCATTTGGTTAGTTTCTTTATATTATACAATATTCTACCGTCGGATATAACGTCGTCGTAAATAGCGACATGTCGGATATGACGACCAATTTTCGAAAATAAATAATAGTTGTCGTCAAGTATAACCATGGAATAAAGGAAAATGTAAGAAAACATAAATTACATACACATACCATATAAGTAAACACATAATTCCCACAGTAATTCCCATAGCCTACCTGAATTTTGCTAGCCTAAGTAAATTGCACAGACACGAGTCGACTTAGTTCTAAGAAATATTGTACTACAGACTCGCGCGTGCGGGAAATAGAATATCTTGTTAATCCATAGAAATCAATCACTTTTATCAAACTAGCGTGTAAACAAAATAAATCATTTTTGTCAAACTAGAGTGTAAGCAATATAAACTTATAAAGGCAGGTAACAAATAAATTTCGTTGTGCAGTGTTCGACAACAAGAGAAACAGTTGTGTTCGCGAGTTCGTATACCCTACCTTAAAGATGTAAAGTGGTGTTACCTGTGAAAAAAAAAACAAGCCGTGCGTATACCCTACCGTTAAAGGTATGAAGTGGTGGCTAAAGACTAGCCAACTCAACTTTTCCGAACTTTCTAAGCCGTTCACGTAAGAACGATCACTGTCACCAACAGCAAAACATCCAATTGTAGTGCAACCCGTCCTTAAATAACCAGTGGAGATGGTTAAAAGAGTTAGCCGTTACATTCTTGTAAGCAGTCAAAAAAAAAAAAAAATTTTTTTTAACTTTTCATATATTTTTTGAACAAAGTAAATAATAAAAAAAGTACATATTTTACAAAACGAAGCATCGTTACAATCAAATTTTCTTTATCATTTTATTATAAAAATTATTATCAAACTGAAACCAATAAACATTTAAGTGAAGACAACATAAACATTAAAGAATAAGAAAGTTTCAAATTAATAAAACTTTTTTTTAACAATTTTAAATGAATACCACCTTGATTTGAGTTTATTCAGAAAATTAAAAATGCAAGTTTATTTATCTAAATCTGTATTGTCCCCTTGAAAGTTATCCCCATTGACTGCAACACACTTATGCCAGCGCTTGATCCAATCCTCGAAACATTTTTTATGTTCGGTTTTCGGTATGTCCATTAGTGTTTCCTGCGATTTTTCTATTATTTCCTCTCGGCTGCTGAAACGCGTTACCCGTAGTGGTTTTTTACACTCGATTAAACAGAAAGAAGTCACTGGGAGCCACATCAGGTGAATTCGGTGGCTGTTGGATGGTATTTATTGCATTTTTCGTCAAAAAATTACGAATAATGATGGTACTGTGCGACGGTGCGTTATCGTGGTGCAAAATCCACGAGTTTTCTGCCCATAATTCTGGTCTATTTCAGCGAATTGCTACACGTAAACGTCACATAACGCCCAAATAATACTCTTTGTTTACTGTCTGGCCTTCTGGCAAAAATTCATGATGCACTACACCGTTGTAATCCATGAAAACCATGAGCATTGCCTTTTTTTTTGACTGAAAACAACGTGGTTTTTTTGGTTTTGGCTCATTTGGTAAATGCCATCACTTGCCTGATGTCTGGATTGTGTCGTACTCATAAACTTCTCTAGCGTACCATACCATTTACAGTTCAATCTGCCGGTGGTAAGGTTCAAATAACAAAGAAAATCAGTGACCCGTTCCTTAAGAGTATAGGAAATAACATTATCATCGATTTCTTCGTTTTTCCAGGACTAACATCTTTTGATGGAATGAAAGGAGACGACGAAGCTAGAAGTTGTTATCGACAAGAAAACAACGTTCTTAACATCGAATTAAAAGAAAAGGAATCAAAGCAGGGGAACAAGATTCAAGTAGACACCAACCTGGATGATGAAATAAGAAAAATACTTTTAAAACACGAGGCAATTTTCGGAAATATTTCTGACAGCGGAATAATAGACACAAATGTTCACACGGAAATAAGAACTACATCTTCCGAGCCAATTTTTACCAAATCCTACCCTTACCCATCCAACTTATAAGCACAAGTGGAAAAACAAATTGGGAAAATGCTCGAAGATGATATCATAAGACAAACTAACACGCTGGCAAGGTTTAGGGGAATGCAAGTATTTCACGACGCTTGATCTAACACCCGGATTCCACAAATAAAAAGGAAAAAGAGCGATATTCCAAAGACACCATTTTATACAGCTAATGGCGAATACGAGTTTACTCGACTACCATTTAGGTTGAAAAATGCGCCCGCTATTTTGCAGCAGATGATCAACGATGTTTTAAGATCAAATCAAATAATCTTTTCTAAAGGCAAAGAAATGACTTTCCACGAAGAGCCCCATCCTTAGAAATGATATTGGAATTCCAACCCTTGAACAAAATTACTTAATTAAATCTCTTAAAGAAAACCTTAACCCCCAAATTTTAAACGGCATAAAAGTACCCGAGGAAAATGTTTTAGTAAATATAAAATTAGAATAACGCAACGAGTTGTTACTAATATTAGTAACGAAAAAAATAAATTCAGGATGAGCACAAACGCACTCACAGGAACTATAAAGAGAATAAGAACTAGATACTGGAAAATTACCATTTTCCCCAAATGTCGAAATTAGCAAAAAAATTTGCAGAATCTTGTCAGATCTGTCTCTCTAATAAATCTAACCAACCCAAATTCTATCTTTCCCAACGGAAATTCTTCATATGGACATAATTAAAATAAAAAAAGAAAAATTTATTACGTGTGTTGACAAATTTTCGAAATTTACAAAATTCTTGATAATTCGTGATAAGGTGCCTCCAACAGGAATTCCCGGACTACACAATTAAAGAAATTAAGCAGTGGATAGATATAATAATTCAATCCATTCCGTCACTAAACGGAAGCCCGCTGATATATTTTTTGGAAGATCCAAAAGAAAAAAATTATCAAAATCTTTCTGATTTCAAAGATATCGTCAACACTGATTTTAAATTCGAAATTTAAAGAAATCAAAGAAAAAACAACTAGCTAAACATAATGTAAAGATATCTTTACCGAGAAATTATAACCCCGGTAAAACAGTTTAAAAAACAGATAACCTAATCAATGGCAATGAAAAACCGATATTCCGTAAGGAAACTGAATTCGATAATAAAGTCACAATATCCATTACAAATGGAAGCCGAATTCATAAATCGCATTTAAAAAATGTTCCTTTCATTTCAGGTTAAACATCATCCTATGGACAGACGCTACTGTAAACGTCTACCAATACAACACCCCATTAATCACAATAAAACAAGGAACAGGAAGGATAGTAAATGGAAGCTACAAGATTATTCACGCAATAAATCTCACCGAATACCAGCAGCTAATAGACATGTTCGAAACAGACTTTTGCCAAAAATTTGAGCAAACACTCTTAACAAACTTGGATTGTTAAAGGAAGAAACGGAGAAATAGTTCTAGCAGGACAACTCGCTAAGAAAGGTATTGTTAACTTAAATTTATTGAATAAAGCAGAGATAGCCGACATATTAACAAGAACAGAAGCACTTCCATTAAAAAACGAACTTCAAACTTTCGAATATTCGGAACCGATGATGATGATTAAGAATTCACTACTCTTATATGTAGCTTGCTTACCACAAACAGACGAAATGACTTTCAATAACATCATAATCCGATCAACGGTTAATAATAGCAAAAGAATTTTTCTCAACTTTATCAACCTATTTACATCTGTTGTTAATTTTCTCTCTAAGGCGACAATATAAGCACAAGGTCAGTAACACCAAATCCCAGATTCTCATTTTTGAACCCACTAAAATAAACCTTTAATCTGCGAGACGCAGATATTTAAGAAAGGGGGAGCTAAAACAGAATTCCCATAGCCTACCTGAACTCCATTTCCTTTCCCAGTCACTGTCCTACACATTTTGCTAGCCTAAGTAAATTGCACAAACGCGAGCCGACTTAGTTCTAAGAAATATTGTACTGCAGATTCGCGCGTGCAGGAAATAGAATAGCCTGTAAATACATAGAAATCAATCACTTTTGTCAAACTGGCTTGTAAGCAAAATAAATCATTTTTGTCAAACTAGCGTGTTAGCAAAATAAACTTATAAAGGCAGGTAACAAACAAATTTCATTGTGCAGTGTTCGACAACAAGTGAAACAGTTGTGTTTTTTTTTTGGTCCGCAAACAACGCGAAACCATAACTTTTATGTATGTTATGTACGAGTTCATTGCTTGGGTGAGTTCATAAACGCCGGCATTTCTAATTTAGTACAGTCGCAGATCTTTCCTCGTGTGTTTCTGAACACATTCACTGCCCAGACGTTCGTCATTCGTTTTGCGTTCAAAAATCAGATTTTTTTTTTTCAAAAGAAAGAGGTTATTTGTTTTTATTACAAATTAGGTATATTCGAGAACTCCAAATTTTTACAAACATACAAAAACCTGTAAAAGAGAACGCTTTTGAGAGAGTAATTCGTTTCTCCACCCTGCGAATTGTTACAGTTTTCTACACAAGGTTTTTCTTTGGGCAGAAATTGTAAAAAGCGTTCCCGAGAGATTTAAGAGATACCTCATCCCTACACCTCAAACGTAAGTAAAGAATTATCTTTTTCAAGTTGTTACAAAAACCTCGCGAGAACAGACCTAATATTTCAATAGTTCTAACATCTTTACTCTTTAAAAAATACAGAACTATTCCGCACTGAAATCGTCTAACTTTTTCTGCTGCCACAATTGAAATGCTTAACTAATCTGTATAAATATGACGCTATGTTGACGTTTATAAACACAAGGGTAATACAGTTTGACTGAGTTAATTTTGAAAAAATCTGCGTTATTGAATTCAGTTCTATGCATAGTATGACGTTTTAGAGAACACCCCTATCTTGCGGGCGTTGTACGTTATACACGAAAATGTTTTGAATGAATTGAAAATATCTGTACGGGACGATTAAAAAATTTATATCATTCGGTCGCAACGTATTAACTTAATCAGTACGAAGTATTTAGTTTTGTTATGGTGCAATAATAAATATTAATTCTTTTATTATATAAAAAATTGAACTTAATAAGTCAACTGACTTAGCAAACTTAAAAGAAAACATCTACCATAATTAAATATATATTTTGGTGAACTGGTGATCGATGGCGGAATGCCACAAGTGCAAGACCGCAATCCTTGGCGAAACGGGTATTGCATGTGTAGGCGTACCCCACACCAAGATGCTCAGGATTGGATCAGTACAGTAGTGGAGTCCTAAGAGAAAAAAATATACATAATGTCGATATGGTACTGAGGGAAATGCAGGAAGCTTTAAATGTCAACACGAATCAATTAAAATTTTATAAAGATGAGTTTGAGAATTCACTAAAAAAAATTAAAGTGAAATTAAAAATCAGCTGGAAGCAATCGAATCCACATACTTTGAAAGAATACAGGAAATGTAAACTGCACAGGAAGTATACGAAAAAAGTTTAAACCTCCTAAAATTATTGTCAAGCGTCTGAAGGTTACAGCAACGAAAGTGAAAAGATACGAACGGAGTTAAGAAACAGTAATGCTAGCTTGCGGAATGAAATGAAAAAAAATGATCGCAACCGTAAGTAAACAAATACCAACTGTGGACAAACTGTCATTCGCTCATGTCACAAAAAAAGAATTATAGCGTTTGTGTTGAAAAAGTTCATGAGTTAAGAAAAGAGTTGCCACTTATTGTGAAACCAAAAGAAAAACAGCATTGTGATAAAACAAAAGAGTTGAATAAAAAGAGGATCGAAAAAATTTGAAAATCATGAATATTGAAAGCAGACCTAGTGGAATAATTTTAATTGAAAGTGAGAACCCAAGTTAAGGAAACAAAATAAAAAATGCTATAGAGGAACAAATCGGGGAAAAGTATGAAGTAAGAGTGAAAAATAAAATAAAACCAAGTAAAATGAAGTTTCAGAACAATGAGAAAGAAATTATCGAAAATTAAAGAAACAAAATAAAGTTTTTGAAAATACAGAAATTAAGTAAATTAAGTAATACGAAACAACAATAAATAATAAAAAATTCTATAATGCAGTTATTGAAACAGATGAAGAATCATTTCCAAGAGCCTTTAAAATAGGTAAAATAAACATTGGTTGGTAACAGTGTAAAGTATTTGATGGGATTAATCTTTTGATGTGTTTTAAATGCAAGTGAATGCAAGAATAAAGAATTATGCCTGAAATGACTTGGAAATCATAAAAGTACTGAATGCGTAAAAAAAAATATCCAAATGTATAAATTGTGCAAATATAAACAAAAGGCTAAACCTTGGACTTGACGAAGACCACCAAACGCATAACAAAACGTGTCCTGCCTATTTAAAGAAACTAGGAGAGAAGAAGAAAAAAAAATGGCTAATAGCAACCAAAGTCAATCAGCTTGTTATGCTTGAAAATTCAAAATCTAGTCAATAATTTTGGTGAGCTCGAGACATTACTAAAAGAAAATAAATTTGATATTATAATTGTAACAGAAACAAATATTACCGACGACGTACATAACCAAATAATTGAGTTAGCAAATTATAACATATCTAGGTGTAACAGCGTGTATATTCGTAATGTATACAAAACAAGTCATTACCGTTAAGAATATTAAAACTTTTGCTAATGGCATGAACTTCTAGTGGTTAATTAACCATGCCTAGTGGGAGGTGTGTATAGATCGCCTAGTTCACCTGAATTAATATTTTATGATAAATTTGCAATATTTAGGGAAGAAATCCGTGGATCAAAGAATGATTTAATAATCTTGGGTGATTTTAATGTGGATTGGTTCAGAACGAATGATACGTACAGAAAGTGTGTTGAAAAAATTATTAGGGATAAAGCATGTAAACAAATTATGAAACAAGCAACAAGGTTAAAACAAACATCGACAACGTTGGTTGATTCTCTTATTAACAAGAGTAAGTATGTTGAAGCTATCATAGTGAGTGTATTAATGATCAGTGATCACCAATCTTTATTGGAAACTGTAAGTATTAAGCAAAGGAATGAATCATCAAAGCGGTGTAAATGGACAATGAAGATGGTGTATAAAAAAAAACACGTTTTTAAATATATTGAAAAATAGTAAAATAAAGTGCATTAATGCTAACATATACGTATGTCGCATGGGAGACCTTTATTTAGAAGAGATAAAATAAACAGTTTCAGTGTTTTTGAAAAAAAAAGTGCGTTATACAAACGATAGCAGAAAAAATGGTTCAATAATCTTCATGTAAAATCAAGAAAAGCAAAAATTATAAACTATGGTACAGCAACGGTTACAAATACAGAGGAAGATTGGACAGCTTACAAAAATGCAAGGAACAAATATAAATAGGAACTTATGAAATCAAAACGAAAATTTTTAAAAAAATAAAATCGAAAATTCTACGTACCAAAAATCTATGTTGAGAAATCTAAGACAATATATTCTTAAAAATCAAAAATCTGGTGATATCATAGACATTCAGTTCGATAATCAAATTTATAGTGATAAAAAATTAATTGCTAATAATTTTAATAAGTTCTTTATTGAAAGTGTCAAAGAAATAACAAACTCTATTCAACAGGTTCCCTTTACTAGTTATGTTAGCGAATCTGATGTTACTTTTCAATTTCAATCTGTTACTATTGATGATATCCGTCTAACTCTTAAATAGATGAATAACAAAAATGACATATATTTCGTGTGCACTCGAAGATACCTTGATAACTTCGAAATTATCGGACCATCGTTACAAAAAGTAATCATTCTATTGAAACTAGCATTTTTCCTGACTCGTGGCAAAAAGCAGTCATTACACCAATTTTAAAAGTAATTAACACAATATTGTGCGAAGAATTTAGACCGGTCAGTGTGATGCCCCTCTTTGAAAAATTTTTCGAAAAAATAGTATTTAAACAACTCAGTAGCTATTTCGAAGAAAGGAATTTAATAACCGACATTCAATCGGGATTTAGAAAACATCATTCATGTAAAAGTGCGATTAATTTAGTGGTACGGAGTTGGAAAGAAGAGTTAGCTAAGAAAAAGGTAGGGAACTTTGTTTTTTTGGACTTTAAAAGGGCATTTGAAACGATCGACAGAAATATTTTATTGTAGAAACTTAAACGCTATGGTGAAAAAAAGTTAAAGTTAAAGTGATTTTATTCATACCTTTCAAATAGAATCCAAATAGTAAAAATAAATGAAATCAAATCGGATAGAGTCCTAGGTGTACCGCAAGGAACTATTTTAGGTACCTTATTATTCATTACAATTATATACATAAACGACTTGCAAATTGTTTTACTAGATGCAAATCTAGCTCTTTTCGCCGATGATGCGGTAATATATGTGACTAATAAAAGTATCGATGTGAGTCATAGATAGCTGCAGAAACACTTGGAACGAGTTAATACATGACTTAATTCAAACAGTTTAAAACTTAACATTGACAAAACGAAGCAGATGGTGATCAACAACAGGCAAGATTATAATTTAAGAATATTAATTAATGGTGAGATCATTGAACTTAGGCGTTATAATTGATAATAAACTTGATTTCTCTAAACATATATACCATATTTGTAAAAAGATAGCTTAAAAAAATGGTTTCCTAAGACGAATAAGGAATGAAATATCTACTTTATGTGCAATAAATATTTTTAATGTAATTGTAAAACCTTACTTTGAGTATTGTTCATCAATTTTGTTTTTGTATTATGATAGTTTAATTTAGAGACTGCAATTATTACAAAATAAGGCTATGCGAGGTAATTTAAAGTGCAATAGATATGTGTCAATAAATTTTTTGTTATGGCTTTCTATTAAACAAGACTAGTAATGAATGTTGTCATTTTTGTATATAAAATTAAAAATAACTTAATGCCTAACTATTAGTTCAATTATGTACAATATATTAGAAATGCCCAGCTATATTATCTTCGAAATAATAATAATTTTAGACTGCCTAACCTAATAACTAGAAACACAAAACTCTTTAATTTATAAAGGATACAAATTATTTAATGAAATTAACAGTGTTGCTAAAAAATAATCCAAACATTTTCTCTTTTAGAAAAGAAGCTCTGATCACTCTTTACTAACCGATTGTTATTAAATGTAAATTGTTCTTCAAATATGTTGAATGTTATAGTTAGCTATAAAAAAGCTAGTTAATAAAGGTATCTGTCTATCTATCCATTCTTGTGATTTTTTTGGTTCGGTCTTTATAGTCTTGGGATTTTATCCTGAGTTGTTAATGACCGGTAAGTTCCTTTAAATTTCGGTATAAAGGCTCAGTTTTCATTATATAAACACAATAAAGTATTTACGTAAATCCAACTCTTACGCACATCTATCGTCATAAAGCTCATCATCCAAAATCAAACATCCCCTGATTTTCCTCACAGATGCATCCCGCACACAGATGCATTTTCACAAATACATGTAAGTGATTGTCGTCAATCGATTGATCGTGTAAAGAAACTTTAGGTTAGTAATTAGGCGCAGATTAAGCTGCTGAACAGTTTCGCTTTTATTACATGAAAGTACTCTATTACTATCTTTTAATGACATTTTAAATGCTTATCAAATTAAAACTGTTTTTTTTTTTTTTTTTTAGGGAGAAGTTTTTGAAAAAGTTAAAGCAACCTTAAGCCGTGCTCCACTTACTGTGCTACCTATAAAAACACCAACTTCGCTTATTAACCAGATCCGTTCTCACAATAGCAATAACGGTGACAATAGGATTATCCTGAAGACAGGGTCCGAAACCGCTGGACATTTTCAAACAAATATTTTAACATCAATTGACCATGGGCAATCTAAAACCATATTCAAAACACAATTGCTTTCAATGCCTATTGCACCCATGAAACAAATCGATCTTGAGGAAAGTTCAAAGGATAAAGAATTACAAGATACAATGTCTACACTTTCACTAAAAGACACAAGTAAAGATAGTTTATCTCCTGCTCCTATAGCAGGTCCTTCAATATCAGAAAGTAGTTCAACTGACTTGTTATTCGCATCACCTATTTTCAATTACACGCCATTTGATACAACGTCATTGGATGGTTTAGAAACACCAGATGATTTGATTACTACAACTACCTCCGAGTTTAAGGGTGGCCTAACGAACATCAACTATGATTTTGATTTATCAGATATAAGTGGAGAAAATAGTATAGCCGAGGACGCCAAATTCGACTTAGAGGAGTTTGATCCACTTATTAGAAAAAACGACAATGAACAAACGGTTAGTACCGATTCAAAGACATGGAGTCTATTAGAAAGTGATTCTCCACCAAATGGAGCCCTTTTACCATCGCCTATCAAGCCGACTATAACTGATTACAGAGGATTTTCGAATTTTGACATACCTTCAATATCATGCAACACTGGAGATTTTAGTTCAATAAATTCAAAACTAGATAACGTATCAACAAACGGTAAAGATGGATAGATTTTACCATTTTGCTTTTTCTTTATAAGAAACGGAACTTCTGTGTTATTTTTACGTAGAGTTATTTTTCTGTCTAAATAAAAACTTACTGTAAGGGATGTAATGTACATACTAATATAAATTAGCTTTTATTCGCGACCTGCTTTGATCCAAATGCGTTAAAATTATTCAGTTCAACATAATTGACATTTTTGGTTTAATTTTTGGTTTTTGTTTGTCTAAGATCTGTATGTATAGAAAATTATGAGGAAAAACTACAAAAAAAAATAAATAATAATAATAATAATAATAATTTGGTAGCCCACGGTGAACCAGACATACGACATACTCGTATTGTTCAGGTGCAAAGGCTTTTTACTTAAGTTCTTACACTTTTTTCAACAGTTTAAAATTGTCACAAATTTTTTGTTTCACGCTTAATTAAAACTCTATATATAAAATTTTGAACTGACGAATTTACTTCTAGCATACCTATAAATTGAAACTCATTTAGCATTGCGGCAGTTTTATTTTGAGATTGCAAATTCCTTAATCAAAATAATAAAATTCATGATTCAGTTAACAAATTCCGTAGTTAAATAGTTAAATAGTGCCTGCCTTCATTTAGATAATTATTTTAGAAATAAAGTATGCTTTTCTTATTAAATGTTTTGAAGTTTCGTTTTTTAAAATATTGTTATTTATAGTAACAGTGTATAATTTTGGGCTTGAAGGCCGTATTAACGGTATTTGCTAAATAATTCGGAAAGTTTTTCGAACGTATTGTGAATTTTTGTGTAATATTCGTAGGGCTAGTATAGGTATGTGGTATGTAAGGATAGCATATAGGATAGTGTAGCGGTATGTTAGGAAGACTAATGACAAGTTAAAATGTGTGAAGTATAAAAACTATGACTAGCGGATGCTTTAGGTTAGTCCCCCTAAAAGTGTAAAAAAATTATTTATATTTATATATGATATATACAAAAGATACATACCTGCGTTTTGCTGGGTAGAAGCGCTGTATAGGATATAAATTAAACTGTCATATAAGGTTGAAAATTATACAAATGTTTTAGTAAGCGAATTAGCAAATATGGGTAGAAGCGCTGTATAGGATATAAATTAAACAGCCATATAAGGTTGAAAATTATACAAATGTTTTAGTAAGCGAATTAGCAAATATGATGCCTGAGTTCTGGCTGAAACTGTGCTGCAACGGCTTATAGTATATTGTCGAAGTGTATTCCGCTGTTTGTAAAAAGTGTATTCAGGCACTTAACACTTAAGATGAGCCTGAATCGCACTAACATCTTATGAGACATCCAAAAGTCTGTATGCGTGATCGTGTTTGTGATTGTGTTTTCAAAAACGTCATACTATCTGCATTAGTTGCGTTCAGTAATGATAATCTTCTCCAGAACTAATTTAATCTAACAGTTCATAAACGTCAACATATCATCATACTTGTGCAGATTGGTTAGATACTCAAATTTTTTCAATTCTGACTGAAAAAGAAATTGAATATTAAAATATCTTAGTGCGGAATATTTATTTATTTATTTTTTTTTTTTTTGAAGAGGAAAGATGCAAATAATATGTAAAAAAAATTTATAACTTTTAAAGCAAATCAAAGATTGGCTGAATATTATGTTACTTTTTCTTTGCATTAACGTGGCGTCTAAGAACGAAAAACCAATGACGTTCGTACTAAGAGATGTCTGCACGGTGAATGCGTTCAAAAACACACGAGGAAATAATCTACCAAATGAGCCAAAATGATTGTACCATCAAAAATTGATGACAATCCGACGTTTAGTTTTGTTTTGACACCTATTTCAAAACATCGTGTTCGGATCGCTCCGTGATCCCATTCTTGTTTTTGAGTGGCAAAATCTGCGAGAAAATCAAGCCCATTCTCGATGGTGTGTATGGGACCCACGCACTTTCCTGTACATTCGCTTATCAATCGTACGCAGAGTTTCGTCGAGGCCGCAATTCGGTTTTCGATGAATCGCGCCCAGGTGGCCCAAAAACGGTTACCAGAGAGGAAACCGTGGACAAAATTCATGATCTCTTATTGGCGGACTGCCAAGGGAAAATTTGCGAGTTGGCTGAGATAGCAGGCATCTCAACTGAACGCGTTAGTGATGTCCTGCACGAGATTTTGGGCATGAGAAAGCTCAATCGTGTGACCACTTTAAATACGTGCTTGGCCCTGTTTAATCGAAATCCGGAGGAGTTTCTACGTCGTTTCGTGACCGTAGGTGAGATATGGATTCGTTGGTACACTCAGAGGCCTAAGAACAGTCGAAACAATTAGTTTTACCCAGTGAACGTGCTCCAAAGATGGCGAAGACCGTGTCTTCGGTCGGAAAGGTGGTGGTCACCGTTATTTGGAGAAAGGAAAAAACAATCACATGGGAATACTACGTCGATTTATTGGGCCAATTCAACGCCAATTTGAAGAGAAAACGACAACATTTGGAGAAAAAAAGTGCTCTTCCACCACGATGTTGCATCAGCTCACACCTATGCAATCGCCACAGCCAATTTAGTCGAATTGCACTACGAATTGCTGCCCCATTCTTCGTATTCTCGGGATTTGGCTCCCTGCGATTTTCTTCATCCCCGCCGCGGAGGAGTACTTTGCATGCCAACAAAAGTTGTACTATACGAAGGAGTTAAGATAGTTACAGCACCGCTGGGAAAAGTGTATGAAGTTGAAGAGGGAGTATATTGAAAAATAAATTGTCAAAACCCAAAAAAAGTTGCAATGTCAGCCCATACAAGCATACCAGCGCCACACGAATGAAAGGAGAATAGAATGAAAATGTTGCATTACGGAAGTGAAAAGTTATGAAAACACTATCCAGCCGAACACTTCCGAGGGCGTTTATTGATCGCCGGCTTTTGGAGGCGAACAATATGATGCTTTTTGGAAATAAATTACGAATCGCAAGCTGAAACGTCAGTATAATGACGGCCCAAAGTGAAGAGCGATAAAACGTATTAAGGCAACGTAAAATCGACAATATGCATTCAAGGAACTAAGTGGCGAAGTGTAAATGTAAATGTATTATTATGGAATGGTACAATATAAAATAAGAGTGGAGTTATTTTTGCCACCAAATCTAGTAGATGAAATCATAAGGGTATCAAATATAAGCGGCCGAGTTATGACAATAAAACTAATACATGGGATGAAAAGTCCGTTTCTAAGAGAGGGCACCACTTGAATTAAATCCATGCCATTTTCAGTTAGTTCCAACCTTCAAAAGATACGTGTATAAATTTGACAGTTGTCGGACGATTGGTTTTCGAGATATAGTGTTGTAAGTGAAGCAACTTTTGTTATTGTGAAAAAAAAATGGATTCAAAGCAATTTCGTGTGTTGATTTATCATTGTTTTTTGATGGGAAAAAATGCAGCCGATGCAAAGAAATGGCTTGATAAGTGTTACCCGGACTCTGCACCAGCCGAAAGAAACATTCGCAAGTGGATTGAAATATTTAAAGGTGGTCATACTAGCACCGAAGATGATGCACGTAGTGGACGTAAAAAAGAACGTCCAAATGAAAACATCAAAAAAGTCCACAAAATGATTACGAATGACCGTAAAGTGAAGTTGATCGAGATATCTGAGGCTCTGAAGATATCAAAGGAGCGTGTTGGATATATCATACACGAATATTTGGACATGCGAAAGCTCTGTTCAAAGTGGGTGCCGCGTTTGCTCACAGTCGACCAAAAACAACAACGTGTTGATGATTCAGAGGAGTATTTAAAGCTGTTCAACCGCAATAAAGCCGAATTTTTGCGTCGGTATGTGACAATGGATGAAACTTGGCTCTATCACTTCACAGCAGAGTCAAGTCGGCAGTCAGCTGAGTGGCGAGCAAGCGATGAACCTCGTCCAAAACGACCAAAAACTCAACAGTCGACTGGCCATAACCTTGGCATCCGTATTTTGGGATACACATGGAATAATTTTCATCGACTATCTTCAAAAGGGGCAGACTATCAACAGCGACTATTACATTGCGTTGTTGGAGCGTTCGAAGGATGAAATAGCAGAAAAACGCCCGAATTTGAAGAAAAAGAAAGTGCTGTTTCATCAAGACAATGCACCGTGTCACAAGTCGATGAAAACGATGGCAAAATTGAATGAATTCAATTTCCTGTTCGCAGACTTCAAAAGAATGCGCGCCGGAAAGATATTTAAGACCGATGAAGACGTAATCGCCGAAACAGGGGCCTACTTTGAGGCTAAACCGAAATTGTACTACAAAACTGGTATCGAAAGATTGAAAAATCGTTTCAATCAGTGTATCGCCCTCGAAGGCAACTATATTGATAAATAAAGTTGAATTTTGCAAAAATTTTGTGTTTTACGGACTTTTCAGCCCATAACGAAGATTTTGAGAAAATGGTTTCGGAAAGAAAAATGCAGCGGGAGAAGATATTCTAAACTCATGTGAATCACACGGTCTTACTTAACTAAATATACTATTTATTAATCGAAAACTACACTTGATTATATAAATACATACATAGCATACTGATGTAGCTTAACAAACTTCACCACAATGTAGTTCCTGTTCCGATTCCGGAATTCAATTCATGAGGTTAAAATAAATCCAGTTTCCATAAGCCAGTTATCCATCACTTCTTTATTTACAGAAACCCCAAACTGCACAGCAATACAAAGAATAGTATTCCTGAATCCTCATACTGAGATCGTTATTACGATTTCAATATAACATGAATATATTTATATACACAATTCTGGTTGTAAATTTAACACTTGCTCTTCAAATTGACCTTCTTATTAAAAAAATTATACACAATTTGAAATTTGAGATGATTTTTTTTTTTTTTTTGCACTAAGCTACAACAAAAAAAAAATAATTGCACAGTCATTACGTAAGAGGTTTACTCTCTGAGAGAAACCAATTTTTGTTTAATTTTGTGCATGTCATTTTCGTAATTAAATCAAGCTAAATTAGCGATTTGTCACACTGCATGGTTTAATATTTTTTTGGCAGCCATTAATAGTGAACGTTGTCAGTGAATTTGTGAAAATGGAGAAAATTGGTCATCGTTATGTGATACAATACTTTTATTTGAAAGGTCTCAGCACAACTAACATAAAAGCTGAACTGGATTCTACTCTGGGTGAGTAAAATTGTGGGTTGCTGAGTTTAAACGAGGCCGTACGAGCTGCCAACACGAACAGCAGCGAGGTGACGACTCCAGAAATGGTGAAGAAAATCCACAAAGCGGTACTGGATGGTCGTCGAGGTAGCAGACATTGTAGTCATTTTAAAAAGTGTACATGGCATTTTATTTGAAAATTTGGACATGAGAAAGCTTTGTGCAAGATTTGTGCCACGTTTCCTCACACTCGAGCAAAAACAGTAGTGAAAATGTTTCAATTGAGTGTTTAGCAAAGTTTCACAGCAACAAAGCAGAATTTTTGCGCCATTTCATAACAATGGATTCAAAAGGGAGAACCAGCTCCAAAAAATGCGAAGACCATTTCATCTGCAGGCAAGGTCATGGCGTCAATTTTTTGGGATGGGCGTGGTATAATTTTCATTGGCTACCTTGAAAAATGAAACACTTTTAACGGCCAGTATTATGCGAACTTATTCCAACGTTTGAGCGAAAAAATCAAGGAAAACGGCTGCATTTGGCTGAGAAGAAAGTGTTACTTCATCAAGACAATGCACCAGCTCAAAATCCGTTATTGCAATGGCCAAAATTAATGAATTAAAGTTTGAATTGCTACCTCATGCACCCTATTCGCCAGATTTAGCCCCCTCGCATTATTTTCTGTTCCCAAACTTGAGCCAGTTCAAAGATTTTCCAACGATGAAGAAGTGATGTTAGCAGTTAATGGCTATTTTAGGGAGCAAGACAATTCTTATTATAAAAAGGGTATCGAACTTTTTGAACATCGCTGGGAAAAGTGTATAGAGCTGAAAGGCGATTATGTTGAAAAATAAATAAATTTTTGTGTTTTCTTTGTTGGGTCGGGTACTTCTGGGACCGCCCTCGCACTACAACTTTGCGTCAACGATGATTTCAAAATAGAAATAAATTAAACAAAAATTAGAAAAATTCAGATATGGTATATTGTGAAAAAAAATAGAAAGTTAAAGATGATTGTTACAAAAGATTGTGTAATTAGATGGAAACCTATATATTGTACGCTCGAAAGATTAGCTAAATTAAAGAATATTGTTATCTGTGTCGCAAAGAAACTAGCAAAAATTAAAAAAAAAAAAAAAAAAAGTATACGATAAATAAAAAACCGACAACTTAATAAGGAACCGAGACTTTATTTTCAATGCTTAACAAGGAAATGAGATTTTATTTCCTGTGCTTGTTGCCGACTCGATGTGTCGATTGAGACTGCAATCGTAACGAAAGCTTGTATCCCTCCGGCCTTATCATATCTCTTCTGATGACCTATGTATGTATATTTGCGGATCCTCTGGACCGCTACGCACTTGCCGTTTGTGCCAAGTCGTCGACCGAACTTTACCGCTTGCTCCTGATTGTCACTCCGGTGCATGCTGTGGTCTGGTTTGCAACATACCTTACACCTTACAACAATGCACAGCGATTAGCCATAGTTGTGTGCGTTACTCAGTGAGTCAGTGGGAGGAGTGTAAAAAAAAAGAAAAACTGAATTTTTTTGTATGCCAATTCGCTGTTTTGTTTCTTTCCCTTCTTAGCGTTTTTGCAAGATTAGAGTTTATTTTCATTTGCGTTTTTCCTTCGGCACTTGATTCGAGATTCATTTGCATTTGCCGACGGAAGATGTTATGCAGATAAAGGGTGGCGGTGGCCTATGATGATGGGTTGCGATGATGGTTTGTTACGTTGCAATATCCTGCCGGGCCACAGAACGAAGACTCAACTGTCGTTGTCATTTTGTGCCACCTATCATCATCTTGCATGACTCTGTTGATTGTTGATTGGATGATAACCGATGATATGTTGATTGAAACTTCCACTGGTATTATGCTCGATGAAGTAGGTACATGAAAGGTAAAAGAAAAACGTTCGGTGAATGGTGTGTGGCAATACTAGTTTAACTGGCCTGAAGATGGACAGATCCTCAGGACCTTCGGTTAATGCAGAAAGTGGCTGTGAGTTCAAGCATGCCTCTACTAGCACTAAAACGGTTGTGTACACTTCGACTAGTAAATTGTGATGTCCAATAATTCGTTTCAAGTGATGATTCATTGATTTATCGCCTGTTTCCCATAATCCCCGAAATGTGGGGCCGCAGGAGGGTTAAAATGCCATGTCGTACCATTTGCTTGCAGTTGTATCCCGATGTCCTCAATCCACTGTTTTGTCTATAGCGACCTTTTAATTTCGATGATTCTGGCAGCTCTCTGGAAAGTCGTTCTACAATCGCACAATCGATTTGTGCAGATACCCTGTCGTGCAGTAAAGCGTTTGAAAGCGGCTAGAAATGCGGATTTACTGTAATCGCTTACCAGCTCTAAATGTACTACTTTTGTGCAGAAACATACAAAGGTCGTTATATAGGCTTTGGTTATTTTGTTACGACAACCCTTCAATGTCTTCAGTTCTAATAGCCCAGCGTAATCCACTTCGGAGGTTTGAAACGTCCGAGCTTGCCTTACCCTTAAAGCGGGAAGATTTCCCATTTGTTGCTGCATTTGTGTAGCCTTATATCGGTAGTACCTGAGGCACTTGTGGATGCAAGTTTTGACGTTCCCCTTCGGCGGCAAAATCCAGTATTCGTTTCGCGGGCACCATCATGAGTTGCTGGCCGCCATGAAGCGATGTTACGCGAGGGTAAGATTATTGAATGACGCTGTGAGTAGGGTAGATTCAAATTTTCGTCGATGATTGGCGACAGTCTTGACAATATATTTCCCTTGGAAACCGTTTCTTCTTTAGAGATTTTCAACATTTCTTCGGCAAAGATCTCTTGTTGTTGGAGGGAGATCAAAAGCATTCGGGCATTGCCATTTCGTCAACTGAAAGCGGTCTCGACAACCGGGGAGATTTTTTTTTTGGGCATTGTTCACGAAGCGAAGTCAATATGCTGTAAAGTCCAAAATCTAGTTAATAATTCATTGGTTTCAAAGGCGATTAAATGAATGCAGTGCTGAAAGATGTTTTTAAAGGGGTACCCAGATGCGATGTAAAGGCGGATATATGGGGCTGACTTGATCCACGCGAGTGTGATTTGCGAATCACACCAAGCAAAGACTTGTGCTCCGAATGCTTCCAAATGTGCTTGCGATTTAGTTTTGAGAAGAGCGATTTTGATTTTGCAAACAACCGCTGTTAGTGGTTCGGACATACACGGTTGCAGCGTATGCTTTCTCAGATGCGTCGCAAAATCCGTGAATTTTGACCTATGAGTCTTTCGTGATATCAATCCAGCACGGTGTCGCGATGTTATCAAAGTTATTAAATTCACTCCTTAGTTTATTCCACGACTTAATGATTAAAGGTTGGAGGTCGCTATCCCATGACTGTTGGTCCTTCCAGATATCTTGCATTAACATTAACATTAACATTGCTTTAACACTGTATTCCCAACGTTTTGACGGCGTTTTCTTCATCGAAGGATGAAGATAAGTTGTATTTCTCGATTCTTATCTGAAACGGCTCCCAACAACCTCTCGCTGATTAGCCCATTTGCGTAATGGGAACCCTCCATGGTTTAGCATTGTGATGAGTTGGCGTTGTATTTCGGCAGCTTCCTCTTCTGAGTCTGCCCCATGTATAACATCGTCCACATGATGCAACTGGACAGTCCTCTTGTTCATCTGCAGCCAGTTGTTGAAGGGTCTGGATCGCTAAGTACGAGGCCGCAGCGGTAACGGTCTTAAGGCGATATACCTTAACCTTTTCTCATTCAACATATACTGAGTATTCCAAAGGCACCCAGATCTGCCCAGATCAGTTTTATGTTTTCTGAACCGGTTGGACCACATCCATCACGTAGTGAAAAGACTATAGCAGCTGTAGCTGAGAGTGTACCCGAAAACCGTGCCAAATCGATTCATCATCGTTCTCAGCAACTTGGCTTGGCTTATTCGACAAATTGGTGTATTTTACGTGAGGATCTCGACCTAACAGCGTACAAAATTCAACTTGAATTTGCGTCATATTTTCAGTGAATGGGCTCTGAAAAAACTCAATGAAAGTCCTATGTTTTATGGTGAAATTTTGTTCAGTGATGAAGCCCATTTCTGAAGCCCATTCTGGCTCAACGATTGACGCTTTGGAAGCCAACATTACTCGTATTATCTGCGAGATACCAGTCGTTATGCTCGAACGAGTTGCCCAAAATTCGACCTTCCAAATGGACCACCTCAGACGTAGTCGTGTTTAACATTTACGTGATATCATTTTCAAAAAGTAAATGCCATGAATTGTTCTTTTAACCAATAATAAAAATTTTAAGTTCACTTTCAAATTTATGTGTTTTATTTTACATTGTAAGTCAAACCTATATATTTTTCGTAGAATAATGGATTTGCTCGAAATCTTCTTTCAAGTTGCAAGAACCTGACTAGTGCATATTTATAGGACAGGCCCAATCGAGGACGCGTTCCTTCTTTAAATGGAAGTTGAACGGTATATTTCCCACCTTCTTCACGCTGGTGAGCTCTGCCAAAGTGCGCTTCACACTATTCTTCTTGGGTTGACATCATCTTCCTGGCCACTTCTTTAAGTTCCCAGAATTTTTCTAAGCTATTTTCCAGTTCACATTTAGTGGTGGTATGGAGAAATGTTACCGTTGTCTGATGGTCAGACGATATACGACCGAAGAGGACCATCCCAGCTCTGTGCGTTGGGCCATGGGGCTGCCTGGTTGTCCTTTAATGATACCATCGAGAAGGATTGACGAGTAAATGTCGCTTCTAAGTAAAATGTCTATCTTTCTGGGCTTGTAAAATGTTGGATCGGCAAGTATGATATTTTGGAGATGGCTCCAGTATCCCCGGCAAGTCTTCTATTGGTAATGACGCCATCACTTTTTGTAGGACCAATACGGTAAGCTTTAAGCTCAAGTTCTCGTTGCATTTAGAGAATATAGTGAGTTTGTGTTGGTATAACTTCTTTCCCATTTCAGCTTTAAAAGATTTACATCAGATTCGGAGATGAAGGAAGCTTAATATAGGATCAAGTAGCGCCCGCAGACGAAATGGCTGATGAACATCGGTTGTGAAAACCTTCACAAGCTCAGTAGCTAGAAGAACAGTTTGGTGATGACTATTTTCTGCTAGGTAGGCATTATGTGCTGACGCTATTCTGATAGAAGAGGTTGTGTTCTCTGATGTTTCCGACAGCGAAAATTGAACGAAAAAGGAAGTTAGTTTAGGAGGTGGCTGGAGAGCCGCTGTAATGTGATTCGCTAGCTATAGTGTTAGCTGCCACATTTAAGTGCAATAAAAAATGATGATTTTGGTTGCATTCCAAGTACATTAAAGTGCTTGTACATGTGTAATCTGTGTTGGACAGACAGTTGTAGCACAACTTATTTTTTTTTTTTTTACAACATCCTGCCTTTTCTTTGGATTCACTGCTTTAAACTTAAAGCACTTTCTAATTGAATGTACCCTTTGAAAGAGTGAACATTTAGAAATTGTAGAGTTGTGCAACCGAATTGTGCTCTTCGTAACTCGTTTTGATTTTGCTTGAGACAGAGTGGATGAGGACTGCTCCAAGACATCTAACGTCCTTAACCTCATTAGCAAAAAATCTTCTAAGATATTGGATATCGGATAATCGACATAAGGTGAGATGTGCGATTCCCAATGCCCTTGTCGCATAAAGCTCTTGCGACATCTACTGAATTAAATCGATGAAATTGTATATTGTTGCCTTACTCATTGAAGTAAAAACGATGAATTAAATGAAGATCACACAACACGCGATATATTATTAAGTTAGATCTACGAGGATCGATCCCTAAGTTCTAATAAATTTATAAAAAGTAATTGCCACATACCTGTTGTAAAGCGTTGCTCCCTCGCTGTTACATTTTTTTCCAATCCAAATTAGCAGGAAACAGTAACCCGACCGTACCGACTTTATGTTGTGCTATCACAAACAATTACTGTTGCTGCTGCACACTATTCATTAAATCAACTTTAGGTCAATTTTATTGCCTTTAGCACTATTGTTATTTTTTTATTATTATTATTAATAATTTTTATTATTTCATAAAAAATACAACGAAATAAAGAATTCAGAATAAATCTAACAATTAAATTAATTAAGTATTTGCAATCTATAGTTCAAAGGGAACAAGATGCGAAAGCAGAAAGCAGAACAATGTAAGACAAAGTAATAAAGACTAAGAATTTGAAATCTAGTGGGGTCTTAATATTTCTATAACATTTCTTGTGTTCAGGTATATTTTGAGGCTTGATAATAGTTTTAGGTGTATAACAAAGAAAATTTTATAATATTTATGAAAGTAAAACAGAATAATTTAAATTATAATGGATAATGAACTAGAAATATCCTCATAGCTTTTGTCTAAGAGCCATGATTTTACTTTCTTGAAAAAAATGGATTTATTTCTTGTGATTTTAATGTTATTAGGTAAGCTGTTGAAAAGACTAGAAGCAGCTGCCGTAAAGAAGTTAAAGAAAATTTGCCGATTATAATTTGGTACAATAGCAAGATTTAAATAGTTGATTCCGAGGGTATAGTTAGCATTGGTAACCCGACCTTACAAAAAATATTTTTAGGACTTTATAACAATACAAATGTTTAATAGGAAGAATTTTAGGATTTCTGAAAAGAAACAGACTACGATCACGACTCTTTTTATTACAAATAAGACGAATAATATGTTTCTGAGAAATTAGAAGAGGGTTTAGCTTGTTGTTATGAGTGCCACCCCAAGAAGCTAAAGCCATATTCTAGTCTAGAATAAACTAATCGATAATAGATACATTTTAGAAGATCTCGAGAACAATAGGACTATAAAAAGTATAGTTCTTGTGGCAGCTGTAAAATACTTCTTTAGTGAACTAGTATTTATCAGCGTATGTACTCGTTTCAAAAATGTTTGTGTTCTTGTGTTGAAATTACAAATATCTCTTCTGTGTTTAAATTTGCTGCAGTTCGCATAGGGAAAAACAAAGTTCGAAAGTATAACTCCCTTCATTCGCACTAAATAACATAATTTTAGTTTTATCACTAATAACTAACTTATGTTGTTAGACCAGTGGCCCAGATCTCCAGGTCATGGTTTATGTAAGAAATTAGATTTAACGCGGAATTACTTTGGAAAGCACATGCGGTGTCGTCAGCATATGTGTTGACTTTGCTACGATAATTTTGTAGAAATAGTGAGTTTATGAAAATTAGGAAAAGTTTCGGACCGAGTACTGAGCCCTGAGGAACTCCTATAGAAATATTTCAAGTAGAACTGATTTTAACCCTTTGCCCTATATTACATATATAAATAAGAGTCGAACCAATTTTGCATTATACCCCTAAAACTACACTTATACAGTTTTTCTAAAAGAATTTTGTGATCGGCGTTATCAAAAGCTTTTGTTATGTCAACAAAAAGAACCTCAGTGAAATTTTTGTTATAAAAACCATTATATATATTTGTACAGAAATTTAAGAGGGCTCCTTCAAAAACCAAATTGGTTTTTACTAAAAAAATTGTTTTTTTCTAAAAACTTTACCATTGTATTTTGAAAAGACTTTTCGAGAATCTCCGAGAAAACAGGAAGTAAAGATATTGGTCTGCAGTTATTTATTAAAGTTTTATCACCTTTCTTAAATAACGGTATAACTCCGACTTGTTTTGTCATCGAGAAAAATACCACTCGAAATACGAAATGGCATAAGATGTCACAAGATGTTCAAAGCTATTCTTTTTACAAAATTATTTGAAAAGCAGTCTTGGAATTGGATTTACTTAGTGATAGAATGATTTTATACAAATCCGAGGACATTATTGGATCAGCATAAAATCTCTGAGAAAAGGATACAACATTATCCGAGCAATCACATTTAGGAAGATCAGTGCAGCTGTCCGATACCACTTTTCTACCAATAGAAACAAAGTAATTATTAAATTTTTCAATCCTTGGGGTCACGAATAGTAGCATCTTCATCTTTAATGCTAAGAACTAGAGTGCTTATAGTTGTTTTGTTCTGAACTTCTTAAACCAATTTCCATTTCTTTCTCGCGTCACCTTTAACTTGTTTAGTTTGTTACACAGCATAACACTTTTTGGAATATTTTAAGCTATATATTTTTATAAGCATTGATAACTTTAGGGTTATGATGGAATTTAGTTTTCTTTTAATTTTAATAAGCAACTCAGCAGTTACCCAAGGTTTTAACCTTTTCACTTTATTTTTACTTTTCTTTACCTTTTTTGGAACAAACCATGACATACTTATTCAAATTACGTTTTCCAGCATTCATAACGCAAAAAATTATTAAGCTGTCTAAAATCAGAATATTGACAGGAAAAAGAGATTCCAGAATTTGTTTAGATCTTTTATATCCTTAAAATCCGGCTTGAAGGACCAATATGTGTCAGAAGAAAACTAGCAAAAAAAAAAATAATAAAAATAAAAAAAAAGGTATGCGATAAATAAAAAACCGACAACTTAATAAGGAACCGAGACTTTATTTTTAATGCTTGTTGCTGAATCTTAACAATTAAACGAAACTTTATTTTCTGTGCTTGTTTCCGACTTGGTGTGTCAATTGGAACTGCAATCGTTTCCTAAACTACCTCGTAATGAAAGCTTGCATTCCTCTTGACTTAGCATATCTCTTCTGTTCATTGGCCTATGTATGTTTGTGGATCCTTCGGACAGCTACACACTTGCCGTTTGTGCCAAGTCGTCGTCCGAACTTTACCGCTTGCTGCTGATAATCATTCCGTTGAATGCAGTGGTCGGGATTGCATAATACTATAAGCCTAGATATACCTTACACCTTACAACAATGCACAGCGCTTAGCCATAGTTGTGTGCGTTGCTCAGTGAGTCAGTGGGAGAAGAGTAAAACCAAAAAAAAAAAAAAAATAAAAATAAAAAACATAGTGTTGAGTAGTTGAGTAGTAAATAAGAGAAGCGGTTTAAATGAAAACACGGCAACGTCAACTGTATAAATGTATATAATGTTTGTTTAAAAGATAAAGTAAGGAAATTAGGAAGTAACTAAGTCCGCTTCTTGCGACGGTATGAATACGAATGCCAAAATAAAAACTAAAATTTTGTTACAACAATCGGCTTTCCTGAATTTGTGTCGACCTAGGCAAGTGTACTTTGTTATCTTCGTTCTCTGGCATTGATAGCCACTGTTTCATTTTATCGGGTGCATATACCGAGTGTAACCTTCGTTGTGTACGCCCAGCGCCAAGCATATCTTCCAAAAGATATCTGTCCTTTCCAGCGGCCAACGTCAAAAAATATGGCCCACTTCACCTCGGCTGTAATTTTCGCGATGAACCTGTTTACTTTCGACACGTACCATATCACCTGATTTGTATACTGGCGCACGCCTTCTTCTTCTATCGAATTGCAACTTCTGCTTTTGCTGTGACTTCGTAATATTACCCTCCGCAATATCCCACAATGTCTGCAATGCTAAGTCGTCTTCAGTCTTTGGCCATATTTGCAATGCTTGAATCAACTTATTTTTTATATTACTGCGTGGTGAACAACCCATTAACAACTTATGAAGACTCATCTTGGTGGTAGTGTTTCTGGTGTCATTTAGAGTCCACTGGATATGCTTTAATCGCCGATCCCAGTCTTTCACTTCGGAACTTTTAGTCATACCCCTTACTGCCATACCATACCATACCAAACCTGGTCTCAGTCGTCTTCACTGCTCTCATGATTACATCCACGCAAACCAACAATAAAGACAGTAAGTCAACCTTTAAATGCGTTCAAGACACAAATTCACATAGTTGAACAGTCATTGAACAAAATACATATTGAAAATATATTTCCAAACTATACAAAATACAGTATAAATTCATAGATATAAATTACATAATTAATTAAGCAATTATAAATTGTCCATTCCAAGAGAACAATAACATTCCATTGTAATCTAGAATTATGGAATACTTTAAGTAAAGATATTATGAAAAATTATAGTAATTACAAAATGGTATTTACACAAACTACTTTAGAAGATATTAAAGATACGGATAAACAATTACATCTCATAATGGAAACCCATTTGAAAGCTCTGAGGGCTTTATTTCTAGATCCGTTGTTTGAATTTGTAACGGCGGATATATGGGGCTGACTAGATCCACGCGAGTGTGATTTGCGAATCACACCAAGCAAAGACTTGTGCTCCGAATACTTCCAAATGTGCTTGCGATTTAGTTTTGAGAAAAGCGACTCTGATTTTGCAAACAACCGCTGTTAGTGGTTCGGACATAAACGGTTGCAGAGTATGCTTTCTCAGATGCGTCGCAAAATCCGTGAATTTTGACCTATGAGTCTTTGGTGATATCAATCCAGCGCGGTGTCGCGATGTTATCGAAGTTATTAAATTCACTCCTTAGTTTATTCCACGACTTAATGATTAAAGGTTGGAGGTCGCTATCCCATGACTGTTGGTCCTTCCAGATATCTTGCATTAACATTAACATTAACATTGCTTTAACACTGTATTCCCAACGTTTTGACGGCGGTTTCTTCATCGAAGGATGAAGATAAGTTGTATTTCTCGATTCTTATCTGAAACGGCTCCCAACAACCTCTCGCTGATTAGCCCATTTGCGTAATGGGAACCCTCCATGGTTTAGCATTGTGATGAGTTGGCGTTGTATTTCGGCAGCTTCCTCTTCTGAGTCTGCCCCATAAATAACATCGTCCACATGATGCAACTGGACAGTCCTCTTGTTCATCTGCAGCCAAATGTTGAAGGGTTTGGATCGCTAAGTACGAGGCCGCAGCGGTAACGGTCTTAAGGCGATATACCTTAACCTCTTCTCATTCAACATATGCTGAGTATTTCAAAGGCACCCAGATCTGCCTATACATTTTATTGATAACTGCCACAAATACAGTTTTATGTTTTCTGAACCGGTTGGACCACATCCAGCACGTAGTGAAGAGACTATAGCAGCTGTAGCTGAGAGTGTACCCGAAAACCGTGCCAAATCGATTCATCGTCATTCTCAGCAGCTTGTCTTGGCTTATTCGACAAATTGGTGTATTTTACGTGAGGATCTCGACCTAACAGCGTACAGAATTCGACTTGAATTTGCGTCATATTTTCAGTGAATGGGCTCTGAAAAAACTCAATGAAAGTCCTATGTTTTATGGTGAAATTTTGTTCAGTGATGAAGCCCATTTCTGGCTCAATGGATACCTTACGATTGACGCTTTGGAAGCCAACATTACTCGTATTATCTGCGAGATACCAGTCGTTATGCTCGAACGAGTCGCCCAAAATTGGACCTTCCAAATGAGCCACCTCAGACGTAGTCGTGTTTTACATTTACGTGATATCATTTTCAATAAGTTAATGCCATGAATTGTTCTTTTAACCAATAATAAAAATTTTAAGTTCACTTTCAAATTTATGTGTTTTATTTTACATTGAAAGTCAAACCTATATATTTTTCGTAGAATAATGGATTTGCTCGAAATATTCTTTCAAGTTGCAAGAACCTGACTAGTGCATATTTATAGGACAGGCCCAATCGAGGACGCGTTCCTTCTTTAAATGGAAGTTGAACGGTATATTTCCCACCTTCTTCACGCTGGTGAGCTCTGCCAAAGTGCGCTTCACACTATTCTTCTTGGGTTGACATCATCTTCCTGGCCACTTCTTTAAGTTCCCAGAATTTTTCTAAGCTATTTTGCAGTTCACATTTAGTGGTGGTATAGAGAAATGTTACCGTTGTCTGATGGTCAGACGATATGCGACCGAAGAGGACCACCCCAGCTCTGTGCGTTGGGCCATGGGGCTGCCTGGTTGTCCTTTAATGATACCATCGAGAAGGATTGACGAGTAAATGTCGCTTCTAAGTAAAATGTCGATCTTTCTGGGCTTGTAAAATGTTGGATCGGCAAGTATGATATTTGGGAGATGGCTCCAGTATCCCCGGCAAATCTTCTATTGGTAATGACGCCATCACTTTTTGTAGGACCAATACGGTAAGCTTTAAGCTCAAGTTCTCGTTGCATTTAGAGAATATAGTGAGTTTGTGTTGGTATAACTTCTTTCCCATTTCAGCTTTAAAAGATTTACATCAGATTCGGAGATGAAGAAAGCTTAATATAGGATCAAGTAGCGCCCGCAGACGAAATGGCTGATGAACATCGGTTGTGAAAACCTTCACAAGCTCAGTAGCTACAAGAACAGTTTGGTGATGACTATTTTCTGCTAGGTAGGCATTATGTGATGACGCTATTCTGATAGAAGAGGTTGTGTTCTCTGATGTTTCCGACAGCGAAAATTGAACGAAAAAGGAAGTTAGTTTAGGAGGTGGCTGGAGAGCCGCTGTAGAATGTGATTCGCTAGCTATAGTGTTAGCTGCCACATTTAAGTGCAATAAAAAATGATGATTTTGGTTGCATACCAAGTACATTAAAGTGCTTGTATATATGTAATGTGTGTTGGACAGACAGTTGTAGCACAACTTATTTTTTTTTTTACAACGTCCTGCCTTTTCTTTGGATTCACTGCTTTAAACTTAAAGCACTTTCTAATTGAATGTACCCTTTGAAAGAGTGAACATTTAGAAATTGTAAAGTTGTGTAACCGAATTGTGCTCTTCGTAACTCGTTTTGATTTTGCTTGAGACAGAGTGGATGAGGACTGCTCCAAGACATCTAACGTCCTTAACCTCATTAGCAAAAAATCTTCTAAGATATTGGATATCGGATAATCGACATAAGGTGAGATGTGCGATTCCCAATGCCCTTGTCGCATAAAGCTCTTGCGACATCTACTGAATTAAATCGATGAATTGTATATTGTTGCCTTACTCATAATGATATAAAAACGATGAATTAAATTAAATGAAGATCATATTCTAGTCTACAATAAACTAATCGATAATAGATACATTTTAGAAGATCTCGAGAACAATAGGACTATAAAAAGTATAGTTCTTGTGGCAGCTGTAAAATACTTCTTTAGTGAACTAGTATTTATCAGCGTATGTACTCGTTTCAAAAATGTTTGTGTTCTTGTGTTGAAATTACAAATATCTCTCATCCCTTCATTCGCACTAAATAACATAATTTTAGTTTTATCACTAATAACTAACTTATGTTGTTGGACCAGTGGCCCAGATCTCCAGGTCATGGTTTATGTAAGAAATTAGATTAAACGCGGTATTACTTTGGAAAGCACATGCGGTGTCGTCAGCATATGTGTTGACTTTGCTACGATAATTTTGTAGAAATAGTGAGTTTATGAAAATTAGGAAAAGTTTCGGACCGAGTACTGAGCCCTGAGGAACTCCTATAGAAATATTTCAAGTAGAACTGATTTTAACCCTTTGCCCTATATTACATATATAAATAAGAGTCGAACCAATTTTGCATTATACCCCTTAAACTACACTTATACAGTTTTTCTAAAAGAATTTTGTGATCGGCGTTATCAAAAGCTTTTGTTATGTCAACAAAAAGAACCTCAGTGAAATTTCTGTTATAAAAACCATTATATATATTTGTATATATTTAAGAGGGCTCCTTCAAAAACCAAATTGGTTTTTACTAAAAAAATTGTTTTTTTCTAAAAACTTTACCATTGTATTTTGAAAAGACTTTTCGAGAATCTCCGAGAAAACAGGAAGTAAAGATATTGGTCTGCAGTTATTTATTAAAGTTTTATCACCTTTCTTAAATAACGGTATAACTCCGACTTGTTTTGTCATCGAGAAAAATATCACTCGAAATACGAAATGGCATAAGATGTCACAAGATGTTCAAAGCTATTCTTTTTACAAAATTATTTGAAAAGCAGTCTTGGAATTGGATTTACTTAGTGATAGAATGATTTTATACAAATCCGAGGACATTATTGGATCAGCATAAAATCTCTGAGAAAAGGATACAACATTATCCGAGCAATCACATTTAGGAAGATCAGTGCAGCTGTCCGATACCACTTTTCTACCAATAGAAACAAAGTAATTATTAAATTTTTCAATCCTTGGGGTCACGAATAGTAGCATCTTCATCTTTAATGCTAAGAACTAGAGTGCTTATAGTTGTTTTGTTCTGAACTTCTTAAACCAATTTCCATTTCTTTCTCGCGTCACCTTTAACTTGTTTAGTTTGTTACACAGCATAACACTTTTTGGAATATTTTAAGCTATATATTTTTATAAGCATTGATAACTTTAGGGTTATGATGGAATTTAGTTTTCTTTTAATTTTAATAAGCAACTCAGCAGTTACCCAAGGTTTTAACCTTTTCACTTTATTTTTACTTTTCTTTACCTTTTTTGGAACAAACCATGACATACTTATTCAAATTACGTTTTCCAGCATTCATAACGCAAAAAATTATTAAGCTGTCTAAAATCAGAATATTGACAGGAAAAAGAGATTCCAGAATTTGTTTAGATCTTTTATATCCTTAAAATCCGGCTTGAAGGACCAATATGTGTCAGAAGAAAACTAGCAAAAAAAAAAATAATAAAAATAAAAAAAAAGGTATGCGATAAATAAAAAACCGACAACTTAATAAGGAACCGAGACTTTATTTTTAATGCTTGTTGCTGAATCTTAACAATTAAACGAAACTTTATTTTCTGTGCTTGTTTCCGACTTGGTGTGTCAATTGGAACTGCAATCGTTTCCTAAACTACCTCGTAATGAAAGCTTGCATTCCTCTTGACTTAGCATATCTCTTCTGTTCATTGGCCTATGTATGTTTGTGGATCCTTCGGACAGCTACACACTTGCCGTTTGTGCCAAGTCGTCGTCCGAACTTTACCGCTTGCTGCTGATAATCATTCCGTTGAATGCAGTGGTCGGGATTGCATAATACTATAAGCCTAGATATACCTTACACCTTACAACAATGCACAGCGCTTAGCCATAGTTGTGTGCGTTGCTCAGTGAGTCAGTGGGAGAAGAGTAAAACCAAAAAAAAAAAAAAAATAAAAATAAAAAACATAGTGTTGAGTAGTTGAGTAGTAAATAAGAGAAGCGGTTTAAATGAAAACACGGCAACGTCAACTGTATAAATGTATATAATGTTTGTTTAAAAGATAAAGTAAGGAAATTAGGAAGTAACTAAGTCCGCTTCTTGCGACGGTATGAATACGAATGCCAAAATAAAAACTAAAATTTTGTTACAACAATCGGCTTTCCTGAATTTGTGTCGACCTAGGCAAGTGTACTTTGTTATCTTCGTTCTCTGGCATTGATAGCCACTGTTTCATTTTATCGGGTGCATATACCGAGTGTAACCTTCGTTGTGTACGCCCAGCGCCAAGCATATCTTCCAAAAGATATCTGTCCTTTCCAGCGGCCAACGTCAAAAAATATGGCCCACTTCACCTCGGCTGTAATTTTCGCGATGAACCTGTTTACTTTCGACACGTACCATATCACTTGATTTGTATACTGGCGCACGCCTTCTTCTTCTATCGAATTGCAACTTCTGCTTTTGCTGTGACTTCGTAATATTACCCTCCGCAATATCCCACAATGTCTGCAATGCTAAGTCGTCTTCAGTCTTTGGCCATATTTGCAATGCTTGAATCAACTTATTTTTTATATTACTGCGTGGTGAACAGCCCATTAACAACTTATGAAGACTCATCTTGGTGGTAGTGTTTCTGGTGTTATTTAGAGTCCACTGGATATGCTTTAATCGCCGATCCCAGTCTTTCACTTCGGAACTTTTAGTCATACCCCTTACTGCCATACCATACCATACCAAACCTGGTCTCAGTCGTCTTCACTGCTCTCATGATTACATCCACGCAAACCAACAATAAAGACAGTAAGTCAACCTTTAAATGCGTTCAAGACACAAATTCACATAGTTGAAAAGTCATTGAACAAAATACATATTGAAAATATATTTCCAAACTATACAAAATACAGTATAAATTCAGTAGATATAAATTACATAATTAATTAAGCAATTATAAATTGTCCATTCCAAGAGAACAATAACATTCCATTGTAATCTAGAATTATGGAATACTTTAAGTAAAGATATTATGAAAAATTATAGTAATTACAAAATGGTATTTACACAAACTACTTTAGAAGATATTAAAGATACGGATAAACAATTACATCTCATAATGGAAACCCATTTGAAAGCTCTGAGGGCTTTATTTCTAGATCCGTTGTTTGAATTTGTAACGGCGGATATATGGGGCTGACTAGATCCACGCGAGTGTGATTTGCGAATCACACCAAGCAAAGACTTGTGCTCCGAATACTTCCAAATGTGCTTGCGATTTAGTTTTGAGAAAAGCGACTCTGATTTTGCAAACAACCGCTGTTAGTGGTTCGGACATAAACGGTTGCAGAGTATGCTTTCTCAGATGCGTCGCAAAATCCGTGAATTTTGACCTATGAGTCTTTGGTGATATCAATCCAGCGCGGTGTCGCGATGTTATCGAAGTTATTAAATTCACTCCTTAGTTTATTCCACGACTTAATGATTAAAGGTTGGAGGTCGCTATCCCATGACTGTTGGTCCTTCCAGATATCTTGCATTAACATTAACATTAACATTGCTTTAACACTGTATTCCCAACGTTTTGACGGCGGTTTCTTCATCGAAGGATGAAGATAAGTTGTATTTCTCGATTCTTATCTGAAACGGCTCCCAACAACCTCTCGCTGATTAGCCCATTTGCGTAATGGGAACCCTCCATGGTTTAGCATTGTGATGAGTTGGCGTTGTATTTCGGCAGCTTCCTCTTCTGAGTCTGCCCCATAAATAACATCGTCCACATGATGCAACTGGACAGTCCTCTTGTTCATCTGCAGCCAAATGTTGAAGGGTCTGGATCGCTAAGTACGAGGCCGCAGCGGTAACGGTCTTAAGGCGATATACCTTAACCTCTTCTCATTCAACATATACTGAGTATTCCAAAGGCACCCAGATCTGCCTATACATTTTATTGATAACTGCCACAAATACAGTTTTATGTTTTCTGAACCGGTTGGACCACATCCAGCACGTAGTGAAGAGACTATAGCAGCTGTAGCTGAGAGTGTACCCGAAAACCGTGCCAAATCGATTCATCGTCATTCTCAGCAGCTTGTCTTGGCTTATTCGACAAATTGGTGTATTTTACGTGAGGATCTCGACCTAACAGCGTACAGAATTCGACTTGAATTTGCGTCATATTTTCAGTGAATGGGCTCTGAAAAAACTCAATGAAAGTCCTATGTTTTATGGTGAAATTTTGTTCAGTGATGAAGCCCATTTCTGGCTCAATGGATACCTTACGATTGACGCTTTGGAAGCCAACATTACTCGTATTATCTGCGAGATACCAGTCGTTATGCTCGAACGAGTCGCCCAAAATTGGACCTTCCAAATGAGCCACCTCAGACGTAGTCGTGTTTTACATTTACGTGATATCATTTTCAATAAGTTAATGCCATGAATTGTTCTTTTAACCAATAATAAAAATTTTAAGTTCACTTTCAAATTTATGTGTTTTATTTTACATTGTAAGTCAAACCTATATATTTTTCGTAGAATAATGGATTTGCTCGAAATATTCTTTCAAGTTGCAAGAACCTGACTAGTGCATATTTATAGGACAGGCCCAATCGAGGACGCGTTCCTTCTTTAAATGGAAGTTGAACGGTATATTTCCCACCTTCTTCACGCTGGTGAGCTCTGCCAAAGTGCGCTTCACACTATTCTTCTTGGGTTGACATCATCTTCCTGGCCACTTCTTTAAGTTCCCAGAATTTTTCTAAGCTATTTTGCAGTTCACATTTAGTGGTGGTATGGAGAAATGTTACCGTTGTCTGATGGTCAGACGATATGCGACCGAAGAGGACCACCCCAGCTCTGTGCGTTGGGCCATGGGGCTGCCTGGTTGTCCTTTAATGATACCATCGAGAAGGATTGACGAGTAAATGTCGCTTCTAAGTAAAATGTCGATCTTTCTGGGCTTGTAAAATGTTGGATCGGCAAGTATGATATTTGGGAGATGGCTCCAGTATCCCCGGCAAATCTTCTATTGGTAATGACGCCATCACTTTTTGTAGGACCAATACGGTAAGCTTTAAGCTCAAGTTCTCGTTGCATTTAGAGAATATAGTGAGTTTGTGTTGGTATAACTTCTTTCCCATTTCAGCTTTAAAAGATTTACATCAGATTCGGAGATGAAGAAAGCTTAATATAGGATCAAGTAGCGCCCGCAGACGAAATGGCTGATGAACATCGGTTGTGAAAACCTTCACAAGCTCAGTAGCTACAAGAACAGTTTGGTGATGACTATTTTCTGCTAGGTAGGCATTATGTGATGACGCTATTCTGATAGAAGAGGTTGTGTTCTCTGATGTTTCCGACAGCGAAAATTGAACGAAAAAGGAAGTTAGTTTAGGAGGTGGCTGGAGAGCCGCTGTAGAATGTGATTCGCTAGCTATAGTGTTAGCTGCCACATTTAAGTGCAATAAAAAATGATGATTTTGGTTGCATACCAAGTACATTAAAGTGCTTGTACATATGTAATGTGTGTTGGACAGACAGTTGTAGCACAACTTATTTTTTTTTTTACAACGTCCTGCCTTTTCTTTGGATTCACTGCTTTAAACTTAAAGCACTTTCTAATTGAATGTACCCTTTGAAAGAGTGAACATTTAGAAATTGTAAAGTTGTGTAACCGAATTCTGCTCTTCGTAACTCGTTTTGATTTTGCTTGAGACAGAGTGGATGAGGACTGCTCCAAGACATCTAACGTCCTTAACCTCATTAGCAAAAAATCTTCTAAGATATTGGATATCGGATAATCGACATAAGGTGAGATGTGCGATTCCCAATGCCCTTGTCGCATAAAGCTCTTGCGACATCTACTGAATTAAATCGATGAATTGTATATTGTTGCCTTACTCATAATGATATAAAAACGATGAATTAAATTAAATGAAGATCATATTCTAGTCTACAATAAACTAATCGATAATAGATACATTTTAGAAGATCTCGAGAACAATAGGACTATAAAAAGTATAGTTCTTGTGGCAGCTGTAAAATACTTCTTTAGTGAACTAGTATTTATCAGCGTATGTACTCGTTTCAAAAATGTTTGTGTTCTTGTGTTGAAATTACAAATATCTCTCATCCCTTCATTCGCACTAAATAACATAATTTTAGTTTTATCACTAATAACTAACTTATGTTGTTGGACCAGTGGCCCAGATCTCCAGGTCATGGTTTATGTAAGAAATTAGATTAAACGCGGTATTACTTTGGAAAGCACATGCGGTGTCGTCAGCATATGTGTTGACTTTGCTACGATAATTTTGTAGAAATAGTGAGTTTATGAAAATTAGGAAAAGTTTCGGACCGAGTACTGAGCCCTGAGGAACTCCTATAGAAATATTTCAAGTAGAACTGATTTTAACCCTTTGCCCTATATTACATATATAAATAAGAGTCGAACCAATTTTGCATTATACCCCTTAAACTACACTTATACAGTTTTTCTAAAAGAATTTTGTGATCGGCGTTATCAAAGGCTTTTGTTATGTCAACAAAAAGAACCTCAGTGAAATTTCTGTTATAAAAACCATTATATATATTTGTATATATTTAAGAGGGCTCCTTCAAAAACCAAATTGGTTTTTACTAAAAAAATTGTTTTTTTCTAAAAACTTTACCATTGTATTTTGAAAAGACTTTTCGAGAATCTCCGATAAAACAGGAAGTAAAGATATTGGTCTGCAGTTATTTATTAAAGTTTTATCACCTTTCTTAAATAACGGTATAACTCCGACTTGTTTTGTCATCGAGAAAAATACCACTCGAAATACGAAATGGCATAAGATGTCACAAGATGTTCAAAGCTATTCTTTTTACAAAATTATTTGAAAAGCAGTCTTGGAATTGGATTTACTTAGTGATAGAATGATTTTATACAAATCCGAGGACATTATTGGATCAGCATAAAATCTCTGAGAAAAGGATACAACATTATCCGAGCAATCACATTTAGGAAGATCAGTGCAGCTGTCCGATACCACTTTTCTACCAATAGAAACAAAGTAATTATTAAATTTTTCAATCCTTGGGGTCACGAATAGTAGCATCTTCATCTTTAATGCTAAGAACTAGAGTGCTTATAGTTGTTTTGTTCTGAACTTCTTAAACCAATTTCCATTTCTTTCTCGCGTCACCTTTAACTTGTTTAGTTTGTTACACAGCATAACACTTTTTGGAATATTTTAAGCTATATATTTTTATAAGCATTGATAACTTTAGGGTTATGATGGAATTTAGTTTTCTTTTAATTTTAATAAGCAACTCAGCAGTTACCCAAGGTTTTAACCTTTTCACTTTATTTTTACTTTTCTTTACCTTTTTTGGAACAAACCATGACATACTTATTCAAATTACGTTTTCCAGCATTCATAACGCAAAAAATTATTAAGCTGTCTAAAATCAGAATATTGACAGGAAAAAGAGATTCCAGAATTTGTTTAGATCTTTTATATCCTTAAAATCCGGCTTGAAGGACCAATATGTGTCAGAAGAAAACTAGCAAAAAAAAAATAATAAAAATAAAAAAAAAGGTATGCGATAAATAAAAAACCGACTAAAAAACCGACTAAAGTCGGAACCGAGACTTTATTTTTAATGCTTGTTGCTGACTCTTAACAATTAAACGAAACTTTATTTTCTGTGCTTGTTTCCGACTTGGTGTGTCAATTGGAACTGCAATCGTTTCCTAAACTACCTCGTAATGAAAGCTTGCATTCCTCTTGACTTAGCATATCTCTTCTGTTCATTGGCCTATGTATGTTTGTGGATCCTTCGGACGCACACTTGCCGTTTGTGCCAAGTCGTCGTCCGAACTTTACCGCTTGCTGCTGATTATCATTCCGTTGAATGCAGTGGTCGGGATTGCATAATACTATAAGCCTAGATATACCTTACACCTTACAACAATGCACAGCGCTTAGCCATAGTTGTGTGCGTTGCTCAGTGAGTCAGTGGGAGAAGAGTAAAACCAAAAAAAAAAAAAAAAAATAAAAATAAAAAACATAGTGTTGAGTAGTTGAGTAGTAAATAAGAGAAGCGGTTTAAATGAAAACACGGCAACGTCAACTGTATAAATGTATATAATGTTTGTTTAAAAGATAAAGTAAGGAAATTAGGAAGTAACTAAGTCCGCTTCTTGCGACGGTATGAATACGAATGCCAAAATAAAAACTAAAATCTTGTTACAACAATCGGCTTTCCTGAATTTGTGTCGACCTAGGCAAGTGTACTTTGTTATCTTCGTTCTCTGGCATTGATAGCCACTGTTTCATTTTATCGGGTGCATATACCGAGTGTAACCTTCGTTGTGTACGCCCAGCGCCAAGCATATCTTCCAAAAGATATCTGTCCTTTCCAGCGGCCAACGTCACCAAATATGGCCCACTTCACCTCGGCTGTAATTTTCGCGATGAACCTGTTTACTTTCGACACGTACCACATTCATATACCCACTCAAGTGCCCGAAACAAACAACCAAAAAGGTCACAAAGTATCGATGACTATTACGTCGCTCGAACCGAAGTTCTTTGATGACCCATTAAACACACAATGGGTAAGTGCGTTCTCTAGTTACTCTGGTTACCCAGAAAGCGTACGGTATGGGTAAACAACAAAAAGAGACTAAGAGGAAACATTATGAACAACTGGACAATCAGTCGAATCTCACCTTTGACAACACAACAATTTTGTGTTTCACGATGGGCATAATTACCATAATTTGTTTTTGACTATTTTTTTTTTTAACAGTTTTTCTTCTAATAACCGTACTGCTTGAATTGAAAACATTTATCCGGGCGTTTTTGGCTGATATAATGATTATTACTGCTGCTGCTGTTACCTTGCTGATAGCACCCTTTTTTTTATTGTGAATAGTGCAGTGTCTGAAATGCTACTTTGATGTTCATTTACACACAACCGTGCTTCTTCCATGATCGAGATCTTAAATCGATGGTTTGGTGCTTAACGTTTGTTGACTACCACGCACTGAACTGATCCGGTAGGATCATTATTACTTTGGTTATCAGCATTGACTCAGAAACTGTTTTTCGGGCATATCTCAACTGTTGAGTTAAACTTTCCAGTTTGCTAATATGTGTTGCGATGTTGTCATGTTGATCCTTCTGAAATCAATAGAAACGTTGTTCAGCATAAACACTGGTTTTGGATTTCTGATCGTATATAGAGCATAGCTTAGACCACATCTGAAATGCTGTTGAACAATGCATGATGTGCATAAAAATTATTTTCGGTATTTTTGCTACCAAGCCTTAAGCGCAATTTTCGACTCCGCATTAGATTCTATCACCTCCGGTTGCTGCTTCAGAAACTAAAGAATATCGCCTGCATTTAAGAGGATGCAAATTCGAAACTTCCACGTTCACTCTTGTTCCGCACATTGAAGTTAATCGATTTTTATTATATTTCTCTAAATTTCGAAAACTATTTTGAGTTTTTTGTTTTCAATTAACACAACTCTTCGCGGACCAGTGGTAGAATGTGGCGAGTTTCGTGAGCTAAGACCTTGGCTTGATCGAAATGTATCCAGTGTTGTTCATTTGGATTATTCAAGACATGCTTACGAAACTCATTACATTGCACGACTGGTCCGCGAAGCGATTAAAATGAAACGGCACAAAAATTTCAATCATGACGACAGCTTCAGACTCTCACCCGCATGGGATCCCGTGATTAACATCTCTCGTTAACTCCAGTTCCCTGCTAAAACCCCCAGTGATGTAGTGGTGAGTACGGTTTGCTCACATCTACGTGCACCTCAACAACAACAACAAGATCAGTTAGAACCGTCTACGCACCGCTATAATTTGTGGAGCCAATCTAATCTTCAAAACTTTACAGCAGTTACCCAGTTACCACGCCCAATGCAACTTGATGCGAAACGTTCGGGGGAGTTAAGTATTCGACTCATTTATTTTAATTAATGCGATTAATCCCAAAATAATTAATAACGATCGGCTCATGTTTGCTGATCCCAGCAAGTTCACGCAGGAAATGACCAGCACAACAACCCGTGGAGCTAAAAATTCTGACAATGCAAATTCCCCATTATTACCACAGGTATAACATAAATAAGTTAGCGTTAAGTAGAATAAGTTGAGTTGTAATATTGAATAAGACGAATAAAATTGATTTTTTTTGCTAAAACTCGCGAACCGTAGTTTAACTTATACGCAGAAAGTGATCCATCAATTGCATATGACTTACTTATAGAATCACTAAAAGACATATTCAAAATTGTACAGCAACTAACCAACAGGCTTAAAACGTTTTAAAGTTAAAGAGTGTCGAGATAAATACTATTTAACTAAACTTTATAACTGCAAGTTAAGTTTTTGAAAAATGGAACAGAAAGAGAAAGAAGGATGTTTGCGTTCAGTGGCTATTCGCTCCATGGACGGCATCCAACATTTAATGGATGTTGGGCTTATTCCTGAAGAAATCAATAATACAGTCGAGTTTCTATCCCAGTTGTGGCATTTTTGTCATTTTATATTTGTCAAAACCGTAAGCAGTGACAGCCGGTTTAATTGTATCGGTTCTTTTAGACGACTCCAATTCCGAATGCGAGCAAATATTTGCTTTTAGGGTAGGTGCTTTAGTAAGCCAACTGGCAAACAAGGAGCTCTTCCCAAACAGATCAGAAACCGCATACATTCCTTTGGATTTTTCTATTTATATTTACTGACTACAGCAAGCAACTTACCAATGATGAAGTACGTGTTTAGCACATTAGTTCTCACTTCTATTGCAATCATTGTATCTCGACTACCTTGAGCCTGCTTTTGAGCTATCCACCGCGGGGATCGAACTCCTTTTCTCGCTCCTTTTCTTACCATCTATGTTGGATTTTTTAGGCTATCCAACCTCTTTCAGTTTTTAATCCGTCGGTGTTGTTTGTAATTACCACCGACCCATTGAGTAACCCTTGACGTTAGCCTTCTTCATGGAATGGAGGAAAAACTCGTTCGAATTGCGATTGGACAACGCCAAGCACTTTCGAATTTGTCACACGAAGTTTTCTTTTTTTTACACTTTCGGGAAAGTTTAGTCAGTTATATGTTTTCAGTGGCTTTCATACACAAACCAAATGACACTACTAAATGACCACGTGTACACGATGTGTAAAGGTTTTTTTTTGTGTCATTGGGTCTCGACCTAAAAATGATTTTATTTAAAAGATAAACAATAAATAAGTAAATAAATAAGCGTATGCTATTGTTCGAATTGTCAATCACTTTGTCGACCATACTATTGTATCTTCTAAAGCTTCAATTACTACTGTTTAATTCACATAAACAAGCGATTTTACATATATGCCCCCACATGAAATGATCGAGTTATGCTAGACACCAAGATCTTGGTAGACAATTTCCAAATTACAAACTTGAAAAAAACTCACTTACTCATTAAATTTTCATTTCAGTAAGTCGATAGTATTGGTCGCATACGACACGTAGCCTCATTAGGCAGGAAACATATATCATGCACATCCATGTCAAGTATACACATGTGTTGATCATAGTTTTGTATCGGTTGCATGTTACAATGAATAAGAGTTTCTGTCTCACTTGTGAAGAAATAAGACCCAATGATCCTGCCAGCGTACAAACTAGTACATTTTTATAGATACATATATGGTGTCTGAAGAATCACTTACGGATTGTTCTTACTCCAGAAACGGAAATTTTGCTTATTAACCTATTTACTGAGCAAAAAGGTAAGCTTCATCGCTGAACACAATTTTGGTATAAAATTCTGGATCAATTCCAATTAGTTTTGAGTACGCTTGGCATGATCTAACGGCTCCAATTGTTGCACCATTTAAATCTATATGGACTAGGCTGAATTTCTTTAGCATAATGTTCCAATTTATGGTCCAACAAAGTCAAATGGGTACACCTGCGAACGGACAATTTCGGATTTCCATTAATACTGGCCTCAATCTATGACAGTATTTAGTTCGGAAGGGGTTGGGCTTTCAATTATTCTGAAATTTGTTCAGAACACGATGAACATCATGTTCAAATGGGCAATTAGTCGGTACATAAAATTAACGAAGTACTCGATAAGTTTGTGTAACTGAACAATTGACTATTTGGTAATGTTGATGCGATGTAAGTCTATATATAAAAGCTGAACAATTATTTCTATTGGCAACCCAACTAACTTTTAGTAAACATCATATAATTTATTTGTCGTTATTCATGGCACCATTTGAATGTAAACGGCAGCTAAGCTGAAATAGTGTTAAGTTATTTTGTTCTAATTACTCGTATTCGTTGGTCTTCAATACGCTTTGATAGAATACTTCAATATATAAACAGCAACAGATGCAAAATTTTTCTCAATTTTTTTTTATCTTTCTCTGCGCTATAGTATCTCCTTAGTTTTGCGGGATAGGGTCTTACTACTCAATTGCCATTTTAGTACAAAGAAACAGCGATTGTCAACACAGATTCTTCGTTTTGTTTATGCTCAGGTGTTTTTGGCAGAATTAGTATCACAGCTAGGGAAGGCAACTTCATTTACTACCTACAAATTATAGCTGTCGATTTCATCGATGTTGTGTTTCCTTTCTTGACTTTGTTTTGCTCTTATTTACAGCTAAACTCATTTTGGTAGCTTTCGTTTTAACACTAGAGAACGCACCGGTAACAAACCGCTGATTTCTCTTAATCTTCATTCTGCAAATCAGACTTGGACCTATATAGTTTGTCTCTATAAATACTGTCTTATGCGACCTTCAAATTGATAAAAAGGTGGTGGGCATCGATTTGGAATTCTTGAGTTTTCCAGAATCTGCTGGAGTAAGAAGATTTGGCCGACTGTTGACTTTTCTGGTCTGAAACCGCACAGATATGGACCAATCAGATTATTAGCGAAGGGTTTTACAGGTTATACCAATACTATATTACAGTTAAGACCAATGTTGGAGAGACTTGTACCTCGGGATAGGTACAACTACTGGCGCAGTTGAGTGGGTCTCCATTTTCATTTTATTCATCAGCCATACACTCTTCTAACCAGATCTGAAAAAAGAGTTCACACATACTCTCCACAAAGGCAAAGTCAGTAGCTTTGAATACCTCAGCCAGTAAGAAGTCAGGTCCAGCTGATTTGTTAGATTTCAGCATAAATACTGCTATCCTTACTTCGTTTGATCAGATGAGCGGAATCCATTTTAACATTTAAGAAAGCGAAGAATCTGTTTTAATACATATATAATATATATTCCCATGGGCTTGCCCATTTTATCGACGAGCCAACAAGATACATTCAGATACTTGTTTCGACCACATCTATTCATTTCACTAAAGTGATGGAGTCAAACTTACTCAATCGTCTAACAACATTACAAAAATTGGTTTTACAAAGCTAACAAATAATCTTCTTTATGAACTCTGGGAAAATATTTCCTCATAAAATAATGCTTCTACATCCTATTCAATAGTCATCAATATATAAAAAATTATATTAAAAGTTGAAAAAATCTGATAGAAGACTTAAGCCCTGAATGATAAAGAAGAGAATCATTAGATAAAATTATAGCTCAAAAAAACAAATCCCTGTTTGTCTAGGGAACTATTACCGTACGCAACACAATCTAGAAAAGTAAATGGCAAAATTGCAAATAACATTCTCAATGAACCCTCGTTTGTAAAAACCTATGCTGTCATTCGTTCTGTTGTTAATAATTCTGAAGTTTCTGACAGTTTCTGACGGCGTTAAGTCCCGGACCCTATAAATTAAATTTGTATCGTTCCCTTGATAATAATAATAATAATAATAACTTTAGAAATTTTGAAAGCTAAGCAAACTTAAGATCTCTAATCCTTGTAGAATTAATAGCAATTTAAATCTTATGCTAAAAAAATTGCGTTCTTTCTAGTCGACATTTTCAACGGCAGTATACGTTGTGCAGACGTTGTTTCTATCTTAAGAAAGAGATCAGTAAATAAAATGAGTAACTACAGACCAATATCACTTCTTCCAGCATTGTTTTCGAAGCAATATTATTAAGGAAAATATAGTTTGGCTTTTAAATAATGCAAAATTCTTGAACCAGTTCAATTTGTGTTTCAAAATAAAAATCTAACGAAAATATTGTTTGTTCTCATATTTTTTTGATGATAAAAAGTTTGCGTGAAAAAAACAAGGTTTTGTTTTTTAGTCTACGAGGACGGTTCCAGAAGTACTCGGTCTGACCAAGCCGTAGCGGTAGTTATTTGAAAATATCACTGTATTGGAAGTACGCAGTCTATAAAGCATATGTTTTAAGTTTCAAAGCGCCACGTTATTTGTTTGGCAGCCATCAAGGGTGAACGTTGTCAGTGAATTTGTGAAAATGGAGAAAATTGTCATCGTTATGTGATACAATACTTTTATTTGGCTTCAGGCTTCAGCGAAACCAATTTAAAAGCTGAACTGGATTTCAAATTTGAAAATTTGGACATGAGAAAGCTGTGTGCAAGATTGGTGCCGCGTTTGCTCACATTCGAGCAAAAACAGTGTCGTTATTGCAATGGCCAAAATTAATAATTTAAAGTTTGAATTGCTACCTCATGCACCCTATTCGCGAGATTTAGAATCTCGGATTATTTTCTGTTCTCAAACTTGAAAAAATGGCTCAGTGTTCAAAGATTTTCCAACGATGAAGAAGTGAAGAAAAGAAGAAGTGTATAGAGCTGAAAAGTGATTATGTTGAAAAATAAATAAATTTTTTCCAAAATTTTTGCGTTTTCTTTGTTGGGTCGGATACTTGTGGGACCGCCATCGTACATTAATTTATGACATTTAAAAGCAGAATAACTGCATTTGCGGATGACATACCATAGGTTGTATTTACGGTGCGAATAGTGTTTTGAATCTTGTTGCTGACTTAAATTTGGATCTAGATTTGTTGAGGCCGTGGTTTGATGAACTCAAGTTTATCATTAGTCCGAAAACAAAAATTATGTTTTAGTTGTTATCCCTAAATTTGATTGAAACTGATGTTCACTATCATCCCCTGACTGTGAAAGATTTAAGATTACCAGTTGTCAATGTTCATTAGATTGTTCATCTTCTACTTTTTATACGTAATAGCCGTAGTTGCAGCGATAAATGTTTTGTAATAGAGAAAGTTAATGCTTTTAAGTACTTGCGACTCAATGAATAACTTCGCATGTCTAACGGAGTCCTCAAAAAAATATTTCAACCGGACACTGAGAAATATTTATAATCTGCTCTATAAAACTCTCACAACAATCTACTACGATATCTTTCATTTCAAGTTACAGTACGGAATTGCTTGATGGGAAGGTGCGTACTTGTATAGGAACAAAATTCAACCGCTGCTTATATTCCAGAAGTTCTTAGTTACAAAAATATGCCATAAATATCACAAATATCACAGTTTCGAATTATTTCGCAATCTGAAGATGCCTCCTGTTTGGCATTTGTATTGCCTTAAGGTAATAAAGACATTCTTTTTGAGGTAAGGGAATCCTCAAATTTTGTATTGAGGAAAAACTGCTTTTCGTAGTTTTTATTTTATATTTTAATACCACATATTTCCATAACTCATTTCTTGAAAGTTTTTAAAACGTGTAGAATATTGAATTTTTGGTTTTGACATAGAAAACCTATTTTCTGACATCTTGGTATAATAAAGTGTTCAATGATTATTTTGTTTCTGTTTTTCCTTCTCCTTTTTCTTCTGTTGTAATTGATTAAAATATTGTATATAATATTATGATTTCTACTAAAACTTGTCTGTAAAAAATTGCTGTATCTCTGATTAATTTCAAACCATTTGATTAAATAAATCGCCTAATAATTTTTTAACATCATACTTACGACATTTCTCATATGCCTTATTGTGGAGCTCGTAGAAACATTCTTTGGTGTCGTTCATTTATTACGTTAGAGCATGGGCGCATATTAGGCTTATGTTAGCCTATTGTCATAAAGTCAAAGCTTCCTACCTAACTCTGCCGCATTTGGCAAATCCGCATCCGAATAAGAGCTATTCCTTTTTCCCATAGCAGTCGCCATAGTATATATATATCACAGTTTTTCATCCTCCTTATGTTCAGCGCATCCCATAGCTCTTCTTGTATGGATGTGATTTCTGCATCATAGCAGTCAATTGCTAATTGTTCGGTAACGGTTTGAACATTCCACGTTCCAAATCCAATCAAGGTCATTGTTCTTTAAACATGTGCTAGGGTCGTAAACAGTCTATTTTTATCCGAGTCAATTAGTTGGTTAGTCACATATTTTAATCTCTTTCGTATAAGGTTGTGAAGACTATGACGGCATAGGCCAGTAAAGACATTTTTCGCTGTTTACTTGAGCCAAAATTAACGGATAAATCAGCAATATAGAAATGCTATAGAAATGCAAGGTTAAACTCAAAAGAGATAGTTAAGGGGTGCTGAGGTGGGTACGCTCACCGCACACCTACTATATAAGAGAGTCTGGATTGAAAACCTGGTTTGGTGTTAACCAAATATAGCTGGAAAAAGCTAACATACACGGAGAAGGAGGTGAATATTATGAATTTGTTAAATAGTCTATGGGGAAATGCATCACGTAATGCAAAAGCCCACTTCCGTTTACCAAAACTGTTATGACACGAAAATATGGTAGTCAGGCATACTACTATTAATCTTACGGAGGACTTATACCAGACTTAAATTCTTTTTTGAAATAAAGAAGTAGAATATAATAAATTATAAGTAATTAGAAATAAGAACAAATAAACCGAAAATTAATATTATGAATTATTTTATATGGATGCGAGTAAAATTATTGGGCATTATATACAATGTACACTTTTAGTGTTTCGTCTTGAAGTCGAAGACATTATTGTCAGATACGTGCAATCATATTCCATTTCTGTGTCCGAGGACCTATAAATATGATTTGTTTTTGCACGACTTTATTTAGTGACAACAATCTTTTTGTGGTTGATTTTGTCTAATTGCAGAATTCGAAAGTGAGTTCAAAGTTGTGTATAAACTTTAGATTTTTTAACAGATAATAAAGAATTGTTCGTCAGTTAATTTTATGTTTTTATTTTATCTGGAACCGTTAATCAAAATTGTTCATAACTAATACTGTATTACAAAATAACTATTTTAATTAGTTTACCTAATGTGTGAATAAATTTTTTCCAAAATTATTTAATTGTTTTAAAGTTGCTGTAGAATTTATTAGAATTGTTTGAATTGTTATTTACATTTATCATCGTCGTCGCTCTGAATATGAATTCTCTCCACGAATTCGTTAAATGTTACAGTTTCATGAGGTGGAAGGGGATTATTTAAAATATCACTTTCAGTTTCGTTATTATTTTCTCCTAAAGTATCGTTTAATTTTAAATGTTAATTCTCGATTTGATAACGTTTTTCAGCATCAGTAGATTCTTGAGAAGTTGTGCCAAATATTTTAACAGATTCGCTTTTGGAATAAATTGATGGTTCATATATAGTGTCACTATAAAAATTAGCATGTTTTTGCATATAATTTTCAGCACATTGTTTTGAGCCTAAATTTTGATTTGTTTTCTCTTGCATTGGTACAGTCAAGAAAGAATTATATGCAAAGATTGATTAAAACATTAATCGACGTTAATCACAAATCAATGCAAACAACAATTATTACTGCCATTATAGATAATCCAGCAATGAAGGCTGCCACATTTTGCACTGTAGTAAACTCAAGTTCATCAGATGTTTCAAGAACTTCTTCTAATGTTTGGGCAGAAACAGTCACATCATTCCTGCTTTCTGACAGCAATATTTTTAAAAAATATTTAAAAATGAACACGTGCCTTTATTATTGGTCCTTATCAAAACCATACGCCCAGAGACTAATTCCGAAAGGAAAACATGCTTATGAAACTCCATATTACATTAATTTATGACATTTAAAAGCAGAATAACTGCATTTGCGGATGACATACCATAGGTTGTATTTACGGTGCGAATAGTGTTTTGAATCTTGTTGCTGACTTAAATTTGGATCTAGATTTGTTGAGGCCATGGTTTGATGAACTCAAGTTGATCATTAGTCCGAAAACAAAAATTATGTTTTAGTTGTTATCCCTAAATTTGATTGAAACTGATGTTCACTATCATCCCCTGACTGTGAAAGATTTAAGATTACCAGTTGTCAATGTTCATTAGATTGTTCATCTTCTACTTTTTATACGTAATAGCCGTAGTTGCAGCGATAAATGTTTTGTAATAGAGAAAGTTAATGCTTTTAAGTACTTGCGACTCAATGAATAACTTCGCATGTCTAACGGAGTCCTCAAAAAAATATTTCAACCGGACACTGAGAAATATTTATAATCTGCTCTATAAAACTCTCACAACAATCTACTACGATATCTTTCATTTCAAGTTACAGTACGGAATTGCTTGATGGGAAGGTGCGTACTTGTATAGGAACAAAATTCAACCGCTGCTTATATTCCAGAAGTTCTTAGTTACAAAAATATGCCATAAATATCACAAATATCACAGTTTCGAATTATTTCGCAATCTGAAGATGCCTCCTGTTTGGCATTTGTATTGCCTTAAGGTAATAAAGACATTCTTTTTGAGGTAAGGGAATCCTCAAATTTTGTATTGAGGAAAAACTGCTTTTCGTAGTTTTTATTTTATATTTTAATACCACATATTTCCATAACTCATTTCTTGAAAGTTTTTAAAACGTGTAGAATATTGAATTTTTGGTTTTGACATAGAAAACCTATTTTCTGACATCTTGGTATAATAAAGTGTTCAATGATTATTTTGTTTCTGTTTTTCCTTCTCCTTTTTCTTCTGTTGAATTGATTAAAATATTGTATATAATATTATGATTTCTACTAAAACTTGTCTGTAAAAAATTGCTGTATCTCTGATTAATTTCAAACCATTTGATTAAATAAATCGCCTAATAATTTTTTAACATCATACTTACGACATTTCTCATATGCCTTATTGTGGAGCTCGTAGAAACATTCTTTGGTGTCGTTCATTTATTCCGTTAGAGCATGGGCGCATATTAGGCTTATGTTAGCCTATTGTCATAAAGTCAAAGCTTCCTACCTAACTCTGCCGCATTTGGCAAATCCGCATCCGAATAAGAGCTATTCCTTTTTCCCATAGCAGTCGCCATAGTATATATATATCACAGTTTTTCATCCTCCTTATGTTCAGCGCATCCCATCGCTCTTCTTGTATGGATGTGATTTCTGCATCATAGCAGTCAATTGCTAATTGTTCGGTAACGGTTTGAACATTCCACGTTCCAAATCCAATCAAGGTCATTGTTCTTTAAACATGTGCTAGGGTCGTAAACAGTCTATTTTTATCTGAGTCAATTAGTTGGTTATTCACATATTTTAATCTCTTTCGTATAAAGTTGTGAAGACTATGACGGCATAGGCCAGTAAAGACATTTTTCGCTGTTTACTTGAGCCAAAATTAACGGATAAATCAGCAATATAGAAATGCTATAGAAATGCAAGGTTAAACTCAAAAGAGATAGTTAAGGGGTGCTGAGGTGGGTACGCTCACCGCACACCTACTATATAAGAGAGTCTGGATTGAAAACTTGGTTTGGTGTTAACCAAATATAGCTGGAAAAAGCTAACATACACGTAGAAGGAGGTGAATATTATGAATTTGTTAAATAGTCTATGGGGAAATGCAGCACGTAATGCAAAAGCCCACTTCCGTTTACCAAAACTGTTATGACACGAAAATATGGTAGTCAGGCATACTACTATTAATCTTACGGGGGACTTATACCAGACTTAAATTCTTTTTTGAAATAAAGAAGTAGAATATAATAAATTATAAGTAATTAGAAATAAGAACAAATAAACCGAAAATTAATATTATGAATTATTTTATATGGATGCGAGTAAAATTATTGGGCATCATATACAATGTACACTTTTAGTGTTTCGTCTTGAAGTCGAAGACATTATTGTCAGATACGTGCAATCATATTCCATTTCTGTGTCCGAGGACCTATAAATATGATTTGTTTTTGCACGACTTTATTTAGTGACAACAATCTTTTTGTGGTTGATTTTGTCTAATTGTAGAATTCGAAAGTGAGTTCAAAGTTGTGTATAAACTTTAGATTTTTTAACAGATAATAAAGAATTGTTCGTCAGTTAATTTTATGTTTTTATTTTATCTGGAACCGTTAATCAAAATTGTCCATAACTAATACTGTATTCCAAAATAACTATTTTAATTAGTTTACCTAATGTGTGAATAAAATTTTTCCAAAATTATTTAATTGTTTTAAAGTTGTTGTAGAACTTATTAGAATTGTTAGAATTGTTGTTTACATTTATCATCGTCATCGCTCTCAATATGAATTCTCTCCACGAATTCGTTAAATGTTACAGTTTCACGAGGTGGAAGGGGATTATTTAAAATATCACTTTCAGTTTCGTTATTATTTTCTCCTAAAGTATCGTTTAATTTTAAATGTTAATTCTCGATTTGATAACGTTTTTCAGCATCAGTAGATTCTTGAGAAGTTGTGCCAAATATTTTAACAGATTCGCTTTTGGAATAAAGTGATGGTTCATATATAGTGTCACTATAAAAATTAGCATGTTTTTGCATATAATTTTCAGCACATTGTTTTGAGCCTTAATTTTGATTTGTTTCCTCTTGAATTGGTAGACCTACAGTCAAGAAAGAATTATATGCAAAGATTGATTAAAACATTAATCGACGTTAATCACAAACCAATGCAAACAACAATTATTACTGCCATTATGGATAATCCAGCAATGAAGGCTGCCACATTTTGCACTGTAGTAAACTCAAGTTCATCAGATGTTTCAAGAACTTCTTCTAATGTTTGGGCAGAAACAGTCACATCTTTCCTGCTTTCTGACAGCAATATTTTTAAAAAATATTTAAAAATGAACACGTGTCTTTATGATTGGTCCTTTTCAAAACCATACGCCCAGACACTAATTCCGAAAGGAAAACATGCTTATGAAACTCCATATTTCTAATGTAAGACGTACGAAATGCTCAGCCGTCAAAGTTTTAATTGTTAATATAAATTTTGAGCTTAGGCCATCAGCTGCTCCATCTTTGTCGGTCGCATACACAATTAGAAGTATTTCTGTTATGCCTTTCATTGCATTAACATAAGGGTTTACCTTACCATCATAAGAATCTATTTTAAAGTGCTCTTTTGGCTGAATGGAATACCGAATTTTTACATTAATATTTTTATCCTTATCTTCAGAATTGACCTGAATAACATTTTCTGGAAAAATATGATTTATTAATTTGTCAGCAGGGAAGCCCAAAACAAAGCTTTTTTTGTTTTGGATAATGTAATGTCACGTCTTTGCGAATGTAATGTCACTTGTTAAAATCAAAGATCTGTTTTTAGCGAAATAATTTATATTGTTGAAATCTCTTTCATTCGTCTAGAATTGTGATAGCTGTCCTCTTTACCTTTTGTTCTTTGATCGGAACAAATTATCTTTAATTTTACCTTTACATATTTGCGGTAGTATCACATTTGGAGAAAATAGGATCTTCCATGTCAGTTGGAGCCATTTTTAACATTTTTTTATTAGGATCAATTCTAACATATCCTTAAAATGAAATTATTAAAATAAAATTTTTGAACCACCGATTTATTTTTTGAACTAGGTGTTTCACTCAAGAATTTATTTAGTTTTTTTCTTGTTTTTGACTTCGTCCATTAGTAAAGGTTTGGTTTAGCGGTGTGTTTCCATTTGTAATTTGTTCCGGATCTCGTCCGTTAGCTACACTTGGAAGTTTGGAATTAAATTTGTCTTCGCTACTTCGCTTTCGATATGCTTGGATCTTAATGGTTTAGGATTTTGAAACTGTGGGCTCGATTCGTGGTTTTGTGTTCTTATCGCCCGGTTTGTTGAGTCGGATTTAGTATATTGATTCAGAGAGCCAATTTGGTATTGAACTTGATAGTTTTGGTTTTGATTCTGTATAAGATTCAGTGAAGGAGTTTGATTTCGATTTTGTATTTTGGAAAGTACTTTCAAACTAGTGGACTTGGAGGTTTGAGACAGTGGCTTGCTTCCACGTTCCGGAGTTTTTCCTTGCTCTTAATCGCATGTACATAGATTTGGATATTTGATACACTGAATGCGATTTTAGATTCTGAGTAGCTTTCTCTTGATTTAGAATTTCATTCGTCGATTGGTTTTGAGGGATATTTCCTCGATTTAGGATTTGATTCAGTGATTGATTTCGAGGGACATTTTCTCGATTTGGAATTTGATTCAGTGATTGATTTTGAGACTTAACGACACTTACAAACGGGGATTGATATCTTTTTTTTTGATAAGAGTGAACTTGGTTATCGGAGTTCTGGTTTTTTTGAAAGCTCTTTTACGGCATCCTTTTATAGAATGTTCTGGGTTCTTACAGTGCCTGCAGATTTTGTTTTTCACCGTATTAACACCGACACCTTTTAATAGTGGTTGGATATTAGTGCGGTTATGGTTAATCGTGAATGACTTACTAGCTAGGTTAGGGCAGTGGGAGTTATTGTTTCTTGACTTACGGTATTCGTTGGTATTATAGGTTTTCGTCTTGCAGTTCTAACAATACATATTAAGTTTGTTTGGGTACTGATTACTCACGGATGAAATTAGTTTTTCTTTCTTCCTCCTCACATAATGGGTTTGCTCTTTCCATGTAGGATGCTACTGGGTCGTTGTAGCCTTGCCTGAATTGAAAAATCTCCATTTGTATCACCTGTGTAGATCAACTCAGGCCATTCTGTACAATCGTTATATTTTATTATAACAATATAAGCTCGCCCAGTTAGTTTTGACTTCACTATATTATTTATTCTAGTTTATCCACGTCGTCAGTCGCTTTTTTTGACTGTAGGTCGACTAACTGGATAAATCTGTCCGAGTTTTTAGCTGATCTATGAAACTCATGTATAAGTTTGATGGTGTGAGATGAATTAAAGTAACTTGGGGCCATTTGTGAATATTAACGGTTTTAACGTGAGAATTAGTGAACGATCGCGCGGTAGGTGAAGGAGTTTGACGATCTATTGGTTTGCCACTGGGACGTAACTCTGGTCCTATTGGCGAGTTTTGAATTTGAGCTGAGATTTTAAAAGCGTTGATTCGTTTACATGGTCGAATCCCCCGATATTTTCCTCTTGCGGTTTAAGTTTAGTACGGGTTCGTAGAATAGACATAGATCTTAACTCAGAATTTTCGGAGTTCAGAAATGTCTTTCCGACCCTTTTACAGCTTCTTATAGATATATTGAGATTGAATTCCGACATATATCATCAGAATAGTGTGTACAATGTCATGTCGTTCGCTTTTTCCATATACCGAATGATATTTGTGAAAAAGTAGGTAAGTAAGGAGTGATAGAGGTTTTGTTCTTTTGTTTAAAATAAACATCTAGAATTTGGGTACACATTAAATAAAATTAATTTAAATTAATAATATATATAAAAAAGCTTTGAGCAAAAATGAAATTAATACCACTTTGTATAATACGAAAAAAAAAAAAATAAATTTAGCTTACTGGTGCTTCTTGTTTTTGTTTTTGTTGCTGGTATTCGTGGAGTGGTGTCCGTTAATTGCCCCGGTTTGAAAGTTTCTTGCTTTCTTTTTTAGAATTGCAGAATTTGGCTTTACTCTGTGATTTGATTTGTGAAACACTGTGACTGATGTACTGAATGTTTTGTATTAAAAAAAAGAAATTATTTAGGAGTTTAGGCAGATGCTTAACCTTAACATCACACCGCTACCATCAAATGTTTTGTTGAGCCGAGAATGAATTTAAGCACGTTGTGTTCTTGTCAGAGGCAAGATTCGACTGTACTGTACGCTTTCTGGGTCACCAGAGTAACTATGTTATTGTATGATTAATTCCTGGTACTTGTCTAGTTGCCCTGAACCAAAAATACCTTGGAATCCCTACTAATTCCAAAACAAGGTTCGTTCGAACTCCAGGTAGCGCTTTAAGAGGCAGCTAAACCTGAGAAAACAAAAGAAACAAAAAGAAGTTGAGCACCACGTAATTTTGGAGGAATCACCAAACCTTCAATTGCAAAAAAAAAAGGAAGGAAAAAAACGCCTCGACCAAACAGAAAATCTTCTTCGAAATTGAAAATTTTACAAAATTAAATAAAAAACAGAATTTTCCACAATATCATAAGGGCTCCGTTGGAGCTCGACGATTTATTTTTAACGGAGTTAGCGTTACACTCGTCGATGGAGTGACCCGCTTTTCTTAACAGTCCCGAAGTAGCTAATTAAGCTAGCTAAGGGTCGCTTGTCTCGTCTTTTCCCGAGATATTCGCGCAAGTTAAGATGTAAGAAAAATATTAAATATTAATACCAAACATTAAGATAAAGAAATAATTCATGCAGCTATCAGATAGTTGAGGTAGCTAATATAAATAAAAAGTGGAAGAAATTATTAAAAAAAAATTACTGGTGAAAATTAAAACTTGACAAAATGGAAGCAACAATGATGGCACAAATAGAAGTATTAAGCCAGGAAGTAAAGGCATTACAGACGGAATTGAATATTATAAAAACACCAACACAAATAAAAACTTATACAGATCATGAAACAAGATGTACCGATCCTAAAAAAATTAAACTGGAAGTATTCAAAATTTTACCAAATTTTTTCGGTAATGCAAAAGAATATCGTTCATGGAGATGGATTGTAGTTAGAGCATTCAAAATGTTAAAGAATTTTGAAGATCATCATATCTTCACAGAAGCATTAGTAATCCTGGAAGGTAAGACATCGAAACCAGCTTTGATAAATTACAATACAACATTTAACTCAAATGCTATTACAGCCAGGTTAGATTCAATTTATGGCGATAAACGACCTTTACGATTATATGTATTAAAAAATAAATTAACCTCAATACGACAAGGAAGTACAACAATTACTGATTATCACGATAAAATTAATGAAAAATTAAATTTGGTGTTAAAAAAAATAGGAACTTCATATACAAATGAACATGCTGTGAGAGCATTAAACACAGAAGCTGAATTAAAAGCTATAAGAACGTTCATATTAGGAATAAATAGTACAACAACAAGAAACCTATTATATGGTCAAGCACCACAAACTCTGAGCGAAGCATTCGCATTAGCACAAACCGCTTACCATGATATAAAATATAAACAACTCGAATATCAGCCTTTTAATAGACGAAATCATATTCAAAATCGTGATCAGAATCCGCCCAGGTATTTTTTGAAAACTACAACACAAAAGTCGAATCTACAATATCCTCAGAAGCAATTTAGAAATTTCCAACCTCCTAACGGAGTAGAGCCAATGGAAATCGGTTCTTCTAGTAGATTCAGAAGATCTATGCAACAATCATTCAAACGAGAAAGAGAGAACTCTTCAGCCAGATTCAAACCTCCGATAAAAAATCAAAAGATAACTCAAGTTGAGGATGCAGATAATGAATCAATTAAAGTTAATATACAATAATATGAAGAACATAACTCAGAACATACAGCGGCAGCTTTTTTAGATTTTCAAAGGGCTTGCCGATGTAAAACCTCAAAACTTCGGATGGCAAGTCCAACCTAAGTATGTTGATTTATATTGGCACGATTTAGTATTTTTTACTATAAATGAATTAAAAAACATGATACGCTTTTAGGTGTACGGACTGTCCAAATTAAAAGCATTCATTGATCTTGAATCAAATTAAATAAAAATCACGTAAATCCACAAAGAATAAATTATTCTATTGATAATGCAAAATATAGAAAAGACATGGACGAAATATTTAAATATAATAATGTGAATGACTCACTTCTTTGTACAACTACAATAGAAGCTACGATACGAAATACAGATGATAATCCCATATGGACTAAACAATATCCATACCCATATAGCGACAATGATTTTGTGAACAAAGAGATACAAGATCTCTTAAGTAAGGGTATTATAAGACCGAGTAGAAGCCCATACAATTCTCCAGTATGGACTGTACCGAAAAAAGGCACCGATGATAAAGAGAAGTCTAAGCGTAGAATGGTCATTAATTTTCAGAAATTAAATTTAAAAAGGATCAGTGATAGATATCCCATTCCAGATATAAATATGACTATCCAAAATTTGAGACAAGCTAGACAATTTTCCACAATTGATTTAGAATCAGGATTTCATCAAATAAAAATAAAAGAAAATGATACAGAGAAAATTACTTTTTCTATAAATGGAAAAATGCCCTTCGGACTAAAGAATGCACCCAACATATTTCAGAGATGTGTGGATTATATACTTAGAGAATACATTGGCAAATTTGCATACGTACTCGTATACATTGATGATGTATTAATATTTTCTAAAACACCAGAAGAACATATTAACCACATCAAAACTATAACTAAAGCTTTACACAAGGCAAATATGAAATTGTCACTTGAAAAGTCACATTTTTTAAAACTGAAGTTGAATATTTGGGACAATATTTTTATATTATTTTTAATAATAAATGGACGAATAACCGAAGTTGACCGAAACACGACCTTTGCTTTGATCAAACAATTATTAAAGAAAACTTAAAAACTTAAAACTTATTTAAAATTGGAATACTTGATACAAGCAAAAAGATACAAGATGTTTGAACTCAAAAACCTGAGTTATGAAATCGGTAAAAAATCGCAATGATACAAATTTGTAAAAATTTGCAGTCCTGGAACAGACCTCATGTGTAAATCCATGTTTAGAGACTTATTGCATGCAATTTTTCGGGTGTTATATCCTGTGAACCCAAATCAGCAGTCAAAGCAGCAGCTGCAACGACTGTAGCCAAAATACAAACAACACCAATATCAAATGAACCAGCAACAAGAAGAGAAACACACACAACAGCAGCAGAAGAACAGAAACAACAAAATTCTATCAAAGAAAGGGTTCAGCGGATCAATTCGAAATACACCCCACATTATCGGGGTTGTCCTAAGTCCGTCCCATTGTTAGGAAAGAGTAAATTTAACTCGGCAGCAAAAAGTTGTCTACGCTCAAATGCCATAATGGTTATGAATATGTCGGAGCCAACCCTGCAGGAACTTGCATTAGATGTAAATTCGCTGAAAAATATCAAGCGAAGATATACACTGTTAACATTATTCAGAGACCAATTTCAATAAAAATCCAAACCATTCAAGAATACCTAATACTCCTAAAAATTTAGAAGAGCTAAGGTCTTTTTTGGGATTAACTTCATATTACAGGAAATTTATATGAAATTTTGCAAATTTAGCAAAAGGTTTAACAGTTTATTTGAATAAGAGCAAAAATGTAATATACAGATAAATTAAGATGAATAAGCTATCAAAGCGATGAATATACTAAATGCTAAATTACAAGCGCAAGTTGAATTATATCAACCAAATTATAATTGAGTCATGATTGCTGAGTCAGTCAAGAAATCCAATTGTATTTATATCAAGGATATTGTCAGAAACCGAACAAAACTATTAAACGAATGAAAAAAAAATACTGGCAATCATTTGGAGCTTACAAAAGTTAAGAAACCATTTATACGGCATAGCCGATTTAACAATTTATGCAGACCATCAGAGTCTTATATTCTCAATATCAGAAAAGAATCCAAATTCAAAGCTCAAACGTTGGATAAACCTCATCGAGGAATATGGAGCTAAATTAAGGTACAAACCAGGGCATCAGAATGTAGTAGCTGATGCATTATCAAGGCAACCAATAAATAGTAGTTCAACTGATCACAGTGATCATTCAGAGGAAAGCTCTTATTAAGAAGCAATAAAGACAGTAATTCAACCATTAAATGCGTTCAAGACACAAATTCACATAGTTGAAAGTTCATTGAACAAAATACATATTGAAAATACTTTTCCAAACTATACAAAATACAGTATAAATTCAGTAGATATAAGCTACAGAATTAAACAATTAAAAATTGTTGTGGATCCTAAGAAAACAATAGCATTCCATTGTAATCTAGAACTATGGAATACTTTAAGTAATGAAATTATGAAACATAATAATAATTACAAAATGGTATTTACACAAAGTATTTTAGAAGATACTAAAGATACGGATAAACAATTACATCTCATAATGGAAACCCATAATAGAGCCCATAGAAACTGGAAAAATAATCTCCAAGAGCTACGAACACAATATTATTGGCCTGATTTGCCTAAACAAACCAAAAAATATGCAGAAATATGTGAGAACTATCTAAAAAATAGGCAAAGAAACAAATCTTAAAACAAACTCCCATACCCCATACTGCAGGAACATATATACATATGGACATCTTCTATATTGCAAATCAAACATTTATTTCATGCGAAGATAAGTATTCTAAATACGCATACTTACATTTCATTAAAGAAAAAACAAATGTGCAACAACATATTGAACAAATTTTAGGAACCATATATCCAAAAAGGAAAAATTTGACTACTGATGACGAAAGCATATTTAAAAGTCAAATGGTAGGAATGTTATTAAGAAATTTAAATATAGAATATTATCTTACACCGATAAACCATTCTATTACAAACGGTCAAGTAGAACGACTCCATTCATTTTTAATTAAATTAACACGAGTATTATCTGAACAAAATAAAACGAAACCAGAAGAAGAAATACCAATACAATTACACAATTCATTCCGTAATAAATTAGAAGCCTATAGATATTTACTTCAATCAAAATGATTTTTTTTATGTCAGAAATAAGTTACAATTAGGACAACAAAATACTTTAAAAAACGAAAATAAGAAACGAATGTACAGAACATTTTAGGTAGGAACCAAAATATTCGCTAGACAAAAAAGAAAGAAGGAATATATAGTACAAGAGAATCGTGAGGACACAATTTTAACAAACACAGGCAAGGTTGTACACAAGGATGACATCCGTAAACAACATATGTATTAAGTAAAATATTTATGATTATATTCATAACACAACAGATAAATGCCGAAATGAATAAAATGAAATGAACTTAGTAGATAGAAAATTTATCCTAATAAAGGAAGACCATACACCATACACCATACATACATATACGTTTGAACAACTTGAATTCTTAAACTATATAACAAATATCACACATTATACTCAATTACCCAATTATAACACCAAAAATTAATTATTTTAAGATAATAGCTTTAAGTCATAAACATGGAAAATATATAGTAACCCCACAAGTATGTTTTATACACAAAAATTATATTTTATAAGAAAATTGTAAGAATTACTTAAATAAGAACATCTATAAAACTTGATCAAAAGATAATTGTACAATTGAACTTATTAAAGGATATCCAGCTCATTGTAATATAATATATACAACAAAATAACCAAACATTAATCGTATAAATGCTGGTACTATTATAGTTAGTGGCATTCAAAAAATTAATAATGTATCATTTGAAGGTACTCACTCTACAACTTTTACTTATTCAGTAATTATTCATGAAAACTTATATACAAATTATGAAATGAAATTTTATTAGATTTCCAAAAAAATCATGTCAAAATATAAGACATTTTTGAAACTGAAGAATATACATTTTCAAATATTCAAACTTTAAGTAAACTCTTAATTCCAATAGAAGAAAAACCTATAACTACATCTTTGTATACTATGTTAACAATTAATGAGTATAAAGATTTAAAAGAAAGACAAAAAGATAGATAAAGTGTACTTTCAAGTTCTAAGAGACAATAATGCAGAACATTTGTACAATAGTAAAGTTTATTTAGATAAATAAGAAAAAGTGAGGATACTTTTATTTGAAGATGAGAAGAGTTAAGATGTAAGAAAAATATATGTACACATTAAAATAAGGAAAATAAATAATTCATGCATATTAACATTCAGAGAGGAAATATATGTACATATAGAATATATATATGTATAGAGATAAGACGAAATGTTACTTATAAGTAGACTAAAAAGAAAGTAGTAATACAGAAGAATACAAAATTATAAAAGTAAGTTGTATTTTTTATTCAAAGTTGTGTGGTGAAGCTTTATTCCACGTTGTGCAGTGAAGACGTACGGTGATAAGTTACTCAAATAACTAAACACTACCATCAAAGACTATAAAATTATTCAAAATAACCACAAGAGGTTAATTCATTCGCACGCGCGGCTCACCGAAGTCTCACTTTTCAAAATTTTTCAACACCACAAAAAACGCTAACTACATTATTCTGCACCACACTCTTAATCTTTTTTTTTTTTGGAGTTCTGCATCTCTTGTGGAGCAGTTCTTCTTTTTCCGCCCTGCTACTCCTTTTTATATCTAGATCCTTGTTCTCTCTCCTAGTCCTCCCTTTTTCCTTCCTGTTCAGCAGGAAAACGCCGCGATTTTACGTCAATTTTTATTCTCAATGTTAAAAGAAAAATTGCTTTCCGCAATCTCAACAGCCAGTAAAGTTAAATGGAGAGCTATAAAAGACAAAAGAGAGACTATTTGGTGTCCCCCAATGATCCTTTTTAGGATCATTGTTGTTCATCATATATATAAATGACATAAAGAATCTAGTAAATATATGTAGAAGCGAAAAATTATTTTTCTGTACAACGCCGTATGATTTGAATGATCAGTGAGTCTGCTTTTGCCATCGGAATGTGAAAAAAGGGTTTAACTCGAATATTGTATAATTCATATAATCTTTAAAACCGACCGAAAATAAAGTGAAAAAAGTGACAAATTCCTCACACCCGGAGAAAGTCCAATACGTCCAAAGATTTTGTATATTAACGAGCTATTTTCCAAAATTTAATTTATAAATTTTGGTTTTGGGCCAACGCCGCAACAAGCTTTTAAGCAAATCAAAGACATTCTGACTAACGAACCTGTTTTGAACAATTATGCTGTGGAAGCAGAAACAGACCTACATACCGATGCTGCAAAACAAGAACTTGGTGCTATACTACTTCAAAGGAATACACAAGACTATTCAATGCATCCATCCAATGAACAGAAATATTCGAGCTACATATTAGAAATCTTGGCACTTAAAAGATATCGGATATACTTGTTAGGGATTCAATTCAAAATAGTAACAGACTTTCAAGCACTTGAGTTGACAATGCCAAAAAATGATATCAGCTTAAGAGTTGCTAGGTGGGTGTTATTAATAGAAGAATTCTAGTATACAATAGTTCACCGTTCCGGAAAAAACTATACACCATGCAGATGCTCTAAACAGATATTCGGTTACCGTTTGTAACATCGGCAGACGATTTGATTTGCTGACGGCTCGAATTAGTTCTGCTAAAAAAGATGATAGTTCCTTATATGATATCAAAAGAAAAATCGAAAACAATTAGCCTGGTAATTTTATTCTTAAAAACAATATTTTGTATCGTTCACAGAAAGGTGACATATTACTCGTTATTCCAAAGGGGATGCAGCACCACGTTATTGGGCGAGCTCGTGAGCAAGTACATTTTAGGTGGCAAAAAACCGAGCACATCACTCGCAGAGAATTTTGGTTTCCCCATATGCGTTATAGAATAGAAGAATAGAAAAAAAAAATTATTAGTAACTGCATTGAATGTATATTAGCAGAACGTTAAAAAGGCAAAGCTGAACTTAATCCCATTAAGAAAGGCGACGTTTCTTTGGACACGTACATGTAGATCATTTTGGACCGATGACTAATACTAAAAAGTTATATAACCATATCCTGGTGGTAGTAGATTCCTTTTCAAAATTCGTTTGGCTGTATCCCACCAAGTCGGCGACTGCTGATGAAGTCATCTCACGTTTGCAAAACCAAGCTTCAATTTTTGGTAATATCAGACGCATTATATCCGATCGTGGTTCAGCTTTTCGCTCCAGTATTTTTCAACAATATTGTGATGACGAAAATATATAAAAACATGTTCTAACTACAACTGGAGTACCACGAGGTAATGGCCAGTTTGAAATGGTTACTCGTACAATAATACCAATACTGACTAAACTGTCTTCAACAAAAGCGGATTATTTATTTGACTGGGCGGGTAATGAAGTTAAAACAAGACCTACAATTGAAAGAGCTGATTAAAAAGAACTAGTTGAAGCTCTCAAGCAGGAACGTACTGAGTTGCGCATTAAGGCTACTGCACATATCGATAAGATCCAAAAAGAGAACTGTCGTACATTTATCGTATTGTAGATTAGGTGACTATCAAAGGGACTCAGTTCGGTTCAGGATTAAAATTACAATGGAAGTTCCTCGCACCCTATAAAGTTACATCAGTATTAAGGAACGATTGTTATTTGGTGGAAAAGCTAGGCGACCATGAGGGACCCAACTAGACGAGTTGTTCTGCTGATAACATGAATTCGTATGTGCTTACTTTTAAACATCTCTTTGACTAGTGGTGAACATCGGATGGTGAGGATGTCGAGGACCACTTAGATAGGATAGCCGAGAAGTTGTATAAGTGAAAAATGATTTTATTTTTCTCCAGGGCACGGGCGCGTAGTGTAGTAGTTTGAAAATCAGGTGTATTAGGTTTCGATATTTTTCCAGGGGTGGTTGTCAAACTGGAGCCAGTGCATCCTCACACGGTGGGTCTTAGTACGTGATAGTTATTAAATTCGTTACATTAAGCCCAGCCAGCAACCACTCCAACATCAGTGTTGTACCTTCATGTTTCATATAACTACATACAAATTCTATGAAAAGACTTTTTCAGAGATATGTATTACTAAACCACGGCTACACGTACTGTACAATGCCGTATGATTTCAATTAAAAGTCAGTCTGTTTTTGTCATCGGAACGACAAAGAAGTGCTTAACTCGAATTTTATATTATCTGTACTATATACTTAAATAAATGTTATTATTATTGTAATGAAAGTCTTTCTATATACACCCTGACTGACTCGAACTGCAACCAATTTCAGACTGCTATAATTTCCACATCGTTCATGAAAGTGAGCTTGAATTTTGACACATGACAGATAATTTTATTATTTACAAGCCTTTTGAACTATTTGCGTCTCAATTGTGTTGAAAAAAATTTATCCGCGATGGAATTCAAACGTAATAATGTGATTGCATTATATTTGACTGGAAAACCATAAGTAGCTATCGTTTGAACCCTCCAGCATCTCAACGTGAATACAACATTTGTGTCTCGAACCATAGCTCGTTACCGTAATACTGGCAGCGTTGCAAAACGCCATGAAGGTGGTCATAAAAAACAACAACATCGGCAGAAATGGTTCGGAAAGTGAAGGCTAGAATTGAGCGAAATCCGCGTCTAAGTGGAAGAAAAATGGCATATCGTTGGAACGGATGCAACACATACTAAAAAATGAGCTTGGGCTCAAGCCATTGAAGTTCCAAGAAGCACACGATCTACACCGCAACAAAAAAAAGTTAGAGTTAGAGTTGCCGAATTTGGTTTTTTCCGATAAGCCGTTATTTGTTATAGAGCAATATGTCAACAAACAAAATGACCGAGTTCACTTGCCAGAGAGGTCCTTCGAAAACTAACACCTTCGGATGGCCACCAGAAAGCAGGCAGCACCCATGGTGATGGTTTGGGTCGCCATAACCGCCGATGGTCGCTCTCCGCTCGTAGTTTTGGACTGTGGCGTCAAAATTAATGCGATCGTATACCGTGAAATTGTCTTAGAGGCAGTATTGAAGCCTTGCGCAAACAAATACTTCGGTCGGAGACCGTGGACATTTCAACATGACTCGGTACCGTCTCACAAAGCGCGCGTCAACCAAGAATGGTTAAAAAAACAATGTTCCACACTTCATTACTTCGACATATTAAATTCCAAATTCTCCGGATGCAAATCCGTTGGATTTCTTTCTCTCGGGTATTTTGAAGGCGAAGGTTGGCACTAAAAAATACTACAGTTTGGACCGCCTTAAGCAAGCACTTTGCCGGGAATGGGCTAAAATACCACAGAGCCACTTGCGTGCAGCGTGCGATGCTTTCTTCTGCCGTCTCAAAGCCATTTTTCGCGCCAAAGGTGGACATATTGACAACTACTGATACAATTTGGAAATTGATGTATTTTCCAAAATTTTTTGCTTTGGCACAATAAAATTTATCAAAAAATAAAAAAATTATAGCATTTTAAAAAGTTGCAGTTCGAGTCAGGCAGGGTGTATACGAGTATCATAGTAAACTTAGCGCTGGAAAATGCGTGGACGAATTAAAGTATTTAGGCATATTAATTGACAACACAGTAGGCTTTAAGAAACATGTTGGTTGCATATGTAAAAAGGTATCTAAAAGATAAGGATTTTTTTTAAAGAGAATCCTGCATACGGTGTCGACACTAAGTGCAATAAATATATATATGACTTTATTGTATTGTTCAACTATTTTGTTTATATGTGGTGAAAACGTTGTATCGTTGCGTTACATCTTAAAAAACAATATATATGTTGATGTTAATATTATGTTAAATCCGTTAAAGTGGTTGTTAGTAAAACAAAGAATTATGATAAAAATCCTAGTATTTTCATATTAAATTAAGAATGATTTAACGCGAGAACATTTATTTAACTATGCCCAATATATAAGAGATGTCCAGCCATATGTTTTAAGAAACAGTAATGATATTAGGGTGTCAAACACGTTGAGTAGGTACGTGTACAAAAATAATAATATTAAGGGTTTCGAATTATTAAAGGATTTGCCGCATGACACAAAGAACATCACAAATTTTAAATCTTAAAAAAAATGTTTGGAATTTGCTAAACTTAAGTACTAAATCAATATTTTGAAAATTGTGAATTTCAATAGCCCCTAGGGCGCCAGTAATAAAGTACTAAAGTACTACTACTACTACTACTACACTTCTTCCGTTTTTATAGTTTGTACTCCTCTTTTATAGATGCTTTTAGAAGGCGTGCATTTTATTAATTCGTCTAAAGGAAGGAGATTGAGAATTATCTCTAGTGCAGCTTGAAGAGTGGGCCTTAATATTTCTGTTACTGCACCACAGTCTTGTCTTTGATCTTGTGTGAGTGTTTTGAGATAACAAGTGTTTTTTCGCAGTATACCAAACCAACGCACCATAAGTAAGAATCACTCTAACTATGGCCTGGGTAGATTAAACATGATCTAAGCTTCTAATGCTTGCCAAAAACTCTTTGGCATGTTCAGAATGCTCCTAATGCTTTTTAGGTTCTTTCTTCAAAGTCATGCTTCCAACTGAGCTCACTGCGTAGGATAAACCCCAGATATTTAGGTTCAGATGAAAGTTGTATCCTTACGCCATTGATTCTGAGAAAATTAAAATTTTCTAGCTTTCTTTTTCTTGTGAACAACACTAGTTCGGGTTTTGATGGATTTGTTCCTAACCCATTTTGCGCTGTCCATTTTGCTTATATGTTCAAAGCCGACTCCAGTAGTTCGCTGATCGTTGGATAATGTTTTTCTCCTACCAGAATGACTATATCGTCGGCATAGGCTACTGCCTTAAAACCACACAACCTTACAACAGTAAACCACACGGGAGAGATCACTCTTTCCTGTAGAGTTCCTCTCTATATCGCTTTCCTGACTATGTTTCCAGCAAATTCCTAATTGATAATTTTGCTCTTTGACATATACTCAATCAATTGCGCTTTCTTTGTTTCTACATGGAGCTTGACCAAAACCGTCCTCATAGAACCCGTGTTTACGTTATGAAATGCTTCTTTAATATCCAGGAATGCACTACTCTTTGTAGTGCATATTCTTTTCTATGGTATCTACAACCTAGTGTAATACCCTCTCTAGTGTCTTTCCTGTAAGATAAGCGAGTTGAGATCCGCATAGGTTTTGTTTATTGAGTTTTTAAAAGAAACGAGGGAAACGAGGAGAGACCTATAGGTCAATAATTCTTGATTCTTAAGAGTGGTTAGATGATGAGATAATTCTGCGATGCACCAAACCGGAAGTTCCATCATCCGCTGGTCATAAGGCCAAGTACTTGGAAACGTACAAACAATTGACGAGTGGTTTGAACAACTGCTTTTACCAGACACAGTTAAAATGTTATTGAGAATGTGTAAGAAAGAATCGGTGCTAGCAATGGAAGATCCCATCAATTTTCAAGTAAGATAACATAAGTTTTAATTTCCACGGTTTTGTTGAAGACCAAGTTTGCTCCGGGAGAAATGCCTTATTTAAAGTTTCGCTTGATTCAAGTACTTAAACAATCACTTCGTTTAAAGCCAACGTCTACTAATGTTGAGGTCTCGGTGCTGGGTTTGGTAGCAGCGGTACTAGTTAGAAGTATGAAGATATCACGCTTGCATCGGAGAGATGTACCGCCAAGCCTGGGGCAACGAAAGAGATTCTCTTTACCTGCTGGTAAAGCCAAAGCCATCAAGGTTTACCGTCTCAACACAATTACATTTGAAACTCCGTTGGCTTGTAATAAGAACGTTGCGACACCTAGCAGATGAGTCTTTGCAGCACTACCATCGGATAAAAAAGATCGTTCGTCGATGATCTTATTTCCGGCACAGGCACCAAGCAAGTGTGCAGAGGAAAAAAAAGTAAATAAGAGAATCACTTTAGGCAGCTGGCTTCAAACTACATAAATGGACATTGAACACAAAGGAGTTACTTGAAGGTATTCCGATTAAAAGCTGGGAATCCTCATTTTCGGTACCTTCAAATCGTCAGTGAAGGGACGATTTCTTTTGAGGAGCTCGTCACGCTTTTGTCTCAGATCGAAGCGTGTCTCAATTCGAGACCCTCTGCCCCCTATCGGGAAACCCAGACGGCTTCCGCGCACTGACCCCAGTACACTTTCCAACAGTCTAATCTAATCTAATTGTACTATTCCAGATCCCGATCTGACCACAGACACATACGAATACGTTGATCGCTGGTAGATCAAAAGAAATATTTTGGAAGCAGTGACACCAAGATTACTTGTCGTGGTTACAACAGCGACCTAAGCCACAATTAAAGGTAGGAGACCTTAATAAAGGATGAACGTTTTCCCCCATCAAAATGGAGTTTAGGCTGTATTGTAAAGACATACCCTGAAACTTTTCCCTCTACCAACTAATTCAAACAAACAACTAACCGAAAACTAGTACATACCGGAACTCTTAAAATTTTATTTATATACATTTACAGACAAACTTCTACCTAAAGAAATTAAAATCCAACCAAAATACAGAAAAGAAAATTGGCAACTCTCGAACTTCATTTAACACAAGTACCTACCATCGTTATCAAACCATCAAACCAACAAAGAGTGCTTCACTCATGCAAAGTAACTGCATTTACACAATATATTTTACGTACATTATCCCTACTTACATAAAATTCAAAACCTTGCGATAAGACTCATTGGTGATACTAATATCAGTCATTCAATTGACACCCAAGTAATGTCTACCATTCAAACTTTCAACCGTAACACCCGTCTCGCTATGAATACTCACCAGTATTACCTCAAGCCCATTTTCGGACGTACTCTAAAATATCGTGATTCTCTTATGGAATACCCTGCCGACCTCTGTGTTTCCTGGTCGTTATAATTTACAAACATTTAAAAACAATGAACATTGGTACCTGTTTTTTCTTCCTCCCTAAATTTCTTTCGCCCGTGCTGTGTACGAATATTTTAAGGGTACAAAAACCCCTTCAGCGCGCGCTGATTATAAAAAAAAAAAAAAAAAATACCCAGAATCGCACAAACCAATTCATAACCAAACTCCTCAAACACAAGGTGAAGTCCACACCCATTGGTCACAGGCCAACCTTTAGTCACAACCATTCATATTACTCACGCACACAAGCTAGAGTCTACAATTATTGGATCACACGCAACCCAGAGTCCACAACCCACCTTTATCACACACATACATATACACGTAACCTAGAGTCTTAACCGACCTATAGTGCACAGACAAATCATATATAGGGTGAGTTTTTTAACTTGAGGCATCCAAATTACTCTCAAAATACGCGATATCGCGAAAAATGTTTCAGACAAAAGTCACAAGGTTCTAAACGGGACATAAGATGGTGACCACGAGTTTGACCTTGAGACCTTGAGTAGCAGTATTTTGTTTCCTTCGGGGTGATTAATTAGAGTGAGTCCCCTTGCCTCCCACTTTTGAATCATTGAATTCTTCCCATTTCGACTTTTATTTCAAGAGACCATTTCAACAAATGCTCAAAAATGTCACCATTCACTTCAATACACTTGTCTATCCACGCTCTAAATGAACTAACAGAACTGAGAAATATTTCTGGCGTAATCTTCCGGCAAGCTTCAGTTATTCGTCTTTTCATATCCTCACGTGTTTTTGGCTTTTTTCTGTAAACCACACTTTTTAAGTAGCCCCACAAGAAGAAATCAAGTGACGAAAGATCAGGTGATCTAGCAGGCCATTGCCTCGGACCTCTTCGTCCGATCCATCGTTGATGTTAAACATTGTTTAATACGCCCCGGGCTACTTGGGAATAATGGCCTGGACAACATTGTTTGTCGCAACTCCAATGGCAGTTCTTCTTGTAATACCGGAAGATGGTCCCGCAAGAAGTTTGCATACTTTTCGCCATTCAAGATACCTTCAATAAAATATGGACCTATTAATTTATCCCCAATAATTCCCGCCCAAACATTAACATTCCAAGGGTGCTGGCGTTCAACTTGTCGCAACCAAAAAGGGTTTTCGGTAGCCCAGTAATGCATAGTATGTCGATTGACCATACCGTGATTGGTGAAAGTCGACTCATCAGAGGATAACACCTTGGCAAAGAAAAGGGGGTCTCGTTCAATTTGCTGAAGTGCCCATTGACAAAAGGAAAGCCTGTTGCGAAAATCCTCAATAAAAAGTTCTTGATGCATTGAAACATGATAAAGATGGTATTTATGCCGATGTAATATCTTACAGACAGTCGTTTGAGAAATTCCTGATTCACGATAACACTGCTATTTCATTGTCCTCAACTGCCACCCTATCTGACCGATTCCTTTTCTTTGGTTGCACACTTCCTTCACCAGTGAATTGTTAGATGACCCTATAAAAGGAAGCGCGCAATCGTATCTGGTCTGGGAAACGTTGGGCGTAAAGAGCAACAGCACCATCGATGTTCCTTCCACTTTCTCCATAAATTAATTTCATTTTAATTTTCTCTTGAATTGAAATAGCCTGCACTATTAATCTGGAAAACGTTACTAATAATAATTAGTTACTCAAAACAAATATCGAACTTCTAAATGAAGTACATATCCGTTCAAGTAAAAAAAAGGGCAAGGTGCACATCATACACTCTTAGATAAGTTTAGGACAATTTGTCTCTTCTTTGAGTTTTAACTTCACTCCAGGCAATAATGACTTCCTCAAAACAAATCTAGACCTTCTAACACCCTAACAACGTTGGAAACCGATTATGATTTAGTCGTGCCAGTGCAGTGGTATCTAGCACTGAATGAATAAGACCTTTGAGACAAAGTCGTGTGCCCCATTGAGGAATACGACTGAGCAATGAAAATCAGGAATTATCATTTGAAAAATCAAAAGTGACCTTCGTTTGACCTTGCAAATGGGTCTCAAGGTCAAACTCGTGGTCACCGTCTTATAAAAAACAAAACAAATTGCACTAACCTGAATTAACCCGAATTTATATCCAACTATCACATTTTGTATAGATAAATAAATTTCGCGTTAAATCAAAGAGATTTTCACTCCATAAAACCCACGACGTTTTCCTTCCAATTGATTCTAGTCCATACGAGAGTCTCGGCACACTCCTCTTACACCGAATACAGATTTCCAGTCCATAATCTAAACGTACCAAGAGAGAAGAAATCATAAATCAAACAATAAAAGGCAGGGGCAAAAATAGATGATAGCGACTAAGGTAACCTCTTCAGCGGACGGAGGAAAATCGTGGCACTTATGACGTCACCATACGAGAAGGAGCTGAAACCACCCACTAGTGGAGAAAATTTCCTCCAAAACAAAAAGGGGAAATTTATATCGACAGCTGCACATACATCTACATACATACACGGTGGCGCAAAAAAAATCGGCAGATAGTATAATTTTTACAAATGGCGTCTCACATCAATCATATTTGACATTTGTGAATTAGACGGTAGCAGTATACAAACAGACAAGCAATGAACGCTATACTCCGCAAGAGCGTGGAGTAATTGTATCGATGTTTTTGACCAATAATCACTGGCTGGTGTTAGTGCAGCGTGAATTTCGACGTCGTTTTCCTAATCTTGTTGCGCCAACTGGGCAAACGCTCTGGCACTTAGCTTTTCTACTCGAACAGAGTGGACCTACAGGGGATTAGGCAGGGCGTGGCCGCCACCGGACTGGTCATTCGGCCGAGAATATCGCGACTGGGCTGCCGATGTCGCTGAGAACGAAGAAACATCAACCATATGACGGGCCACGCAATTGGGTATCACCAGGTGGACCTTACAGCGAATTTTAGTAAAAGACTTACATATATTCCCTTAAAAAGTGCAAACAGTGCATCAGTTAATGCCTTCTGACCATAGGTCGCGTGTGAATTACTGTAAAGCCATCCTCAATCTCAACAACGAAGAGGACGATTTTGTGTCGAAAATGATCATGAGCAACGAGGCGCATTTCCACTTAAGCGGTTACGTCATTCAGCAAACTCTTTGTTTTTTGGGCACTGAAAATCCGCGTGTGATGCAAAAAGAGCCATAAAATCCACTCAAAGCCACTGTGCGTGGTGCGACGTTCACGCGGAAGAAGTGATTGAGCCGTATTTTTGTTGAGGACGCCATCGGTAATACGGTCACTGTTACCGGCGAAGTTTACAGGGCCATGATAAACGACTTCTTACAGCCCGAAATGGATGAAAGGGGCTTGGTGAACATGTGGTTTCAACAAGATGGTTCAACCGCAAACACAGAACGAGCCACAATGGATATTGTGAAGAAAGCGTTTCCTGGTTGCTCCCGTTTTGGCGATTTGGCTTCTAAAGACTTCTTCCTTTAGAGCTACTTGAAGTCGCAGGCTTATGCTAACAAGCCTCAGACAACCGCAACTCTTAAGAAGAATATTCGACAGGAATGCGAACAGTTATCACCAGAAATCTTGCGAAAAGACATGGAAAATGCGATAAGGCAAAAATGTATATCAACACTGGCGGCAACCACTTGGCGACCATCACTCAAAATCATTTTGCGCCACCTTGTATACCAAACAAACATGGTAAACAACATAAACTTCTTGTTTTTAACCCTGTTTTCTTGTTACAGTTTCGCTTCTAACAGTTTTTTTTATGTTCTTAAGGCCTTTTTGTATTTTAAGAACTCCAAATGTTTTTTTTTTTTTTGCTTCCAAAAACGAATATTTTTTTTTAGTTACGAATTTATCTTTCTACGGTTTGTTGCAATTTTATTAAATAGAAATAAACCGGTATTGAATGTTGGACGAGAACAAAATGACGAAAAAACACGCAAAAATTTACATTTGACATTTGGTGTTGTGAAACATTGCGTTCGACATGCGCACAAATGTTGCTCTTTGAAAGATCTTATTCAACATTCGTAGTACGCTGATAAAACTTATGAAATTTCAGTATGGAAATTCATCCAGTATCTAGACCTCGAATAGAGTATGGTACTGGAAAATCCAGTATAGTTGGTATCATTAATTATGGTCTATAGATTTGTTGGGAGTTGATGTTGTGGTGTCAGTTAATACGTGTTAATAAGCATCCTTACAGACCGAGAAGTGAGTTTCCATAAGAAGCAATGATGATTCCCGGGTATTTTTTGTCCAGACTTCATTGGAGTTCTCCAGACTTTTGGCTATGACTTTCTTTAACCTAACTTTAACAGTTCATAATGAAGGCTTTCCCTAGGTTTGAAGCTCCATGGTTAGCGGCAAAGTGAATGAAAAGGCGCTCAGGAAGGTACACCCTTGCGGGTAGTTCCATATGTTTACTTTTCCAATTAAAATACGCCATCTAGTTACATTTCCTAGGATTTCGGAACTTGTTTTGTACGGTCCACTGTCTATAGTGAAGAGAATTCTAAGGTGAACCGTGAAGGATTCTTTAATAGGTACTCTCAAGTTATTAACATGTTTTTAAGCATGCATATTTTTGATTGTAAAGTCGAGAATTTCTTCTCAGTTTTTTGTATAGAAAGTAGGGCAATTTACTCTGTTAAACAAAACAAGTTTGGAAAATTAACAAATTCAAAAATCAACTCACCCACGGCGTTGATATCTGTGCTTTCTCATTAGTAGCGTTGTGCGTTGTCCTTTGACAACCAACCCCGTATCTGCCTGTCGTCGGCAAGTAGCAGATCTCTTCCTTTATTGCTGTGGTTCTTTCCACAGTTGATCAATACCCACTATTTTACAGCTAGGTCTTGCTTTTGCATCTGATTAGTTTCACAATGTTTGCTACTTCGTGAGTTGCATGAGGAAGGACTCATACTTTTATGTGATGGCGAAGAGGAATTTTCCTCTTTCGTTTTGCGAACAATTATCAACGAGGGTTCCAGAGTTCTCCAGGTAAATATGGTCTTGTTGACGAACCTCAGAGATATTTCTTTCCCGCAATCAACCACCCTAACCTCATTTTGCCAGCCCGCTCCATCAAATCCGTCCGGATAGCCGGTTTTAATTTGTTCTTCATGCTCTTCAGTATATATATCTTTTTAAAAGAACTTAACATTTAAGACGGTATTACTATTCTTAAAATGCCGGAGAACGTATTAAGTTTTTCGGAAAATTGGATAGTGAGAGAGAGAAAAATATTTAGGCTCAGTGGTTATTTTGCTCCATGGGTGGCATCAATTATTAATGGAAGTTGGCTTGTTTATTTATTTTTGTTAAATGAAATAAAAAAAACGAATGTTTTTCGGGCGAGGCTGGGATTCGAACACTGAACCTCCCGATTTGGAAGCCAGTCCACTGACTGGTTTAATCCTTAGCCCTCCATTCTTATGCAAGGTTTTATGTATTAAATGCGCTCAAACCACTACTGAAATCGGGTACCTCACCCGATGGTCATGGGGAAAGTCGCAGGGTTTATTCTACTGCGGAGTTAAGAAACTTTAAAGTCTTGTCTTCTGGCCGTAACTAACATTAGCTAACTACGATCTTATAGCAGCGCATGGCAGCTATGGTATCGACTAAGAGGGTTGGGATGAGAATTTCTGCCAGATTAGGCTCTTTTTGAAAATAACATATTTTAAACTTATATGTAACAAAAGGGGTATCGTTAAACACGTAGTTACGAATTCATTAACTATTTCAAAGTAAATGTTGCCCCAAACTTAATTTGTCAACAATTATTGAAGACAAAAGTGTTTTTTTTTTTTTAAAGCATATGTTGTGTATGTGAACAAAGATCTCCCTAGAGAGTAAAAGTGAATGTTCTTCTCAGATCTGCTAAAGACTGATTAGTTCTCTCATATTGCTAGCCGGAAATTAAAACAATGTTACTATATATAACATATTTATGAATCCATAATATAATATTTTCCTTTGCATATTTCATTAGCTTACAAATTATTTTCAATTCACTTAAGGCTCAATGTATCTAACATTTCCTCTTTTCTTAAAAATACAATTTTACTTTGCTTATTAATTTACATATGACAATTAACTTTTGTGTTTATATTTCAATTTGTTCTTACACATAATTTAATGTAAATCTAAAATCCATGCATCTATGATAGAAATTAATCTATTATCGATAATATCTATATACGAAGTCCATTTATTTGAATTCAAAATAATATAGGGTTTTCTAATAACGACTTGACAATTCTTTTTTTAAATAAAAGGCAAACCATTTGAGATATTTCAAAAACTTTATTATTGGCTTGAAGTAAAATCAAAGCATTTATGAATGGAACTCGACTTTGTTCATATGGCCACCGCGGGCACGTTTGCTGCGGTCAATTCGTTGGACCCAATTTTCAACGACTAGGCCACACATTTCAGCCGAAACGGCCACTATTTCGCCTTCAATGTTGGCTCAGAGCTCTTCCAACGTCGTCGGCGAGTTGACGTAAGCCAATGACTAAACATAGCCCCATAGAAAATAGTCAAGCGGCCTTAAATCGCACGAATAAGGCGGCCAATCGACTGGCCCATGTCTTAAGATGACACGCTCATCATGCTTACTCTTCAATAAATCGATTGTAGCGTGTGCTGCGTGGCTTGTGGCACCATCCTGTTGAAACCACATGTCGTCCAAGTCCATATCTTCCAATTCGGGCCAAAAATAATTGATAATCATGGCGCGATAACGCTGACCATTCATAGTAACGTGACGATCGTTATCGTCGACGAAAAAATATAGCCCAATAACGCCGCCGGCATGCAAACCGCACCAAACAGTTATTTTTTGTGGATGAAGTGGTGATTCATGAAGCACATGTAGGTTTTCACCCGACCAATAACGCATATTTTGCTTATTGACGAACCCATTGATTGCACTTCAAGCCAATAGTAAAGTTTTTGAAATATTTCAAATGGTTTGCCTTTTATTTAAAAAAAAAGGTTGTCAAGTCGTTATTGGAAAACCCTAGTTTGGTTTGGCCTTAATTTGCTTTGTGCAAAAGTGAAATAACTCCAATTATTAGTTATTTAACTTTTTATTGCTTTTAACTTTGTGTATCCGATATAAATGAATTTGAAATAATTAAAGTGAACACATTTGACTCCACGGTTTTGGTTCTTTTATCTTCAATGTACATATAGTATTACAATTTAAACTTCGTCGCTCCGCTAAGGTTATGTCAACTACTGTCAGGTAGGCGCCTATGTCTTGAAGGTACCTTAGTGGTCTGCTTCGCGGGCAAAAGGAACTTCAACCCCCTTTCCGCAGGGTTTATCCGCCCACGTTACTTGGTTGCGGAAAAACTTTTATTTATATTTTCTGTACTTACTGCTCGCTCCCACAGTGACACTTTTTTTGAAATGAACCGTTTGTATTAAGTAATATGTTGCAGAAAATATAGCATGTTTGGTACCAGTGGAAAGATCATGAAATGAAGTTAAGTGAAGAAATAAAAAACTAACATTAATGTAATTTTTTTGATAAATAAACATTTTGACGATTTGGCCTTACTTTATTTTAGATAAGTGAATTCGTTTGGCCTTATTTTATTCTCAATTTCAAATTATTATTTTAAAAATTTCGTTGCATATACGACAGCCGTAAATTTTATAAACTAATGGCTGACATCTCCCTGAAGAAATGGCATACTAGCAGGATTGAATCGCATCCCAAAGCTTATTAGTATATCTGGGCTGTTTCTCTGAAACACCTTTCCTTATATCAGCCCATACATAATTCAGCGGAATTAAGTGTCTGGAGATTGAGGTGGCCATTTCACTATATTGACCCACCGTTCTGAGTTTCATCTCTCTTGACATTACTGTTTTGAGTGTTCTTTCGCCTGAAGAATAGCTTCCATTTCGGTTTTGAATTCCCAATATAGCTGATTTTCGGAGTGTTCTATATGAGCTCGCGATGCGGACACCACGTCTTGGGACTGCGGCCATCTGTTTCCTGTATTTCGCCTGTCATAAGGCTTCAGCCCACACAGGAGAATAGAATTTGTTGCTGTCATTAGCAGTTTCCTTTTGTTAGCCGTCGGGCCTCCTATGTTAGCCATCAGTCTGCTTAGTGATGTCGTTACTTTTGCAGCCCGTTCCGACGTGCCCTTTACTTGTTGCCAGAGGTGAGTTTCGTATTAAGGACTACCCCCAGGTACTTGACCGCTTTGGTCAGAGTTCTCTTTTTGGTTAGCAGGACTACCTCTATCTTTTCTGTAGCTAAACTTAGGCTGTGTTCTTGCATCCAGGGTAGTGGTCTTCGCATCACCTGATTTCATTTAATTTGTACATCTTGAGTATATCTTGCTGTTGGCACCGCACCAATGACGCCCACGTACATTTCTAGAAGCGTGTTTTCTAGCATTTTCATGCGGAGAATGCTAACATATACGATGTTCCAGAGGTCAAGTCCCAGAATTGAACCCTGCGCTTCTCCAGCAGTGATTTATTTTCTCCGTGTTGAGACTTCCTCTAGTGGAGTCGTGGGGCTCTCGAGGTGTCTAATAAAAATAGTAATAATAGTAATAATAATAATAATAATAATAATAATAATAATAATTATAACAATAATAATAATATTAATCCTCGGGATTAAAGAAATGCTACAGAATTAGGTTTACACATATCTGGGAACAGATATATATATCTTATCTCCGTGTTTAAAGGGCGAATGCATAAAATCGGAAAATCCCATTTAAACGGCAGGAATTTAGTCAAAGTAATAAACACCTATGACAAACTGGTATTGACCTACAGTTTTGGTATAATCAAATAGTCCACTACAGATCTTGTGGACATGCAGCGAAAGATCCGCACCTTATTGACTAAATATAATCTATGTATACCATCCGAATTCTTGCAGAGAACGAATGTCTTTGCCCCGGCGAGAAGGAGGTAGGGGAATTATTGATCTGCAAGGCATGCATGCAAGGCAAGTATTTTCATTTAGAAGATATTTTACTGAGAAAAGTCTCATCTCAGACCTTGCAAAAATAACTATTGAAGCTGACGACAATCTCACTACACTCAACCTAAAAGATCAATCAGCTGTAAATGGAGGCCCGAAGACGAAGATGGGCAGCCAAGCCTTTGCATGGAAGACACTATCAAGCACTTGGGAGTGAACATGTTGACACAGAAATGTCAAACTTATGGCTCCGGGTAGGAGAACTGTTTTCCGAAACGGAAGGTTTCATGATAGCTATACAAGATGGCGTTGTCGTTACACGAAATTATACAAGGTTTATTCGAGGAGACAATACTGTAGAAGATAAATGTCGAATATGCAGAAAACGTAATGAGACAATAGAACACATCATCTCAGGATGTACAAATCTACCACAAACCGAATATCTCCGAAGGCACAACAATGTCGCTAAGGTCTTCCACCAACAGCTATGCAAAAATGCTGGACCTTTGCAAGAATTGCAACCGTATTACCGTTATGAACCAGAGCCTGTGGTGTAAAACGAGGAAGTTAAGATCCTATATGAACTAAAGCTTCGTACTGCAAATCGAGTTGACCATAACGGACCTGATATGACATTCATTGAGTTCGCTGTTCCTAACAATAATAACATCAAAAGGACGTACGATGAGAAGAAAAGGAGATACGAAAGTCTAGCAATAGATATCAAAAACCGTACAAGACCGTACCAATAATAATAAGTGTAACAGGACTAGTAGAAAAAAACCTCAAGAAACATCTGAGAGACCTCGATACCAGTGAGAAATATATAGCGAAAGTTCAAAATTCCATCATTCTAGACACTGCAGAATATGGTAATATATAGTTCGCCAATTTTTAAATTAACTTCAATACAATAAAGACTTGTTATATTTTTGTTCGATTTAAGGTCCTGAAAATGTAACGTATATTTATAATGTAACGTAATAGCGTGAAATCAGACAAAAAAAGAAAATAATAATAATAATTATTGTTATTTATTAATAATAATAATAATAATAACAATAACAAACTATTCCAATTGATCAAGCTTCAAGATATTGGTCAAGTAAATTGTCTGAGCCCAGAAACTACAATGATAATGCTAGTTGGGTTACTGACGATCAAACGGCAGTTATTAACATAGAATAAATGAGTCAAGATGAAATTACCATGGAGGAGTTAAGTGAAGAAATAGACCAAACGCAGAATTGGAACTCTCCTGGGTCACCTGGGTCAGATAAAGTTTCCAACCATTGAATTAAAACATCTCTGTTCTATATGCACACACAGCGAGGTGTTTTTTTTTTTAATCTTTCTTTGACCGGAAATTATACCGAAAATCCTCACAATAGGGAATACATTTCTGTTACCAAAAGGAGGGGAAGAAAATGACCCGATTCAGTAGAGTACAGCATGTAAGCTTTTAACATAAATAAAATTAAATTGATAGCTAATAGAGTGTATATACTATACATTGTAGCAGAAACAACATTACAACACCCGAGCAGAAAAGATGCAGCCGGAATACAAAAGGTTGTAAAGACCATCTAATTACAGATTCGGTCATAGTACAACAAGAAGAAAAAAAACCTGGGTATGTGCTTCATAGAATAAAAAAAAGTGTTCGACTCTCTATCCCATAAGTACCTCATAAAAAAATAGCAACTATATGGAGTGAGCGAAAACATAAATGCCACACTGAAATAACTCAAGTTATTATAGACCGTCAAGTTAAACCTTGGGGGGGGGGGGGGACTAAGTAGTAACCCTATCAAAATAAACAATGGTAAGCTGCAGAGAGACTTTTTCAGTCCTTTATGGTTTTACTTGACACTGAATCCATTAAGTAGGTTTATCAACAGAACAAATATGGGATACGAATTAAAAGGAAGCAGCCAAAATAAGATGATTTGTCTCTTGCTGTTGGTGGACGATCTGAAAAACTACGCTCCAACTAAAGACAAAATACATCGGCTCATCAACATAGTCATAGCGTTTAGTGACGATATCAGCACGGAGTTTGCCATTAAAAAATGCAAACTTGCTCACCTATATCGTGGGAAGATTATGATAACATCTTATGGATACTCTATAAAAGAAAACCAGATCAATTACCATCCAAGATAGTTGTTAGCAAGTTGTTGAAATTACAACAACAAATTATAGATAGCATATTTTAGGGAAAAGCATTGCTAGTGATGAGTGTGGGCGATACGATTCTGTGAAGGAAACTATTGAGCATATAATAGCTGGCTGTACCACCCTGACAAGTTACGATTATACAAACAGACACAATAGTGTCGGAAAAATCTTGTATTTGTATTACAAAGAAACGGAGTACTATAAATGTGAGCCCCACCAGTACTAAAAAATTTCAGCTGCAGTAATTTACTAGGATAGAGAAATAATAACATATCGGACTATCCTAGCAAACAGGCCTGATATTGTCGTGTTTTGCAAGGAACAAAATAAAATCGAAATATACGACATTGCAATCTCTCTGAACCATACACGGTACACGGATTTAGCAAAAGAACTGCAAAAAATGTCCGGTCCAACAGCTTCAAAATTTACCCAATCGTTGTTTCAGCTACGGGTTTAGTCCCAAAATCACTTGTGAAAAGTCTTAAAATGTGGAAAATAGAGAACGTCATAGAACCCATGCAAAGAGCAGTTATAGTGGCGACCATAGATAAAATGAAACAAGTGGCAAACTTTTCAGATATTGGAAAATCAAAACCGGTTTTCTGCTGATCGCCCGTGTGACGAAATGTGGATAAATTATACTAAATAAGAAAACGTTAGTAAAAAGTATATATTTTGTATTTGCCATATATTTAATGTCTTTTTCTTTGCAGAATCAACATTTGGATTACAACAGTTCCACCAAAGACGTTCCAAGGGTTTAATCATTGTATGCTGACTAAACACATGTGAGTAAAAAGTTTATACCATATTTCGGTTTAGCCATAAATACCATATAACCCATTAACGCCCAAATGAAAACTATCAATTTTATTGTTATTGTTATACAATATAACTTTATTAATGGAACACTTGGGGCTACATTTCACATTTCGTATTTCTTAGTTAAAATTACAAGAAAAAAAAAATAAATAAATAAAATAAAAAACAAGAGGTTTTTGGGGTGTACTTTTTATAGTACAGTGGGCACCTAGTAATGACAATTCTTAAAATAGTCCTTATCAATACACATAGTTTCTGACACTGTACACATTGCTATTTAATACGAGTATGACACAAAACACAACGTAACTGTTTGGGAAATTTTGCTGGGTTGTGTTAGTTGGGCTCGGACCCGCTTTTGCCGAGCCAGATGGGTGGTTTTTATTGCTTTTACGCAGGTGAGGATAATGTCAAGCTATATGTTTTCTAAAAGCCAGCTTGGTAAAGCGCTCAGAGCTACTCAAAGCATGTAGACGCCAAGCATTAGCTAAGCACATATCAAGCAAGTATGTGAAAATAGGCCACCAACATTTTTTTCCATGAATATGGTACTCACGCGATACTATATCATTGTATCCATCTATCTCATCTACGCCGCCCATTCCTTTGTTGTAATTTTGGAATAAATGTGGAATACTAACGTTCACCCTTTTCTACTCTGTGAACACCAGCGTTTTACTTTGCAAATATGTTATACGGTATCAAAATTTGTACCTATATGTAGTATATATGCTTTTGTCTTTCCACCTTAGAAGCAAAATTTCATTATTTGTGTCAAACATATAGTCAAACTCAGCTCGTGCTAACTTTTTCAAATTTTTTACAGGGCATAGTGGACATTTTTTTGTCCGGTTATCGCGTATAGTTCCCGTGGTTTAATACCCAGACTTCAATTCTTTGAGTAAATCACAACTTGTAATAAAGTTGTCAAAATATATTGTGTGCTCTTCAAGTATTGTTATCATTTTTGAAAGCAGTGATTTTACAACTCTGGTACCAAGAGGTGCTTTTGTAATCTCGAAGGAGAAGCAATATTCATCGGAACTGTGTGCCACCCAATTCTTATATCCGAATCTAATATCCGAATTTACCTCTAATAAACTGTTTTGATGAGAGGTGGACACAGTATTTGATTATAGACTCATCAATTGACATATCTTCATAAAATACCCCAAATTTTTGTATAAGAAGATTACAAACAAGGCCCCACTTTAAACATTTTATCTTGCGAGCCATTTGCTAAGCTTTTATCTACCAAATGCAAATTTCACCTTATGTCTAGAAAAATGTTTCGAGACAAAGAATTTGCTACAAGGGCTACTGACAGGTCTTCATCATAGCTCCAATACTTACGATCTCTTGTGAGCTTATGGTATCCAGATATAATTAGCACTCCCAGAAAACTTCGAAGATCATCTTTGTCCATTTCAAGGCCATGTCTATTATTCTGGCCTGCATATAATAGCGTATTGCTTAAAATGAAATCCAAAACCTCTTCATCGAATATTTTTTCAAAAATTTTAACTAAGTAGTGACAAGCCTTTTACTTCACTTTTACTTCATGTATTGTTAGGTAATTTTAACGTCGGGGCTGAGTAAGATGGTGGACATTGTCTCCATTTAGGATTTATATCATGAGAATATGGACGACTTCTTCTACTAGACAAAGATTCATCATCATTGTCTTCCCATTCAGAAGAATCATGATGCCGACGCATCACTTCCAATGTTCCTGCAATGTATCTAGGTAAATCCGATGTCTGCATGTCATCTTCGCCTTCTTCTTCATCTGTAACAACGGCCGAATCTGGCGGTATAATCACTACATCATATTCATTCTCGCTTTCTTCGTCTGCTATAGCATTTACGGCTTCTTCGAGACTAATAAAATTTTTACAGGCTTGGAAAGCTGACATTTTTTATCAGTTCTGAAAAAAAACAACGAAATTTTTTTTATTTGTATATTACTTGTGCCTATTGTACTAGATAGCCAACAATAAACTAAATACTTACATAAATCTTATATTTGGTCAGAAAAAGCACCATCTAATCGTTAGATTTGAAACTAAACCAAAAACCTGTTAAATATACCTTTTAAATCCAAAAAATGATATTGCCAAATGTCAAAAAATGGCGTTTACTTTACTGTGAATCCCCTTTTTATCATTTAAAATTGAAAAATAGTGACATTTATTGATAAATACACGTAAAAGTTAATTGATTATTTTTATTATTTTTATTAGTACAGAAGGCGCAAATGGATTAATGCCTTTTTCCTTGCAGATTCAGCATTTGGACTACAAAGACATAATTAATTGTTCTTACTGCATATTAGCGATATGTTTCATATAAATACTTAGTGTCTTTTTCTCAATTTTGGTTTTGATTACTTAATTCAATAAATAAAATTAATTTAACATTAACCTTAAATAATGTAGGCCTATTCTGCATCCTGAAAAATGAAAAATAAAAAATAGTTCCACAAAAATGGGAAGCAGTTTTTTTTTAAGATAGCTTACTGAACGAAACTTCTCTTTGAAAGAGGTATCACAAATATCTCCATTCTAAGATTTTAAAACGAAATATAACCTAACTCTGAGGAAATAGTGCAAAATTAATTTTTTCCGCAAATTTTCGTAGCAAACGCAAATGCGAACAGATTTGTTTGTCGTATCACCTTAAATAGTTAGATATATTATTTGGGGTTTTCCTTGCTAAAGAAATGTTGACTAGAATTGAATATTGTTAAACAACGGAAAGTGGTTAAAACAAGTCAGCAAGTTTACGTCATTTTTTGTTGCTCTTTGTTGGTGTAATAGGTTCAAGATATGTCCTTCCAAGTTCTTCAATAAACAGTGGTTCACAAAACATAAATGCACGTATTCACAATGATTGTAGGACAGTCGTATGGTTGATTGCAATTTTCATGCACAGATTTATCGTAGTTTGATTTTTTTTCAAGAGACGTATCGGGACAAAGTTTATCTTCAGTTCGAAGCTCTTCATCCCTCAAGTGTCCATGTATTACAAGTCATTCATTATCAACTTCGTAATCCTTCTGTTAAGTAATCCGCCTAGGTCCTCACCCTCCCATTTCATTATTCAAATCAGCTTCGTAATCAAAGAATTTCTGTCAAAAAAAAAAATCGATAGGTCGTAAGTGCGTACAAATAAGTGGGAAACATAAATAATAACAACAAACCTGATCTGTAGCAAACAGCATAGTATCATAGTGTATGGATGCATAGCATCTCCATGTCCCGTAAATTAATTTGATTAAAATGGACGGTGAATTTTACGGAAAAAGTAGAATTTAATTTTCTAAAAAATATTCTCACTATGCATAATGCAAACTTACCTGACTTCCTCGCATCCTGAGCTGTACCAATGAATCTTATATCCTGAATTGTATTTCTTGTTCTTGTTGTTTCCGCTTCTTGTTCTTCTTTTCATAAATTAAAAACGAACTAGATTTACTAAATAAAGACAATAGACATTTTTTTCACTTACATTTTTGTTTCTTCTTCGCAGAAATATTAAAATTTGTTCATTCACCCACGGTGTGGACAAATTTGTCCCTTCACCATGAGTGTTTTTATCAGGAGAGTATGTTCCGATGTTAACGTAAATGTACCATAAATGTAAATTACAATACACGAATAAACTGGATTATCAGATTCATAAAGATGGAAAATACATATATGTAATCCAATTAATGTATTGGGTATACATTTTAATTCGTGCGGTTTTTTTTTCAAAATTTGAACGTTTGTTTAAGAAAAACATGTACAATAGTATTATTCAAAGTATTGCCCATCTGAAGCTATGACTTTTTCTCATCTTCTTGGCAATTTGTGGATCCCATCCCAAAAGAAATGTGACGGCTTGGCAGCTAAGAATGAATCAAGCCAATTTTTGATATTCTGCTCTGATGTGAACCGTATTTCAGTGAGGGCGTTCTGCATTGACCGGAACAAATGGTAGTCAGAAGGGGCAAGGTCTGGGCTATAAGGCGGGTAGGGTAAGACTTCCCATCCACTGTCTTCCAAATAGTTCCTAACCGGAATAGCATCGTGGGGCCGAGCGTTGTCATGATGGAAAATTATTGCCTCGTGTCTGGTCGCATATTCCTAGCGTTTTTCGGCTACTGCTCTCTTCAAACGGATTAAGTGTGTTCAGTATCGTTGTCCATTGATGATTTCACCCGGTTTTAGCAGCTCATAATACAGCACACCCATCTGATTCCACCAAATACAGAGCATTACCTTCGCGCCATGGATATTCGGCTTTGCCGTTGATTCGGCTGGTTGGCCGGGTTTCACATATGATTTTTTGCGCTTGAGTTTGTCTTAATGGATCCATTTTTCATCACCAGTAACAATCTGATGCAGAAATGACTTCCTTTTGTGGCGTTCCAGCAGCATTTCGGACATGCAAAACCGTCTTTCGTCGTCTCTCTGCTTGAGTTCATGTGGAACTCAATTTCCTTGCTTTTAAATATATCCAGCTGCTTTTAAACGTTTTGAAATGGCTGCTTGAGTGACACCCAAAGATTCTGTGAGCTCTTCTTGTGTTTGGCAACAATATTCGTTAAATAATGCTTCCAGTTCTTCATCTTCAAACCTTTTTGGCTGCCCAGGACGTTCATCGTCTTCCAAGCAAAAGTCACCACTTTTAAATCGTGAAAACCACTTTTGGCTCATTCGCTCATCTAGCGCATGTTCACCATAAACTTCCACCAAAATACGAAGACTTTCGGCAGCAGTTTTTTTCATATTAAAGTAACGAAGAAGAACTCCCCGCAAAAAAAAAGTTCGACATATTTGAGTGAAAAAAATATTGTTGTTTACGCTTCAAATGAATGACATATACCGAAATGAAGTACAATGACAGTTATAATTATAAAGGAGATATTTTTTCATCCGTTGTAAATCTGAAGGAAATTACCTTTTTCATGGACATTTTCGCACAACATTTTTTTTTTTTTTTTTACATTTTTTACAATTTTTAAATATTTTTAATGCCATTATCCGCCGACGATTTTGAAAACCAAGTAGGTGACGTGACAGCCAGTGAGTCAACCATCACGCCATCGCCACCACCTACAATGAAGTACAATGAAGTTAATTTCAAACTCAGATTCTTCAATATGGTTGGAACAATAATTCGACTTCACTCTTATTTCACAACAAACTTGGAATATTTAAATAATATTGTATGCTTGTGCTATATTTTCGCCTTAAAAAATATTTGCTATATGTATCGTTTTTTTTAATATTATTGTAATTTTCGGCTTATAAGCTTTACATTTATAATCAAATGCATGGTGGTTAACTTCAAGATTCAATTTCAGTTCCTAATTATTTCTCATACAATTTACACATCTCAGACAATCAGATTTACGTTCTCTCTTGCAATCCATACTTACATGACTGAAGCCCAGAAATTTTTCACATAAATTGCTTCCATTACAGGACATTTATTTCAGCCCACGCTTATTTTACCTGCTTTATTTATTTCGTTTAAAATTTTCACCTTCAAACCAATCACATTCAAACTCTGTCTTCTTATTTTTATTTTTCCACATACCCTTAAATTTATGTCCGCATCTTTTAGCATTTCATTTTCATTCAATTTATCCGTAATAAAGCTATTTTTAATTCTGGTCTTTCTCATGCTAGAAGTTCACGTTATAATCCTTTCCAAGTTTTTCCTTTACATTATCCTTCAGCGTTTCCAATAATTGTACATTCTCGCACGATACTAATACCTCGCCACTGTTAAATCTGTTTATACCTGGCACTTGTATACCCGAATGGCAAGGATTTACACTTGATTTTAATTCTGATTTTGTCTTATCTGCATTCTGATTATTTTTCGGCTCTACTTCAACTTTCGCATTTCTTTTTAGCTCACTTGCATATGTGTTCCTTTCACGTTTTTCAATTCATTAACCTTAATGTTTTAACGTCTTAATGAAACTAGTTTCTCACCACACTTTTCACATAATATTACCAGAAACTCTTTTTGCTGCAGTGCCGAAACATCATAGTTAGAAAGTTTAGCTGAAAAATATTACATAGCCACCTTGGCCAAGTTCTGTCCCAGCATCACGTCTACTCTTTTAACAAGAGCCGCACTTCAAATCCATAGCTCATATAACAACTTGAAACATAAACTACTGTACAGTTTATCAAACCAAGTAACCCAGTTCAAATAAAAATGAGAAATTTAAAATCAGATTTTTTCATTCACAAAATTGTAAAAATTGAAATCGCACGCGTGTTGTTCATTTTGTGGAATATTTTTTGATAACTTTTGTACGCTCTTCGGTACAGTGTCTATATTATGTTTGCACATGGGTTAACGTCTGCATACATTGTTTTTTTCGAAAGTTCGCTTGCCAGGCAGTCTAATTCCTGTGAATAAAATCGTGATAAGGCTAACTGTCCTCTTTATGAGAAAAGCTGGTTGTCATTTCAAAGGCTGTTTTTGGGACAATTTTTGTGTGCCTACAAAAAGTAAACGAAAAGTATTTGGAGATCTATGCGGACAACTAAGACTAAATTATTCTTCAAAAGGTGAGTGTATTTTTTTTTCCACTATAATATTCTTGAATATCCTGACAAACCTTTATAACAAATCATTGCTGCACTAGATTCCTTACCTCATATTGATGAAGCCATCTTGGGCCTTGCATCTACAGAATGCGTTCTTACCCTTTTGGCGAAGACAACATTTTGTCATAAGGCAAAAGAAACTAGTCGATATTTAAAATACCGTGGACGGCAATCGGTTTTCAGGGTAAGTTGGGCAACAAAATGCTTACTACACTTCGTACTCTTTAGAACTTGTGTGTGCTAGTACGGCCAACTGGTCCAGTAAATGGATTTTTAAGGAGATTTGTGAAAAAATTATTTTTCCTGAGACGAATGTCTCTTCTTTAAGTCCAACTTCAATTAACATTTGAAAATTTGCTTAGTGTCTAAATATTGCTCAATTATGAATTGTGAATACATTTTAAATGTAATTGCATCTTGTTCAAAGTTACATTTGTTTGTATTATAGGAGGCAAAATCTGGAAGGTTCTAACCTTTCGGTTGGTATAGATTTTAACGTTAAGGGCTATTGTATTGTTGTAAAATTGAACTACAAACGTTCCACTCATTATCTATGTTTCGTTTTCATGCCTTAAAGTTCCGTTGAAGTTGGTGATAAAGATTGTGTTCTCTAACAGAAGTTTTGAATTGGAAGTCGCAACTTGCGTTTCTTGCTTTTAACACTTGACCTATGCAATGCTCTGTTGGTAGTTTTTCGAGTTGAGTTGCCTGTCGCTGCAAAGATTCATACACAGCATATGATTACATGTGCTCTTAATACTGTACATGTCGTCATGAGCTAACAGAAGTTAATTTGTTTCAAGGTGGATTCGCTTGTTGTTCTGAATTGTATTGAATTGGTATTGAATAAATCACTGCATGATTAAGGTCCTTTAGGCTAGTCATCCTCTTTCTGTAGGTTGATGGGTTACGCGTATTCTGTTAATTCTATTTCGTTACTATAAGGAAGGGTTTCTATTTGAGATAGTACTTCCTGAATTCCTTCTTTCTTCAGCAGATTAGTGTTAACAATTTCTTTTTTCGCTAGTTGTTCATCTTTGATTGTTGTTAGTTTGTTGTATAATATCTGTTCATATATTTGTCTACACTGATGCTGTCTATTCTCTTGATGACCTTGTTGTAAGTATTGAGAATTGCTTGTGTAACAGTTGTCAGGTGCTTGTTTATTTTGTAATAGCCATTGTTATTTTCGGTGATGACGGTTTGTGTTTTCAATAAATTGTCCCAATCTGTCGCATCGGGTGTGGCTGCTATTCACTTCCACGCTGATACAAGCCAATTTATTGGTCTCACTTTCCTTCGGTTCACTCCATTTAGCTGTCTCAACAATCATTCGGCTTGTTGAATCTAGTGAAGCAATTGCGGTCGGAGAATACTGCTCTTATCTGTTTGGCCTCCTGTCAAGCTTATTAGTTCGTTTATGACATCTTCATAGCTCGTCAGGTCGGTAATGTGAAATTTCTACTGATGATCTTGCCATTCCCTGGCTTCATGATGAATACTGGTTTATTGTATAATAGTCGAATACGTTGACGATGCCGAATTTCAGCCCTTGGATCGAACTAAAATTAAAGGACAAACAGATTTACTCAGAAGAGTTTATGATTTGGGACTTGGGAATCTTTTTGCTAGTTTCGGTAATCACGGTGACTCTTTGTGTAGAGGGGTATTTGTTTACCATCGCGTCATTTAACGGCTGCGTATATAACTTTCCCGGGTTGATATGTTTTTGGAATGTTTATATTTTTGTTTTCTTGGCTGATCTTTTTCTGTTAACTTTTATTAATTTCGGTAAGGTCCTCGTTCACTTAAGCTTAGAAATCAATAAGATTTTGGTAATTGATTCTTTGGCTTCTTCTGCAAAATACATCACTGGGCCTTCTCTTAGTAACCGAATGGATGGAATTGTTGTATCGATCATCTTCAAGCACCTCGTTATTTCTAATATCGTCGAATGTACATTTTCTATAGTTCCATTAACCCCGCTTTTTTTGAGGAGGAGTCAGGTAGGTTTTTATGTCAAGTGCCTTAATGTACATAATTTGAAATGATGGGAATGATAAAGATGCTCTCGTTATAAGTTACGATTAGTTGAGGCACTGAAAAGTAGTGAAGAATCTTAATAATTTTTTTTCTTAAATACAGTGCCGACAGGTTGTAAATTTTTCCTGGTCTCTTTCGAAAATATCCATATGCATTATTTCAGTGGCGCAAGTAGGAATCGGTGTTTCCTGAAGTTCAGGTTTTGGCGGATGTCTGTCATATTTATTTGAGTTGCAGATAGTGGTTTATAAATTTTTTATCAAATTGTTCATTTTCGAGAAAAATAATTTTTCCAGTATTTGTTCCTTATTCTCCCAGTAGTTCCGATGTGCTCTGTTGTGCTCTTCTTGAATGATTCTGATTTTGTTCTCCTCATTACGCAAATCTTCGACTAATCTCCGTGTTATTCTAAACTTGAGTTTAAAAAAAGGCATTTTTAGATATTTCCTGAAGGAGTGGAATAAATGCTTTGGGAATCTTTACTCCATTTACCACGTTCGAATTTAGTTTTGCCTTTAGGGCATTGCTCAAGGATTCCCCAGTTATTTTCCGGAAGCGGTGGTAATGTTTCCCAAATGTTGGAATGGGGTTCCTCGTATGCGAACAATTCTCGTCCTTCTGAGATAACCAGCTGATTCGTAAAAAACATTTAAAGCAGCTTCACAATGTTGCAATAGGTCTGAACTGTGCATGATCTGTAAGTCGGATGTTGATAAAATATTGGCTTCTGACCTGAGTCTGGATAAGGCGTCGGCCGCGAGATACGTTTTCCTGGCTTGTAGACTAATTCATATTTGTATTCTTTTATTCTCGCAATCCATCTCTTCAGCTTATCATTTGCTTTACGGTTGCTCAAAGAAAAATTCAGTGGGTGATGGTCTGGAGATGTAAGTTATTGGTCTGTCTCTACCGAACACATAAGGTAGTGTTTGAAGAATCTGTTGTTAATATAAAGGATTTCTGGAAATCAGTAAATGTTGGAATTTTGGAATTTTCAAGAATTCTTTTAAATTTTCAAATTTTATTTTTTTTTTTTTATTTTATTTCCTTTATTCTTAAAATAGTCAAGTTAATTAAATAAAGTGTGTGTATGATATCGCAACAAAATAAATCAATAAAACATTAGCATTGTTATAAGAATAGGTAGTAGCATTAGTATTTAATATAGAAATAGAGATAGATGCCACTTAATATAGTGTATACAATGCAGGTATTGTGGGTTTTCAGTTTATTATATTATTTCAAATTGTAGAAGCAAAAGAATAGTAGATCTACATACATACATTTATATTTATTTGTTGGGTTCATTTCATTTTTAAAGTAAGTAGGACAACAAAACTTCAATTTCATTATGGTCAAAATGTAATGCCTCCTGGTGCAGGCTATCGATGAAGGAGACCTGTTAAATAGCTTATAGGACACGACAGAGTAGAAATTTCTAAAGTGAGTGGTACGAAATGATGGAATATTTACAAAATTATTCAAGTTGCTTCGCAGAGTGTGGACATCACAGTTCAGGCTGTGATATTCTAATAAAGAATATTTGTATATATTTGTAATAATGCAGATATCTAACTGGCAGAATTTGTTGAGACCTAAACAGCTCAATACAATAAGCTGATCGGTATACACCACAAATATTTCTCATGGCACTGTTTTTTCTCTTTGTGAACACCCCCCCAACAATTTATGCCAAAATGCAACTTAGAATAAAAAAATCCAAAATACCCTGTGCGCAAAGTTTTAAGTTTTTAAGTTTGAGAAGGTACAAGCTACGAACAGAGGAACACAGGTGTTGCTTCAAATTCAAAATGTGACTAGATCAGCTCATATTTTGGTCTATTACCACACCAAGATATTTAAAATCTTTGAAAACTTTTACTTCAAAAATTCAGAGTAACAATTTTTTGTCATATCGAAAACCTCTTTAGTTTCGTAATCAGGAGATGAGCAGCTTGTAAGTTTATATCTGCTGCATCCTACGCCAAGAAACTACATTTTCGTATCTGATGAATATTGTATTTTTACATTGTCCAAACATTAGTTTGGTTTTATTGCTTACTTTTATATATATATCAAAGTTTAAATCGGTTACGAGATTCAGTGGATTAGTTGAGATGTATGCGATACCAACATCATCTGCAAAGGCAGTTGGCTTACCTTAAGATGGCAAACTGAAAAGTGAGTTTAAATAGACAAGGAATAAGATGGGTCCAAGAACTGATCCTTGTGGTACAACTAGATTGATCACCGCTGCATTGCTAAGCACGTACCCACCCTTCACTTTTTGCATTCTATCTTTTAAATAGGAAATACTAAGGAAAACCATATAATTTGTTTAGGAGAATAATATGGTCAACCATATAAAACGCTTTGGTAATGTTTACGAACAATTTCAAGTTTTTTTTAAAATAAAGTTCGAGATACTATGTTCAATGCAGGCATATGAGTTCTTAAGTGACTTAATTAGCATAAGACTTCTGGCCAATTGGCCTGCATTGGCCAATTGCTCTCACATTTTGCTTAACGTTAGCGAAAAAATCAATAAATTTATTTGTGACTTCGTTAGATTGATCAACGACATCGCCATTTATGATTAAGGAGAACTTGTTAGAAACATACGTAACTTTTGAGTTTGTTATTGCATTTCTCACTTTCCATTCTCTTTTGGGGTAGCCTTGCGAAACGAGTAAACATCTTTGATAATAGCTATCACGACACTTATTTATGAGATTGTTTAGATTCTTACATAAGCCTTTATACCGATTTTTTATTCGAGTATTTAATGGATGTTTCTGACATATTTTGCCCAGTTTGGTTTTAAGTCTTATTTTTTTGAGTATCCAGCGATTAATCCATGACAATAAAAAAAAGCGTGCTATTGGGTTTATTTTTACAAATTCACCAAACCTTCAAATGATCTTACAGCAACAATCTTTCCCTTGTCTACTTTTCTAAGCAAAATTTGAGATTTTTGAAACCACATATACATATGTAAATACGATATATATAATTTTTTTCAGTCTTAAATTTTTTGACTTCCATAAATAAAGCTCGAGTATAGCGTGTAAAACAATCATTTATAAATATTCTATTCTTGATGGCCAGAAAAATAGAGATAAAGCCATCATTTGGTTTTTTCCGATAAGCCGTTATTTGTTATAGAGCAATATGTTAACAAACAAAATGACCGAGTTCACTTGCCAGAGAGGTCCTTCGAAAACTAACACCTTCGGATGGCCACCAGAAAGCAGGCAGCACCCATGGTGATGGTTTGGGTCGCCATAACCGCCGATGGTCGCTCTCCGTTCGTAGTTTTGGACTGTGGCGTCAAAATTAATGCGATCGTATACCGTGAAACTGTCTTAGAGGCAGTATTGAAGCCTTGCGCAAACAAATACTTCGGTCGGAGACCGTGGACATTTCAACATGACTCGGTACCGTCTCACAAAGCGCGCGTCAACCAAGAATGGTTAAAAAAACAATGTTCCACACTTCATTTCTTCGACATATTAAATTCCAAATTCTCCGGATGCAAATCCGTTGGATTTCTCTCTCTCGGGTATTTTGAAGGCGAAGGTTGGCACTAAAAAATACTAAAGTTTGGACCGCCTTAAGCAAGCACTTTGCCGGGAATGGGCTAAAATACCACAGAGCCACTTGCGTGCAGCGTGCGATGCTTTCTTCTGCCGTCTCAAAGCCATTTTTCGCGCCAAAGGTGGACATATTGACAACTACTGATACAATTTGGAAATTGATGTATTTTCCAAAATTTTTTGCTTTGGCACAATAAAATTTATCAAAAAATAAAAAAATTATAGCATTTTAAAAAGTTGCAGTTCGAGTCAGGCAGGGTGTATACGAGTATCATAGTAAACTTACCGCTGGAAAATGCAAGAGGACTCAAAAGCTAAAAACAACTAAACTAATTCTTAAAAAAAATGAATAATAATGAACGAGGGAGCAGGAAAGGACATAAGATTGACGGTGAAAATATTAAAAAAGTGGACGAATTAAAGTATTTAGGCATATTAATTGACAACACAGTAGGCTTTAAGAAACATGTTGGTTGCATATGTAAAAAGGTATCTAAAAGATAAGGATTTTTTTTAAAGAGAATCCTACATACGGTGTCGACACTAAGTGCAATAAATATATATATGACTTTATTGTATTGTTCAACTATTTTGTTTCTATGTGGTGAAAACGTTGTATCGTTGCCTTACATCTTAAAAAACAATATATATGTTGATGTTAATATTATGTTAAATCCGTTAAAGTGGTTGTTAGTAAAACAAAGAATTATGATAAAAATCCTAGTATTTTCATATTAAATTAAGAATGATTTAACGCGAGAACATTTATTTAACTATGCCCAATATATAAGAGATGTCCAGCCATATGTTTTAAGAAACAGTAATGATATTAGGGTGTCAAACACGTTGAGTAGGTACGTGTACAAAAAATTTAATATTTAATAAGGGTTTCGAATTATTAAAGGATTTGCCGCATGACACAAAGAACATCACCAATTTTAAATCTTAAAAAAAATGTTTGGAATTTGCTAAACTTAAGTACTAAATCAATATTTTGAAAATTGTGAATTTCAATAGCCCCTAGGGCGCCAGTAATAAAGTACTAAAGTACTACTACTACTATTACTACACTTCTTGCGTTTTTATAGTTTGTACTCCTCTTTTATAGATGCTTTTAGAAGGCGTGCATTTTATTAATTCGTCTAAAGGAAGGAGATTGAGAATTATCTCTAGTGCAGCTTGAAGAGTGGGCCTTAATATTTCTGTTACTGCACCACAGTCTTGTCTTTGATCTTGTGTGAGTGTTTTGAGATAACAAGTGTTTTTTCGCAGTATTCTACCAAACCAACGCACCATAAGTAAGAATCACTCTAACTATGGCCTAGGTAGATTAATCATGATCTAAGCTTCTAATGCTTGCCAAAAACTCTTTGGCATGTTCAGAATGCTCCTAATGCTTTTAAGGTTCTTTCTTCAAAGTCATGCTTCCAACTGAGCTCACTGCGTAGGATAAACCCCAGATATTTAGGTTCAGATGAAAGTTGTATCCTTACGCCATTGATTCTGAGAAAATTAAAATTTTCTAGCTTTCTTTTTCTTGTGAACAACACTAGTTCGGGTTTTGATGGATTTGTTCCTAACCCATTTTGAGCTGTCCATTTTGCTTATATGTTCAAAGCCGACTCCAGTAGTTCGCTGATCGTTGGATAATGTTTTTCTCCTACCAGAATGACTATATCGTCGGCATAGGCTACTGCCTTAAAACCACACAACCTTACAACAGTAAACCACACGGGAGAGATCACTCTTTCCTGTAGAGTTCCTCTCGATATCGCTTTCCTGACTATGTTTCCAGCAAATTCCTAATTGATAATTTTGCTCTTTGACATATACTCAATCAATTGCGCTTTCTTTGTTTCTACATGGAGCTTGACCAAAACCGTCCTCATAGAACCCGTGTTTACGTTATGAAATGCTTCTTTAATATCCAGGAATGCAGCAATAGTGTACTCTTTGTAGTGCATATTCTTTTCTATGGTATCTACAACCTAGTGTAATACCCTCTCTAGTGTCTTTCCTGTAATATAAGCGAGTTGAGATCCGCATAGGTTTTGTTTATTGAGTTTTTAAAAGAAACGAGGGAAACGAGGAGAGACCTATGGGTCAATAATTCTTGATTCTTAAGAGTGGTTAGATGATGAGATAATTCTGCGATGCACCAAACCGGAAGTTCAATCATCCGCTGGTCATAAGGCCAAGTACTTGGAAACGTACAAACAATTGACGAGTGGTTTGAACAACTGCTTTTACCAGACACAGTTAAAATGTTATTGAGAATGTGTAAGAAAGAATCGGTGCTAGCAATGGAAGATCCCATCAATTTTCAAGTAAGATAACATAAGTTTTAATTTCCACGGTTTTGTTGAAGACCAAGTTTGCTCCGGGAGAAATGCCTTATTTAAAGTTTCACTTGATTCAAGTACTTAAACAATCACTTCGTTTAAAGCCAACGTCTACTAATGTTGAGGTCTCGGTGCTGGGTTTGGTAGCAGCGGTACTAGTTAGAAGTATGAAGATATCACGCTTGCATCGGAGAGATGTACCGCCAAGCCTGGGGCAACGAAAGAGATTCTCTTTACCTGCTGGTACTTTGGCGCAATGATCCAACCGAAGCCATCAAGGTTTACCGTCTCAACACAATTACATTTGAAACTCCGTTGGCTTGTAATAAGAACGTTGCGACACCTAGCAGATGAGTCTTTGCAGCACTACCATCGGATAAAAAAGATCGTTCGTCGATGATCTTATTTCCGGCACAGGCACCAAGCAAGTGTGCAGAGGAAAAAAAAGTAAATAAGAGAATCACTTTAGGCAGCTGGCTTCAAACTACATAAATGGACATTGAACACAAAGGAGTTACTTGAAGGTATTCCGATTAAAAGCTGGGAATCCTCATTTTCGGTACCTTCGAATCGTCAGTGAAGGGACGATTTCTTTTGAGGAGCTCGTCACGCTTTTGTCTCAGATCGAAGCGTGTCTCAATTCGAGACCCTCTGCCCCCTATCGGGAAACCCAGACGGCTTCCGCGCACTGACCCCAGTACACTTTCCAACAGTCTAATCTAATCTAATTGTACTATTCCAGATCCCGATCTGACCACAGATACATACGAATACGTTGATCGCTGGTAGATCAAAAGAAATATTTTGGAAGCAGTGACACCAAGATTACTTGTCGTGGTTACAACAGCGACCTAAGCCACAATTAAAGGTAGGAGACCTTAATAAAGGATGAACGTTTTCCCCCATCAAAATGGAGTTTAGGCTGTATTGTAAAGACATACCCTGAAACTTTTCCCTCACAACCCACCTTTATCACACACATACATATACACGTAACCTAGAGTATTAACCGACCTATAGTGCACAGACACATAATATATAGGGTGAGTTTTTTAACTTGAGGCATCCAAATTACTCTCAAAATACGCGATATCGCGAAAAATGTTTCAGACAAAAGTCACAAGGTTCTAAACGGGACATAAGATGGTGACCACGAGTTTGACCTTGAGACCCATTTGCAAGGTCAAACGAAGGTCACTTTTGATTTTTCAAATGATAATTCCTGATTTTCATTGCTCAGTCGTATTGCTCATAGGCTTGTCATTTGTTTTTACATACTGAGTTTAGCATAACCCAGAAACAATGACGTGGACGTAGCAGTATTTTGTTTCCTTCGGGGTGATTAATTAGAGTGAGTCCCCTTGCCTCCCACTTTTGAATCATTGAATTCTTCCCATTTCGACTTTTATTTCAAGAGACCATTTCAACAAATGCTCAAAAATGTCACCATTCACTTCAATACACTTGTCTATCCGCGCTCTAAATGAACTAACAGAACTGAGAAGTATTTCTGGCGTAGTCTTCCGGCAAGCTTCAGTTATTCGTCTTTTCATGTCCTCACGTGTTTTTGTCTTATAAAAACAAAACAAATTGCACTAACCTGAATTAACCCGAATTTATGTCCAACTATCACATTTTGTATAGATAAATAAATTTCGCGTTAAATCAAAGAGATTTTCACTCCATAAAACCCACGACGTTTTCCTTCCAATTGATTCTAGTCCATACGAGAGTCTCGGCACACTCCTCTTACACCGAATACAGATTTCCAGTCCATAATCTAAACGTACCAAGAGAGAAGAAATCATAAATCAAACAATAAAAGGCAGGGGCAAAAATAGATGATAGCGACTAAGGTAACCTCTTCAGCGGACGGAGGAAAATCGTGGCACTTATGACGTCACCATACGAGAAGGAGCTGAAACCACCCACTAGTGGAGAAAATTTCCTCCAAAACAAAAAGGGGAAATTTATATCGACAGCTGCACATACATCTACATACATACACGGTGGCGCAAAAAAAATCGGCAGATAGTATAATTTTTACAAATGGCGTCTCACATCAATCATATTTGACATTTGTGAATTAGACGGTAGCAGTATACAAACAGACAAGCAATGAACGCTATACTCCGCAAGAGCGTGGAGTAATTGTATCGATGTTTTTGACCAATAATCACTGGCTGGTGTTAGTGCAGCGTGAATTTCGACGTCGTTTTCCTAATCTTGTTGCGCCAATGTGGGTAAACACTCTGGCGCTTAGCTTTTCTACTCGAACAGAGTGGACCTACAAGGGATTAGGCAGGGCGTGGCCGCCACCGGACTGGTCATTCGGCCGAGAATATCGCGACTGGGCTGCCGATGTCGCTGAGAACGAAGAAACATCAACCATATGACGGGCCACGCAATTGGGTATCACATGGTGGACCTTACAGCGAATTTTAGTAAAAGACTTACATATATTCCCTTAAAAAGTGCAAACAGTGCATCAGTTAATGCCTTCTGACCATAGGTCGCGTGTGAATTACTGTAAAGCCATCCTCAATCTCAACAACGAAGAGGACGATTTTGTGTCGAAAATGATCATGAGCAACGAGGCGCATTTCCACTTAAGCGGTTACGTCATTCAGCAAACTCTTTGTTTCTTGGGCACTGAAAATCCGCGTGTGATGCAAAAAGAGCCATAAAATCCACTCAAAGCCACTGTGCGTGGTGCGACGTTCACGCGGAAGAAGTGATTGAGCCGTATTTTTTTGAGGACGCCATCGGTAATACGGTCACTGTTACCGGCGAAGTTTACAGGGCCATGATAAACGACTTCTTACAGCCCGAAATGGATGAAAGGGGCTTGGTGAACATGTGGTTTCAACAAGATGGTTCAACCGCAAACACAGAACGAGCCACAATGGATATTGTGAAGAAAGCGTTTCCTGGTTGCTCCCGTTTTGGCGATTTGGCTTCTAAAGACTTCTTCCTTTAGAGCTACTTGAAGTCGCAGGCTTATGCTAACAAGCCTCAGACAACCGCAACTCTTAAGAAGAATATTCGACAGGAATGCGAACAGTTATCACCAGAAATCTTGCGAAAAGACATGGAAAATGCGATAAGGCAAAAATGTATATCAACACTGGCGGCAACCACTTGGCGACCATCACTCAAAATCATTTTGCGCCACCTTGTATACCAAACAAACATGGTAAACAACATAAACTTCTTGTTTTTAACCCTGTTTTCTTGTTACAGTTTCGCTTCTACCAGTTTTTTTTATGTTCCAAATGTTTTTTGCTTCCAAAAACGAATATTTTTTTTTAGTTACGAATTTATCTTTCTACGGTTTGTTTCAATTTTATTGAATAGAAATAAACCGGTATTGAATGTTGGACGAGAACAAAATGACGAAAAAACACGCAAAAATTTACATTTGACAGCTTTATTTGACATTTGGTGTTGTGAAACATTGCGTTCGACATGCGCACAAATGTTGCTCTTTGAAAGATCTTATTCAACATTCGTAGTACGCTGATAAAACTAATGAAATTTCAGTATGGAAATTCATCCAGTATCTAAGCCTCGAATAGAGTATGGTACAGAAAAATCCAGTATAGTTGGTATCATTAATTATGGTCTATAGATTTGTTGGGAGTTGATGTTGTGGTGTCAGTTAATACGTGTTAATAAGCATCCTTACAGACCGAGAAGTGAGTTTCCATAAGAAGCAATGATGATTCCCGGGTATTTTTTGTCCAGACTTCATTGGAGTTCTCCAGACTTTTGGCTATGACTTTCTTTAACCTAACTTTAACAGTTCATAATGAAGGCTTTCCCTAGGTTTGAAGCTCCATGGTTAGCGGCAAAGTGAATGAAAAGGCGCTCAGGAAGGTACACCCTTGCGGGTAGTTCCATATGTTTACTTTTCCAATTAAAATACGCCATCTAGTTACATTTCCTAGGATTTCGGAACTTGTTTTGTACGGTCCACTGTCTATAGTGAAGAGAATTCTAAGGTGAACCGTGAAGGATTCTTTAATAGGTACTCTCAAGTTATTAACATGTTTTTAAGCATGCATATTTTTGATTGTAAAGTCGAGAATTTCTTCTCAGTTTTTTGTATAGAAAGTAGGGCAATTTACTCTGTTAAACAAAACAAGTTTGGAAAATTAACAAATTCAAAAATCAACTCACCCACGGCGTTGATATCTGTGCTTTCTCATTAGTAGCGTTGTGCGTTGCCCTTTGACAACCAACCCCGTATCTGCCTGTCGTCGGCAAGTAGCAGATCTCTTCCTTTATTGCTGTGGTTCTTTCCACAGTTGATCAATACCCACTATTTTACAGCTAGGTCTTGCTTTTGCATCTGATTAGTTTCACAATGTTTGCTACTTCGTGAGTTGCATGAGGAGGGACTCATACTTTTATGTGATGGCGAAGAGGAATTTTCCTCTTTCGTTTTGCGAACAATTATCAACGAGGGTTCCAGAGTTCTCCAGGTAAATATGGTCTTGTTGACGAACCTCAGAGATATTTCTTTCCCGCAATCAACCACCTTAACCTCATTTTGCCAGCCCGCTCCATCAAATCCGTCCGGGTAGCCGGTTTTAATTTGTTCTTCATGCTCTTCAGTATATATATTTTTTTAAAAGAACTTAACATTTAAGACGGTATTACTATTCTTAAAATGCCGGAGAACGTATTAAGTTTTTCGGAAAATTGGATAGTGAGAGAGAGAAAAATATTTAGGCTCAGTGGTTATTTTGCTCCATGGGTGGCATCAATTATTAATGGAAGTTGGCTTGTTTATTTATTTTTGTTAAATGAAATAAAAAAAACGAATGTTTTTCGGGCGAGGCTGGGATTCGAACACTGAACCTCCCGATTTGGAAGCCAGTCCACTGACTGGTTTAATCCTTAGCCCTCCATTCTTATGCAAGGTTTTATGTATTAAATGCGCTCAAACCACTACTGAAATCGGGTACCTCACCCGATGGTCATGGGGAAAGTCGCAGGGTTTATTCTACTGCGGAGTTAAGAAACTTTAAAGTCTTGTCTTCTGGCCGTAACTAACATTAGCTAACTACGATCTTATAGCAGCGCATGGCAGCTATGGTATCGACTAAGAGGGTTGGGATGAGAATTTCTGCCAGATTAGGCTCTTTTTGAAAATAACATATTTTAAACTTATATGTAACAAAAGGGGTATCGTTAAACACGTAGTTACGAATTCATTAACTATTTCAAAGTAAATGTTGCCCCAAACTTAATTTGTCAACAATTATTGAAGAGAAAAGTGTTTTTTTTTTTTTTAAAAGCATATGTTGTGTATGTGAACAAAGATCTCCCTAGAGAGTAAAAGTGAATGTTCTTCTCAGATCTGCTAAAGACTGATTAATTCTCTCATATTGCTAGCCGGAAATTAAAACAATGTTACTAGATATAACATATTTATGAATCCATAATATAATATTTTCCTTTGCATATTTCATTAGCTTACAAATTATTTTAAATTCACTTAAGGCTCAATGTATCTAACATTTCCTCTTTTCTTAAAAATACAATTTTACTTTGCTTATTAATTTACATATGACAATTAACTTTTGTGTTTATATTTCAATTTGTTCTTACACATAATTTAATGTAAATCTAAAATCCATGCATCTATGATAGAAATTAATCTATTATCGATAATATCTATATACGAAGTCCATTTATTTGAATTCAAAATAATATAGGGTTTTCTAATAACGACTTGACAATTCTTTTTTTAAATAAAAGGCAAACCATTTGAGATATTTCAAAAACTTTATTATTGGCTTGAAGTAAAATCAAAGCATTTATGAATGGAACTCGACTTTGTTCATATGGCCACCGCGGGCACGTTTGCTGCGGTCAATTCGTTGGACCCAATTTTCAACGACTAGGCCACACATTTCAGCCGAAACGGCCACTATTTCGCCTTCAATGTTGGCTCAGAGCTCTTCCAACGTCGTCGGCGAGTTGACGTAAGCCAATGACTAAACATAGCCCCATAGAAAATATTCAAGCGGCCTTAAATTGCACGAATAAGGCGGCCAATCGACTGGCCCATGTCTTAAGATAACACGCTCATCATACTTACTCTTCAATAAATCGATTGTAGCGTGTGCTGCGTGGCTTGTGGCACCATCCTGTTGAAACCACATGTCGTCCAAGTCCATATCTTCCAATTCGGGCCAAAAATAATCGATAATCATGGCGCGATAACGCTGACCATTCATAGTAACGTGACGATCGTTATCGTCGACGAAAAAATATAGCCCAATAACGCCGCCGGCATGCAAACCGCACCAAACAGTTATTTTTTGTGGATGAAGTGGTGATTCATGAAGCACATGTAGGTTTTCACCCGACCAATAACGCATATTTTGCTTATTGACGAACCCATTGATTGCACTTCAAGCCAATAGTAAAGTTTTTGAAATATTTCAAATGGTTTGCCTTTTATATAAAAAAAAAAGGTTGTCAAGTCGTTATTGGAAAACCCTAGTGGGTTTGGCCTTAATTTGCTTTGTGCAAAAGTGAAATAACTCCAATTATTAGTTATTTAACTTTTTATTGCTTTTAACTTTGTGTATCCGATATAAATGAATTTAAAATAATTAAAGTGAACACATTTGACTCCACGGTTTTGGTTCTTTTATCTTCAATGTACATATAGTATTACAATTTAAACTTCGTCGCTCCGCTAAGGTTATGTCAACTACTGTCAGGTAGACGCCTATGTCTTGAAGGTACCTTAGTGGTCTGCTTCGCAGGCAAAAGGAACTTCAACCCCCTTTCCGCAGGGTTTATCCGCCCACGTTACTTGTTTGCAACATTTGTTTATATTTTCTGTACTTACTGCTCGCTCCCACAGTGACACTTTTTTTTTAAATGAACCGTTTGTATTAAGTTATATGTTGCAGAAAATATAGCATGTTTGGTACCAGTGAAAAGATCATGAAATTAAGTTAAGTGAAGAAATAAAAAACTAACATTAATGTAATTTTTTTGATTAATAAACATTTTGACGATTTGGCCTTATTTTATTTTAGATAAGTGAATTCGTTTGGCCTTATTTTATTCTCAGTTTCAATTTATTATTTTTAAAATTTCGTTGCATATGCTTTGTTGGAAACGACAGCCGTACATTTTGTTAACTAATGGCTGACATCTCTCCGAAGAAATGGCATACTAGCAGGATTGAATCGCATCCCAAAGCTTAATAGTATATCTGGGCTGTTTCTCTGAAACACCTTTCCTTATATCAGCCCATACATAATTAAGCGGAATTAATTAAGTGTCTGGAGATTGAGGTGGCCATTTCACTATATTGACCCTACGTTCTGAGTTTCATCTCTCTTGATATTACTGTTTTGAGTGTTTTTTCGCCTGAAGAATAGCTTCAATTTCGGTTTCGAATTCCCTTTCGTTTTTCCTGCTAATATCAATTATATCTGTTTCCTGTATTTCGCCTGTCATAAGGCTTCAGCCCACACAGGAGAATGGAATTTGTTGCTGTCATTAGCAGTTTCCTTTTGTTGGCCGTCGGGCCTCCTATATTAGCCATCAGTCTGCTTAGTGATGTCGTTACTTTTGCAGCCCGTTCCGACGTGCCCTTTACTTGTTGCCAGAGGTGAGTTTCGTATTAAGGACTACCCCCAGGTACTTGACCGCTTTAGTCAGAGTTCTCTTTTTGGTTAGCAGGACTACCTCTATCTTTTCTGTAGCTAAACTTTGGCTGTGTTCTTGCATCCAGGGTAGTGGTCTTCGCATCACCTGATTTCATTTAATTTGTACATCTTGAGTATATCTTGCTGTTGGCACCGCACCAATGACGCCCACGTACATTTCTAGAAGCGTGTTTTCTAGCATTTTCATGCGGAGAATGCTAACATATACGATGTTCCAGAGGTCAAGTCCCAGAATTGAACCCTGCGCTTCTCCAGCAGTGATTTATTTTCTCCGTGTTGAGACTTCCTCTAGTGGAGTCGTGGGGCTCTCGAGGTGTCTAATAAAAATAGTAATAACAGTAATAATAATAATAATAATAATAATAATAATAATTATAACAATAATAATAATATTAATCCTCGGGATTAAAGAAATGCTACAGAATGAGGTTTACACATATCTGGGAACAGATATATATATCTTATCTCCGTGTTTAAAGGGCGAATGCATAAAATCGGAAAATCCCATTTAAACGGCAGGAATTTAGTCAAAGCAATAAACACCTATGACAAACTGGTATTGACCTACAGTTTTGGTATAATCAAATAGTCCACTACAGATCTTGTGGACATGCAGCGAAAGATCCGCACCTTATTGACTAAATATAATCTATGTATACCATCCGAATTCTTGCAGAGAACGAATGTCTTTGCCCCGGCGAGAAGGAGGTAGGGGAATTATTGATCTGCAAGGCATGCATGCAAGGCAAGTATTTTCATTTAGAAGATATTTTACTGAGAAAAGTCTCATCTCAGACCTTGCAAAAATAACTATTGAAGCTGACGACAATCTCACTCCACTCAACCTAAAAGATCAATCAGCTGTACATGGAGGCCCGAAGACGAAGATGGGCAGCCAAGCCTTTGCATGGAAGACACTATCAAGCACTTGGGAGTGAACATGTTGACACAGAAATGTCAAACTTATGGCTCCGGGTAGGAGAACTGTTTTCCGAAACGGAAGGTTTCATGATAGCTATACAAGATGGCGTTGTCGTTACACGAAATTATACAAGGTTTATTCGAGGAGACAATACTGTAGAAGATAAATATCGAATATGCAGAAAACGTAATGAGACAATAGAACACATCATCTCAGGATGTACAAATCTACCACAAACCGAATATCTCCGAAGGCACAACAATGTCGCTAAGGTCTTCCACCAACAGTTATGCAAAAATGCTGGACCTTTGCAAGAATTGCAACCGTATTACCGTTATGAACCAGAGCCTGTGGTGTAAAACGAGGAAGTTAAGATCCTATATGAACTAAAGCTTCGTACTGCAAATCGAGTTGACCATAACGGACCTGATATGACATACATTGAGTTCGCTGTTCCTAACAATAATAACATCAAAAGGACGTACGATGAGAAGAAAAGGAGATACGAAAGTCTAGCAATAGATATCAAAAACCATTGGAACCTGCGGAAAGTCAAGACCGTACAAATAATAATAAGTGTAACAGGACTAGTAGAAAAAAACCTCAAGAAACATCTGAGAGACTTCGATACCAGTGAGAAATATATAGCGAAAGTTCAAAATTCCATCATTCTAGACACTGCAGAATATGGTAATATATAGTTCGCCAATTTTTAAATTAACTTCAATACAATAAAGACTTGTTATATTTTTGTTCGATTTAAGGTCCTGAAAATGTAACGTATATTTATAATGTAACGTAATAGCGTGAAATCAGACAAAAAAAGAAAATAATAATAATAAATATTGTTATTTATTAATAATATTAATAATATTATAATACTAATAATAATAATAATAACAATAACAAACTATTCCAATTGATCAAGCTTCAAGATATTGGTCAAGTAAATTGTCTGAGCCCAGAAACTACAATGATAATGCTAGTTGGGTTACTGACGATCAAACGGCAGTTATTAACATAGAATAAATGAGTCAAGATGAAATTACCATGGAGGAGATAAGTGAAGAAATAGACCAAACGCAGAATTGGAACTCTCCTGGGTCACCTGGGACAGATAAAGTTTCCAACCATTGAATTAAAACATCTCTTTTCTATATGCACACACAGCGAGGTGTTTTTTTTTTTTTAATCTTTCTTTGACCGGAAATTATACCGAAAATCCTCACAATAGGGAATACATTTCTGTTACCAAAAGGAGGGGAAGAAAATGACCCGATTCAGTAGAGTACAGCATGTAAGCTTTTAACATAAATAAAATTAAATTGATAGCTAATAGAGTGTATATACTATACATTGTAGCAGAAACAACATTACAACACCCGAGCAGAAAAGATGCAGCCGGAATACAAAAGGTTGTAAAGACCATCTAATTACAGATTCGGTCATAGTACAACAAGAAGAAAAAAAACCTGGGTATGTGCTTCATAGAATAAAAAAAAGTGTTCGACTCTCTATCCCATAAGTACCTCATAAAAAAATAGCAACTATATGGAGTGAGCGAAAACATAATTGCCACACTGAAATAACTCAAGTTATTATAGACAAATTGAAATTAAAACAACAAATTATAGATAGCATATTTTAGGGAAAAGCATTGCTAGTGATGAGTGTGGGCGATACGATTCTGTGAAGGAAACTATTGAGCATATAATAGCTGGCTGTACCACCCTGACAAGTTACGATTATACAAACAGACACAATAGTGTCGGAAAAATCTTGTATTTGTATTACAAAGAAACGGAGTACTATAAATGTGAGCCCCACCAGTACTAAAAAATTTCAGCTGCAGTAATTTACTAGGATAGAGAAATAATAACATATCGGACTATCCTAGCAAACAGGCCTGATATTATTGTGTTTTGCAAGGAACAAAATAAAATCGAAATATACGACATTGCAATCTCTCTGAACCATACACGGTACACGGATTTAGCAAAAGAACTGCAAAAAATGTCCGGTCCAACAGCGTCAAAATTTACCCAATCGTTGTTTCAGCTACGGGTTTAGTCCCAAAATCACTTGTGAAAAGTCTTAAAATGTGGAAAATAGAGAACGTCATAGAACCCATGCAAAGAGCAGTTGTAGTGGCGACCATAGATAAAATGAAACAAGTGGCAAACTTTTCAGATATTGGAAAATCAAAACCGGTTTTCTGCTGATCGCCCGTGTGACGAAATGTGGATAAATTATACTAACTAAGAAAACGTTAGTAAAAAGTATATATTTGTATTTGCCATATATTTAATGTCTTTTTCTTTGCAGAATCAACATTTGGATTACAACAGTTCCACCAAAGACGTTCCAAGGGTTTAATCATTGTATGCTGACTAAACACATGTGAGTAAAAAGTTTATACCATATTTCGGTTTAGCCATAAATACCATATAACCCATTAACGCCCAAATGAAAACTATCAATTTTATTGTTATTGTTATACAATATAACTTTTTTAATGGAACACTTGGGGCTACATTTCACATTTCGTATTTCTTAGTTAAAATTACAAGAAAAAAAAAAAAAAAAAATAAAAATAAAAAACAAGAGGTTTTTGGGGTGTACTTTTTATAGTACAGTGGGCACCTAGGAATGAAAATTCTTAAAATAGTCCTTATCAATACACATAGTTTCTGACACTGTACACATTGCTATTTAATACGAGTATGACACAAAACACAACGTAACTGTTTGGGAAATTTTGCTGGGTTGTGTTAGTTGGGCTCGGACCCGCTTTTGCCGAGCCAGATGGGTGGTTTTTATTGCTTTTACGCAGGTGAGGATAATGTCAAGCTATATGTTTTCTAAAAGCCAGCTAGGTAAAGCGCTCAGAGCTACTCAAAGCATGTAGACGCCAAGCATTAGCTAAGCACATATCAAGCAAGTATGTGAAAATAGGCCACCAACATTTTTTTCCACGAATATGGTACTCACGCGATACAATGATATAGATCCATCTATCTCATCTACGCCGCCCATTCCTTTGTTGTAATTTTGGAATAAATGTGGAATACTAACGTTCACCCTTTTCTACTCTGTGAACACCAGCGTTTTACTTTGCAAATATGTTATACGGTATCAAAATTTGTACCTGTATGTAGTATATACGCTTTTGTCTTTCCACCTTAGAAGCAAAATTTCATTATTTGTGTCAAACATATAGTCAAACTCAGCTCGTGCTAACTTTTTCAAATTTTTTACAGGGCATAGTGGACATTTTTTTGTCCGGTTATCGCGTATAGTTCCCGTGGTTTAATACCCAGACTTCAATTCTTTGAGTAAATCACAACTTGTAATAAAGTTGTCAAAATATATTGTGTGCTCTTCAAGTATTGTTATCATTTTTGAAAGCAGTGATTTCACAACTCTGGTACCAAGAGGTGCTTTTGTAATCTCTATTGTTTTTCTACATTATAAGTCGAAGGAGAAGCAATGTTCATCGGAACTGTGTGCAACCCAATTCTTATATCCGAATCTAATATCCGAATTTACCTCTAATAAACTGTTTTGATGAGAGGTGGACACAATATTTGATTATAGACTCATCAATTGACATATCTTCATAAAATACCCCAAATTTTTTTATAAGAAGATTACAAACAAGGCCCCACTTTAAACATTTTATCTTGCGAGCCATTTGCTAAGCTTTTATCTACCAAATGCAAATTTCACCTTATGTCTAGAAAAATGTTTCGAGACAAAGAATTTGCTACAAGGGCTACTGACAGGTCTTCATCATAGCTCCAATACTTACGATCTCTTGTGAGCTTATGGTATCCAGATATAATTAGCACTCCCAGAAAACTTCGAAGATCATCGTTGTCCATTTCAAGGCCATGTCTATTATTCTGGCCTGCATATAATAGCGTATTGCTTAAAATGAAATCCAAAACCTCTTCATCGAATATTTTTTCAAAAATTTTAACTAAGTAGTGACAAGCCTTTTACTTCACTTTTACTTCATGTATTGTTAGGTAATTTTAACGTCGGGGCTGAGTAAGATGGTGGACATTGTCTCCATTTAGGATTTATATCATGAGAATATGGACGACTTCTTCTACTAGACAAAGATTCATCATCATTGTCTTCCCATTCAGAAGAATCATGATGCCGACGCATCACTTCCAATGTTCCTGCAATGTATCTAGGTAAATCCGATGTCTGCATGTCATCTTCGCCTTCTTCTTCATCTGTAACAACGGCCGAATCTGGCGGTATAATCACTACATCATATTCATTCTCGCTTTCTTCGTCTGCTATAGCATTTACGGCTTCTTCGAGACTAATAAAATTTTTACAGGCTTGGAAAGCTGACATTTTTTATCAGTTCTGAAAAAAAACAACGAAATTTTTTTTATTTGTATATTACTTGTGCCTATTGTACTAGATAGCCAACAATAAACTAAATACTTACATAAATCTTATATTTGGTCAGAAAAAGCACCATCTAATCGTTAGATTTGAAACTAAACCAAAAACCTGTTAAATATACCTTTTAAATCCAAAAAATGATATTGCCAAATGTCAAAAAATGGCGTTTACTTTACTGTGAATCCCCTTTTTATCATTTAAAATTGAAAAGTAGTGACATTTATTGATAAATACACGTAAAAGTTAATTGATTATTTTTATTATTTTTATAAGTACAGAAGGCGCAAATGGATTAATGCCTTTTTCCTTGCAGATTCAGCATTTGGACTACAAAGACATAATTAATTGTTCTTACTGCATATTAGCGATATGTTTCATATAAATACTTAGTGTCTTTTTCTCAATTTTGGTTTTGATTACTTAATTCAATAACTAAAATTAATTTAACATTAACCTTAAATAATGTAGGCCTATTCTGCATCCTGAAAAATGAAAAATAAAAAATAGTTCCACAAAAATGGGAAACAGTTTTTTTTTTAAGATAGCTTACTGAACGAAACTTCTCTTTGAAAGAGGTATCACAAATATCTCCATTTTAAGATTTTAAAACGAAATATAACCTAACTCTGAGGAAATAGTGCAAAATTAATTTTTTCCGTAAATTTTCGTAGCAAACGCAAATGCGAACAGATTTAATTTTTGCAGAAATTTCAATTCAATTCAGAATTCAAGGTACCTAATGTGTCACATAAACAATTCAGATATTATATATATTTTTTAGCAAATTATTTGTTTGTCGTATCACCTTAAATAGTTAGATATATTATTTGGGGTTTTCCTTGCTAAAGAAATGTTGACTAGAATTGAATATTGTTAAACAACGGAAAGTGGTTAAAACAAGTCAGCAAGTTTACGTCATTTTTTGTTGCTCTTTGTTGGTGTAATAGGTTCAAGATATGTCCTTCCAAGTTCTTCAATAAACAGTGGTTCACAAAACATAAATGCACGTATTCACAATGATTGTAGGACAGTCGTATGGTTGATTGCAATTTTCATGCACAGATTTATCGTAGTTTGATTTTTTTTCAAGAGACGTATCGGGATAAAGTTTATCTTCAGTTCGAAGCTCTTCATCCCTCAAGTGTCCATGTATTACAAGTCATTCATTATCAACTTCGTAATCCTTCTGTTAAGTAATCCGCCTAGGTCCTCACCCTCCCATTTCATTATTCAAATCAGCTTCGTAATCAAAGAATTTCTGTCAAAAAAAAAATCGATAGGTCGTAAGTGCGTACAAATAAGTGGGAAACATAAATAATAAGAACAAACCTGATCTGTAGCAAACAGCCTTTTCGGGATTATCATAGTGTATGGATGCATAGCATCTCCATGTCCCGTAAATTAATTTGATTAAAATGGACGGTGAATTTTACGGAAAAAGTAGAATTTAATTTTCTAAAAAATATTCTCACTATGCATAATGTAAACTTACCTGACTTCCTCGCATCCTGAGCTGTACCAATGAATCTTATATCCTGAATTGTATTTCTTGTTCTTGTTGTTTCCGCTTCTTGTTCTTCTTTTCATAAATTAAAAACGAACTAGATTTACTAAATAAAGACAATAGACATTTTTTTCACTTACATTTTTGTTTCTTCTTCGCAGAAATATTAAAATTTGTTCATTCACCCACGGTGTGGACAAATTTGTCCCTTCACCATGAGTGTTTTTATCAGGAGAGTATGTTCCGATGTTAACGTAAATGTACCATAAATGTAAATTACAATACACGAATAAACTGGATTATCAGATTCATAAAGATGGAAAATACATATATGTAATCCAACTAATGTATTGGGTATACATTTTAATTCGTGCGGTTTTTTTTTCAAAATTTGAACGTTTATTTAAGAAAAACAAGTACAATAGTATTATTCAAAGTATTGCCCATCTGAAGCTATGACTTTTTCTCATCTTCCTGGCAATTTGTGGATCCCATCCCAAAAGAAATGTGACGGCTTGGCAGCTAAGAATGAATCAAGCCAATTTTTGATATTCTGCTCTGATGTGAACCGTATTTCAGTGAGGGCGTTCTGCATCGACCGGAACAAATGGTAGTCAGAAGGGGCAAGCTCTGGGCTATAAGGCGGGTAGGGTAAGACTTCCCATCCACTGTCTTCCAAATAGTTCCTAACCGGAATAGCATCGTGGGGCCGAGCGTTGTCATGATGGAAAATTATTGCCTCGTGTCTGGTCGCATATTCCTAGCGTTTTTCGGCTACTGCTCTCTTCAAACGGATTAAGTGTGTTCAGTATCGTTGTCCATTGATGATTTTACCCGGTTTTAGCAGCTCATAATACAGCACACCCATCTGATTCCACCAAATACAGAGCATTACCTTCGCGCCATGGATATTCGGCTTTGCCGTTGATTTGGCTGGTTGGCCGGGTTTCACATATGATTTTTTGCGCTTGAGTTTGTCTTATTGGATCCATTTTTCATCACCAGTAACAATCTGATGCAGAAATGACTTCCTTTTGTGGCGTTCCAGCAGCATTTCGGACATGCAAAACCGTCTTTCGTCGTCTCTCTGCTTGAGTTCATGTGGAACTCAATTTCCTTGCTTTTAAATATATCCAGCTGCTTTTAAACGTTTTGAAATGGCTGCTTGAGTGACACCCAAAGATTCTGCGAGCTCTTCTTGTGTTTGGCAACAATATTCGTTAAATAATGCTTCCAGTTCTTCATCTTCAAACCTTTTTGGCTGCCCAGGACGTTCATCGTCTTCCAAGCAAAAGTCACCACTTTTAAATCGTGAAAACCACTTTTGGCTCATTCGCTCATCTAGCGCATGTTCACCATAAACTTCCACCAAAATACGAAGACTTTCGGCAGCAGTTTTTTTCATATTAAAGTAACGAAGAAGAACTCCCCGCAAAAAAAAAGTTCGACATATTTGAGTAAAAAAAAAAAATTTTGTTGTTTACGCTTCAAATGAATGACATATACCGAAATGAAGTACAATGACAGTTATAATTATAAAGGAGATATTTTTTCATCCGTTGTAAATCTGAAGGAAATTACCTTTTTCATAGACATTTTCGCACAACATTTTTATTTTTTTTTTTTTTTACATTTTTTACAATTTTTAAATATTTTTAATGCCATTATCCGCCGACGATTTTGAAAAATTTGCTGTTGTATTCCTACCGAGTTTCGAAACCAAGTAGGTGACGTGACAGCCAGTGAGTCAACCATCACGCCATCGCCACCACCTACAATGAAGTACAATGAAGTTAATTTAAAACTCAGATTCTTCAATATGGTTGGAACAATAATTCGACTTCACTCTTATTTCACAACAAACTTGGAATATTTAAATAATATTGTATGCTTGTGCTATATTTTCGCCTTAAAAAATAGTTGCTATATGTATCGTTTTTTTTAATATTATTGTAATTTTCGGCTTATAAGCCTTACATTTATAATCAAATGCATGGTGGTTAACTTCAAGATTCAATTTCAGTTCCTAATTATTTCTCATACAATTTACACATCTCAGAAAATCAGATTTACGTTCGCTCTTGCAATCCATACTTACATGATTGAAGCCCAGAAATTTTTCACATAAATTGCTTCCATTACAGGACATTTATTTCAGCCCACGCTTACTTTACCTGCTTTATTTATTTCGTTTAAAATTTTCACATTCAAACCAATCACATTCAAATCCATCACATTCAAACTCTGTCTTCTTATTTTTATTTTTCCACATACCCTTAAATTTATGTCCGCATCTTTTAGCATTTAATTTTCATTCAATTTATCCGTAATAAAGCTATTTTTAATTCTGGTCTTTCTCATGCTAGAAGTTCACGTTATAATCCTTTCCAAGTTTTTCCTTTACATTATCCTTCAGCGTTTCCAATAATTGTACATTCTCGCACGATACTAATACCTCGCCACTGTTAAATCTGTTTATACCTGGCACTTGTATACCCGAATGGCAAGGATTTACACTTGATTTTAATTCTGATTTTGTCTTATCTGCATTCTGATTATTTTTCGGCTCTACTTCAACTTTCGCATTTCTTTTTAGCTCACTTGCATATGTGTTCCTTTCACGTTTTTCAATTCATTAGCCTTAATGTTTTAACGTCTTAATGAAACTAGTTTCTCACCACACTTTTCACATAATATTACCAGAAACTCTTTTTGCTGCAGTGCCGAAACATCATAGTTAGAAAGTTTAGCTGAAAAATATTACCATAGCCACCTTGGCCAAGTTCTGTCCCAGCATCACGTCTACTCTTTTAACAAGAGCCGCACTTCAAATCCATAGCTCATATAACAACTTGAAACATAAACTACTGTACAGTTTATCAAACCAAGTAACCCAGTTCAAATAAAAATGAGAAATTTAAAATCAGATTTTTTCATTCACAAAATTGTAAAAATTGAAATCGCACGCGTGTTGTTCATTTTGTGGAATATTTTTTGATAACTTTTGTACGCTCTTCGGTACAGTGTCTATATTATGTTTGCACATGGGTTAACGTCTGCATACATTGTTTTTTTCGAAAGTTCGCTTGCCAGGCAGTCTAATTCCTGTGAATAAAATCGTGATAAGGCTAACTGTCCTCTTTATGAGAAAAGCTGGTTGTCATTTCAAAGGCTGTTTTTGGGACAATTTTTGTGTGCCTACAAAAAGTAAACGAAAAGTATTTGGAGATCTATGCGGACAACTAAGACTAAATTATTCTTCAAAAGGTGAGTGTATTTTTTTTTCCACTATAATATTCTTGAATATCCTGACAAACCTTTATAACAAATCATTGCTGCACTAGATTCCTTACCTCATATTGATGAAGCCATCTTGGGCCTTGCATCTACAGAATGCGTTCTTACCCTTTTGGCGAAGACAACATTTTGTCATAAGGCAAAAGAAACTAGTCGATATTTAAAATACCGTGGACGGCAATCGGTTTTCAGGGTAAGTTGGGCAACAAAATGCTTACTACACTTCGTACTCTTTAGAACTTGTGTGTGCTAGTACGGCCAACTGGTCCAGTAAATGGATTTTTAAGGAGATTTGTGAAAAAATTATTTTTCCTGAGACGAATGTCTCTTCTTTAAGTCCAACTTCAATTAACATTTGAAAATTTGCTTAGTGTCTAAATATTGCTCAATTATGAATTGTGAATACATTTTAAATGTAATTGCATCTTGTTCAAAGTTACATTTGTTTGTATTATAGGAGGCAAAATCTGGAAGGTTCTAACCTTTCGGTTGGTATAGATTTTAACGTTAAGGGCTATTGTATTGTTGTAAAATTGAACTACAAACGTTCCACTCATTATCTATGTTTCGTTTTCATGCCTTAAAGTTCCGTTGAAGTTGGTGATAAAGATTGTGTTCTCTAACAGAAGTTTTGAATTGGAAGTCGCAACTTGCGTTTCTTGCTTTTAACACTTGACCTATGCAATGCTCTGTTGGTAGTTTTTCGAGTTGAGTTGCCTGTCGCTGCAAAGATTCATACACAGCATATGATTACATGTGCTCTTAATACTGTACATGTCGTCATGAGCTAACAGAAGTTAATTTGTTTCAAGGTGGATTCGCTTGTTGTTCTGAATTGTATTGAATTGGTATTGAATAAATCACTGCATGATTAAGGTCCTTTAGGCTAGTCATCCTCTTTCTGTAGGTTGATGGGTTACGCGTATTCTGTTAATTCTATTTCGTTACTATAAGGAAGGGTTTCTATTTGAGAGAGTACTTCCTGAATTCCTTCTTTCTTCAGCAGATTAGTGTTAACAATTCCTTTTTTCGCTAGTTGTTCATCTTTGATTGTTGTTAGTTTGTTGTATAATATCTGTTCATATATTTCTCTACACTGATGCTGTCTATTCTCTTGATGACCTTGTTGTAAGTTTTGAGAATTGCTTGTGTAACAGTTGTCAGGTGCTTGCTTATTTTGTAATAGCCATTGTTATTTTCGGTGATGACGGTTTGTGTTTTCAATAAATTGTCCCAATCGGTCGCATCGGGTGTGCCTGCTATTCACTTACACGCTGATACAAACCAATTTATTGGTCTCACTTTCCTTCGGTTTACTCCATTTAGCTGTCTCAACAATCATTCGGCTTGTTGAATCTGGTGAAGCAATTGCGGTCGGAGAATACTGCTCTTGTCTGTTTGGCCTCCTGTCAAGCTTATTAGTTCGTTTATGACATCTTCATAGCTCGTCAGGTCGGTAATGTGAAATTTCTACTGATGATCTTGCCATTCCCTGGCTTCATGATGAATACTGGTTTATTGTATAATAGTCGAATACGTTGACGATGCCGAATTTCAGCCCTTGGATCGAACTAAAATTAAAGGACAAACAGATTTACTCAGAAGAGTTTATGATTTGGGACTTGGGAATCTTTTTGCTAGTTTCGGTAATCACGGTGACTCTTTGTGTAGAGGGGTATTTGTTTACCATCGCGTCATTTAACGGCTGCGTATATAACTTTCCCGGGTTGATATGTTTTTGGAATGTTTATATTTTTGTTTTCTTGGCTGATCTTTTTCTGTTAACTTTTATTAATTTCGGTAAGGTCCTCGTTCACTTAAGCTTAGAAATCAATAAGATTTTGGTAATTGATTCTTTGGCTTCTTCTGCAAAATACATCACTGGGCCTTCTCTTAGTAACCGAATGGATGGAATTGTTGTATCGATCATCTTCAAGCACCTCGTTATTTCTAATATCGTCGAATGTACATTTTCTATAGTTCCATTAACCCCGCTTTTTTTGAGGAGGAGTCAGGTAGGTTTTTATGTCAAGTGCCTTAATGTACATAATTTGAAATGATGGGAATGATAAAGATGCTCTCGTTATAAGTTACGATTAGTTGAGGCACTGAAAAGTAGTGAAGAATCTTAATAATTTTTTTTCTTAAATACAGTGCCGACAGGTTGTAAATTTTTCCTGGTCTCTTTCGAAAATATCCATATGCATTATTTCAGTGGCGCAAGTAGGAATCGGTGTTTCCTGAAGTTCAGGTTTTGGCGGATGTCTGTCATATTTATTTGAGTTGCAGATAGTGGTTTATAAATTTTTTATCAAATTGTTCATTTTCGAGAAAAATAATTTTTCCAGTATTTGTTCCTTATTCTCCCAGTAGTTCCGATGTGCTCTGTTGTGCTCTTCTTGAATGATTCTGATTTTGTTCTCCTCATTACGCAAATCTTCGACTAATCTCCGTGTTATTCTAAACTTGAGTTAAAAAAAAAAAGCATTTTTAGATATTTCCTGAAGGAGTGGAATAAATGCTTTGGGAATCTTTACTCCATTTACGACGTTCGAATTTAGTTTTGCCTTTAGGGCATTGCTCAAGGATTCCCCAGTTATTTTCCGGAAGCGGTGGTAATGTTTCCCAAATATTGGAATGGGGTTCCTCGTATGCGAACAATTCTCGTCCTTCTGAGATAACCAGCTGATTCGTAAAAACATTTAAAGCAGCTTCACAATGTTGCAATAGGTCTGAACTGTGCATGATTTGTAAATCGCATGTTGATAAAATATTGGCTTCTGACCTGAGTCTTGATAAGGCGTCGGCCGCGAGATACGTTTTCCTGGCTTGTAGACTAATTCATATTTGTATTCTTTTATTCTCGCAATCCATCTCTTCAGCTTGGCATTTGCTTTACGGTTGCTCAAAGAAAAAGTCGGTGGGTGATGGTCTGGAGATGTAAGTTATTGGTCTGTCTCTACCGAACACATAAGGTAGTGTTTGAAGAATCTGTTGTTAATATAAAGGATTTCTGGAAATCAGTAAATGTTGGAATTTCGGAATTGTCATGAATTCTTTTAAATTTTCAAATTTTATTTTATTTTATTTATTTTTCTTTCCTTTATTCTTAAAATAGTCAAGTTAATTAAATAAAGTGTGTGTATGATATCGCAACAAAATAAATCAATAAAACATTAGCATTGTTATAAGAATAGGTAGTAGCATTAGTATTTAATATAGAAATAGAGATAGATGCCACTTAATATAGTGTATACAATGCAGGTATTGTGGGTTTTCAGTTTATTATATTATTTCAAATTGTAGAAGCAAAAGAATAGTAGGAAAAGTAAGATCTACATACATACATTTATATTTATTTGTTGGGTTCATTTCATTTTTAAAGTAAGTAGGACAACAAAACTTCAATTTCATTATGGTCAAAATGTAATGCCTCCTGGTGCAGGCTATCGATGAAGGAGACCTGTTAAATAGCTTATAGGACACGACAGAGTAGAAATTTCTAAAGTGAGTGGTACGAAATGATGGAATATTTACAAAATTATTCAAGTTGCTTCGCAGAGTGTGGACATCACAGTTCAGGCTGTGATATTCTAATAAAGAATATTTGTATATATTTGTAATAATGCAGATATCTAACTGGCAGAATTTGTTGAGACCTAAACAGCTCAATACAATAAGCTGATCAATACACACCACAAATATTTCTCATGGCACACTTTTGTAGAACCAGCAAAGGTTGTTTTTTCTCTTTGTGAACACCCCCCCAACAATTTATGCCAAAATGCAACTTAGAATAAAAAAATCCAAAATACCCTGTGCGCAAAGTTTTAGGTTTTTAAGTTTGAGAAGGTACAAGTTACGAACAGAGGAACACAGGTGTTGCTTCAAATTCAAAATGTGACTAGATCAGCTCATATTTTGGTCTATTACCACACCAAGATATTTAAAATCTTTGAAAACTTTTACTTCAAAAATTCAGAGTAACAATTTTTTGTCATATCGAAAACCTCTTTAGTTTCGAAATCAGGAGATGAGCAGTTTGTAAGTTTATATCTGCTGCATCCTACGCCAAGAAACTACATTTTCGTATCTGATGAATATTGTATTTTTAAATTGACCAACCATTAGTTTGGTTTTACTGCTTACTTTTATATATATATCAAAGTTTAAATCGGTTACGAGATTCAGTGGATTAGTTGAGATGTATGCGATACCAACATCATCTGCAAAGGCAGTTGGCTTACCTTAAGATGGCAAACTGAAAAGTAAGTGTAAATAGACAAGGAATAAGATGGTTCCAAGAACTGATCCTTGTGGTACAACTAGATTGATCACCGCTGCATTGCTAAGCACGTACCCACCCTTCACTTTCTGCATTCTATCTTTTAAATAGGAAATACTAAGGAATACCATATAATTTGTTCAGGAGAATTATATGGTCAACCATATAAAATGCTTTGGTAATGTCTACGAACAATTTCAATTTTAAAATAAAGTTCGAGAAACTATGTTCAATGCAGGCATATGAGTTCTTAAGTGACTTAATTAAGCATAAGACTTCTGGCCAATTGGCCTGCATTGGCCAATTGCTCTCACATTTTGCTTAACGTTATCGAAAAAATCAATAAATTTATTTGTGACTTCGTTAGATTGATCAACGACATCGCCATTTATGATTAAGGAGAACTTGTTAGAAACATACGTAACTTTTGAATTTGTTATTGCATTTCTCACTTTCCATTCTCTTTTGGGGGCGCCTTGCGAAACGAGTAAACATCTTTGATAATAGCTATCACGACACTTATTTATGAGATTGTTTAGATTCTTACATAAGCCTTTATACCGATTTTTTATTCGAGTATTTAATGGATGTTTCTGACATATTTTGCCCAGTTTGGTTTTTAGTCTTATTTTTTTGAGTATCCAGCGATTAATCCATGACAATAAAAAAAAGCGTGCTATTGGGTTTATTTTTACAAATTCACCAAACCTTCAAATGATCTTACAGCAACAATCTTTCCCTTGTCTACTTTTCTAAGCAAAATTTGAGATTTTTGAAACCACATATACATATGTAAATACGATATATATAATTTTTTTCAGTCTTAAATTTTTTGACTTCCATAAATAAAGCTCGAGTATAGCGTGTAAAACAATCATTTATAAATATTCTGTTCTTGATGGCCAGAAAAAATAGAGATAAATCCATCATTTTCACTACTATCCTCTTCTTTTTCATTACTTTTTGTTTTATGGTTGGACTTCTTCTCCCTATCCGCTTCACATAGCAATGCTGGATATGTTCAACAGGCATATGAACATCTAGCGTACTTTGAAATAATTTTTCACATACTCTAGCGCATTGCTGTTATTAACATAAGGAAATCTCTATTACGTTCTCCAAAAGTTTCTGTTCTCTCCAATTCAGTTTGCTTTCAAACGCGGAGATCCTTTTTTTCAGTAATTAGTTTTCGTCTTTCAGCTTTTCAAGAAAACTTACTATGTCACAGTTAATTTCTTTTCTGCTGAGCATTTTCTCATACAACAATTGCAGGGTGACGTTGGCCTTCTGGAGCAGTGTCTGATAACAGTCGCTGTTGTGTGTTGCGTTGCAGTTCGGCTCGCGGCGCAGAAAGACTTTGTGGGTGGTTTTTTGTTCGCCGTTTTTTCAATGCAGCTATTCCCACTTTCTGCACTTTCCGATGAAGAGCAGGGCATTTGTCACATCGATAATGTACACCTTCATTTTCCACACATAGGCAGTAAAAAAAATATATTACAGTCTGTGCATCGGATTTTTGAGTCACAATTACAATCTGTTTTCTAATTGCAAACAGAGCAAACCATTTTTGATTTAATTTTGATTAGATTTTTAGTAAAAACAATATAAAGAGAGAGCACCCCACAGCACTCTTAGTTTAACACGCCTATTCACTTCACTTACAAGTTACAAGATGATTTCCACTGAATTTTAAGCTTTTTTGACGCATTGGCCTTTACTTGGGCCTTCTTCCCTCTTGTAAGATTCGTTAATGGCTTTGCAATCCTGGCAAAGTCGATTATGAATCGTCTGTAGTAGGAGTTGAGCCCAAGAAATTATTTTAGTTCTTTGAGGTTTTCGGGTGGTTTTAGTTTGCGGATGGGTTCCACTTTCTTTATATCGGGCTTATACCTTTGTTAATTATAAGGTTCCCCAAAAATTCGGTTCCTCGTTTAAGAAATCGTGTTTTCTCCAGGTTTACTCTGAGGTTTGCCGTTTCTAACGCGGATAACACCGTTTCGACGTTCTTAAGGTGTTCTTTATTTTTGCCATTTTTTTTTTTATCTCGTCGATGTAGATATAACATATTAGACCGATATAAGATTTCAGAATGTCATCTATAGTTCTTTGGAAGATAGCCCGAATGATAGCCTAGTGGACTCATACTTCCCATTGTTCTACTACTTCGTGATGTCTGCTTACTTTATTCGTATTTGGTACAGGCGTAAAAAACTCTGTTTTTCAACGACTAGCTATCTTGTTATTTATATCAGGAATATAGTATATGTCTGATATTGTGACTGTGGCGTCTGACTTCTTTTGTATTATCCATGGCGGAGAATTGTACGGGCTCTTTGATGGACTTATAATTCTTTCTTGCAACATCTTTTGAATCTGGAATTCCACTTACGGATACGGATAGGATTTCTGCTTTTATGTTGGTATCTATGAGGTCAGCATCACTGATTGAGCCAAATACTTTCTTTTGTCCGCTTATTATGTTATAAAGAGGTTTGCTTGTCTCATTGGATATATATATATATATATAGATATTAGTTCTTAATTTCGATGTTATTGGCTTGAACCGATTTCTTTTCCTCCAGAGAGATTCGTATACCTGGTCTTATTATTAAAATGTTGTTTTAACTGTCCACGATTGCCTCTTAATGTTTGAGTGTGTCACCACCAATAATACCTTAAAATGTTTTTAAGCGAGGTAAGATATAGAAGTCCAAGATGGAGTCATTTCCTACATTTTTGAAAAAATGAATCAGAGATTTTTCTATCAATTCGAATTTCACCTCCGGCTGATTGAATTTTGAATAGTTTATTAGTTGGTTTTGTGTTGGTAGCAAGTCCCGGTTTCCGGATATCTTATAGGATATGCTAGAGAGTTACCTATCATAAAATTTACTTCAGTGATCTCTTCCTCCAGCGCTTCTGTCGTGTTTTCAAGTAGAGAATCTGTTTCTTCGACCTCTTGTTCATATTCCTCGAAGGTTCCTAGTCTTATTATGTGCTCGGTTATTGTCACCTGTGTTCGGATTTGGCCGGTTAATATAATTGGACTGTTTCGTTTGTATAGACAGGTCAACGGACATTGGTGTTTCGGGTTTTGGCGCTGTTGATGTTGATTGCCGAAATTAAGCTTGACGATGTTGATTTTATGTTCAAGTTCTGGACCTCTAAGCATGAGGCATTAGCAGGCTCAGTCTCTTTTTTATTTTTCCACCTAGCCTTGAATTTATGTCTGCATCTTTTTCAATTTCGTTTATAATTAACATATCCGCAATAAAACTAATTTAGTTCTGGTCTTTCTCATTTCTAGCATTTTCACGTTATAATCCTTTCCAAGATAAATCGTCGCACTAGCGGTCTACCCGTCGGGTGTTATAATTAACGCGACAGCGCCTTTTTAAATTCTAATTTCAATTTCACACGATCTCAGAGGTCCATGTGGTACCATCTTTTGAAACCAAATGTCCACCAGACCATGCTTAAGCATTTTTGGAAACAAAAACTTCAGATTTCAGTTCATATTTTCCTTATTTTTAAAGAGTTTCGACCAGATGATGCAGCCAGCCTATAGACCGCACAAAAAAGTGCATTTTTTGTTGTGCATCGGTGGATCACCTCTAGATTTTTTCCCTCAAAATTTAATACAATTTCTCTTATTAAACAAAGCCATTAAAAGAGAAGTAAGCCCTATCACTGAAAAAAATCTGATTGTAAACATTTAAACGACTTTCAAATTTAAGGATTCTTCCGCAAAATCTTCTACAAAGTCGGTGAAGTCAGGCCATATTGTTGCGTCCAATGAGGAATCGATAAATTTGGATCTTTCTAAACGGGGGCGCCATTATTTTCATCAGTACGCACTCTGTGGCTTCCTTGCTTTTAATCCAGAAGAGTAAATGTAGTGCGTAATTTTATAATTGTTTTGAGAATAACCGTTCCATTTGGTGGATTATGTTGACTGTAAAATTGGCAAACGCTTTATAAATATTTTTTACGGAAGTTTCGAAATAGCTTCGATACACAAGGCAACTTTACTCGGGCGTTAGTTTTTTGTCAGTAATAGATACTCGTACAATACTGAATAAGAGGATGTCACTATCTTTCTGATTAGGTATTAGCTGTCTAGACCTTGCCATATTCGAAAAAAACCCTTACAAAAAACACTACTCTAATGTGTAGTGCTCATCAGTATATTCTCAAGCCCACTTTGGGACGTACTACGAAATATCGTGATTCATTTCTAAGCCGTACAACTTGATTATGGAATGCCCTGTCAAGCTCTCTATTTCCTATTTGTTATAACTTGAAACTACCTTATTTAGTTATTCTTAGCTTTAACCACCTTATTTTTATATATATTTCGAATATGTCTATACCTAGTTCAATTTGTTTCGGAATTATCATATATTGTTGGTTCTAAAAACCAACCTGCATAAAGACTTATACAATCATTCATCTGCGAGCTTGGTGATCTATACACTACAACAAACGACCACCTTTGAACATAAACCCAGACGTAAGCTTTCAATACCCATGCAAAGTAATCAATTTTTGTTAAAACCTTTATTTCATGTCGTGTCCCCCGCTTTATATATATTATAACGCCAAACGTGTGTCCTGAGTTTGAGGTACAAAATAAATAAAATAAATAAGTCGCGCGACAGCCCGGTGTGGGCCAGGGCTGTCTTGGCATCTTGCACTCGTTTGCTTTTCTCACTTTATGAGGTTTTACACTCCTGAGCAAGGACGTACTGTTTATTGCCGGCTCTCATAGGCAGAATTTGACTTTCGGAGGTTTGCCATTGTCCGCCGAAAAGGTGATGACGATTTTGAAAAATTTGCTGTTGTGCTCCTACCGGGATTCGAAACCAGGTTGTTGACGTGACAGCCATTGAGTTAACCATCACGACATCGCCACCACCTACAATGAAGTACAATGAAGTTAATTTCAAACTCAGATTCTTCAATATCGTTGTAACAATAATTCGACTTCACTCTTATTTCACAACAAACTTGGAATATTTAAATAATATTGTATGCTTGTGCTATATTTTCGCCTTAAAAGATATTTGCTATATGTATCGTTTTTTTTAATATTATTGTAATTTTCGGCTTATAAGCTTTACATTTATAATCAAATGCATGGTGGTTAACTTCAAGATTCAATTTCAGTTCCTAATTATTTCTCATACAATTTACACATCTCAGACAATCAGATTTACGTTCTCTATTGCAATCCATACTTACATGACTGAAGCCCAGAAATTTTTCACATAAATTGCTTCCATTACAGGACATTTATTTCAGCCCACGCTTATTTTACCTGCTTTATTTATTTCGTTTAAAATTTTCACCTTCAAACCAATCACATTCAAACTCTGTCTTCTTATTTTTATTTTTCCACATACCCTTAAATTTATGTCCGCATCTTTTAGCATTTCATTTTCATTCAATTTATCCGTAATAAAGCTATTTTTAATTCTGGTCTTTCTCATGCTAGAAGTTCACGTTATAATCCTTTCCAAGTTTTTCCTTTACATTATCCTTCAGCGTTTCCAATAATTGTACATTCTCGCACGATACTAATACCTCGCCACTGTTAAATCTGTTTATACCTGGCACTTGTATACCCGAATGGCAAGGATTTACACTTGATTTTAATTCTGATTTTGTCTTATCTGCATTCTGATTATTTTTCGGCTCTACTTCAACTTTCGCATTTCTTTTTAGCTCACTTGCATATGTGTTCCTTTCACGTTTTTCAATTCATTAACCTTAATGTTTTAACGTCTTAATGAAACTAGTTTCTCACCACACTTTTCACATAATATTACCAGAAACTCTTTTTGCTGCAGTGCCGAAACATCATAGTTAGAAAGTTTACCTGAAAAATATTACCATAGCCACCTTGGCCAAGTTCTGTCCCAGCATCACGTCTACTCTTTTAACAAGAGCCGCACTTCAAATCCATAGCTCATATAACAACTTGAAACATAAACTACTGTACAGTTTATCAAACCAAGTAACCCAGTTCAAATAAAAATGAGAAATTTAAAATCAGATTTTTTCATTCACAAAATTGTAAAAATTTAAATCGCACGCGTGTTGTTCATTTTGTGGAATATTTTTTGATAACTTTTGTACGCTCTTCGGTACAGTGTCTATATTATGTTTGCACATGGGTTAACGTCTGCATACATTGTTTTTTTCGAAAGTTCGCTTGCCAGGCAGTCTAATTCCTGTGAATAAAATCGTGGTAAGGCTAACTGTCCTCTTTATGAGAAAAGCTGATTGTCATTTCAATGGCTGTTTTTGGGACAATTTTTGTGTGCCTACAAAAAGTAAACGAAAAGTATTTGGAGATCTATGCGGACAACTAAGACTAAATTATTCTTCAAAAGGTGAGTGTATTTTTTTTTCCACTATGCAATACATTTATTATACAAGGTTGTCGAGCAAGTAAGAACTTTAGAGTAAGCAATATTCTTGAATATCCTGACAAACCTTTATAACAAATCATTGCTGCACTAGATTCCTTACCTCATATTGATGAAGCCATCTTGGGCCTTGCATCTACAGAATGCGTTCTTACCCTTTTGGCGAAGACAACATTTTGTCATAAAGCAAAAGAAACTGGTCGATATTTAAAACACCGTGGACGGCAATCGGTTTTCAGGGTAAGTTGGGCAACAAAATGCTTACTACACTTCGTACTCTTTAGAACTTGTGTGTGCTAGTACGGCCAACTGGTCCAGTAAATGGATTTTTAAGGAGATTTGTGAAAAAATTATTTTTCCTGAGACGAATGTCTCTTCTTTAAGTCCAACTTCAATTAACATTTGAAAATTTGCTTAAACTCTAAATGTTGCTCAATTATAAATTGTGAATAGATTTTAAATGTAATTGCATCTTGTTCAAAGTTACATTTGTTTGTATTATAGGAGGCAAAATCTGGAAGGTTCTAACCTTTCGGTTGGTATAGATTTTAACGTTGAGGGCTATTGTATCGTTGTAAAATTGAACTACAAACGTTCCACTTATTATCTATGTTTCGTTTTCATGCCTTAAAGTTCCGTTGAAGTTGGTGAGAAAGATTGTGTTCTCTAACAGAAGTTTTGAATTGGAAGTCGCAACTTGCGTTTCTTGCTTTTAACACTTGACCTATGCAATGCTCTGTTGGTAGTTTTTCGAGTTGAGTTGCCTGTCGCTGCAAAGATTCATACACAGCATATGATTACATGTGCTCTTAATACTGTACATGTCGTCATGAGCTAACAGAAGTTAATTTGTTTCAAGGTGGATTCGCTTGTTGTTCTGAATTGTATTGAATTGATATTGAATAAATCACTGCATGATTAAGGTCCTTTAGGCTAGTCATCCTCTTTCTGTAGGTTGATGGGTTACGCGTATTCTGTTAATTCTATTTCGTTACTATAAGGAAGGGTTTCTATTTGAGAGAGTACTTCCTGAATTCCTTCTTTCTTCAGCAGATTAGTGTTAACAATTCCTTTTTTCGCTAGTTGTTCATCTTTGATTGTTGTTAGTTTGTTGTATAATATCTGTTCATATATTTCTCTACACTGATGCTGTCTATTCTCTTGATGACCTTGTTGTAAGTTTTGAGAATTGCTTGTGTAACAGTTGTCAGGTGCTTGCTTATTTTGTAATAGCCATTGTTATTTTCGGTGATGACGGTTTGTGTTTTCAATAAATTGTCCCAATCGGTCGCATCGGGTGTGCCTGCTATTCACTTACACGCTGATACAAACCAATTTATTGGTCTCACTTTCCTTCGGTTTACTCCATTTAGCTGTCTCAACAATCATTCGGCTTGTTGAATCTGGTGAAGCAATTGCGGTCGGAGAATACTGCTCTTGTCTGTTTGGCCTCCTGTCAAGCTTATTAGTTCGTTTATGACATCTTCATAGCTCGTCAGGTCGGTAATGTGAAATTTCTACTGATGATCTTGCCATTCCCTGGCTTCATGATGAATACTGGTTTATTGTATAATAGTCGAATATGATGACGATGCCGAATTTCAGCCCTTGGATCGAACTAAAATTAAAGGACAAACAGATTTACTCAGAAGAGTTTATGATTTGGGACTTGGGAATCTTTTTGCTAGTTTCGGTAATGACGGTGACTCTTTGTGTAGAGGGGTATTTGTTTACCATCGCGTTTGTTTTCTTGGCTGATCTTTTTCTGTTAACTTTTATTAATTTCGGTAAGGTCCTCGTTCACTTAAGCTTAGAAATCAATAAGATTTTGGTAATTGATTCTTTGGCTTCTTCTGCAAAATACATCACTGGGCCTTCTCTTAGTAACCGAATGGATGGAATTGTTGTATCGATCATCTTCAAGCACCTCGTTATTTCTAATATCGTCGAATGTACATTTTCTATAGTTCCATTAAACCCGCTTTTTTGAGGAGGAGTCAGGTAGGTTTTTATGTCAAGTGCCTTAATGTACATAATTTGAAATGATGGGAATGATAAAGATGCTCTCGTTATAAGTTACGATTAGTTGAGGCACTGAAAAGTTGTGAAGAATCTTAATAATTTTTTTTCTTAAATACAGTGCCGACAGGTTGTAAATTTTTCCTGGTCTCTTTCGAAAATATCCATATGCATTATTTCAGTGGCGCAAGTAGGAATCGGTGTTTCCTGAAGTTCAGGTTTTGGCGGATGTCTGTCATATTTATTTGAGTTGCAGATTCCATAGTGCTTTATGAATTTTTTATCAAATTGTTCATTTTCGAGAAAAATAATTTTTGCAGTATTTGTTCCTTATTCTCCGATGTGCTCTGTTGTGCTCTTCTTGAATGATTCTGATTTTGTTCTCCTCATTACGCAAATCTTCGACTAATCTCCGTGTTATTCTAAACTTGAGTTTAAAAAAAGGCATTTTTAGATATTTCCTGAAGGAGTGGAATAAATGCTTTGCGAATCCTTACTCCATTTACGACGTTCGAATTTAGTTTTGCCTTTAGGGCATTGCTCAAGGATTCCCCAGTTATTTTCCGGAAGCGGTGGTAATGTTTCCCAAATATTGGAATGGGGTTCCTCGTATGCGAACAATTCTCGTCCTTCTGAGATAACCAGCTGATTCGTAAAAACATTTAAAGCAGCTTCACAATGTTGCAATAGGTCTGAACTGTGCATGATCTGTAAGTCGGATGTTGATAAAATATTGGCTTCTGACCTGAGTCTTGATAAGGCGTCGGCCGCGAGATACGTTTTCCTGGCTTGTAGACTAATTCATATTTGTATTCTTTTATTCTCGCAATCCATCTCTTCAGCTTGGCATTTGCTTTACGGTTGCTCAAAGAAAAAGTCGGTGGGTGATGGTCTGGAGATGTAAGTTATTGGTCTGTCTCTACCGAACACATAACGTAGTGTTTGAAGCATCTGCTGTTAATATAAAGGATTTCTGGAAATCAGTAAATGTTGGAATTTTGGAATTGTCAAGAATTCTTTTAAATTTTCAAATTTTATTTTTTTTTTTTTATTTTATTTCCTTTATTCTTAAAATAGTCAAGTTAATTAAATAAAGTGTGTGTATGATATCGCAACAAAATAAATCAATAAAACATTAGCATTGTTATAAGAATAGGTAGTAGCATTAGTATTTAATATAGAAATAGAGATAGATGCCACTTAATATAGTGTATACAATGCAGGTATTGTGGGTTTTCAGTTTATTATATTATTTCAAATTGTAGAAGCCAAAGAATAGTAGGAAAAGTAAGATCTACATACATACATTTATATTTATTTGTTGGGTTCATTTCATTTTTAAAGTAACTAGGACAACAAAACTTCAATTTCATTATGGTCAAAATGTAATGCCTCCTGGTGCAGGCTATCGATGAAGGAGACCTGTTAAATAGCTTATAGGACACGACAGAGTAGAAATTTCTAAAGTGAGTGGTACGAAATGATGGAATATTTACAAAATTATTCAAGTTGCTTCGCAGAGTGTGGACATCACAGTTCAGGCTGTGATATTCTAATAAAGAATATTTGTATATATTTGTAATAATGCAAATATCTAACTGGCAGAATTTGTTGAGACCTAAACAGCTCAATACAATAAGCTGATCGGTATACACCACAAATATTTCTCATGGCACACTTTTGTAGAACCAGCAAAGGTTGTTTTTTCTCTTTGTGAACACCCCCTCAACAATTTATTCCAAAATGCAACTTAGAATAAAAAAATCCAAAATACCCTGTGCGCAAAGTTTTAAGTTTTTAAGTTTGAGAAGGTACAAGTTACGAACAGAGGAACACAGGTGTTGCTTCAAATTCAAAATGTGACTAGATCAGCTCATATTTTGGTCTATTACCACACCAAGATATTTAAAATCTTTGAAAACTTTTACTTCAAAAATTCAGAGTAACAATTTTTTGTCATATCGATAACCTCTTTAGTTTCGAAATCAGGAGATGAGCAGTTTGTAAGTTTATATCTGCTGCATCCTACGCCATGAAACTACATTTTCGTATCTGATGAATATTGTATTTTTAAATTGACCAAACATTAGTTTGGTTTTATTGCTTACTTTTATATATATATCAAAGTTTAAATCGGTTACGAGATTCAGTGGATTAGTTGAGATGTATGCGATACCAACATCATCTGCAAAGGCAGTTGGCTTACCTTAAGATGGCAAACTGAAAAGTGAGTTTAAATAGACAAGGAATAAGATGGGTCCAAGAACTGATCCTTGTGGTACAACCAGATTGGTCGACGCTGCATTGCTAAGCACGTTCCCACCCTTCACTTTCTGCATTCTATCTTTTAAATAGGAAATACTAAGGAATACCATATAATTTGTTCAGGAGAATTATATGGTCAACCATATAAAACGCTTTGGTAATGTCTACGAACAATTTCAAGTTTTTTTTAAAATAAAGTTCGAGAAACTATGTTCAATGCAGGCATATGAGTTCTTAAGTGACTTAATTAAGCATAAGACTTCTGGCCAATTGGCCTGCATTGGCCAATTGCTCTCACATTTTGCTTAACGTTAGCGAAAAAATCAATAAATTTATTTGTGACTTCGTTAGATTGATCAACGACATCGCCATTTATGATTAAGGAGAACTTGTTAGAAACATACGTAACTTTTGAATTTGTTATTGCATTTCTCACTTTCCATTCTCTTTTGGGGGCGCCTTGCGAAACGAGTAAACATCTTTGATAATAGCTATCACGACACTTATTTATGAGATTGTTTAGATTCTTACATAAGCCTTTATACCGATTTTTTATTCGAGTATTTAATGGATGTTTCTGACATATTTTGCCCAGTTTGGTTTTTAGTCTTATTTTTTTGAGTATCCAGCGATTAATCCATGACAATAAAAAAAAGCGTGCTATTGGGTTTATTTTTACAAATTCACCAAACCTTCAAATGATCTTACAGCAACAATCTTTCCCTTGTCTACTTTTCTAAGCAAAATTTGAGATTTTTGAAACCACATATACATATGTAAATACGATATATATAATTTTTTTCAGTCTTAAATTTTTTGACTTCCATAAATAAAGCTCGAGTATAGCGTGTAAAACAATCATTTATAAATATTCTATTCTTGATGGCCAGAAAAATAGAGATAAAGCCATCATTTGGTTTTTTCCGATAAGCCGTTATTTGTTATAGAGCAATATGTCAACAAACAAAATGACCGAGTTCACTTGCCAGAGAGGTCCTTCGAAAACTAACACCTTCGGATGGCCACCAGAAAGCAGGCAGCACCCATGGTGATGGTTTGGGTCGCCATAACCGCCGATGGTCGCTCTCCGCTCGTAGTTTTGGACTGTGGCGTCAAAATTAATGCGATCGTATACCGTGAAACTGTCTTAGAGGCAGTATTGAAGCCTTGCGCAAACAAATACTTCGGTCGGAGACCGTGGACATTTCAACATGACTCGGTACCGTCTCACAAAGCGCGCGTCAACCAAGAATGGTTAAAAAAACAATGTTCCACACTTCATTTCTTCGACATATTAAATTCCAAATTCTCCGGATGCAAATCCGTTGGATTTCTTTCTCTCGGGTATTTTGAAGGCGAAGGTTGGCACTAAAAAATACTACAGTTTGGACCGCCTTAAGCAAGCACTTTGCCGGGAATGGGCTAAAATACCACAGAGCCACTTGCGTGCAGCGTGCGATGCTTTCTTCTGCCGTCTCAAAGCCATTTTTCGCGCCAAAGGTGGACATATTGACAACTACTGATACAATGTGGAAATTGATGTATTTTCCAAAATTTTTTGCTTTGGCACAATAAAATTTATCAAAAAATAAAAAAATTATAGCATTTTAAAAAGTTGCAGTTCGAGTCAGGCAGGATGTATACGAGTATCATAGTAAACTTACCGCTGGAAAATGCAAGAGGACTTAAAAGCTAAAAACAACTAAACTAATTCTTAACAAAAATGAATAATAATGAACGAGGGAGCAGGAAAGGACATAAGATTGACGGTGAAAATATTAAAACAGTGGACGAATTAAAGTATTTAGGCATATTAATTGACAACACAGTAGGCTTTAAGAAACATGTTGGTTGCATATGTAAAAAGGTATCTAAAAGATAAGGATTTTTTTTAAAGAGAATCCTGCATACGGTGTCGACACTAAGTGCAATAAATATATATATGACTTTATTGTATTGTTCAACTATTTTGTTTCTATGTGGTGAAAACGTTGTATCGTTGCGTTACATCTTAAAAAACAATATATATGTTGATGTTAATATTATGTTAAATCCGTTAAAGTGGTTGTTAGTAAAACAAAGAATTATGATAAAAATCCTAGTATTTTCATATTAAATTAAGAATGATTTAATGCGAGAACATTTATTTAACTATGCCCAATATATAAGAGATGTCCAGCCATATGTTTTAAGAAACAGTAATGATATTAGGGTGCCAAACACGTTGAGTAGGTACGTGTACAAAAAATCTAATATTTAATAAGGGTTTCGAATTATTAAAGGATTTGCCGCATGACACAAAGAACATCACCAATTTTAAATCTTAAAAAAAATGTTTGGAATTTGCTAAACTTAAGTACTAAATCAATATTTTGAAAATTGTGAATTTCAATAGCCCCTAGGGCGCCAGTAATAAAGTACTAAAGTACTACTACTACTACTACTACACTTCTTCCGTTTTTATAGTTTGTACTCCTCTTTTATAGATGCTTTTAGAAGGCGTGCATTTTATTAATTCGTCTAAAGGAAGGAGATTGAGAATTATCTCTAGTGCAGCTTGAAGAGTGGGCCTTAATATTTCTGTTACTGCACCACAGTCTTGTCTTTGATCTTGTGTGAGTGTTTTGAGATAACAAGTATTTTTTCGCAGTATTCTACCAAACCAACGCACCATAAGTAAGAATCACTCTAACTATGGCCTAGGTAGATTAAACATGATCTAAGCTTCTAATGCTTGCCAAAAACTCTTTGGCATGTTCAGAATGCTCCTAATGCTTTTTAGGTTCTTTCTTCAAAGTCATGCTTCCAACTGAGCTCACTGCGTAGGATAAACCCCAGATATTTAGGTTCAGATGAAAGTTGTATCCTTACGCCATTGATTCTGAGAAAATTAAAATTTTCTAGCTTTCTTTTTCTTGTGAACAACACTAGTTCGGGTTTTGATGGATTTGTTCCTAACCCATTTTGCGCTGTCCATTTTGCTTATATGTTCAAAGCCGACTCCAGTAGTTCGCTGATCGTTGGATAATGTTTTTCTCCTACCAGATTGACTATATTGTCGGCATAGGCTACTGCCTTAAAACCACACAACCTTACAACAGGAAACCACACGGGAGAGATCACTCTTTCCTGTAGAGTTCCTCTCGATATCGCTTTCCTGACTATGTTTCCAGCAAATTCCTAATTGATAATTTTGCTCTTTGACATATACTCAATCAATTGCGCTTTCTTTGTTTCTACATGGAGCTTGACCAAAACCGTCCTCATAGAACCCGTGTTTACGTTATGAAATGCTTCTTTAATATCCGGGAATGCACTACTCTTTGTAGTGCATATTCTTTTCTATGGTATCTACAACCTAGTGTAATACCCTCTCTAGTGTCTTTCCTGTAAGATAAGCGAGTTGAGATCCGCATAGGTTTTGTTTATTGAGTTTTTAAAAGAAACGAGGGAAACGAGGAGAGACCTATGGGTCAATAATTCTTGAATCTTAAGAGTGGTTAGGTGATGAGATAATTCTGCGATGCACCAAACCGGAAGTTCCATCATCCGCTGGTCATAAGGCCAAGTACTTGGAAACGTACAAACAATTGACGAGTGGTTTGAACAACTGCTTTTACCAGACACAGTTAAAATGTTATTGAGAATGTGTAAGAAAGAATCGGTGCTAGCAATGGAAGATCCCATCAATTTTTAAGTAAGATAACATAAGTTTTAATTTCCACGGTTTTGTTGAAGACCAAGTTTGCTCCGGGAGAAATGCCTTATTTAAAGTTTCGCTTGATTCAAGTACTTAAACAATCACTTCGTTTAAAGCCAACGTCTACTAATGTTGAGGTCTCGGTGCTGGGTTTGGTAACAGCGGTACTAGTTAGAAGTATGAAGACATCAAGCTTGCATCGGAGAGATGTACCGCCAAGCCTGGGGCAACGAAAGAGATTCTCTTTACCTGCTGGTACTTTGGCGCAATGATCCAACCGAAGCCATCAAGATTTACCGTCTCAACACAATTACATTTGAAACTCCGTTGGCTTGTAATAAGAACGTTGCGACACCTAGCAGATGAGTCTTTGCAGCACTACCATCGGATAAAAAAGATCGTTCGTCGATGATCTTATTTCCGGCACAGGCACCAAGCAAGTGTGCAGAGGAAAAAAAAGTAAATAAGAGAATCACTTTAGGCAGCTGGCTTCAAACTACATAAATGGACATTGAACACAAAGGAGTTACTTGAAGGTATTCCGATTAAAAGCTGGGAATCCTCATTTTCGGTACCTTCGAATCGTCAGTGAAGGGACGATTTCTTTTGAGGAGCTCGTCACGCTTTTGTCTCAGATCGAAGCGTGTCTCAATTCGAGACCCTCTGCCCCCTATCGGGAAACCCAGACGGCTTCCGCGCACTGACCCCAGTACACTTTCCAACAGTCTAATCTAATCTAATTGTACTATTCCAGATCCCGATCTGACCACAGACACATACGAATACGTTGATCGCTGGTAGATCAAAAGAAATATTTTGGAAGCAGTGACACCAAGATTACTTGTCGTGGTTACAACAGCGACCTAAGCCACAATTAAAGGTAGGAGACCTTAATAAAGGATGAACGTTTTCCCCCATCAAAATGGAGTTTAGGCTGTATTGTAAAGACATACCCTGAAACTTTTCCCTCTACCAACTAATTCAAACAAACAACTAACCGAAAACTAGTACATACCGGAACTCTTAAAATTTTATTTATATACATTTACAGACAAACTTCTACCTAAAGAAATTAAAATCCAACCAAAATACAGAAAAGAAAATTGGCAACTCTCGAACTTCATTTAACACAAGTACCTACCATCGTTATCAAACCATCAAACCAACAAAGAGTGCTTCACTCATGCAAAGTAACTGCATTTACACAATATATTTTACGTACGTTATCCCCACTTACATAAAATTCAAAACCTTGCGATAAGACTCATTGGTGATACTAATATCAGTCATTCAATTGACACCCAAGTAATGTCTACCGTTCAAACTTTCAACCGTAACACCCGTCTCGCTATGAATACTCACCAGTATTACCTCAAGCCCATTTTCGGACGTACTCTAAAATATCGTGATTCTCTTATGGAATACCCTGCCGACCTCTGTGTTTCCTGGTCGTTATAATTTACAAACATTTAAAAACAATGAACATTGGTACCTGTTTTTTCTTCCTCCCTAAATTTCTTTCGCCCGTGCTGTGTACGAATATTTTAAGGGTACAAAAACCCCTTCAGCGCGCGCTGATTATAAAAAAAAAAAAAAAAAAATACCCAGAATCGCACAATCCAATTCATAACCAAACTCCTCAAACACAAGGTGAAGTCCACACCCATTGGTCACAGGCCAACCTTTAGTCACAACCATTCATATTACTCACGCACACAAGCTAGAGTCTACAATTATTGGATCACACGCAACCTAGAGTCCACAACCCACCTTTATCACACACATGAATATACACGTAACCTAGAGTCTTAACCGACCTATAGTGCACAGACACATCATATATAGGGTGAGTTTTTTAACTTGAGGCATCCAAATTACTCTCAAAATACGCGATATCGCGAAAAATGTTTCAGACAAAAGTCACAAGGTTCTAAACGGGACATAAGATGGTGACCACGAGTTTAACCTTGAGACCCTTTTTCAAGGTCAAGCGAAGGTAACTTTTGATTTTTCAAATGATAATTCCTGATTTTCATTGCTCAGTCGTATTGCTCATAGGCTTGTCATTTGTTTTTACATACTGCGTTTAGCATAACCCAGAAACAATGACGTGGACGTAGCAGTATTTTGTTTCCTTCGGGGTGATTAATTAGGGTGGGTCCCCTTGCCTCCCACTTTTGAATCATTGAATTCTTCCCATTTCGACTTTTATTTTAAGAGACCATTTCAACAAATGCTCGAAAATGTCACCATTCAATTCAATACACTTGTCTATCCGCGCTCTAAATGAACTAACAGAACTGAGAAGTAATTCTGGCGTAATCTTTTTAAGTAGCCCCACAAGAAGAAATCAAGTGACGAAAGATCAGGTGATCTAGCAGGCCATTGCCTCGGACCTCTTCGTCCGATCCATCGTTGATGTTAAACATTGTTTAATACGCCCCGGGCTACTTGGGAATAATGGCCTGGACAACATTGTTTGTCGCAACTCCAATGGCAGTTCTTCTTGTAATACCGGAAGATGGTCCCGCAAGAAGTTTGCATACTTTTCGCCATTCAAGATACCTTCAATAAAATATGGACCTATTAATTTATCCCCAATAATTCCCGCCCAAACATTAACATTCCAAGGGTGCTGGCGTTCAACTTGTCGCAACCAAAAAGGGTTTTCGGTAGCCCAGTAATGCATAGTATGTCGATTGACCATACCGTGATTGGTGAAAGTCGACTCATCAGAGGATAACACCTTGGCAAAGAAAAGGGGGTCTCGTTCAATTTGCTGAAGTGCCCATTGACAAAAGGAAAGCCTGTTGCGAAAATCCTCACTAGAAAGTTCTTGATACATTAAAACATGATAAAGATGGTATTTATGCCGATGTAATATCTTACAGACAGTCGTTTGAGAAATTCCTGATTCACAATAACACTGCTATTTCATTGTCCTCAACTGCCACCCTATCTGACCGATTCCTTTTCTTTGGTTGCACACTTCCTTCACCAGTGAATTGTTGGATGACCCTATAAAAGGAAGCGCGCAATCGTATCTGGTCTGGGAAACGTTGGGCGTAAAGAGCAACAGCACCATCGATGTTCCTTCCACTTTCTCCATAAATTAATTTCATTTTAATTTTCTCTTGAATTGAAATAGCCTGCACTATTAATCTGGAAAACGTTACTAATAATAATTAGTTACTCAAAACAAATATCGAACTTCTAAATGAAGTACATTTCCGTTCAAGTAAAAAAAAGGGCAAGGTGCACATCATACACTCTTAAATAAGTTTAGGACAATTTGTCTCTTCTTTGAGTTTTAAATTCACTCCAGGCAATAATGACTTCCTCAAAACAAATCTAGACCTTCTAACACCCTAACAACGTTGGAAACCGATTATGGTTTAGTCGTGCCAGTGCAGTGGTATCTAGCACTGAATGAATAAGACCTTTGAGACAAAGTCGTGTGCCCCATTGAGGAATACGACTGAGCAATGAAAATCAGGAATTATCATTTGAAAAATCAAAAGTGACCTTCGTTTGACCTTGCAAATGGGTCTCAAGGTCAAACTCGTGGTCACCGTCTTATAAAAAACAAAACAAATTGCACTAACCTGAATTAACCCGAATTTATATCCAACTATCACATTTTGTATAGATAAATAAATTTCGCGTTAAATCAAAGAGATTTTCACTCCATAAAACCCACGACGTTTTCCTTCCAATTGATTCTAGTCCATACGAGAGTCTCGGCACACTCCTCTTACACCGAATACAGATTTCCAGTCCATAATCTAAACGTATAAAGAGAGAAGAAATCATAGATCAGACAATGAAAGGCAGGGGCAAAAATAGATGATAGCGACTAAGGTAACCCCTTCAGCGGACGGAGGAAAATCGTGGCACTTATGACGTCACCATACGAGAAGGAGCTGAAACCACCCACTAGTGGAGAAAATTTCCTCCAAAACAAAAAGGGGAAATTTATATCGACAGCTGCACATACATCTACATACATACAAGGTGGCGCAAAAAAAATCGGCAGATGGTATAATTTTTACAAATGGCGTATCACATCAATCATATTTGACATTTGTGAATTAGACGGTAGCAGTATACAAACAGACAAGCAATGAACGCTATACTCCGCAAGAGCGTGGAGTAATTGTATCGATGTTTTTGACCAATAATCACTGGCTGGTGTTAGTGCAGCGTGAATTTCGACGTCGTTTTCCCAATCTTGTTGCGCCAACTGGGCAAACGCTCTGGCACTTAGCTTTTCTACTCGAACAGAGTGGACCTACAGGGGATTAGGCAGGGCGTGGCCGCCACCGGACTGGTCATTCGGCCGAGAATATCGCGACTGGGCTGCCGATGTCGCTGAGAACGAAGAAACATCAACCATATGACGGGCCACGCAATTGGGTATCACCAGGTGGACCTTACAGCGAATTTTAGTAAAAGACTTACATATATTCCCTTAAAAAGTGCAAACAGTGCATCAGTTAATGCCTTCTGACCATAGGTCGCGTGTGAATTACTGTAAAGCCATCCTCAATCTCAACAACGAAGAGGACGATTTTGTGTCGAAAATGATCATGAACAACGAGGCGCATTTCCACTTAAGCGGTTACGTCATTCAGCAAACTCTTTGTTTTTTGGGCACTGAAAATCCGCGTGTGATGCAAAAAGAGCCATAAAATCCACTCAAAGCCACTGTGCGTGGTGCGACGTTCACGCGGAAGAAGTGATTGAGCCGTATTTTTGTTGAGGACGCCATCGGTAATACGGTCACTGTTACCGGCGAAGTTTACAGGGCCATGATAAACGACTTCTTACAGCCCGAAATGGATGAAAGGGGCTTGGTGAACATGTGGTTTCAACAAGATGGTTCAACCGCAAACACAGAACGAGCCACAATGGATATTGTGAAGAAAGCGTTTCCTGGTTGCTCCCGTTTTGGCGATTTGGCTTCTAAAGACTTCTTCCTTTGGAGCTACTTGAAGTCGCAGGCTTATGCTAACAAGCCTCAGACAACCGCAACTCTTAAGAAGAATATTCGACAGGAATGCGAACAGTTATCACCAGAAATCTTGCGAAAAGACATGGAAAATGCGATAAGGCAAAAATGTATATCAACACTGGCGGCAACCACTTGGCGACCATCACTCAAAATCATTTTGCGCCACCTTGTATACCAAACAAACATGGTAAACAACATAAACTTCTTGTTTTTAACCCTGTTTTCTTGTTACAGTTTCGCTTCTAACAGTTTTTTTTATGTTCTTAAGGCCTTTTTGTATTTTAAGAACTCCAAATGTTTTTTTTTTTTTTTTTTTTTTTGCTTCCAAAAACGAATATTTTTTTTTAGTTACGAATTTATCTTTCTACGGTTTGTTGCAATTTTATTGAATAGAAATAAACCGGTATTGAATGTTGGACGAGAACAAAATGACGAAAAAACACGCAAAAATTTACATTTGACAGCTTTATTTGACATTTGGTGTTGTGAAACATTGCGTTCGACATGCGCACAAATGCTGCTCTTTGAAAGATCTTATTCAACATTCGTAGTACGCTGATAAAACTAATGAAATTTCAGTATGGAAATTCATCCAGTATCTAGACCTCGAATAGAGTATGGTACTGGAAAATCCAGTATAGTTGGTATCATTAATTATGGTCTATAGATTTGTTGGGAGTTGATGTTGTGGTGTCAGTTAATACGTGTTAATAAGCATCCTTACAGACCGAGAAGTGAGTTTCCATAAGAAGCAATGATGATTCCCGGGTATTTTTTGTCCAGACTTCATTGGAGTTCTCCAGACTTTTGGCTATGACTTTCTTTAACCTAACTTTGACAGTTCATAATGAAGGCTTTCCCTAGGTTTGAAGCTCCATGGTTAGCGGCAAAGTGAATGAAAAGGCGCTCAGGAAGGTACACCCTTGCGGGTAGTTCCATATGTTTGCTTGTCCAATTAAAATACGCCATCTAGTTACATTTCCTAGGATTTCGGAACTTGTTTTGTACGGTCCACTGTCTATAGTGAAGAGAATTCTAAGGTGAACCGTGAAGGATTCTTTAATAGGTACTCTCAAGTTATTAACATGTTTTTAAGCATGCATATTTTTGATTGTAAAGTCGAGAATTTCTTCTCTGTTTTTTGTATAGAAAGTAGGGCAATTTACTCTGTTAAACAAAACAAGTTTGGAAAATTAACAAATTCAAAAATCAACTCACCCACGGCGTTGATATCTGTGCTTTCTCATTAGTAGCGTTGTGCGTTGCCCTTTGACAACCAACCCCGTATCTGCCTGTCGTCGGCAAGTAGCAGATCTCTTCCTTTATTGCTGTGGTTCTTTCCACAGTTGATCAATACCCACCCTTTTACAGCTAGGTCTTGCTTTTGCATCTGATTAGATTCACAATGTTTGCTACTTCGTGAGTTGCATGAGGAGGGACTCATACTTTTATGTGATGGCGAAGAGGAATTTTCCTCTTTCGTTTTGCGAACAATTATCAACGAGGGTTCCAGAGTTCTCAAGGTAAATATGGTCTTGTTGACGAACCTCAGAGATATTTCTTTCCCGCAATCAACCACCTTAACCTCATTTTGCCAGCCTGCTCCATCAAATCCGTCCGGGTAGCCGGTTTTAATTTGTTCTTCATGCTCTTCAGTATATATATTTTTTTAAAAGAACTTAACATTTAAGACGGTATTACTATTCTTAAAATGCCGGAGAACGTATTAAGTTTTTCGGAAAATTGGATAGTGAGAAAGAAAAAAATATTTAGGCTCAGTGGTTATTTTGCTCCATGGGTGGCATCAATTATTAATGGAAGTTGGCTTGTTTATTTATTTTTGTTAAATGAAATAAAAAAAACGAATGTTTTTCGGGCGAGGCTGGGATTCGAACACTGAACCTCCCGATTTGGAAGCCAGTCCACTGACTGGTTTAATCCTTAGCCCTCCATTCTTATGCAAGGTTTTATGTATTAAATGCGCTCAAACCACTACTGAAATCGGGTACCTCACCCGATGGTCATGGGGAAAGTCGCAGGGTTTATTCTACTGCGGAGTTAAGAAACTTTAAAGTCTTGTCTTCTGGCCGTAACTAACATTAGCTAACTACGATCTTATAGCAGCGCATGGCAGCTATGGTATCGACTAAGAGGGTTGGGATGCGAATTTCTGCCAGATTAGGCTATTTTTGAAAATAACATATTTTAAACTTATATGTAACAAAAGGGGTATCGTTAAACACGTAGTTACGAATTCATTAACTATTTCAAAGTAAATGTTGCCCCAAACTTAATTTGTCAACAATTATTGAAGAAAAAAGTGTTTTCTTTTTTTTTAAAAGCATATGTTGTGTATGTGAACAAAGATCTCCCTAGAGAGTAAAAGTGAATGTTCTTCTCAGATCTGCTAAAGACTGATTAATTCTCTCATATTGCTAGCCGGAAATTAAAACAATGTTACTAGATATAACATATTTATGAATCCATAATATAATATTTTCCTTTGCATATTTCATTAGCTTACAAATTATTTTAAATTCACTTAAGGCTTAATGTATCTAACATTTCCTCTTTTCTTAAAAATACAATTTTACTTTGCTTATTAATTTACATATGACAATTAACTTTTGTGTTTATATTTCAATTTGTTCTTACACATAATTTAATGTAAATCTAAAATCCATGCATCTATGATAGAAATTAATCTATTATCGATAATATCTATATACGAAGTCCATTTATTTGAATTCAAAATAATATAGGGTTTTCTAATAACGACTTGACAATTCTTTTTTTAAATAAAAGGCAAACCATTTGAGATATTTCAAAAACTTTATTATTGGCTTGAAGTAAAATCAAAGCATTTATGAATGGAACTCGACTTTGTTCATATGGCCACCGCGGGCACGTTTGCTGCGGTCAATTCGTTGGACCCAATTTTCAACGACTAGGCCACACATTTCAGCCGAAACGGCCACTATTTCGCCTTCAATGTTGGCTCAGAGCTCTTCCAACGTCGTCGGCGAGTTGACGTAAGCCAATGACTAAACATAGCCCCATAGAAAATAGTCAAGCGGCCTTAAATCGCACGAATAAGGCGGCCAATCGACTGGCCCATGTCTTAAGATAACACGCTCATCATACTTACTCTTCAATAAATCGATTGTAGCGTGTGCTGCGTGGCTTGTGGCACCATCCTGTTGAAACCACATGTCGTCCAAGTCCATATCTTCCAATTCGGGCCAAAAATAATCGATAATCATGGCGCGATAACGCTGACCATTCATAGTAACGTGACGATCGTTATCGTCGACGAAAAAATATAGCCCAATAACACCGCCGGCATGCAAACCGCACCAAACAGTTATTTTTTGTGGATGAAGTGGTGATTCATGAAGCACATGTAGGTTTTCACCCGACCAATAACGCATATTTTGCTTATTGACGAACCCATTGATTGCACTTCAAGCCAATAGTAAAGTTTTTGAAATATTTCAAATGGTTTGCCTTTTATTTAAAAAAAAAGGTTGTCAAGTCGTTATTGGAAAACCCTAGTGGGTTTGGCCTTAATTTGCTTTGTGCAAAAGTGAAATAACTCCAATTATTAGTTATTTAACTTTTTATTGCTTTTAACTTTGTGTATCCGATATAAATGAATTTGAAATAATTAAAGTGAACACATTTGACTCCACGGTTTTGGTTCTTTTATCTTCAATGTACATATAGTATTACAATTTAAACTTCGTCGCTCCGCTAAGGTTATGTCAACTACTGTCAGGTAGGCGCCTATGTCTTGAAGGTACCTTAGTAGTCTGCTTCGCGGGCAAAAGGAACTTCAACCCCCTTTCCGCAGGGTTTATCCGCCCACGTTACTTGGTTGCGGAAAAACGTTTGTTTATATTTTCTGTACTTACTGCTCGCTCCCACAGTGACACTTTTTTTGAAATGAACCGTTTGTATTAAGTAATATGTTGCAGAAAATATAGCATGTTTGGTACCAGTGGAAAGATCATGAAATGAAGTTAAGTGAAGAAATAAAAAACTAACATTAATGTAATTTTTTTGATAAATAAACATTTTGACGATTTGGCCTTATTTTATTTTAGATAAGTGAATTCGTTTGGCCTTATTTTATTCTCAATTTCAAATTATTATTTTAAAAATTTCGTTGCATATACGACAGCCGTATATTTTGTAAACTAATGGCTGACATCTCCCTGAAGAAATGGCATACTAGCAGGATTGAATCGCATCCCAAAGCTTATTAGTATATCTGGGCTGTTTCTCTGAAACACCTTTCCTTATATCAGCCCATACATAATTCAGCGGAATTAAGTGTCTGGAGATTGAGGTGGCCATTTCACTATATTGACCCACCGTTCTGAGTTTCATCTCTCTTGACATTACTGTTTTTGAGTGTTCTTTCGCCTGAAGAATAGCTTCCATTTCGGTTTTGAATTCCCAATATAGCTGCTTTTCGGAGTGTTCTATATGAGCTCGCGATGCGGACACCACGTCTTGGGACTGCGGCCATCTGTTTCCTGTATTTCGCCTGTCATAAGGCTTCAGCACACACGGGAGAATAGAATTTGTTGCTGTCATTAGCAGTTTCCTTTTGTTAGCCGTCGGGCCTCCTATGTTAGCCATCAGTCTGCTTAGTGATGTCGTTACTTTTGCAGCCCGTTCCGACGTGCCCTTTACTTGTTGCCAGAGGTGAGTTTCGTATTAAGGACTACCCCCAGGTACTTGACCGCTTTGGTCAGAGTTCTCTTTTTGGTTAGCAGGACTACCTCTATCTTTTCTGTAGCTAAACTTAGGCTGTGTTCTTGCATCCAGGGTAGTGGTCTTCCCATCACCTGATTTCATTTAATTTATACATCTTGAGTATATCTTGCTGTTGGCACCGCACCAATGTCGCCCACGTACATTTCTAGAAGCGTGTTTTCTAGCATTTTCATGCGTAGAATGCTAACATATACGATGTTCCAGAGGTCAAGTCCCAGAATTGAACCCTGCGCTTCTCCAGCAGTGATTTATTTTCTCCGTGTTGAGACTTCCTCTAGTGGAGTCGTGTAATAATAGTAATAATACTAATAATAATAATAATAATAATAATAATAATAATAATAATTATAACAATAATAATAATATTAATCCTCGGGATTAAAGAAATGCTACAGAATGAGGTTTACACATATCTGGGAACAGATATATATATCTTATCTCCGTGTTTAAAGGGCGAATGCATAAAATCGGAAAATCCCATTTAAACGGCAGGAATTTAGTCAAAGCAATAAACACCTATGACAAACTGGTATTGACCTACAGTTTTGGTATAATCAAATAGTCCACTACAGATCTTGTGGACATGCAGCGAAAGATCCGCACCTTATTGACTAAATATAATCTATGTATACCATCCGAATTCTTGCAGAGAACGAATGTCTTTGCCCCGGCGAGAAGGAGGTAGGGGAATTATTGATCTGCAAGGCATGCATGCAAGGCAAGTATTTTCATTTAGAAGATATTTTACTGAGAAAAGTCTCATCTCACTCAACCTAAAAGATCAATCAGCTGTAAATGGAGGCCCGAAGACGAAGATGGGCAGCCAAGCCTTTGCATGGAAGACACTATCAAGCACTTGGGAGTGAACATGTTGACACAGAAATGTCAAACTTATGGCTCCGGGTAGGAGAACTGTTTTCCGAAACGGAAGGTTTCAGGATAGCTATACAAGATGGCGTTGTCGTTACACGAAATTATACAAGGTTTATTCGAGGAGACAATACTGTAGAAGATAAATATCGAATATGCAGAAAACGTAATGAGACAATAGAACACATCATCTCAGGATGTACAAATCTACCACAAACCGAATATCTCCGAAGGCACAACAATGTCGCTAAGGTCTTCCACCAACAGTTATGCAAAAATGCTGGACCTTTGCAAGAATTGCAACCGTATTACCGTTATGAACCAGAGCCTGTGGTGTAAAACGAGGAAGTTAAGATCCTATATGAACTAAAGCTTCGTACTGCAAATCGAGTTGACCATAACGGACCTGATATGACATACATTGAGTTCGCTGTTCCTAACAATAATAACATCAAAAGGACGTACGATGAGAAGAAAAGGAGATACGAAAGTCTAGCAATAGATATCAAAAACCATTGGAACCTGCGGAAAGTCAAGACCGTACAAATAATAATAAGTGTAACAGGACTAGTAGAAAAAAACCTCAAGAAACATCTGAGAGACTTCGATACCAGTGAGAAATATATAGCGAAAGTTCAAAATTCCATCATTCTAGACACTGCAGAATATGGTAATATATAGTTCGCCAATTTTTAAATTAACTTCAATACAATAAAGACTTGTTATATTTTTGTTCGATTTAAGGTCCTGAAAATGTAACGTATATTTATAATGTAACGTAATAGCGTGAAATCAGACAAAAAAAGAAAATAATAATAATAATTATTGTTATTTATTAATAATAATAATAATAATAACAATAACAAACTATTCCAATTGATCAAGCTTCAAGATATTGGTCAAGTAAATTGTCTGAGCCCAGAAACTACAATGATAATGCTAGTTGGGTTACTGACGATCAAACGGCAGTTATTAACATAGAATAAATGAGTCAAGATGAAATTACCATGGAGGAGTTAAGTGAAGAAATAGACCAAACGCAGAATTGGAACTCTCCTGGGTCACCTGGGTCAGATAAAGTTTCCAACCATTGAATTAAAACATCTCTGTTCTATATGCACACACAGCGAGGTGTTTTTTTTTTTAATCTTTCTTTGACCGGAAATTATACCGAAAATCCTCACAATAGGGAATACATTTCTGTTACCAAAAGGAGGGGAAGAAAATGACCCGATTCAGTAGAGTACAGCATGTAAGCTTTTAACATAAATAAAATTAAATTGATAGCTAATAGAGTGTATATACTATACATTGTAGCAGAAACAACATTACAACAACCGAGCAGAAAAGATGCAGCCGGAATACAAAAGGTTGTAAAGACCATCTAATTACAGATTCGGTCATAGTACAACAAGAAGAAAAAAAACCTGGGTATGTGCTTCATAGAATAAAAAAAAGTGTTCGACTCTCTATCCCATAATTACCTCATAAAAAAATAGCAACTATATGGAGTGAGCGAAAACATAATTGCCACACTGAAATAACTCAAGTTATTATAGACAAATTGAAATTAAAACAACAAATTATAGATAGCATATTTTAGGGAAAAGCATTGCTAGTGATGAGTGTGGGCGATACGATTCTGTGAAGGAAACTATTGAGCATATAATAGCTGGCTGTACCACCCTGACAAGTTACGATTGTACAAACAGACACAATAGTGTCGGAAAAATCTTGTATTTGTATTACAAAGAAACGGAGTACTATAAATGTGAGCCCCACCAGTACTAAAAAATTTCAGCTGCAGTAATTTACTAGGATAGAGAAATAATAACATATCGGACTATCCTAGCAAACAGGCCTGATATTGTCGTGTTTTGCAAGGAACAAAATAAAATCGAAATATACGACATTGCAATCTCTCTGAACCATACACGGTACACGGATTTAGCAAAAGAACTGCAAAAAATGTCCGGTCCAACAGCGTCAAAATTTACCCAATCGTTGTTTCAGCTACGGGTTTAGTCCCAAAATCACTTGTGAAAAGTCTTAAAATGTGGAAAATAGAGAACGTCATAGAACCCATGCAAAGAGCAGTTGTAGTGGCGACCATAGATAAAATGAAACAAGTGGCAAACTTTTCAGATATTGGAAAATCAAAACCGGTTTTCTGCTGATCGCCCGTGTGACGAAATGTGGATAAATTATACTAACTAAGAAAACGTTAGTAAAAAGTATATATTTGTATTTGCCATATATTTAATGTCTTTTTCTTTGCAGAATCAACATTTGGATTACAACAGTTCCACCAAAGACGTTCCAAGGGTTTAATCATTGTATGCTGACTAAACACATGTGAGTAAAAAGTTTATACCATATTTCGGTTTAGCCATAAATACCGTATAACCCATTAACGCCCAAATAAAAACTATCAATTTTATTGTTATTGTTATACAATATAACTTTTTTAATGGAACACTTGGGGCTACATTTCACATTTCGTATTTCTTAGTTAAAATTACAAGAAAAAAAAAAAAAAATAAATAAAATAAAAAACAAGAGGTTTTTGGGGTGTACTTTTTATAGTACAGTGGGCACCTAGGAATGAAAATTCTTAAAATAGTCCTTATCAATACACATAGTTTCTGACACTGTACACATTGCTATTTAATACGAGTATGACACAAAACACAACGTAACTGTTTGGGAAATTTTGCTGGGTTGTGTTAGTTGGGCTCGGACCCGCTTTTGCCGAGCCAGATGGGTGGTTTTTATTGCTTTTACGCAGGTGAGGATAATGTCAAGCTATATGTTTTCTAAAAGCCAGCTAGGTAAAGCGCTCAGAGCTACTCAAAGCATGTAGACGCCAAACATTAGCTAAGCACATATCAAGCAAGTATGTGAAAATAGGAAACCAACATTTTTTTCCACGAATATGGTACTCACGCGATACAATGATATAGATCCATCTATCTCATCTACGCCGCCCATTCCTTTGTTGTAATTTTGGAATAAATGTGGAATACTAACGTTCACCCTTTTCTACTCTGTGAACACCAGCGCTTTACTTTGCAAATATGTTATACGGTATCAAAATTTGTACCTATATGTAGTATATACGCTTTTGTCTTTCCACCTTAGAAGCAAAATTTCATTATTTGTGTCAAACATATAGTCAAACTCAGCTCGTGCTAACTTTTTCAAATTTTTTACAGGGCATAGTGGACATTTTTTTGTCCGGTTATCGCGTATAGTTCCCGTGGTTTATTACCCAGACTTCAATTCTTTGAGTAAATCACAACTTGTAATAAAGTTGTCAAAATATATTGTGTGCTCTTCAAGTATTGTTATCATTTTTGAAAGCAGTGATTTCACAACTCTGGTACCAAGAGGTGCTTTTGTAATCTCTATTGTTTTTCTACATTATAAATCGAAGGAGAAGCAATATTCATCGGAACTGTGTGCCACCCAATTCTTATATCCGAATCTAATATCCGAATTTACCTCTAATAAACTGTTTTGATGAGAGGTGGACACAGTATTTGATTATAGACTCATCAATTGACATATCTTCATAAAATACCCCAAATTTTTGTATAAGAAGATTACAAACAAGGCCCCACTTTAAACATTTTATCTTGCGAGCCATTTGCTAAGCTTTTATCTACCAAATGCAAATTTCACCTTATGTCTAGAAAAATGTTTCGAGACAAAGAATTTGCTACAAGGGCTACTGACAGGTCTTCATCATAGCTCCAATACTTACGATCTCTTGTGAGCTTATGGTATCCAGATATAATTAGCACTCCCAGAAAACTTGGAAGATCATCGTTGTCCATTTCAAGGCCATGTCTATTATTCTGGCCTGCATATAATAGCGTATTGCTTAAAATGAAATCCAAAACCTCTTCATCGAATATTTTTTCAAAAATTTTAACTAAGTAGTGACAAGCCTTTTACTTCATTTTTACTTCATGTATTGTTAGGTAATTTTAACGTCGGGGCTGAGTAAGATGGTGGACATTGTCTCCATTTAGGATTTATATCATGAGAATATGGACGACTTCTTCTACTAGACAAAGATTCATCATCATTGTCTTCCCATTCAGAAGAATCATGATGCCGACGCATCACTTCCAATGTTCCTGCAATGTATCTAGGTAAATCCGATGTCTGCATGTCATCTTCGCCTTCTTCTTCATCTGTAACAACGGCCGAATCTGGCGGTATAATCACTACATCATATTCATTCTCGCTTTCTTCGTCTGCTATAGCATTTACGGCTTCTTCGAGACTAATAAAATTTTTACAGGCTTGGAAAGCTGACATTTTTTATCAGTTCTGAAAAAAAACAACGAAATTTTTTTTATTTGTATATTACTTGTGCCTATTATACTAGATAGCCAACAATAAACTAAATACTTACTTAAATCTTATATTTGATCAGAAAAAGCACCATCTAATCGTTAGATTTGAAACTAAACCAAAAACCTGTTAAATATACCTTTTAAATCCAAAAAATGATATTGCCAAATGTCAAAAAATGGCGTTTACTTTACTGTGAATCCCCTTTTTATCATTTAAAATTGAAAAGTAGTGACATTTATTGATAAATACACGTAAAAGTTAATTGATTATTTTTATTATTTTTATTAGTACAGAAGGCGCAAATGAATTAATGCCTTTTTCCTTGCAGATTCAACATTTGGACTACAAAGACATAATTAATTAATAACAGAAATTTCAATTCAATTCAGAATTCAAGGTACCTAATGTGTCACATAAACAATTCAGATATTATATATATTTTTTAGCAAATTATTTGTTTGTCGTATCACCTTAAATAGTTAGATATATTATTTGGGGTTTTCCTTGCTAAAGAAATGTTGACTAGAATTGAATATTGTTAAACAACGGAAAGTGGTTAAAACAAGTCAGCAAGTTTACGTCATTTTTTGTTGCTCTTTGTTGGTGTAATAGGTTCAAGATCTGTCCTTCCAAGTTCTTCAATAAACAGTGATTCACAAAACATAAATGCACGTATTTACAATGATTGTAGGACAGTCGTATGGTTGATTGCAATTTTCATGCACAGATTTATCGTAGTTTGATTTTTTTTCAAGAGACGTATCGGGACAAAGTTTATCTTCAGTTTGAAGCTCTTCATCCCTCAAGTGTCCATGTATTACAAGTCATTCATTATCAACTTCGTAATCCTTCTGTTAAGTAATCCGCCTAGGTCCTCACCCTCCCATTTCATTATTCAAATCAGCTTCGTAATCAAAGAATTTCTGTCAAAAAAAAAAAATCGATAGGTCGTAAGTGCGTACAAATAAGTGGAAAACATAAATAATAAGAACAAACCTGATCTGTAGCAAACAACCTTTTCGGGATTATCATAGTGTATGGATGCATAGCATCTCCATGTCCCGTAAATTAATTTGATTAAAATGGACGGTGAATTTTACGGAAAAAGTAGAATTTAATTTTCTAAAAAATATTCTCACTATGCATAATGCAAACTTACCTGACTTCCTCGCATCCTGAGCTGTACCAATGAATCTTATATCCTGAATTGTATTTCTTGTTCTTGTTGTTTCCGCTTCTTGTTCTTCTTTTCATAAATTAAAAACGAGCTAGATTTACTAAATAAAGACAATAGACATTTTTTTCACTTACATTTTTGTTTCTTCTTCGCAGAAATATTAAAATTTGTTTATTCACCCACGGTGTGGACAAATTTGTCCCTTCACCATGAGTGTTTTTATCAGGAGCGTATGTTCCGATGTTAACGTAAATGTACCATAAATGTAAATTACAATACACGAATAAACTGGATTATCAGATTCATAAAGATGGAAAATACATATATGTAATCCAACTAATGTATTGGGTATACATTTTAATTCGTGCGGTTTTTTTTTCAAAATTTGAACGTTTATTTAAGAAAAACAAGTACAATAGTATTATTCAAAGTATTGCCCATCTGAAGCTATGACTTTTTCTCATCTTCCTGGCAATTTGTGGATCCCATCCCAAAAGAAATGTGACGGCTTGGCAGCTAAGAATGAATCAAGCCAATTTTTGATATTCTGCTCTGATGTGAACCGTATTTCAGTGAGGGCGTTCTGCATCGACCGGAACAAATGGTAGTCAGAAGGGGCAAGCTCTGGGCTATAAGGCGGGTAGGGTAAGACTTCCCATCCACTGTCTTCCAAATAGTTCCTAACCGGAATAGCATCGTGGGGCCGAGCGTTGTCATGATGGAAAATTATTGCCTCGTGTCTGGTCGCATATTCCTAGCGTTTTTCGGCTACTGCTCTCTTCAAACGGATTAAGTGTGTTCAGTATCGTTGTCCATTGATGATTTCACCCAGTTTTAGCAGCTCATAATACAGCACATCCATCTGATTCCACCAAATACAGAGCATTACCTTCGCGCCATGGATATTCGGCTTTGCCGTTGATTTGGCTGGTTGGCCGGGTTTCACATATGATTTTTTGCGCTTGAGTTTGTCTTAATGGATCCATTTTTCATCACCAGTAACAATCTGATGCAGAAATGACTTCCTTTTGTGGCGTTCCAGCAGCATTTCGGACATGCAAAACCGTCTTTCGTCGTCTCTCTGCTTGAGTTCATGTGGAACTCAATTTCCTTGCTTTTAAATATATCCAGCTGCTTTTAAACGTTTTGAAATGGCTGCTTGAGTGACACCCAAAGATTCTGCGAGCTCTTCTTGTGTTTGGCAACAATATTCGTTAAATAATGCTTTCAGTTCTTCATCTTCAAACCTTTTTGGCTGCCCAGGACGTTCATCGTCTTCCAAGCAAAAGTCACCACTTTTAAATCGTGAAAACCACTTTTGGCTCATTCGCTCATCTAGCGCATGTTCACCATAAACTTCCACCAAAATACGAAGACTTTCGGCAGCAGTTTTTTTCATATTAAAGTAACGAAGAAGAACTCCCCGCAAAAAAAAAGTTCGACATATTTGAGTGAAAAAAATATTGTTGTTTACGCTTCAAATGAATGACATATACCGAAATGAAGTACAATGACAGTTATAATTATAAAGGAGATATTTTTTCATCCGTTGTAAATCTGAAGGAAATTACCTTTTTCATAGACATTTTCGCACAACATTTTTATTTTTTATTTTTTTTACATTTTTTACAATTTTTAAATATTTTTAATGCCATTATCCGCCGACGATTTTGAAAAATTTGCTGTTGTATTCCTACCGAGTTTCGAAACCAAGTAGGTGACGTGACAGCCAGTGAGTCAACCATCACGCCATCGCCACCACCTACAATGAAGTACAATGAAGTTAATTTAAAACTCAGATTCTTCAATATGGTTGGAACAATAATTCGACTTCACTCTTATTTCACAACAAACTTGGAATATTTAAATAATATTGTATGCTTGTGCTATATTTTCGCCTTAAAAAATAGTTGCTATATGTATCGTTTTTTTTAATATTATTGTTATTTTCGGCTTATAAGCTTTACATTTATAATCAAATGCATGGTGGTTAACTTCAAGATTCAATTTCAGTTCCTAATTATTTCTCATACAATTTACACATCTCAGACAATCAGATTTACGTTCGCTCTTGCAATCCATACTTACATGATTGAAGCCCAGAAATTTTTCACATAAATTGCTTCCATTACAGGACATTTATTTCAGCCCACGCTTACTTTACCTGCTTTATTTATTTCGTTTAAAATTTTCACATTCAAACCAATCACATTCAAATCCATCACATTCAAACTCTGTCTTCTTATTTTTATTTTTCCACATACCCTTAAATTTATGTCCGCATCTTTTAGCATTTAATTTTCATTCAATTTATCCGTAATAAAGCTATTTTTAATTCTGGTCTTTCTCATGCTAGAAGTTCACGTTATAATCCTTTCCAAGTTTTTCCTTTACATTATCCTTCAGCGTTTCCAATAATTGTACATTCTCGCACGATACTAATACCTCGCCACTGTTAAATCTGTTTATACCTGGCACTTGTATACCCGAATGGCAAGGATTTACACTTGATTTTAATTCTGATTTTGTCTTATCTGCATTCTGATTATTTTTCGGCTCTACTTCAACTTTCGCATTTCTTTTTAGCTCACTTGCATATGTGTTCCTTTCACGTTTTTCAATTCATTAGCCTTAATGTTTTAACGTCTTAATGAAACTAGTTTCTCACCACACTTTTCACATAATATTACCAGAAACTCTTTTTGCTGCAGTGCCGAAACATCATAGTTAGAAAGTTTAGCTGAAAAATATTACCATAGCCACCTTGGCCAAGTTCTGTCCCAGCATCACGTCTACTCTTTTAACAAGAGCCGCACTTCAAATCCATAGCTCATATAACAACTTGAAACATAAACTACTGTACAGTTTATCAAACCAAGTAACCCAGTTCAAATAAAAATGAGAAATTTAAAATCAGATTTTTTCATTCACAAAATTGTAAAAATTGAAATCGCACGCGTGTTGTTCATTTTGTGGAATATTTTTTGATAACTTTTGTACGCTCTTCGGTACAGTGTCTATATTATGTTTGCACATGGGTTAACGTCTGCATACATTGTTTTTTTCGAAAGTTCGCTTGCCAGGCAGTCTAATTCCTGTGAATAAAATCGTGATAAGGCTAACTGTCCTCTTTATGAGAAAAGCTGGTTGTCATTTCAAAGGCTGTTTTTGGGACAATTTTTGTGTGCCTACAAAAAGTAAACGAAAAGTATTTGGAGATCTATGCGGACAACTAAGACTAAATTATTCTTCAAAAGGTGAGTGTATTTTTTTTTCCACTATAATATTCTTGAATATCCTGACAAACCTTTATAACAAATCATTGCTGCACTAGATTCCTTACCTCATATTGATGAAGCCATCTTGGGCCTTGCATCTACAGAATGCGTTCTTACCCTTTTGGCGAAGACAACATTTTGTCATAAGGCAAAAGAAACTAGTCGATATTTAAAATACCGTGGACGGCAATCGGTTTTCAGGGTAAGTTGGGCAACAAAATGCTTACTACACTTCGTACTCTTTAGAACTTGTGTGTGCTAGTACGGCCAACTGGTCCAGTAAATGGATTTTTAAGGAGATTTGTGAAAAAAATTATTTTTCCTGAGACAAATGTCTCTTCTTTAAGTCCAACTTCAATTAACATTTGAAAATTTGCTTAGTCTCTAAATGTTGCTCAATTATAAATTGTGAATAGATTTTAAATGTAATTGCATCTTGTTCAAAGTTACATTTGTTTGTATTATAGGAGGCAAAATTTGGAAGGTTCTAACCTTTCGGTTGGTATAGATTTTAACGTTGAGGGCTATTGTATCGTTGTAAAATTGAACTACAAACGTTCCACTTATTATCTATGTTTCGTTTTCATGCCTTAAAGTTCCGTTGAAGTTGGTGAGAAAGATTGTGTTCTCTAACAGAAGTTTTGAATTGGAAGTCGCAACTTGCGTTTCTTGCTTTTAACACTTGACCTATGCAATGCTCTGTTGGTAGTTTTTCGAGTTGAGTTGCCTGTCGCTGCAAAGATTCATACACAGCATATGATTACATGTGCTCTTAATACTGTACATGTCGTCATGAGCTAACAGAAGTTAATTTGTTTCAAGGTGGATTCGCTTGTTGTTCTGAATTGTATTGAATTGATATTGAATAAATCACTGCATGATTAAGGTCCTTTAGGCTAGTCATCCTCTTTCTGTAGGTTGATGGGTTACGCGTATTCTGTTAATTCTATTTCGTTACTATAAGGAAGGGTTTCTATTTGAGAGAGTACTTCCTGAATTCCTTCTTTCTTCAGCAGATTAGTGTTAACAATTCCTTTTTTCGCTAGTTGTTCATCTCTGATTGTTGTTAGTTTGTTGTATAATATCTGTTCATATATTTGTCTACACTGATGCTGTCTATTCTCTTGATGACCTTGTTGTAAGTTTTGAGAATTGCTTGTGTAACAGTTGTCAGGTGCTTGTTTATTTTGTAATAGCCATTGTTAATTTCGGTGATGACGGTTTGTGTTTTCAATAAATTGTCCCAATCTGTCGCATCGGGTGTGGCTGCTATTCACTTCCACGCTGATACAAGCCAATTTATTGGTCTCACTTTCCTTCGGTTCACTCCATTTAGCTGTCTCAACAATCATTCGGCTTGTTGAATCTAGTGAAGCAATTGCGGTCGGAGAATACTGCTCTTATCTGTTTGGCCTCCTGTCAAGCTTATTAGTTCATTTATGACATCTTCATAGCTCGTCAGGTCGGTAATGGGAAATTTCTACTGATGATCTTGCCATTCCCTGGCTTCATGATGAATACTGGTTTATTGTATAATAGTCGAATATGTTGACGATGCCGAATTTCAGCCCTTGGATCGAACTAAAATTAAAGGACAAACAGATTTACTCAGAAGAGTTTATGATTTGGGACTTGGGAATTTTTTTGCTAGTTTCGGTAATGACGGTGACTCTTTGTGTAGAGGGGTATTTGTTTACCATCGCGTCATTTAACGGCTGCGTATATAACTTTCCCGGGTTGATATGTTTTTGGAATGTTTATATTTTTGTTTTCTTGGCTGATCTTTTTCTGTTAACTTTTATTAATTTCAGTAAGGTCCTCGTTCACTTAAGCTTAGAAATCAATAAGATTTTGGTAATTGATTCTTTGGCTTCTTCTGAAAAATACATCACTGGGCCTTCTCTTAGTAACCGAATGGATGGAATTGTTGTATCGATCATCTTCAAGCACCTCGTTATTTCTAATATCGTCGAATGTACATTTTCTATAGTTCCATTAACCCCGCTTTTTTGAGGAGGAGTCAGGTAGGTTTTTATGTCAAGTGCCTTAATGTACATAATTTGAAATGATGGGAATGATAAAGATGCTCTCGTTATAAGTTACGATTAGTTGAGGCACTGAAAAGTAGTGAAGAATCTTAATAATTTTTTTTCTTAAATACAGTGCCGACAGGTTGTAAATTTTTCCTGGTCTCTTTCGAAAATATCCATATGCATTATTTCAGTGGCGCAAGTAGGAATCGGTGTTTCCTGAAGTTCAGGTTTTGGCGGATGTCTGTCATATTTATTTGAGTTGCAGATTCCATAGTGCTTTATGAATTTTTTATCAAATTGTTCATTTTCGAGAAAAATAATTTTTCCAGTATTTGTTCCTTATTCTCCCAGTAGTTCCGATGTGCTCTGTTGTGCTCTTCTTGAATGATTCTGATTTTGTTCTCCTCATTACGCAAATCTTCGACTAATCTCCGTGTTATTCTAAACTTGAGTTAAAAAAAAAAAAGCATTTTTAGGTATTTCCTGAAGGAGTGGAATATATGCTTTGGGAATATTTACTCCATTTACGACGTTCGAATTTAGTTTTGCCTTTAGGGCATTGCTCAAGGATTCCCTAGTTATTTTCCGGAAGCGGTGGTAATGTCTCCCAAATGTTGGAATAGGGTTCCTCGTATGCGAACAATTCTCGTCCTTCTGAGATAACCAGCTGATTCGTAAAAACATTTAAAGCAGCTTCACAATGTTGCAATAGGTCTGAACTGTGCATGATCTGTAAATCGGATGTTGATAAAATATTGGCTTCTGACCTGAGTCTGGATAAGGCGTCGGCCGCGAGATACGTTTTCCTGGCTTGTAGACTAATTCATATTTGTATTCTTTTATTCTCGCAATCCATCTCTTCAGCTTGGCATTTGCTTTACGGTTGCTCAAAGAAAAAGTCGGTGGGTGATGGTCTGGAGATGTAAGTTATCGGTCTGTCTCTACCGAACAAATAAGGTAGTGTTTGAAGCATCTGTTGTTAATATAAAGGATTTCTGGAAATCAGTAAATGTTGGAATTTTGGAATTGTCAACAATTCTTTTAAATTTTCAAATTTTATTTTATTTTATTTATTTTTCTTTCCTTTATTCTTAAAATAGTCAAGTTAATTAAATAAAGTGTGTGTATGATATCGCAACAAAATAAATCAATAAAACATTAGCATTGTTATAAGAATAGGTAGTAGCATTAGTATTTAATATAGAAATAGAGATAGATGCCACTTAATATAGTGTATACAATGCAGGTATTGTGGGTTTTCAGTTTATTATATTATTTCAAATTGTAGGAGCAAAAGAATAGTAGGAAAAGTAAGATCTACATACATACATTTATATTTATTTGTTGGGTTCATTTCATTTTTAAAGTAAGTAGGACAACAAAACTTCAATTTCATTATGGTCAAAATGTAATGCCTCCTGGTGCAGGCTATCGATGAAGGAGACCTGTTAAATAGCTTATAGGACACGACAGAGTAGAAATTTCTAAAGTGAGTGGTACGAAATGATGGAATATTTACAAAATTATTCAAGTTGCTTCGCAGAGTGTGGACATCACAGTTCAGGCTGTGATATTCTAATAAGGAATATTTGTATATATTTGTAATAATGCAGATATCTAACTGGCAGAATTTGTTGAGACCTAAACAGCTCAATACAATAAGCTGATCGGTACACACCACAAATATTTCTCATGGCACACTTTTGTAGAACCAGCAAAGGTTGTTTTTTCTCTTTGTGAACACCCCCCCAACAATTTATGCCAAAATGCAACTTAGAATAAAAAAATCCAAAATACCCTGTGCGCAAAGTTTTAGGTTTTTAAGTTTGAGAAGGTACAAGTTACGAACAGAGGAACACAGGTGTTGCTTCAAATTCAAAATGTGACTAGATCAGCTCATATTTTGGTCTATTACCACACCAAGATATTTAAAATCTTTGAAAACTTTTACTTCAAAAATTCAGAGTAACAATTTTTTGTCATATCGAAAACCTCTTTAGTTTCGAAATCAGGAGATGAGCAGTTTGTAAGTTTATATCTGCTGCATCCTACGCCAAGAAACTACATTTTCGTATCTGATGAATATTGTATTTTTAAATTGACCAAACATTAGTTTGGTTTTATTGCTTACTTTTATATATATATCAAAGTTTAAATCGGTTACGAGATTCAGTGGATTAGTTGAGATGTATGCGATACCAACATCATCTGCAAAGGCAGTTGGCTTACCTTAAGATGGCAAACTGAAAAGTGAGTGTAAATAGACAAGGAATAAGATGGTTCCAAGAACTGATCCTTGTGGTACAACTAGATTGATCACCGCTGCATTGCTAAGCACGTACCCACCCTTCACTTTCTGCATTCTATCTTTTAAATAGGAAATACTAAGGAATACCATATAATTTGTTCAGGAGAATTATATGGTCAACCATATAAAACGCTTTGGTAATGTCTACGAACAATTTCAAGTTTTTTTTAAAATAAAGTTCGAGAAACTATGTTCAATGCAGGCATATGAGTTCTTAAGTGACTTAATTAAGCATAAGACTTCTGGCCAATTGCTCTCACATTTTGCTTAACGTTAGCGAAAAAATCAATAAATTTATTTGTGACTTCGTTAGATTGATCAACGACCTCGCCATTTATGATTAAGGAGAACTTGTTAGAAACATACGTAACTTTTGAGTTTGTTATTGCATTTCTCACTTTCCATTCTCTTTTGGGGGCGCCTTGCGAAACGAGTAAACATCTTTGATAATAGCTATCACGACACTTATTTATGAGATTGTTTAGATTCTTACATAAGCCTTTATACCGATTTTTTATTCGAGTATTTAATGGATGTTTCTGACATATTTTGCTCAGTTTGGTTTTTAGTCTTATTTTTTTGAGTATCCAGCGATTAATCCATGACAATAAAAAAAACGTGCTATTGGGTTTATTTTTACAAATTCACCAAACCTTCAAATGATCTTACAGCAACAATCTTTCCCTTGTCTACTTTTCTAAGCAAAATTTGAGATTTTTGAAACCACATATACATATGTAAATACGATATATATAATTTTTTTCAGTCTTAAATTTTTTGACTTCCATAAATAAAGCTCGAGTATAGCGTGTAAAACAATCATTTATAAATATTCTGTTCTTGATGGCCAGAAAAAATAGAGATAAATCCATCATTTTCACCACTATCCTCTTCTTTTTCATTACTTTTTGTTTTATGGTTGGACTTCTTCTCCCTATCCGCTTCACATAGCAATGCTGGATATGTTCAACAGGCATATGAACATCTAGCGTACTTTGAAATAATTTTTCACATACTCTAGCGCATTGCTGTTATTAACATAAGGAAATCTCTATTACGTTCTCCAAAAGTTTCTGTTCTCTCCAATTCAGTTTGCTTTCAAACGCGGAGATCCTTTTTTTTTAGTAATTAGTTTTCGTCTTTCAGCTTTTCAAGAAAACTTACTATGTCACAGTTAATTTCTTTTCTGCTGAGCATTTTCTCATACAACAATTGCAGGGTGACGTTGGCCTTCTGGAGCAGTGTCTGATAACAGTCGCTGTTGTGTGTTGCGTTGCAGTTCACTAGAGCAATTTTCATCGGCTCGCGGCGCAGAAAGACTTTGTGGGTGGTTTTTTGTTCGCCGTTTTTTCAATGCAGCTATATCCACTTTCTGCACTTTCCGATGAAGAGCAGAGCATTTGTCACATCGATAATGTACACCTTCATTTTCCACACATAGGCAGTAAAAAAAATATATTACAGTCTGTGCATCGGATTTTTGAGTCACAATTACAATCTGTTTTCTAATTGCAAACAGAGCAAACCATTTTTGATTTAATTTTGATTAGATTTTTAGTAAAAACAATATAAAGAGAGAGCACCCCACAGCACTCTTAGTATAACACGCCTATTCACTTCACTTACAAGTTACAAGATGATTTCCACTAAATTTTAACATTTTTTGACGCATTGGCCTTTACTTGGGCCTTCTTCCCTCTTGTAAGATTCGTTAATGGCTTTGCAATCCTGGCAAAGTCGATTATAAATCGTCTGTAGTAGGAGTTGAGCCCAAGAAATTATTTTAGTTCTTTAAGGTTTTCGGGTGGTTTTAGTTTGCGGATGGGTTCCACTTTCTTTATATCGGGCTTATATCTTTGTTAATTATAAGGTTCCCCAAAAATTCGGTTCCTCGTTTAAGAAATCGTGTTTTCTCCAGGTTTACTCTGAGGTTTGCCGTTTCTAACGCGGATAACACCGTTTCGACGTTCTTAAGGTGTTCTTTATTTTTGCCATTTTTTTTTTTATCTCGTCGATGTAGATATAACATATTAGACCGATATAAGATTTCAGAATGTCATCTATAGTTCTTTGGAAGATGGCTCGAATGATAGCCTAGTGGACTCATACTTCCCATTGTTCTACTACTTCAAGATGTCTGCTTCCTTTATTCGTATTTAGTAGAGGCCCTAGGTTAGGTCAAACGTTGTAAAACTCTGTAAACTCTGTTTTTCAAGGACTAGCTATCTTGTTATTTATATCAGGAATATAGTATATGTCTGATATTGTGACTGTGGCGTCTGACTTCTTTTGTATTATCCATGGCGTAGAATTGTACGGGCTCTTTGATGGACTTATAATTCTTTCTTGCAACATCTTTTGAATCTGGAATTCCACTTACGGATACGGATAGGATTTCTGCTTTTATGTTGGTATCTATGAGGTCAGCATCACTGATTGAGCCAAATACTTTCTTTTGTCCGCTTATTATGTTATAAAGAGGTTTGCTTGTCTCATTGGATATATATATATATTGTTATGTTATTGGCTTGAACCGATTTCTTTTCCTCCAGAGAGATTCGGATACCTGGTTTTATTATTAAAATGTTGTTTTAACTGTCCACGATTGCCTCTTAATGTTTGAGTGTGTCACCACCAATAATACCTTGAAATGTTTTTAAGCGAGGTAAGATATAGAAGTCCAAGATGGAGTCATTTCCTACATTTTTGAAAAAATGAATCAGAGATTTTTCTATCAATTCGAATTTCACCTCCGGCTGATTGAATTTTGAATAGTTTATTAGTCGGTTTTGTGTTGGTAGCAAGGATATGTAGTAGAGGATATGCTAGAGAGTTACCTATCATAAAATTTACTTCAGTGATCTCTTCCTCCAGCGCTTCTGTCGTGTTTTCAAGTAGAGAATCTGTTTCTTCGACCTCTTGTTCATATTCCTCGAAGGTTCCTAGTCTTATTATGTGCTCGGTTATTGTCACCTGTGTTCGGATTTGGCCGGTTAATATAATTGGACTGTTTCGTTTGTATAGACAGGTCAACGGACATTGGTGTTTCGGGTTTTGGCGCTGTTGATGTTGATTGCCGAAATTAAGCTTGACGATGTTGATTTTATGTTCAAGTTCTGGACCTCTAAGCATGAGGCATTAGCAGGCTCGGTCTCTTTTTTATTTTTCCACCTAGCCTTGAATTTATGTCTGCATCTTTTTACATTTCGTTTATAATTAACATATCCGCAATAAAACTAATTTAGTTCTGGTCTTTCTCATTTCTAGCATTTTCACGTTATAATCCTTTCCAAGATAAATCGTCGCACTAGCGGTCTATCCGTCGGGTGTTATAATTAACGCGACAGCGTCTTTTTAAATTCTAATTTCAATTTCACACGATCTCAGAGGTCCATGTGGTACCAAGTTTTGAAACCAAATGTCCACCAGACCATGCTTAAGCATTTTTGGAAACAAAAACTTCAGATTTCAGTTCATATTTTCCTTATTTTTAAAGAGTTTCGACCAGATGATGCAGCCAGCCTATAGAATGCACAAAAAAGTGCATTTTTTGTTGTGCATCGGTGGATCATCTCTAGATTTTTTCCCTCAAAATTTGATTCAATTTCTCTTATTAAACAAATCCATTAAAAGAGAAGTAAGCCCTATCACTGAAAAAAATCTGACAGTAAACATTTAAACGACTTTCAAATTTAAGGATTCTTCCGTAAAATCTTCTACAAAGTCGGTGAAGTCAGGCCATATTGTTGCGTCCAATGACGAATCGATAAATTTGGATCTTTCTAAACGGGGGCGCCATTATTTTCATCAGTACGCACTCTGTGGCTTTCTTGCTTTTAATCCAGAAGAGTAAATGTAGTGCGTAATTTTATAATTGTTTTGAGAATAACCGTTCCATTTGGTGGATTATGTTGACTGTAAAATTGGCAAACGCTTAATAAATATTGTTTACGGAAGTTTCGAAATAGCTTCGATACACTAGGCAACTTTACTCGGGCGTTAGTTTTTTCATGATTATTTGTCAGTAATAGATACTCGTCCAATACTGAATAAGAGGATGTCACTATCTTTCTGATTAGGTATTAGCTGTCTAGACCTTGCCATATTCGAAAAAAAACCCTTACAAAAAACACTACTCTAATGTGTAGTGCTCATCAGTATATCCTCAAGCCCACTTTGGGACGTACTACGAAATATCGTGATTCATTTCTAAGCCGTACAGCTTGATTATGGAATGCCCTGTCAAGCTCTCTATTTCCTATTTGTTATAACTTGAAACTACCTTATTTAGTTATTCTTAGCTTTAATCACCTTATTTTTATATATATTTCGAATATGTCTATACCTAGTTCAATTTGTTTCGGAATTATCATATATTGTTGGTTCTAAAAACCAACCTGCATAAAGACTTATACAATCATTCATCTGCGAGCTTGGTGATCTATACACTACAACAAACGACCACCTTTGAACATAAACCCAGACGTAAGCTTTCAATACCCATGCAAAGTAATCAATTTTTGTTAAAACCTTTATTTCATGTCGTGTCCCCCGCTTTATATATATTATAACGCCAAACGTGTGTCCTGAGTTTAAGGTACAAAATAAATAACATAAATAAGTCGCGCGACAGCCCGGTGTGGGCCAGGGCTGTCTTGGCATCTTGCACTCGTTTGCTTTTCTCACTTTATGAGGTTTTACACTCCTGAGAAAGGACGTACTGTTTATTGCCGGCTCTCATAGGCAGAATTTGACTTTCGGAGGTTTGCATTGTCCGCCGAAAAGGTGATGACGATTTTGAAAAATTTGCTGTTGTGCTCCTACCGAGATTCGAAACCAGGTAGGTGACGTGACAGCCATTGAGTTAACCATCACGACATCGCCACCACCTACAATGAAGTACAATGAAGTTAATTTCAAACTCAGATTCTTCAATAATGTAACAATAATTCGACTTCACTCTTATTTCACAACAAACTTGGAATATTTAAATAATATTGTATGCTTGTGCTATATTTTCGCCTTAAAAAATATTTGCTATATGTATCGTTTTTTTTAATATTATTGTAATTTTCGGCTTATAAGCTTTACATTTATAATCAAATGCATGGTGGTTAACTTCAAGATTCAATTTCAGTTCCTAATTATTTCTCATACAATTTACACATCTCAGACAATCAGATTTACGTTCTCTATTGCAATCCATACTTACATGACTGAAGCCCAGAAATTTTTCACATAAATTGCTTCCATTACAGGACATTTATTTCAGCCCACGCTTATTTTACCTGCTTTATTTATTTCGTTTAAAATTTTCACCTTCAAACCAATCACATTCAAACTCTGTCTTCTTATTTTTATTTTTCCACATACCCTTAAATTTATGTCCGCATCTTTTAGCATTTCATTTTCATTCAATTTATCCGTAATAAAGCTATTTTTAATTCTGGTCTTTCTCATGCTAGAAGTTCACGTTATAATCCTTTCCAAGTTTTTCCTTTACATTATCCTTCAGCGTTTCCAATAATTGTACATTCTCGCACGATACTAATACCTCGCCACTGTTAAATCTGTTTATACCTGGCACTTGTATACCCGAATGGCAAGGATTTACACTTGATTTTAATTCTGATTTTGTCTTATCTGCATTCTGATTATTTTTCGGCTCTACTTCAACTTTCGCATTTCTTTTTAGCTAACTTGCATATGTGTTCCTTTCACGTTTTTCAATTCATTAACTTTAATGTTTTAACGTCTTAATGAAACTAGTTTCTCACCACACTTTTCACATAATATTACCAGAAACTCTTTTTGCTGCAGTGCCGAAACATCATAGTTAGAAAGTTTAGCTGAAAAATATTACCATAGCCACCTTGGCCAAGTTCTGTCCCAGCATCACGTCTACTCTTTTAACAAGAACCGCACTTCAAATCCATAGCTCATATAACAACTTGAAACATAAACTACTGTACAGTTTATCAAACCAAGTAACCCAGTTCAAATAAAAATGAGAAATTTAAAATCAGATTTTTTCATTCACAAAATTGTAAAAATTGAAATCGCACGCGTGTTGTTCATTTTGTGGAATATTTTTTGATAACTTTTGTACGCTCTTCGGTACAGTGTCTATATTATGTTTGCACATGGGTTAACGTCTGCATACATTGTTTTTTTCGAAAATTCGCTTGCCAGGCAGTCTAATTCCTGTGAATAAAATCGTGGTAAGGCTAACTGTCCTCTTTATGAGAAAAGCTGATTGTCATTTCAAAGGCTGTTTTTGGGACAATTTTTGTGTGCCTTCAAAAAGTAAACGAAAAGTATTTGGAGATCTATGCAGACAACTAAGACTAAATTATTCTTCAAAAGGTGAGTGTATTTTTTTTTCCGCTATGTAATATATTTATTATACAAGGTTGTCAAGCAAGTAAGAACTTTAGAGTAAGCAATATTCTTGAATATCCTGACAAACCTTTATAACAAATCATTGCTGCACTAGATTCCTTACCTCATATTGATGAAGCCATCTTAGGCCTTGCATCTACAGAATGCGTTCTTACCCTTTTGGCGAAGACAACATTTTGTCATAAAGCAAAAGAAACTGGTCGATATTTAAAATACCGTGGACGGCAATCGGTTTTCAGGGTAAGTTGGGCAACAAAATGCTTACTACACTTCGTACTCTTTAGAACTTGTGTGTGCTAGTACGGCCAACTGGTCCAGTAAATGGATTTTTAAGGAGATTTGTGAAAAAATTATTTTTCCTGAGACGAATGTCTCTTCTTTAAGTCCAACTTCAATTAATATTTGAAAATTTGCTTAGTCTCTAAATGTTGCTCAATTATAAATTGTGAATAGATTTTAAATGTAATTGCATCTTGTTCAAAGTTACATTTGTTTGTATTATAGGAGGCAAAATTTGGAAGGTTCTAACCTTTCGGTTGGTATAGATTTTAAAGTTGAGGGCTATTGTATCGTTGTAAAATTGAACTACAAACGTTCCACTCATTATCTATGTTTCGTTTTCATGCCTTAAAGTTCCGTTGAAGTTGGTGAGAAAGATTGTGTTCTCTAACAGAAGTTTTGAATTGGAAGTCGCAACTTGCGTTTCTTGCTTTTAACACTTGACCTATGCAATGCTCTGTTGGTAGTTTTTCGAGTTGAGTTGCCTGTCGCTGCAAAGATTCATACACAGCATATGATTACATGTGCTCTTAAACTGTACATGTCGTCATGAGCTAACAGAAGTTAATTTGTTTCAAGGTGGATTCGCTTGTTGTTCTGAATTGTATTGAATTGATATTGAATAAATCACTGCATGATTAAGGTCCTTTAGGCTAGTCATCCTCTTTCTGTAGGTTGATGGGTTACGCGTATTCTGTTAATTCTATTTCGTTACTATAAGGAAGGGTTTCTATTTGAGAGAGTACTTCCTGAATTCCTTCTTTCTTCAGCAGATTAGTGTTAACAATTCCTTTTTTCGCTAGTTGTTCATCTTTGATTGTTGTTAGTTTGTTGTATAATATCTGTTCATATATTTGTCTACACTGATGCTGTCTATTCTCTTGATGACCTTGTTGTAAGTTTTGAGAATTGCTTGTGTAACAGTTGTCAGGTGCTTGTTTATTTTGTAATAGCCATTGTTATTTTCGGTGATGACGGTTTGTGTTTTCAATAAATTGTCCCAATCTGTCGCATTAGGTGTGGCTGCTATTCACTTCCACGCTGATACAAGCCAATTTATTGGTCTCACTTTCCTTCGGTTCACTCCATTTAGCTGTCTCAACAATCATTCGGCTTGTTGAATCTAGTGAAGCAATTGCGGTCGGAGAATACTGCTCTTATCTGTTTGACCTCCTGTCAAGCTTATTAGTTCGTTTATGACATCTTCATAGCTCGTCAGGTCGGTAATGTGAAATTTCTACTGACGATCTTGCCATTCCCTGGCTTTATGATGAATACTGGTTTATTGTATAATAGTCGAATATGTTGACGATGCCGAATTTCAGCCCTTGGATCGAACTAAAATTAAAGGACAAACAGATTTACTCAGAAGAGTTTATGATTTGGGACTTGGGAATCTTTTTGCTAGTTTCGGTAATGACGGTGACTCTTTGTGTAGAGGGGTATTTGTTTACCATCGCGTCATTTAACGGCTGCGTATATAACTTTCCCGGGTTGATATGTTTTTGGAATGTTTATATTTTTGTTTTCTTGGCTGATCTTTTTCTGTTAACTTTTATTAATTTCGGTAAGGTCCTCGTTCACTTAAGCTTAGATATCAATAAGATTTTGGTAATTGATTCTTTGGCTTCTTCTGAAAAATACATCACTGGGCCTTCTCTTAGTAACCGAATGGATGGAATTGTTGTATCGATCATCTTCAAGCACCTCGTTATTTCTAATATCGTTGAATGTACATTTTCTATAGTTCCATTAACCCCGCTTTTTTGAGGAGGAGTCAGGTAGGTTTTTATGTCAAGTGCCTTAATGTACATAATTTGAAATGATGGGAATGATAAAGATGCTCTCGTTATAAGTTACGATTAGTTGAGGCACTGAAAAGTAGTGAAGAATCTTAATAATTTTTTTTCTTAAATACAGTGCCGACAGGTTGTAAATTTTTCCTGGTCTCTTTCGAAAATATCCATATGCATTATTTCAGTGGCGCAAGTAGGAATCGGTGTTTCCTGAAGTTCAGGTTTTGGCGGATGTCTGTCATATTTATTTGAGTTGCAGATTCCATAGTGCTTTATGAATTTTTTATCAAATTGTTCATTTTCGAGAAAAATAATTTTTCCAGTATTTGTTCCTTATTCTCCCAGTAGTTCCGATGTGCTCTGTTGTGCTCTTCTTGAATGATTCTGATTTTGTTCTCCTCATTACGCAAATCTTCGACTAATCTCCGTGTTATTCTAAACTTGAGTTAAAAAAAAAAGCATTTTTAGATATTTCCTGAAGGAGTGGAATAAATGCTTTGGGAATCTTTACTCCATTTACGACGTTCGAATTTAGTTTTGCCTTTAGGGCATTGCTCAAGGATTCCCCAGTTATTTTCCGGAAGCGGTGGTAATGTTTCCCAAATATTGGAATGGGGTTCCTCGTATGCGAACAATTCTCGTCCTTCTGAGATAACCAGCTGATTCGTAAAAACATTTAAAGCAGCTTCACAATGTTGCAATAGGTCTGAACTGTGCATGATCTGTAAGTCGGATGTTGATAAAATATTGGCTTCTGACCTGAGTCTGGATAAGTCGTCGGCCGCGAGATACGTCTTCCTGGCTTGTAGACTAATTCATATTTGTATTCTTTTATTCTCGCAATCCATCTCTTCAGCTTGGCATTTGCTTTACGGTTGCTCAAAGAAAAAGTCGGTGGGTAATGGTCTGGAGATGTAAGTTATTGGTCTGTCTCTACCGAACACATAACGTAGTGTTTGAAGCATCTGCTGTTAATATAAAGGATTTCTGGAAATCAGTAAATGTTGGAATTTTGGAATTGTCAAGAATTCTTTTAAATTTTCAAATTTTATTTTATTTATTTTTCTTTCCTTTATTCTTAAAATAGTCAAGTTAATTAAATAAAGTGTGTGTATGATATCGCAACAAAATAAATCAATAAAACATTAGCATTGTTATAAGAATAGGTAGTAGCATTAGTATTTAATATAGAAATAGAGATAGATGCCACTTAATATAGTGTATACAATGCAGGTATTGTGGGTTTTCAGTTTATTATATTATTTCAAATTGTAGAAGCAAAAGAATAGTAGGAAAAGTAAGATCTACATACATACATTTATATTTATTTGTTGGGTTCATTTCATTTTTAAAGTAAGTAGGACAACAAAACTTCAATTTCATTATGGTCAAAATGTAATGCCTCCTGGTGCAGGCTATCGATGAAGGAGACCTGTTAAATAGCTTATAGGACACGACAGAGTAGAAATTTCTAAAGTGAGTGGTACGAAATGATGGAATATTTACAAAATTATTCAAGTTGCTTCGTAGAGTGTGGACTTCACAGTTCAGGCTGTGATATTCTAATAAAGAATATTTGTATATATTTGTAATAATGCAGATATCTAACTGGCAGAATTTGTTGAGACCTAAACAGCTCAATACAATAAGCTGATCGGTATACACCACAAATATTTATCATGGCACACTTTTGTAGAACCAAAGGTTGTTTTTTCTCTTTGTGAACACCCCCCCAACAATTTATGCCAAAATGCAACTTAGAATAAAAAAATCCAAAATACCCTGTGCGCAAAGTTTTAAGTTTTTAAGTTTGAGAAGGTACAAGTTACGAACAGAGGAACACAGGTGTTGCTTCAAATTCAAAATGTGACTAGATCAGCTCATATTTTGGTCTATTACCACACCAAGATATTTAAAATCTTTGAAAACTTTTACTTCAAAAATTCAGAGTAACAATTTTTTGTCATATCGAAAACCTTTTTAGTTTCGAAATCAGGAGATGAGCAGTTTGTAAGTTTATATCTGCTGCATCCTACGCCAAGAAACTACATTTTCGTATCTGATGAATATTGTATTTTTACATTGACCAAACATTAGTTTGGTTTTATTGCTTACTTTTATATATATATCAAAGTTTAAATCGGTTACGAGATTCAGTGGATTAGTTGAGATGTATGCGATACCAACATCATCTGCAAAGGCAGTTGGCTTACCTTAAGATGGCAAACTGAAAAGTGAGTTTAAATAGACAAGGAATAAGATGGGTCCAAGAACTGATCCTTGTGGTACAACTAGATTGATCACCGCTGCATTGCTAAGCACGTTCCCACCCTTCACTTTCTGCATTCTATCTTTTAAATAGGAAATACTAAGGAAAACCATATAATTTGTTCAGGAGAATTATATGGTCAATCATATAAAACGCTTTGGTAATATTTACGAACAATTTCAAGTTTTTTTTAAAATAAAGTTCGAGATACTATGTTCAATGCAGGCATATGAGTTCTTAAGTGACTTAATTAAGCATAAGACTTCTGGCCAATTGGCCTGCATTGGCCAATTGCTCTCACATTTTGCTTAACGTTAGCGAAAAAATCAATAAATTTATTTGTGACTTCGTTAGATTGATCAACGACATCGCCATTTATGATTAAGGAGAACTTGTTAGAAACATACGTAACTTTTGAGTTTGTTATTGCATTTCTCACTTTCCATTCTCTTTTGGGGTAGCCTTGCGAAACGAGTAAACATCTTTGATAATAGCTATCACGACACTTATTTATGAGATTGTTTAGATTCTTACATAAGCCTTTATACCGATTTTTTATTCGAGTATTTAATGGATGTTTCTGACATATTTTGCCCAGTTTGGTTTTTAGTCTTATTTTTTTGAGTATCCAGCGATTAATCCATGACAATAAAAAAAAGCGTGCTATTGGGTTTATTTTTACAAATTCACCAAACCTTCAAATGATCTTACAGCAACAATCTTTCCCTTGTATACTTTTCCTTGCAAAATTTGAGATTTTTGAAACCACATATACATATGTAAATACGATATATATAATTTTTTTCAGTCTTAAATTTTTTGACTTCCATAAATAAAGCTCGAGTATAGCGTGTAAAACAATCATTTATAAATATTCTGTTCTTGATGGCCAGAAAAATAGAGATAAAGCCATCATTTGGTTTTTTCCGATAAGCCGTTATTTGTTATAGAGCAATATGTCAACAAACAAAATGACCGAGTTCACTTGCCAGAGAGGTTCTTCGAAAACTAACACCTTCGGATGGCCACCAGAAAGCAGGCAGCACCCATGGTGATGGTTTGGGTCGCCATAACCGCCGATGGTCGCTCTCCGCTCGTAGTTTTGGACTGTGGCGTCAAAATTATTGTGATCGTATACCGTGGAACTGTCTTAGAGGCAGTATTGAAGCCTTGCGCAAACAAATACTTCGGTCGGAGACCGTGGACATTTCAACATGACTCGGTACCGTCTCACAAAGCGCGCGTCAACCAAGAATGGTTAAAAAACAATGTTCCACACTTCATTTCTTCGACATATTAAATTCCAAATTCTCCGGATGCAAATCCGTTGGATTTCTCTCTCTCTCGGGTATTTTGAAGGCGAAGGTTGGCACTAAAAAATACTAAAGTTTGGACCGCCTTAAGCAAGCACTTTGCCGGGAATGGGCTAAAATACCACAGAGCCACTTGCGTGCAGCGTGCGATGCTTTCTTCTGCCGTCTCAAAGCCATTTTTCGCGCCAAAGGTGGACATATTGACAACTACTGATACAATTTGGAAATTGATGTATTTTCCAAAATTTTTTGCTTTGGCACAATAAAATTTATCAAAAAATAAAAAAATTATAGCATTTTAAAAAGTTGCAGTTCGAGTTAGGCAGGGTGTATACGAGTATCATAGTAAACTTAGCGCTGGAAAATGCGTGGACGAATTAAAGTATTTAGGCATATTAATTGACAACACAGTAGGCTTTAAGAAACATGTTGGTTGCATATGTAAAAAGGTATCTAAAAGATAAGGATTTTTTTTAAAGAGAATCCTGCATACGGTGTCGACACTAAGTGCAATAAATATATATATGACTTTATTGTATTGTTCAACTATTTTGTTTCTATGTGGTGAAAACGTTGTATCGTTGCGTTACATCTTAAAAAACAATATATATGTTGATGTTAATATTATGTTAAATCCGTTAAAGTGGTTGTTAGTAAAACAAAGAATTATGATAAAAATCCTAGTATTTTCATATTAAATTAAGAATGATTTAACGCGAGAACATTTATTTAACTATGCCCAATATATAACAGATGTCCAGCCATATGTTTTAAGAAACAGTAATGATATTAGGGTGTCAAACACGTTGAGTAGGTACGTGTACAAAAATAATAATATTAAGGGTTTCGAATTATTAAAGGATTTGCCGCATGACACAAAGAACATCACAAATTTTAAATCTTAAAAAAAATGTTTGGAATTTGCTAAACTTAAGTACTAAATCAATATTTTGAAAATTGTGAATTTCAATAGCCCCTAGGGCGCCAGTAATAAAGTACTAAAGTACTACTACTACTACTACTACACTTCTTCCGTTTTTATAGTTTGTACTCCTCTTTTATAGATGCTTTTAGAAGGCGTGCATTTTATTAATTCGTCTAAAGGAAGGAAATTGAGAATTATCTTTAGTGCAGCTTGAAGAGTGGGCCTTAATATTTCTGTTACTGCACCATAGTCTTGTCTTTGATCTTGTGTGAGTGTTTTGAGATAACAAGTGTTTTTTCGTAGTATTCTACCAAACCAACGCACCATAAGTAAGAATCACTCTAACTATGGCCTAGGTAGATTAAACATGATCTAAGCTTCTAATGCTTGCCAAAAACTCTTTGGCATGTTCAGAATGCTCCTAATGCTTTTTAGGTTCTTTCTTCAAAGTCATGCTTCCAACTGAGCTCACTGCGTAGGATAAACCCCAGATATTTAGGTTCAGATGAAAGTTGTATCCTTACGCCATTGATTCTGAGAAAATTAAAATTTTCTAGCTTTCTTTTTCTTGTGAACAACACTAGTTCGGGTTTTGATGGATTTGTTCCTAACCCATTTTGCGCTGTCCATTTTGCTTATATGTTCAAAGCCGACTCCAGTAGTTCGCTGATCGTTGGATAATGTTTTTCTCCTACCAGAATGACTATATCGTCGGCATAGGCTACTGCCTTAAAACCACACAACCTTACAACAGGAAACCACACGGGAGAGATCACTCTTTCCTGTAGAGTTCCTCTCGATATCGCTTTCCTGACTATGTTTCCAGCAAATTCCTAATTGATAATTTTGCTCTTTGACATATACTCAATCAATTGCGCTTTCTTTGTTTCTACATGGAGCTTGACCAAAACCGTCCTCATAGAACCCGGAATAGAACCTTTAATATCCAGGAATGCACTACTCTTTGTAGTGCATATTCTTTTCTATGGTATCTACAACCCAGTGTAATACCCTCTCTAGTGTCTTTCCTGTAAGATAAGCGAGTTGAGATCCGCATAGGTTTTGTTTATTGAGTTTTTAAAAGAAACGAGGGAAACGAGGAGAGACCTATGGGTCAATAATTCTTGATTCTTAAGAGTGGTTAGATGATGAGATAATTCTGCGATGCACCAAACCGGAAGTTCCATCATCCGCTGGTCATAAGGCCAAGTACTTGGAAACGTACAAACAATTGACGAGTGGTTTGGACAACTGCTTTTACCAGACACAGTTAAAATGTTATTGAGAATGTGTAAGAAAGAATCGGTGCTAGCAATGGAAGATCCCATCAATTTTCAAGTAAGATAACATAAGTTTTAATTTCCACGGTTTTGTTGAAGACCAAGTTTGCTCCGGGAGAAATGCCTTATTTAAAGTTTCGCTTGATTCAAGTACAACGTCTACTAATGTTGAGGTCTCGCTGCTGGGTTTGGTAGCAGCGGTACTAGTTAGAAGTATGTAGATATCACGCTTGCATCGGAGAGATGTACCGCCAAGCCTGGGGCAACGAAAGAGATTCTCTTTACCTGCTGGTACTTTGGCGCAATGATCCAACCGAAGCCATCAAGGTTTACCGTCTCAACACAATTACATTTGAAACTCCGTTGGCTTGTAATAAGAACGTTGCGACACCTAGCAGATGAGTCTTTGCAGCACTACCATCGGATAAAAAAGATCGTTCGTCGATGATCTTATTTCCGGCTCAGGCACCAAGCAAGTGTGCAGAGGAAAAAAAAGTAAATAAGAGAATCACTTTAGGCAGCTGGCTTCAAACTACATAAATGGACATTGAACACAAAGGAGTTACTTGAAGGTATTCCGATTAAAAGCTGGGAATCCTCATTTTCGGTACCTTCGAATCGTCAGTGAAGGGACGATTTCTTTTGAGGAGCTCGTCACGCTTTTGTCTCAGATCGAAGCGTGTCTCAATTCGAGACCCTCTGCCCCCTATCGGGAAACCCAGACGGCTTCCGCGCACTGACCCCAGTACACTTTCCAACAGTCTAATCTAATCTAATTGTACTATTCCAGATCCCGATCTGACCACAGACACATACGAATACGTTGATCGCTGGTAGATCAAAAGAAATATTTTGGAAGCAGTGACACCAAGATTACTTGTCGTGGTTACAACAGCGACCTAAGCCACAATTAAAGGTAGGAGACCTTAATAAAGGATGAACGTTTTCCCCCATCAAAATGGAGTTTAGGCTGTATTGTAAAGACATACCCTGAAACTTTTCCCTCTACCAACTAATTCAAACAAACAACTAACCGAAAACTAGTACATACCGGAACTCTTAAAATTTTATTTATATACATTTACAGACAAACTTCTACCTAAAGAAATTAAAATCCAACCAAAATACAGAAAAGAAAATTGGCAACTCTCGAACTTCATTTAACACAAGTACCTACCATCGTTATCAAACCATCAAACCAACAAAGAGTGCTTCACTCATGCAAAGTAACTGCATTTACACAATATATTTTACGTACGTTATCCCCACTTACATAAAATTCAAAACCTTGCGATAAGACTCATTGGTGATACTAATATCAGTCATTCAATTGACACCCAAGTAATGTCTACCATTCAAACTTTCAACCGTAACACCCGTCTCGCTATGAATACTCACCAGTATTACCTCAAGCCCATTTTCGGACGTACTCTAAAATATCGTGATTCTCTTATGGAATACCCTGCCGACCTCTGTGTTTCCTGGTCGTTATAATTTACAAACATTTAAAAACAATGAACATTGGTACCTGTTTTTTCTTCCTCCCTAAATTTCTTTCGCCCGTGCTGTGTACGAATATTTTAAGGGTACAAAAACCCCTTCAGCGCGCGCTGATTATAAAAAAAAAAAAAAAAAATACCCAGAATCGCACAAACCAATTCATAACCAAACTCCTCAAACACAAGGTGAAGTCCACACCCATTGGTCACAGGCCAACCTTTAGTCACAACCATTCATATTACACACGCACACAAGCTAGAGTCTACAATTATTGGATCAGACGCAACCTAGAGTCCACAACCCACCTTTATTACACACATACATATACACGTAACCTAGAGTCTTAACCGACCTATAGTGCACAGACACATCATATATAGGGTGAGTTTTTTAACTTGAGGCATCCAAATTACTCTCAAAGTACGCGATATCGCGAAAAATGTTTCAGACAAAAGTCACAAGGTTCTAAACGGGACATAAGATGGTGACCACGAGTTTGACCTTGAGACCCATTTTCAAGGTCAAGCGAAGGTAACTTTTGATTTTTCAAATGATAATTCTTGATTTTCATTGCTCAGTCGTATTGCTCATACGCTTGTCATTTGTTTTTACATACTGAGTTTAGCATAACCCAGAAACAATGACGTGGACGTAGCAGTATTTTGTTTCCTTCGGGGTGATTAATTAGAGTGAGTCCCCTTGCCTCCCACTTTTGAATCATTGAATTCTTCCCATTTCGACTTTTATTTCAAGAGACCATTTCAACAAATGCTCAAAAATGTCACCATTCACTTCAATACACTTGTCTATCCACGCTCTAAATGAACTAACAGAACTGAGAAATATTTCTGGCGTAATCTTCCGGCAAGCTTCAGTTATTCGTCTTTTCATATCCTCACGTGTTTTTGGCTTTTTTCTGTAAACCACACTTTTTAAGTAGCCCCACAAGAAGAAATCAAGTGACGAAAGATCAGGTGATCTAGCAGGCCATTGCCTCGGACCTCTTCGTCCGATCCATCGTTGATGTTAAACATTGTTTAATACGCCCCGGGCTACTTGGGAATAATGGCCTGGACAACATTGTTTGTCGCAACTCCAATGGCAGTTCTTCTTGTAATACCGGAAGATGGTCCCGCAAGAAGTTTGCATACTTTTCGCCATTCAAGATACCTTCAATAAAATATGGACCTATTAATTTATCCCCAATAATTCCCGCCCAAACATTAACATTCCAAGGGTGCTGGCGTTCAACTTGTCGCAACCAAAAAGGGTTTTCGGTAGCCCAGTAATGCATAGTATGTCGATTGACCATACCGTGATTGGTGAAAGTCGACTCATCAGAGGATAACACCTTGGCAAAGAAAAGGGGGTCTCGTTCAATTTGCTGAAGTGCCCATTGACAAAAGGAAAGCCTGTTGCGAAAATCCTCACTAGAAAGTTCTTGATACATTAAAACATGATAAAGATGGTATTTATGCCGATGTAATATCTTACAGACAGTCGTTTGAGAAATTCCTGATTCACGATAACACTGCTATTTCATTGTCCTCAACTGCCACCCTATCTGACCGATTCCTTTTCTTTGGTTGCACACTTCCTTCACCAGTGAATTGTTGGATGACCCTATAAAAGGAAGCGCGCAATCGTATCTGGTCTGGGAAACGTTGGGCGTAAAGAGCAACAGCACCATCGATGTTCCTTCCACTTTCTCCATAAATTAATTTCATTTTAATTTTCTCTTGAATTGAAATAGCCTGCACTATTAATCTGGAAAACGTTACTAATAATAATTAGTTACTCAAAACAAATATCGAACTTCTAAATGAAGTACATTTCCGTTCAAGTAAAAAAAAGGGCAAGGTGCACATCATACACTCTTAAATAAGTTTAGGACAATTTGTCTCTTCTTTGAGTTTTAAATTCACTCCAGGCAATAATGACTTCCTCAAAACAAATCTAGACCTTCTAACACCCTAACAACGTTGGAAACCGATTATGGTTTAGTCGTGCCAGTGCAGTGGTATCTAGCACTGAATGAATAAGACCTTTGAGACAAAGTCGTGTGCCCCATTGAGGAATACGACTGAGCAATGAAAATCAGGAATTATCATTTGAAAAATCAAAAGTGACCTTCGTTTGACCTTGCAAATGGGTCTCAAGGTCAAACTCGTGGTCACCGTCTTATAAAAAACAAAACAAATTGCACTAACCTGAATTAACCCGAATTTATATCCAACTATCACATTTTGTATAGATAAATAAATTTCGCGTTAAATCAAAGAGATTTTCACTCCATAAAACCCACGACGTTTTCCTTCCAATTGATTCTAGTCCATACGAGAGTCTCGGCACACTCCTCTTACACCGAATACAGATTTCCAGTCCATAATCTAAACGTATAAAGAGAGAAGAAATCATAGATCAGACAATGAAAGGCAGGGGCAAAAATAGATGATAGCGACTAAGGTAACCCCTTCAGCGGACGGAGGAAAATCGTGGCACTTATGACGTCACCATACGAGAAGGAGCTGAAACCACCCACTAGTGGAGAAAATTTCCTCCAAAACAAAAAGGGGAAATTTATATCGACAGCTGCACATACATCTACATACATACAAGGTGGCGCAAAAAAAATCGGCAGATGGTATAATTTTTACAAATGGCGTATCACATCAATCATATTTGACATTTGTGAATTAGACGGTAGCAGTATACAAACAGACAAGCAATGAACGCTATACTCCGCAAGAGCGTGGAGTAATTGTATCGATGTTTTTGACCAATAATCACTGGCTGGTGTTAGTGCAGCGTGAATTTCGACGTCGTTTTCCTAATCTTGTTGCGCCAATGTGGGTAAACACTCTGGCGCTTAGCTTTTCTACTCGAACAGAGTGGACCTACAAGGGATTAGGCAGGGCGTGGCCGCCACCGGACTGGTCATTCGGCCGAGAATATCGCGACTGGGCTGCCGATGTCGCTGAGAACGAAGAAACATCAACCATATGACGGGCCACGCAATTGGGTATCACATGGTGGACCTTACAGCGAATTTTAGTAAAAGACTTACATATATTCCCTTAAAAAGTGCAAACAGTGCATCAGTTAATGCCTTCTGACCATAGGTCGCGTGTGAATTACTGTAAAGCCATCCTCAATCTCAACAACGAAGAGGACGATTTTGTGTCGAAAATGATCATGAGCAACGAGGCGCATTTCCACTTAAGCGGTTACGTCATTCAGCAAACTCTTTGTTTCTTGGGCACTGAAAATCCGCGTGTGATGCAAAAAGAGCCATAAAATCCACTCAAAGCCACTGTGCGTGGTGCGACGTTCACGCGGAAGAAGTGATTGAGCCGTATTTTTTTGAGGACGCCATCGGTAATACGGTCACTGTTACCGGCGAAGTTTACAGGGCCATGATAAACGACTTCTTACAGCCCGAAATGGATGAAAGGGGCTTGGTGAACATGTGGTTTCAACAAGATGGTTCAACCGCAAACACAGAACGAGCCACAATGGATATTGTGAAGAAAGCGTTTCCTGGTTGCTCCCGTTTTGGCGATTTGGCTTCTAAAGACTTCTTCCTTTAGAGCTACTTGAAGTCGCAGGCTTATGCTAACAAGCCTCAGACAACCGCAACTCTTAAGAAGAATATTCGACAGGAATGCGAACAGTTATCACCAGAAATCTTGCGAAAAGACATGGAAAATGCGATAAGGCAAAAATGTATATCAACACTGGCGGCAACCACTTGGCGACCATCACTCAAAATCATTTTGCGCCACCTTGTATACCAAACAAACATGGTAAACAACATAAACTTCTTGTTTTTAACCCTGTTTTCTTGTTACAGTTTCGCTTCTACCAGTTTTTTTTATGTTCCAAATGTTTTTTGCTTCCAAAAACGAATATTTTTTTTTAGTTACGAATTTATCTTTCTACGGTTTGTTTCAATTTTATTGAATAGAAATAAACCGGTATTGAATGTTGGACGAGAACAAAATGACGAAAAAACACGCAAAAATTTACATTTGACAGCTTTATTTGACATTTGGTGTTGTGAAACATTGCGTTCGACATGCGCACAAATGTTGCTCTTTGAAAGATCTTATTCAACATTCGTAGTACGCTGATAAAACTAATGAAATTTCAGTATGGAAATTCATCCAGTATCTAAGCCTCGAATAGAGTATGGTACAGAAAAATCCAGTATAGTTGGTATCATTAATTATGGTCTATAGATTTGTTGGGAGTTGATGTTGTGGTGTCAGTTAATACGTGTTAATAAGCATCCTTACAGACCGAGAAGTGAGTTTCCATAAGAAGCAATGATGATTCCCGGGTATTTTTTGTCCAGACTTCATTGGAGTTCTCCAGACTTTTGGCTATGACTTTCTTTAACCTAACTTTGACAGTTCATAATGAAGGCTTTCCCTAGGTTTGAAGCTCCATGGTTAGCGGCAAAGTGAATGAAAAGGCGCTCAGGAAGGTACACCCTTGCGGGTAGTTTCATATGTTTGCTTGTCCAATTAAAATACGCCATCTAGTTACATTTCCTAGGATTTCGGAACTTGTTTTGTACGGTCCACTGTCTATAGTGAAGAGAATTCTAAGGTGAACCGTGAAGGATTCTTTAATAGGTACTCTCAAGTTATTAACATGTTTTTAAGCATGCATATTTTTGATTGTAAAGTCGAGAATTTCTTCTCTGTTTTTTGTATAGAAAGTAGGGCAATTTACTCTGTTAAACAAAACAAGTTTGGAAAATTAACAAATTCAAAAATCAACTCACCCACGGCGTTGATATCTGTGCTTTCTCATTAGTAGCGTTGTGCGTTGCCCTTTGACAACCAACCCCGTATCTGCCTGTCGTCGGCAAGTAGCAGATCTCTTCCTTTATTGCTGTGGTTCTTTCCACAGTTGATCAATACCCACCCTTTTACAGCTAGGTCTTGCTTTTGCATCTGATTAGATTCACAATGTTTGCTACTTCGTGAGTTGCATGAGGAGGGACTCATACTTTTATGTGATGGCGAAGAGGAATTTTCCTCTTTCGTTTTGCGAACAATTATCAACGAGGGTTCCAGAGTTCTCAAGGTAAATATGGTCTTGTTGACGAACCTCAGAGATATTTCTTTCCCGCAATCAACCACCTTAACCTCATTTTGCCAGCCTGCTCCATCAAATCCGTCCGGGTAGCCGGTTTTAATTTGTTCTTCATGCTCTTCAGTATATATATTTTTTTAAAAGAACTTAACATTTAAGACGGTATTACTATTCTTAAAATGCCGGAGAACGTATTAAGTTTTTCGGAAAATTGGATAGTGAGAAAGAAAAAAATATTTAGGCTCAGTGGTTATTTTGCTCCATGGGTGGCATCAATTATTAATGGAAGTTGGCTTGTTTATTTATTTTTGTTAAATGAAATAAAAAAAACGAATGTTTTTCGGGCGAGGCTGGGATTCGAACACTGAACCTCCCGATTTGGAAGCCAGTCCACTGACTGGTTTAATCCTTAGCCCTCCATTCTTATGCAAGGTTTTATGTATTAAATGCGCTCAAACCACTACTGAAATCGGGTACCTCACCCGATGGTCATGGGGAAAGTCGCAGGGTTTATTCTACTGCGGAGTTAAGAAACTTTAAAGTCTTGTCTTCTGGCCGTAACTAACATTAGCTAACTACGATCTTATAGCAGCACATGGCAGCTATGGTATCGACTAAGAGGGTTGGGATGCGAATTTCTGCCAGATTAGGCTATTTTTGAAAATAACATATTTTAAACTTATATGTAACAAAAGGGGTATCGTTAAACACGTAGTTACGAATTCATTAACTATTTCAAAGTAAATGTTGCCCCAAACTTAATTTGTCAACAATTATTGAAGAAAAAAGTGTTTTCTTTTTTTTTAAAAGCATATGTTGTGTATGTGAACAAAGATCTCCCTAGAGAGTAAAAGTGAATGTTCTTCTCAGATCTGCTAAAGACTGATTAATTCTCTCATATTGCTAGCCGGAAATTAAAACAATGTTACTAGATATAACATATTTATGAATCCATAATATAATATTTTCCTTTGCATATTTCATTAGCTTACAAATTATTTTAAATTCACTTAAGGCTTAATGTATCTAACATTTCCTCTTTTCTTAAAAATACAATTTTACTTTGCTTATTAATTTACATATGACAATTAACTTTTGTGTTTATATTTCAATTTGTTCTTACACATAATTTAATGTAAATTTAAAATCCATGCATCTATGATAGAAATTAATCTATTATCGATAATATCTATATACGAAGTCCATTTATTTGAATTCAAAATAATATAGGGTTTTCTAATAACGACTTGACAATTCTTTTTTTAAATAAAAGGCAAACCATTTGAGATATTTCAAAAACTTTATTATTGGCTTGAAGTAAAATCAAAGCATTTATGAATGGAACTCGACTTTGTTCATATGGCCACCGCGGGCACGTTTGCTGCGGTCAATTCGTTGGACCCAATTTTCAACGACTAGGCCACACATTTCAGCCGAAACGGCCACTATTTCGCCTTCAATGTTGGCTCAGAGCTCTTCCAACGTCGTCGGCGAGTTGACGTAAGCCAATGACTAAACATAGCCCCATAGAAAATAGTCAAGCGGCCTTAAATCGCACGAATAAGGCGGCCAATCGACTGGCCCATGTCTTAAGATAACACGCTCATCATACTTACTCTTCAATAAATCGATTGTAGCGTGTGCTGCGTGGCTTGTGGCACCATCCTGTTGAAACCACATGTCGTCCAAGTCCATATCTTCCAATTCGGGCCAAAAATAATCGATAATCATGGCGCGATAACGCTGACCATTCATAGTAACGTGACGATCGTTATCGTCGACGAAAAAATATAGCCCAATAACGCCGCCGGCATGCAAACCGCACCAAACAGTTATTTTTTGTGGATGAAGTGGTGATTCATGAAGCACATGTAGGTTTTCACCCGACCAATAACGCATATTTTGCTTATTGACGAACCCATTGATTGCACTTCAAGCCAATAGTAAAGTTTTTGAAATATTTCAAATGGTTTGCCTTTTATTTAAAAAAAAAGGTTGTCAAGTCGTTATTGGAAAACCCTAGTGGGTTTGGCCTTAATTTGCTTTGTGCAAAAGTGAAATAACTCCAATTATTAGTTATTTAACTTTTTATTGCTTTTAACTTTGTGTATCCGATATAAATGAATTTGAAATAATTAAAGTGAACACATTTGACTCCACGGTTTTGGTTCTTTTATCTTCAATGTACATATAGTATTACAATTTAAACTTCGTCGCTCCGCTAAGGTTATGTCAACTACTGTCAGGTAGGCGCCTATGTCTTGAAGGTACCTTAGTAGTCTGCTTCGCGGGCAAAAGGAACTTCAACCCCCTTTCCGCAGGGTTTATCCGCCCACGTTACTTGGTTGCGGAAAAACGTTTGTTTATATTTTCTGTACTTACTGCTCGCTCCCACAGTGACACTTTTTTTGAAATGAACCGTTTGTATTAAGTAATATGTTGCAGAAAATATAGCATGTTTGGTACCAGTGGAAAGATCATGAAATGAAGTTAAGTGAAGAAATAAAAAACTAACATTAATGTAATTTTTTTGATAAATAAACATTTTGACGATTTGGCCTTATTTTATTTTAGATAAGTGAATTCGTTTGGCCTTATTTTATTCTCAATTTCAAATTATTATTTTAAAAATTTCGTTGCATATCCTTTGTTGGAAACGACAGCCGTATATTTTGTTAACTAATGGCTGACATCTCCCTGAAGAAATGGCATACTAGCAGGATTGAATCGCATCCCAAAGCTTATTAGTATATCTGGGCTGTTTCTCTGAAACACCTTTCCTTATATCAGCCCATACATAATCCTATATGAACTAAAGCTTCGTACTGCAAATCGAGTTGACCATAACGGACCTGATATGACATACATTGAGTTCGCTGTTCCTAACAATAATAACATCAAAAGGACGTACGATGAGAAGAAAAGGAGATACGAAAGTCTAGCAATAGATATCAAAAACCATTGGAACCTGCGGAAAGTCAAGACCGTACAAATAATAATAAGTGTAACAGGACTAGTAGAAAAAAACCTCAAGAAACATCTGAGAGACTTCGATACCAGTGAGAAATATATAGCGAAAGTTCAAAATTCCATCATTCTAGACACTGCAGAATATGGTAATATATAGTTCGCCAATTTTTAAATTAACTTCAATACAATAAAGACTTATTATATTTTTGTTCGATTTAAGGTCCTGAAAATGTAACGTATATTTATAATGTAACGTAATAGCGTGAAATCAGACAAAAAAAGAAAATAATAATAATAATTATTGTTATTTATTAATAATAATAATAATAATAACAATAACAAACTATTCCAATTGATCAAGCTTCAAGATATTGGTCAAGTAAATTGTCTGAGCCCAGAAACTACAATGATAATGCTAGTTGGGTTACTGACGATCAAACGGCAGTTATTAACATAGAATAAATGAGTCAAGATGAAATTACCATGGAGGAGATAAGTGAAGAAATAGACCAAACGAATAATTGGAACTCTCCTGGGTCACCTGGGTCAGATAAATTTTCCAACCATTGAATTAAAACATCTCTGTTCTATATGCACACACAGCGAGGTGTTTTTTTTTTTTAATCTTTCTTTGACCGGAAATTATACCGAAAATCCTCACAATAGGGAATACATTTCTGTTACCAAAAGGAGGGGAAGAAAATGACCCGATTCAGTAGAGTACAGCATGTAAGCTTTTAACATAAATAAAATTAAATTGATAGCTAATAGAGTGTATATACTATACATTGTAGCAGAAACAACATTACAACACCCGAGCAGAAAGGATGCAGCCGGAATACAAAAGGTTGTAAAGACCATCTAATTACAGATTCGGTCATAGTACAACAAGAAGAAAAAAAACCTGGGTATGTGCTTCATAGAATAAAAAAAAGTGTTCGACTCTCTATCCCATAAGTACCTCATAAAAAAATAGCAACTATATGGAGTGAGCGAAAACATAATTGCCACACTGAAATAACTCAAGTTATTATAGACCATCAAGTTAAACCTTGGGGGGGGGGGGGGACTAAGTAGTAACCCTATCAAAATAAACAAAGGTAAGCTGCAGAGAGACTTTTTCAGTCCTTTATGGTTTTACTTGACACTGAATCCATTAAGTAGGTTTATCAACAGAACAAATATGGGATACGAATTAAAAGGAAGCAGCCAAAATAAGATGATTTGTCTCTTGCTGTTGGTTGACGATCTGAAAAACTACGCTCCAACTAAAGACAAAATACATCGGCTCATCAACATAGTCATAGCGTTTAGTGACGATATCAGCACGGAGTTTGCCATTGAAAAATGCAAACTTGCTCACCTATATCGTGGGAAGATTATGATAACATCTATGGATACTCTATAAAAGAAAACCAGATCAATTACCATCCAAGATAGTTGTTAGCAAGTTGTTGAAATTACAACAACAAATTATAGATAGCATATTTTAGGGAAAAGCATTGCTAGTGATGAGTGTGGGCGATACGATTCTGTGAAGGAAACTATTGAGCATATAATAGCTGGCTGTACCACCCTGACAAGTTACGATTATACAAACAGACACAATAGTGTCGGAAAAATCTTGTATTTGTATTATAAAGAAACGGAGTACTATAAATGTGAGCCCCACCAGTACTAAAAAATTTCAGCTGCAGTAATTTACTAGGATAGAGAAATAATAACATATCGGACTATCCTAGCAAACAGGCCTGATATTGTCGTGTTTTGCAAGGAACAAAATAAAATCGAAATATACGACATTGCAATCTCTCTGAACCATACACGGTACACGGATTTAGCAAAAGAACTGCAAAAAATGTCCGGTCCAACAGCGTCAAAATTTACCCAATCGTTGTTTCAGCTACGGGTTTAGTCCCAAAATCACTTGTGAAAAGTCTTAAAATGTGGAAAATAGAGAACGTCATAGAACCCATGCAAAGAGCAGTTGTAGTGGCGACCATAGATAAAATGAAACAAGTGGCAAACTTTTCAGATATTGGAAAATCAAAACCGGTTTTCTGCTGATCGCCCGTGTGACGAAATGTGGATAAATTATACTAAGAAAACGTTAGTAAAAAGTATATATTTTGTTTTTGCCATATATTTAATGTCTTTTTCTTTGCAGAATCAACATTTGGATTACAACAGTTCCACCAAAGACGTTCCAAGGGTTTAATCATTGTATGCTGACTAAACACATGTGAGTAAAAAGTTTATACCATATTTCGGTTTAGCCATAAATACCATATAACCCATTAACGCCCAAATGAAAACTATCAATTTTATTGTTATTGTTATACAATATAACTTTATTAATGGAACACTTGGGGCTACATTTCACATTTCGTATTTCTTAGTTAAAATTACAAGAAAAAAAAAATAAATAAATAAAATAAAAAACAAGAGGTTTTTGGGGTGTACTTTTTATAGTACAGTGGGCACCTAGTAATGACAATTCTTAAAATAGTCCTTATCAATACACATAGTTTCTGACACTGTACACATTGCTATTTAATACGAGTTTGACACAAAACACAACGTAACTGTTTGGGAAATTTTGCTGGGTTGTGTTAGTTGGGCTCGGACCCGCTTTTGCCGAGCCAGATGGGTGGTTTTTATTGCTTTTACGCAGGTGAGGATAATGTCAAGCTATATGTTTTCTAAAAGCCAGCTAGGTAAAGCGCTCAGAGCTACTCAAAGCATGTAGACGCCAAGCATTAGCTAAGCACATATCAAGCAAGTATGTGAAAATAGGCCACCAACATTTTTTTCCACGAATATGGTACTCACGCGATACAATGATATAGATCCATCTATCTCATCTACGCCGCCCATTCCTTTCTTGTAATTTTGGAACAAATGTGGAATACTAACGTTCACCCTTTTCTACTCTGTGAACACCAGCGTTTTACTTTGCAAATATGTTATACGGTATCAAAATTTGTACCTATATGTAGTATATACGCTTTTGTCTTTCCACCTTAGAAGCAAAATTTCATTATTTGTGTCAAACATATAGTCAAACTCAGCTCGTGCTAACTTTTTCAAAGTTTTTACAGGGCATAGTGGACATTTTTTTGTCCGGTTATCGCGTATAGTTCCCGTGGTTTAATACCCAGACTTCAATTCTTTGAGTAAATCACAACTTGTAATAAAGTTGTCAAAATATATTGTGTGCTCTTCAAGTATTGTTATCATTTTTGAAAGCAGTGATTTCACAACTCTGGTACCAAGAGGTGCTTTTGTAATCTCTATTGTTTTTCTACATTATAAGTCGAAGGAGAAGCAATATTCATCGGAACTGTGTGCCACCCAATTCTTATATCCGAATCTAATATCCGAATTTACCTCTAATAAACTGTTTTGATGAGAGGTGGACACAATATTTGATTATAGACTCATCAATTGATATATCTTCATAAAATACCCCAAATTTTTGTATAAGAAGATTACAAACAAGGCCCCACTTTAAACATTTTATCTTGCGAGCCATTTGCTAAGCTTTTATCTACCAAATGCAAATTTCACCTTATGTCTAGAAAAATGTTTCGAGACAAAGAATTTGCTACAAGGGCTACTGACAGGTCTTCATCATAGCTCCAATACTTACGATCTCTTGTGAGCTTATGGTATCCAGATATAATTAGCACTCCCAGAAAACTTCGAAGATCATCGTTGTCCATTTCAAGGCCATGTCTATTATTCTGGCCTGCATATAATAGCGTATTGCTTAAAATGAAATCCAAAACCTCTTCATCGAATATTTTTTCAAAAATTTTAACTAAGTAGTGACAAGCCTTTTACTTCATTTTTACTTCATGTATTGTTAGGTAATTTTAACGTCGGGGCTGAGTAAGATGGTGGACATTGTCTCCATTTAGGATTTATATCATGAGAATATGGACGACTTCTTCTACTAGACAAAGATTCATCATCATTGTCTTCCCATTCAGAAGAATCATGATGCCGACGCATCACTTCCAATGTTCCTGCAATGTATCTAGGTAAATCCGATGTCTGCATGTCATCTTCGCCTTCTTCTTCATCTGTAACAACGGCCGAATCTGGCGGTATAATCACTACATCATATTCATTCTCGCTTTCTTCGTCTGCTATAGCATTTACGGCTTCTTCGAGACTAATAAAATTTTTACAGGCTTGGAAAGCTGACATTTTTTATCAGTTCTGAAAAAAAACAACGAAATTTTTTTTATTTGTATATTACTTGTGCCTATTATACTAGATAGCCAACAATAAACTAAATACTTACTTAAATCTTATATTTGATCAGAAAAAGCACCATCTAATCGTTAGATTTGAAACTAAACCAAAAACCTGTTAAATATACCTTTTAAATCCAAAAAATGATATTGCCAAATGTCAAAAAATGGCGTTTACTTTACTGTGAATCCCCTTTTTATCATTTAAAATTGAAAAGTAGTGACATTTATTGATAAATACACGTAAAAGTTAATTGATTATTTTTATTATTTTTATTAGTACAGAAGGCGCAAATGAATTAATGCCTTTTTCCTTGCAGATTCAACATTTGGACTACAAAGACATAATTAATTAATAACAGAAATTTCAATTCAATTCAGAATTCAAGGTACCTAATGTGTCACATAAACAATTCAGATATTATATATATTTTTTAGCAAATTATTTGTTTGTCGTATCACCTTAAATAGTTAGATATATTATTTGGGGTTTTCCTTGCTAAAGAAATGTTGACTAGAATTGAATATTGTTAAACAACGGAAAGTGGTTAAAACAAGTCAGCAAGTTTACGTCATTTTTTGTTGCTCTTTGTTGGTGTAATAGGTTCAAGATCTGTCCTTCCAAGTTCTTCAATAAACAGTGATTCACAAAACATAAATGCACGTATTTACAATGATTGTAGGACAGTCGTATGGTTGATTGCAATTTTCATGCACAGATTTATCGTAGTTTGATTTTTTTTCAAGAGACGTATCGGGACAAAGTTTATCTTCAGTTTGAAGCTCTTCATCCCTCAAGTGTCCATGTATTACAAGTCATTCATTATCAACTTCGTAATCCTTCTGTTAAGTAATCCGCCTAGGTCCTCACCCTCCCATTTCATTATTCAAATCAGCTTCGTAATCAAAGAATTTCTGTCAAAAAAAAAATCGATAGGTCGTAAGTGCGTACAAATAAGTGGGAAACATAAATAATAAGAACAAACCTGATCTGTAGCAAACAGCCTTTTCGGGATTATCATAGTGTATGGATGCATAGCATCTCCATGTCCCGTAAATTAATTTGATTAAAATGGACGGTGAATTTTACGGAAAAAGTAGAATTTAATTTTCTAAAAAATATTCTCACTATGCATAATGCAAACTAACCTGACTTCCTCGCATACTGAGCTGTACCAATGAATCTTATATCCTGAATTGTATTTCTTGTTCTTGTTGTTTCCGCTTCTTGTTCTTCTTTTCATAAATTAAAAACGAACTAGATTTACTAAATAAAGACAATAGACATTTTTTTCACTTACATTTTTGTTTCTTCTTCGCAGAAATATTAAAATTTGTTTATTCACCCACGGTGTGGACAAATTTGTCCCTTCACCATGAGTGTTTTTATCAGGAGCGTATGTTCCGATGTTAACGTAAATGTACCATAAATGTAAATTACAATACACGAATAAACTGGATTATCAGATTCATAAAGATGGAAAATACATATATGTAATCCAACTAATGTATTGGGTATACATTTTAATTCGTGCGGTTTTTTTTTTTCAAAATTTGAACGTTTATTTAAGAAAAACATGTACAATAGTATTATTCAAAGTATTGCCCATCTGAAGCTATGACTTTTTCCCATCTTCCTGGCAATTTGTGGATCCCATCCCAAAAGAAATGTGACGGCTTGGCAGCTAAGAATGAATCAAGCCAATTTTTGATATTCTGCTCTGATGTGAACCGTATTTCAGTGAGGGCGTTCTGCATCGACCGGAACAAATGGAAGTTAGAAGGGGCAAGGTCTGGGCTATAAGGCGGGTAGGGTAAGACTTCCCATCCACTGTCTTCCAAATAGTTCCTAACCGGAATAGCATCGTGGGGCCGAGCGTTGTCATGATGGAAAATCATTGCCTCGTGTCTGGTCGCATATTCCTAGCGTTTTTCGGCTACTGCTCTCTTCAAACGGATTAAATGTGTTCAGTATCGTTGTCCATTGATGATTTCACCCAGTTTTAGCAGCTCATAATACAGCACACCCATCTGATTCCACCAAATACAGAGCATTACCTTCGCGCCATGGATATTCGGCTTTGCCGTTGATTTGGCTGGTTGGCCGGGTTTCACATATGATTTTTTGCGCTTGAGTTTGTCTTAATGGATCCATTTTTCATCACCAGTAACAATCTGATGCAGAAATGACTTCCTTTTGTGGCGTTCCAGCAGCATTTCGGACATGCAAAACCGTCTTTCGTCGTCTCTCTGCTTGAGTTCATGTGGAACTCAATTTCCTTGCTTTTAAATATATCCAGCTGCTTTTAAACGTTTTGAAATGGCTGCTTGAGTGACACCCAAAGATTCTGCGAGCTCTTCTTGTGTTTGGCAACAATATTCGTTAAATAATGCTTCCAGTTCTTCATCTTCAAACCTTTTTGGCTGCCCAGGACGTTCATCGTCTTCCAAGCAAAAGTCACCACTTTTAAATCGTGAAAACCACTTTTGGCTCATTCGCTCATCTAGCGCATGTTCACCATAAACTTCCACCAAAATACGAAGACTTTCGGCAGCAGTTTTTTTCATATTAAAGTAACGAAGAAGAACTCCCCGCAAAAAAAAAGTTCGACATATTTGAGTGAAAAATATATTGTTGGTTACGCTTCAAATGAATGACATATACCGAAATGAAGTACAATGACAGTTATAATTATAAAGGAGATATTTTTTCATCCGTTGTAAATCTGAAGGAAATTACCTTTTTCATGGACATTTTCGCACAACATTTTTATTTTTTTTTTTACACTTTTTACAATTTTTAAATATTTTTAATGCCATTATCCGCCGACGATTTTGAAAAATTTGCTGTTGTATTCCTACCGAGTTTCGAAACCAAGTAGGTGACATGACAGCCAGTGAGTCAACCATCACGCCATCGCCACCACCTACAATGAAGTACAATGAAGTTAATTTCAAACTCAGATTCTTCAATATGGTTGGAACAATAATTCGACTTCACTCTTATTTCACAACAAACTTGGAATATTGAAATAATATTGTATGCTTGTGCTATATTTTCGCCTTAAAAAATAGTTGCTATATGTATCGTTTTTTTTTAATATTATTGTAATTTTCGGCTTATAAGCTTTACATTTATAATCAAATGCATGGTGGTTCACGTCAAGATTTAATTTCAGTTCCTTATTATTACTCATACAATTTACACATCTCAGACAATCAGATTTACGTTCGCTCTTGCAATCCATACTTACATGACTGAAGCCCAGAAATTTTTCACATAAATTGCTTCCATTAGAGGACATTTATTTTCACATTCAAACCAATCACATTCAAACTCTGTCTTCTTATTTTTATTTTTCCACATACCCTTAAATTTATGTTCGCATCTTTTAGCATTTCATTTTCATTCAATTTATCCGTAATAAAGCTATTTTTAATTCTGGTCTTTCTCATGCTAGAAGTTCACGTTATAATCCTTTCCAAGTTTTTCCTTTACATTATCCTTCAGCGTTTCCAATAATTGTACATTCTTGCACGATATGTTTATACCTGGCACTTGTATACCCGAATGGCAAGGATCTACACTTGATTTTAATTCTGATTTTGTCTTATCTGCATTCTAATTATTTTTCGGCTCTACTTCAACTTTCGCATTTCTTTTTAGCTCACTTGCATTTGTGTTCCTCTCACGTTTTTCAATTCTTTAACCTTAATGTTTTAACGTCTTAATGAAACTAGTTTCTCACCACACTTTTCACATAATATTACCAGAAACTCTTTTTGCTGCAGTGCCGAAACATCATAGTTACAAAGTTTAGCTGAAAAATATTACCATAGCCACCTTGGCCAAGTTCTGTACCAGCATCACGTCTACTCTTTTTACAAGAGCCGCACTTCAAATCCATAGCTCATATAACAACTTGAAACATAAACTACTGTACAGTTTATCAAACCAAGTAACCCAGTTCAAATAAAAATGAGAAATTTAAAGTCAGATTTTTTCGTTCACAAAATTGTAAAAATTGAAATCGCAAGCGTGTTGTTCATTTTTTGTGGAATATTTTTTGATAACTTTTGTACGCTCTTCGGGACAGTGTCTATATTATGTTTCCACATGGGGGGTTCATGTTTGCCTAGATCGTGTTTTCGAAAGTTCGCTTGCCAGGCAGTCTAATCCCTGTGCATAAAATCTTGGTAGATAAGGCTAACTAGGGTGTTCAAAGAAGTGCGTGAATATATTGATCCATGCTGGTTGTCATTTCAAAAGCTGTTTTTGGGACAGCTTTTGTTTGCCTCCAGAAAAAGAACGTCTATCTCTTCCTGTTCCTGTTCCAAGTGCAATAAAATGTGATAAATCGTCGCACTATCGGTCTATCCGTTGGGTGTTAGTTAACTCAAGAGTGCCCATTTGAAATTCGGGAGTGCGCGAGTGTTTAGTAAACGAAAAGTATTTGGAGATCTATGCGGACAACTAAGACTAAATTATTCTTCAAAAGGTGAGTGTATTTTTTTTTTTTTTTTCCACTATGCAATACATTTATTATAGAAGGTTGTCAAGCAAGTAAGCACTTTAAAGTAAACAAAAATCTTGAATATCCTGACAAACCTTTTCAGCAAATCATTGCTGCACTAGCTTCCTAACCTTATGTAGATGAAGCCATCTTTCGCTTTACATCTACAGAATGCGGTGCATAATATGTGCAATTCATAACCCACAGTATTGTTAAGTCTTAACCTTTTGGCGAAGAAAACATTTTGTCAAAAATCAAAAGAAACTGGTCGGTATTTAAAAAACCGTGGACGGCAATTGGTTTTCAGGGTAAAAATGCTTACTACAGAAGTTTTGAATTGGAAGTCTTGAGTTTCTTGCTTTTAACACTTGACCTATGCAATGCTCTGTTGGTAGTTTTTCGAGTTGAGTTGCCTGTCGCTGCAAAGATTCATACACAGCATATTATTACATGTGCTCTTAATACTGTACATGTCGTCATGCGCTAACAAAAGTTAATTTGTTTCAAGGTGGATTCGCTTGTTATTCTGAATTGTATTGAATTGATATTGAATAAATCACTGCATGATTAAGGTCCTTTAGGCTAGTCTTTGGTAGCGATATAACATAAAGTAAGAGAGATTCTTTCTGTAGGATGATGGGTTACGCGTATTCTGTTAATTCTATTTCGTTACTATAAGGAAGGGTTTCTATTTGAGAGAGTACTTCCTGAATTCCTTCTTTCTTCAGCAGATTAGTGTTAACAATTCCTTTTTTCGCTAGTTGTTCATCTTTGATTGTTGTTAGTTTGTTGTATAATATCTGTTCATATATTTCTCTACACTGATGCTGTCTATTCTCTTGATGACCTTGTTGTAAGTTTTGAGAATTGCTTGTGTAACAGTTGTCAGGTGCTTGCTTATTTTGTAATAGCCATTGTTATTTTCGGTGATGACGGTTTGTGTTTTCAATAAATTGTCCCAATCGGTCGCATCGGGTGTGCCTGCTATTCACTTCCACGCTGATACAAGCCAATTTATTGGTCTCACTTTCCTTCGGTTTACTCCATTTAGCTGTCTCAACAATCATTCGGCTTGTTGAATCTGGTGAAGCAATTGCGGTCGGAGAATACTGCTCTTGTCTGTTTGGCCTCCTGTCAAGCTTATTAGTTCGTTTATGACATCTTCATAGCTCGTCAGGTCGGTAATGTGAAATTTCTACTGATGATCTTGCCATTCCCTGGATTCATGGTGAATACTGGTGTATTGTATAATAGTCGAATACGTTGACGATGCCGAATGACAGCCCTTGAATCGAATAAAAATTAAAGGACAAACAGATTTACTCAGAAGAGTTTATGATTTGGGACTTGGGGATCTTTTTGCTGGTTTCGGTAATGACGGTGACTCTTTGTGTAGAGGGGTATTTGTTTACCATCGCGTCATTTGACGTCTGCGTATATAACTTTCCCGGGTTGATATGTTTTTGGAATGTTTATATTTTTGTTTTCTTAGTTGATCTTCTTTTTCTGTTTACTTTTAATAATTTCGGTAAGGTCCTCGTTCACTTAAGATTAGAAATCAATAAGATTTTGGTAATTGATTCTTTGGATTCTTCCGAAAAATACATCACTAGGCCTTCTCTTAGTAACCGAATGGATGGAATTGTTGTATCGATCATCTTCAAGCACCTCGAATGTACATTTTCTATAGTTCCATTAACCCCGCTTTTTTGAGGAGATAGGTTTTTATGTCAAGTGCCCTGGATTCATGGTGAATACTGGTGTATTGTATAATAGTCGAATACGTTGACGATGCCGAATGACAGCCCTTGAATCGAATAAAAATTAAAGGACAAACAGATTTACTCAGAAGAGTTTATGATTTGGGACTTGGGGATCTTTTTGCTGGTTTCGGTAATGACGGTGACTCTTTGTGTAGAGGGGTATTTGTTTACCATCGCGTCATTTGACGTCTGCGTATATAACTTTCCCGGGTTGATATGTTTTTGGAATGTTTATATTTTTGTTTTCTTAGTTGATCTTCTTTTTCTGTTTACTTTTAATAATTTCGGTAAGGTCCTCGTTCACTTAAGATTAGAAATCAATAAGATTTTGGTAATTGATTCTTTGGATTCTTCCGAAAAATACATCACTAGGCCTTCTCTTAGTAACCGAATGGATGGAATTGTTGTATCGATCATCTTCAAGCACCTCGAATGTACATTTTCTATAGTTCCATTAACCCCGCTTTTTTGAGGAGATAGGTTTTTATGTCAAGTGCCTTAATGTACATAATTTGAAATGATGGGAATGATAAAGATGCTCTCGTTATAAGTTACGATTAGTTGAGGCACTGAAAAGTAGTGAAGAATCTTAATAATTTTTTTTCTTAAATACAGTGCCGACAGGTTGTAAATTTTTCCTGGTCTCTTTCGAAAATATCCATATGCATTATTTCAGTGGCGCAAGTAGGAATCGGTGTTTCCTAAAGTTCAGGTTTTGGCGGATGTCTGTCATATTTATTTGAGTTGCAGATTCCATAGTGCATTATGAATTTTTTATCAAATTGTTCATTTTCGAGAAAAATAATTTTTCCAGTATTTGTTCCTTATTCTCCCAGTAGTTCCGATGTGCTCTGTTGTGCTCTTCTTGAATGATTCTGATTTTGTTCTCCTCATTACGCAAATCTTCGACTAATCTCCGTGTTATTCTAAACTTGAGTTAAAAAAAAAAAGGATTTTTAGATATTTCCTGAAGGAGTGGAATAAATGCTTTGAGAATCTTTACTCCATTTACGACGCTCGAATTTAGTTTTGCCTTTAGGGCATTGCTCAATGATTCCCGGAAGGATTTCCGGAAGCGGTGGTAATGTTTCCCAAATGTTGGAATGGGGTTCCTCGTATGCGAACTATTTCCGTCCTTCTGAGATAACCAGCTGATTCGTAAAAACATTTAAAGCAGCTTCACAATGTTGCAATAGGTCTGAACTGTGCATGATCTGTAAGTCGGATGTTGATAAAATATTGGCTTCTGACATGAGTCTGGATAAGGCGTCGGCCGCGAGATACGTCTTCCTGGCTTGTAGACTAATTCATATTTGTATTCTTTTATTCTCGCAATCCATCTCTTCAGCTTGGCATTTGCTTTACGGTTGCTCAAAGAAAAAGTCGGTGGGTGATGGTCTGGAGATGTAAGTTATTGGTCTGTCTCTACCGAACAAATAAGGTAGTGTTTGAAGCATCTGTTGTTAATATAAAGGATTTTTGGAAATCAGTAAATGTTGGAATTTCGGAATTGTCAAGAATTCTTTTAAATTTTCAAATTTTATTTTATTTTATTTATTTTTCTTCCCTTTATTCTTAAAATAGTCAAGTTAATTAAATAAAGTGTGTGTATGATATCGCAACAAAATAAATCAATAAAACATTAGCATTGTTATAAGAATAGGTAGTAGCATTAGTATTTAATATAGAAATAGAGATAGATGCCACTTAATATAGTGTATACAATGCAGGTATTGTGGGTTTTCAGTTTATTATATTATTTCAAATTGTAGAAGCAAAAGAATAGTAGGAAAAGTAAGATCTACATACATACATTTATATTTATTTGTTGGGTTCATTTCATTTTTAAAGTAAGTAGGACAACAAAACTTCAATTTCATTATGGTCAAAATGTAATGCCTCCTGGTGCAGGCTATCGATGAAGGAGACCTGTTAAATAGCTTATAGGACACGACAGAGTAGAAATTTCTAAAGTGAGTGGTACGAAATGATGGAATATTTACAAGATTATTCAAGTTGCTTCGCAGAGTGTGGACATCACAGTTCAGGCTGTGATATTCTAATAAAGAATATTTGTATATATTTGTAAAAATGCAGATATCTAACTGGCAGAATTTGTTGAGACCTAAACAGCTCAATACAATAAGCTGATCGGTACACACCACAAATATTTCTCATGGCACACTTTTGTAGAACCAGCAAAGGTTGTTTTTTCTCTTTGTGAACACCCCCCCAACAATTTATGCCTAAATGCAACTTAGAATAAAAAAATCCAAAATACCCTGTGCGCAAAGTTTTAGGTTTTTAAGTTTAAGAAGGTACAAGTTACGAACAGAGGAACACAGGTGTTGCTTCAAATTCAAAATGTGACTAGATCAGCTCATATTTTGGTCTATTACCACACCAAGATATTTAAAATCTTTGAAAACTTTTACTTCAAAAATTCAGAGTAACAATTTTTTGTCATATCGAAAACCTCTTTAGTTTCGAAATCAGGAGATGAGCACTTTGTAAGTTTATATCTGGTGCATCCTACGCCAAGAAACTACATTTTCGTATCTGATGAATATTGTATTTTTAAATTGACCAAACATTAGTTTGGTTTTATTGCTTACTTTTATATATATATCAAAGTTTAAATCGGTTACAAGATTCAGTGGATTAGTTGAGATGTATGCGATACCAACATCATCTGCAAAGGCAGTTGGCTTACCTTAAGATGGCAAACTGAAAAGTGAGTTTAAATAGACAAGGAATAAGATGGTTCCAAGAACTGATCCTTGTGGTACAACTAGATTGATCACCGCTGCATTGCTAAGCACGTACCCACCCTTCACTTTTTGCATTCTATCTTTTAAATAGGAAATACTAAGGAAAACCATATAATTTGTTCAGGAGGATTATATGGTCAACCATATAAAACGCTTTGGTAATGTTTACGAACAATTTCAAGTTTTTTTTAAAATAAAGTTCGAGATACTATGTTCAATGCAGGCATATGAGTTCTTAAGTGACTTAATTAAGCATAAGACTTCTGGCCAATTGGCCTGCATTGGCCAATTGCTCTCACATTTTGCTTAACGTTAGCGAAAAAATCAATTAATTTATTTGTGACTTCGTTAGATTGATCAACGACATCGCCATTTATGATTAAGGAGAACTTTTTAGAAACATACGTAACTTTTGAGTTTGTTATTGCATTTCTCACTTTCCATTCTCTTTTGGGGTCGCCTTTCGAAACGAGTAAACATCTTTGATAATAGCTATCACGACACTTATTTATGAGATTGTTTAGATTCTTACATAAGCCTTTATACCGGTTTTTTAATCGAGTATTTAATGGATGTTTCTGACAAGTTTGCCCAGTTTGGTCTTCAGTTTTATTTTTTTGAGTATCCAGCGATTAATTCATGACAATAAAAAAAAGCGTGCTATTGGGTTTATTTTTACAAATTCACCAAACCTTCAAATGATCTTATAGCAACAATCTTTCCCTTGTCTACTTTTCTTAGCAAAATTTGAGATTTTTGAAACCACATATACATATGTAAATACGATATATATAAGTTTTTTCATTCTTAAATTTTTTGACTTCCATAAATAAAGAGTTTAAATGCATTTTTTATTTTCTTATATATTAATTCTTATAGGCTAAACAAAAAAAATGCTTAAAAATTAGCTTAATTAACTTAAAATTACCTTAATCTAACTTACTGGCCCCATACGGGCACTCTAAGATAAACCTAACACTTAATCTATGTCTTTCGACGTATCTTACAGTCTATTCTTATTTTAATATTTGCATTAATTAAGCCTAAAACTAAGAAAACAGATTTTAAAAAAAAACTTAGTAAATGGACTTTTTTTTGTTGAAATATAAAACTTAAAACTAAAGCTTACCAACTACCTAAAATAAATCTTAATATACTTAACCTACTTACATCTAATAAACAATTAAGTTAAATATTATATATATATATATATACATAATATATATATACTTAATATATAAATATATGTATATATATATGTACTTTTTTTAATTTTTTTTATTTTTTTTTATTTTTTTTTTCTTAAATCTAACTTAATCCTATCTAAAACTATGTAAGTCGGCCATTACTAAAATCTAATAGGCTGGCCAACTTTGGTTCACTCGAGGAAGCTACCTAGTAATTAAGGAATTCGACGACGAAGCATCCTCTTCTTCAATAAGCCACCAAAATTGTTGGTGCTGCCGAGCAACATCTCTCATGTCGCGACTCCCTACCGCTCTACTGAACCGGAGACGCTCCGCACTGCCGTGTGCGACATCTCTGTCGTAGTTGAGTCGCCTGTCCGCAGCTGTTCGAGCGACGTGAAAGATTTACGGCACCGCTAATCTGTCCTGGATCAAGCCTTTCTTATCAAGATAGAGGAACGCTTCTGGTGGAATAAAGCCGTCAAGGCGAACTCTCTCGTGATACATATAATTGGGGTAATAAGCCCCAGAGATCAGGTTGTTCGACGAGGTCATTGCTCTTGCAATGTGTCTTCGAATCAACTTAATGACAAAATTGTCCACTCTTATTAGGTTCGCCCTATTGTACAAAACCTCATTAGGATAGAATTTTATGTACTCAGACTCTGGTGTTCTGTAAAGGCGAAGACAAGCCCTAAGGCAAGCCCTCTCAAACACCCGAATCTTTTCCAAAAGACTTGCTCTCACGTTGAACCACACGGGACAACCAAATGTTAGCATAGGCCGAATAAGGGCCATGTAGCAGATCACCTTTACCCTCGCATCGAGTTGTCTGCTATAAAACAGTCTCTTTGTAAGGGCAAAAGCTCCTCTGGCTTTGGCCAGAGCAACATCTATATGTTTATTAAAATACAGATATTGATCTAGCCAGATCCCAAGGTATCTGACTACATTTCGACAAGCAAGTGGTTGACCGTACTGTCCGACGATCTGAAACTTTCGCCAATTCTTTCTGGTATCCGCAGAGGCCCCAGACAAAGGCGTCCTAAAAAGAATGGTTTCCGACTTCTGAAAGTTGATCTTCAAATTCCAGTCGTCGCAATATTGTTTAATTTTATCGAAATCACGTTGCAAGAGTATGTTTATGACCTCAATCTTTGGACCTGATCTGTACGCGATTATGTCGTCTGCGTACGCTATGGCATGGTGAAGTGAACCTATCAAATCACTTGTGTAAATGTTGAAAAGAATCGGCGAATTAACCGCACCTTGTTGGAGACCGTTTTTAACATGAAAAGTTCCAGTAGAAGTCACATCGCCATTCTTCACGATGAACTGTCTATCTGTGAGCATATTGAAAAGAATATACAGCAATGGTCTGCTAATGCCCAGTCTGTTCAATTTGTAGAAGAGCCCCTCTTCCATAAATAAAGCTCGAGTATAGCGTGTAAAACAATCATTTATAAATATTCTGTTCTTGATGGCCAGAAAAAAATAGAGATAAATCCATCATTTACACCACTATCCTCTTCTTTTTCATTACTTTTTGTTTTATGGTTGGACACATAGCTTCACATAGCAATGCTGGATATGTTCAACAGGTATATGAACATCTAGCGTACTTTGAAATAATTTTTACACATACTCTAGCGCATTGCTGTTATTAACATAAGGAAATCTCTATTACGTTCTCTAAAAGTTTCTGTTCTCTCCAATTCAGTTTGCTTTCAAGAGCGGAGATCCTTTTTTTCAGTAATTTGTTTTCGTCTTTCAGCTTTTCAAGAAAACTTACTATGTCACAGTTAATTTCTTTTCTGCTGAGCATTTCCTCCTACAACAATTGCAGGGTGACGTTGGCCTTCTGGAGCAGTGTCTGATAACAGTCGCTGTTGTGTGTTGCGTTGCAGTTCACTAGAGTAATTTTCATCGGGTCGCGGGGCAGAAAGACTTTGTGGGTGGTTTTTTGTTCGCCGTTTTTTCAATGCAGCTATACCCACTTTCAGCACTTTCCGATGAAAAGCAGAGCATTTGTCACATCGATAATGTACACCTTCATTTTCCACACATAGGCAGTAAAAAAAATATATTACAGTCTGTGCATCGGATTTTTGAGTCACAGAGCAAACCATTTTTGATTTAATTTTGATTAGATTTTTAGTAAAAACAATATAAAGAGAGAGCAGCCCACAGCACTCTTAGTTTAACACGCCTATTCACTTCACTTATAAGTTACAAGATGATTTCCACTGAATTTTAACCTTTTTTGACGCATTGGCCTTTACTTGGGCCTACCCCCCTCTGGTAAGATTCGTCAATGGCTTTGTAATCCTGGCAAAGTCGATTATGAATCGTCTGTAGTAGGAGTTGAGCCCAAGAAATTATTTTAGTTCTTTGAGGTTTTCGGGTGGTTTTAGTTTGCAGATGGGTTCCACTTTCTTTATATCGGGCTTATACCTTTGTTAATTATAAGGTTCCCCAAAAATTCGGTTCCTCGTTTAAGAAATCGTGTTTTCTCCAGGTTTACTCTGAGGTTTGCCGTTTCTAACGCGGATAACACCGTTTCGACGTTCTTAAGGCGTTCGTTATTTTTGCCATTTTTTTTTATCTCGTCGATGTAGACATAACATATTAGACCGATGTTAGATTTCAGAATGTCATGTATAGTTCTTTGGAAGATAGCTCGAATGATAGCCTAGTGGACTCATACTTCCCATTGTTCTACTACTTCAAGATGTCTGCTTCCTTTATTCGTATTTAGTAGAGGCCCTAGGTTAGGTCAAACGTTGTAAAACTCTGTAAACTCTGTTTTTCAAGGACTAGCTATCTTGTTATTTATATCAGGAATATAGTATATGTCTGATATTGTGACTGTGGCGTCTGACTTCTTTTGTATTATCCATGGCGGAGAATTGTACGGGCTCTTTAATGGCCTTATAATTCTTTCTTGCAAAATCTTTTGAATCTGCAATTCCACTTCCGGATACGGATAGGATTTCTGCTCTTATGTTGGTATCTATGAGGTCATCATCACTGATTGAGCCAAATACTTTCTTTTGTCCGCTAATTATGTTATAAAGAGGTTTGCTTGTCTCATTGGATATATATATATATATATATATATTGTTGTGTTATTGGCTTGAACCCATTTCTTTTCCTCCAGAGAGATTCGGATACCTGGTTTTATTATTAAAATGTTGTTTTAACTGTCTACGATTGCCTCTAAATGTTTGAGTGTGTCACCACCAATAATACCTTGATTTTCCTTAGTTTTAAAGAGTTTCGACCGGATGATGCAGCCAGCCTATAAACCGCACAAAATAGTGCATTTTTTGGTGTCCATCGGTGGATCAGCTTTAGATGTTTTTCCTCAAAATTTGATACAATTTCTCTTATTAAACAAAGCCATTAAAAGAGAAGTAAATCCTATCACTGAACAAAATCTGACGGTAAACATTTAATCGACTTTCAACGGCAAAAAATCTAAGGATTCTTCCGCAAAATCTTCTAAAAAGGCGGTGAAATCAGGCCAAGTTGATGCGTGCAATAACGAATCGATAAATTTGGGTCTTTCTAAACGGGGGCGCCAATATTTTCATCAGTACGCACTCTGTGGCTTCCTTGCTTGGAATCCAGAAGAGTAAATGTAGTGCGTAATTTTATAATTGTTTTGAGAATAACCGTTCCATTAGGTGGATTATGTTGACTGTAAAATTGGCAAACGCTTTATAAATATTTTTTACTGAAGTTTCGAAATAGCTTCAAAACACTAGGCAACTTTACTAGGACGTTAGTTTTTTCATGATTATTTGTCAGTAATAGATACTCGTACAATACTGAATAAGGGGATGGCACTATCTGTCTGATTAAGTATTAGCTGTCCAGACGTTGCCATATTCGAAAAAAACCCCTACAAAAAACACTACTCTAATGTGTAGTGCTCATCAGTATATCCTCAAGCCCACTTTGGGACGTACTACGAAATATCGTGATTCATTTCTAAGCCGTACAGCTTGATTATGGAATGCCCTGTCAAGCTCTCTATTTCCTATTTGTTATAACTTGAAACTACCTTATTTAGTTATTCTTAGCTTTAATCACCTTATTTTTATATATATTTCGAATATGTCTATACCTAGTTCAATTTGTTTCGGAATTATCATATATTGTTGGTTCTAAAAACCAACCTGCATAAAGACTTATACAATCATTCATCTGCGAGCTTCGTGATCTATACACTACAACAAACGACCACTTTTGAACATAAACCCAGACGTAAGCATTCAATACCCATGCAAAGTAATCAATTTTTGTTAAAACCTTTATTTCATGTCGTGTCCCCCGCTTTATATATATTATAACGCCAAACGTGTGTCCTGAGTTTGAAGTACAAAATAAATAAGTCGAGCTACAGCCCGGTGTGGGCCAGGGCCTAGCATCTTGCACACGTTTGCTTTTCTCATACAATACAATGAAGTACAATGAAGTTAATTTCAAACTCAGATTCTTCAATATCGTTGTAACAATAATTCGACTTCACTCTTATTTCACAACAAACTTGGAATATTTAAATAATATTGTATGCTTGTGCTATATTTTCGCCTTAAAAAATAGTTGCTATATGTATCGTTTTTTTTAATATTATTGTAATTTTCGGCTTATAAGCTTTACATTTATAATCAAATGCATGGTGGTTCACGTCAAGATTCAATTTCAGTTCCTAATTATTTCTCATACAATTGACACATCTCAGATAATCAGATTTACGTTCGCTCTTGCAATCCCAACTTACATGATTGAGGCCCAGACATTTTGCTCATAAATTGCTTCCGTTACAGGACATTTATTTCAGCCAACGCTTATTTTAACTGCTTTATTTATTTTTCACATTCAAACCAATCACATTCAAACTCTGTCTTCTTATTTTTATTTTTCCACATACCCTTAAATTTATGTTCGCATCTTTTAGCATTTCATTTTCATTCAATTTATCCGTAATAAAGCTATTTTTAATTCTGGTCTTTCTCATGCTAGAAGTTCACGTTATAATCCTTTCCAAGTTTTTCCTTTACATTATCCTTCAGCGTATCCAATTATTGTACATTCTCGCACGATACTAATACCTCGCCACTGTTAAATCTGTTTATACCTGGCACTTGTATACCCGAATGGCAAGGATTTACACTTGATTTTAATTCTGATTTTGTCTTATCTGCATTCTGATTATTTTTCGGCTCTACTTCAACTTTCGCATTTCTTTTTAGCTCACTTGCATATGTGTTCCTTTCACGTTTTTCAATTCATTAACCTTAATGTTTTAACGTCTTAATGAAACTAGTTTCTCACCACACTTTTCACATAATATTACCAGAAACTCTTTTTGCTGCAGTGCCGAAACATCATAGTTAGAAAGTTTAGCTGAAAAATATTACCATAGCCACCTTGGCCAAGTTCTGTCCCAGCATCACGTCTACTCTTTTAACAAGAGCCGCACTTCAAATCCATAGCTCATATAACAACTTGAAACATAAACTACTGTACAGTTTATCAAACCAAGTAACCCAGTTCAAATAAAAATGAGAAATTTAAAATCAGATTTTTTCATTCACAAAATTGTAAAAATTGAAATCGCACGCGTGTTGTTCATTTTGTGAAATATTTTTTGATAACTTTTGTACGCTCTTCGGTACAGTGTCTATATTATGTTTCCACATGGGGGGTTCATGTTTGCCTAGATCGTGTTTTCGAAAGTTCGCTTGCCAGGCAGTCTAATTCCTGTGCATAAAATCTTGGTAGATAAGGCTAACTAGGGTGTTCAAAGAAGTGCGTGAATATATTGATCCATGCTGGTTGTCATTTCAAAAGCTGTTTTTGGGACAGCTTTTGTTTGCCTCCAGAAAAAGAACGTCTATCTCTTCCTGTTCCTGTTCCAAGTGCAATAAAATGTGATAAATCGTCGCACTATCGGTCTATCCGTTGGGTGTTAGTTAACCCAAGAGTGCCCATTTGAAATTCGGGAGTGCGCGAGTGTTTAGTAAACGAAAAGTATTTGGAGATCTATGCGGACAACTAAGACTAAATTATTCTTCAAAAGGTGAGTGTATTTTTTTTTTCCACTATGCAATACATTTATTATAGAAGGTTGTCAAGCAAGTAAGCACTTTAAAGTAAACAAAAATCTTGAATATCCTGACAAACCTTTTCAGCAAATCATTGCTGCACTAGCTTCCTAACTTTATGTAGATGAAGCCATCTTTCACTTTACATCTACAGAATGCGGTGCATAATATGTACAATTCATAACCCACAGTATTGTTAAGTCTTAACCTTTTGGCGAAGAAAACATTTTGTCAAAAATCAAAAGAAACTGGTCGGTATTTAAAACACCGTGGACGGCAATTGGTTTTCAGGGTAAGAATGCTTACTACACTTGGTACTCTTCAAAACTTGTGTGTGCTAGTACGGCCAACTGGTCCAGTAAATGGATTTTTAAGGAGATTTGTGAAAAAATTATTTTTCCTGGGACAAATGTTTATTCTTTAAGTCCAACTTCAATTAACATTTGAAAATTTGCTTAGTTTCTAAATGTTGCTCAATTATAAATTGTGAATAGATTTTAAATGTAATTGCATCTTGTTCAAAGTTACATTTGTTTGTATTATAGGAGGCAAAATCTGGAAGGTTCTAACCTTTCGGTTGGTATAGATTTTAACGTTGAGGGCTATTGTATCGTTGTAAAATTGAACTACAAACGTTCCACTTATTATCTATGTTTCGTTTTCATGCCTTAAAGTTCCGTTGAAGTTGGTGAGAAAGATTGTGTTCTCTAACAGAAGTTTTGAATTGGAAGTCGCAACTTGAGTTTCTTGCTTTTAACACTTGACCTATGCAATGCTCTGTTGGTAGTTTTTCGAGTTGAGTTGCCTGTCGCTGCAAAGATTCATACACAGCATATGATTACATGTGCTCTTAATACTGTACATGTCGTCATGCGCTAACAAAAGTTAATTTGTTTCAAGGTGGATTCGCTTGTTATTCTGAATTGTATTGAATTGATATTGAATAAATCACTGCATGATTAAGGTCCTTTAGGCTAGTCTTTGGTAGCGATATAACATAAAGTAAGAGAGATTCTTTCTGTAGGATGATGGGTTACGCGTATTCTGTTAATTCTATTTCGTTACTATAAGGAAGGGTTTCTATTTGAGAGAGTACTTCCTGAATTCCTTCTTTCTTCAGTAGATTAGTGTTAACAATTCCTTTTTTCGCTAGTTGTTCATCTTTGATTATTGCTAGTTTGTTGTATAATAACTGTTCATATATTTGTCTACAGTGATGCTGTATATTCTCTTGATGACCTTGTTGTAAGTTTTGAGAATCGCTTGTGTAACAGTTGTCAGGTGCTTGTTCATTTTGTAACAGCCATTGTTATTTTCGGTGATGACGGTTTGTGTTTTCAATAAATTGTCCCAATCTGTCGCATCTGATGTGCCTGCTATTCACTTCCACGCTGATACAAGCCAATTTATTGGTCTCACTTTCCTTCGGTTCACTCCATTTAGCTGTCTCAACAATCATTCGGCTTGTTGAATCTAGTGAAGCAATTGCGGTCAGAGAATACTGCTCTTATCTGTTTGGCCTCCTGTCAAGCTTATTAGTTCGTTTATGAAATCTTCATAGCTCGTCAGGTTGATAATGTGAAATTTCTACTGATGATCTTTCCATTCCCTGGATTCATGGTGAATACTGGTGTATTGTATAATAGTCGAATACGTTGACGATGCCGAATGACAGCTCTTGAATCGAATTAAAATTAAAGGACAAACAGATTTACTCAGAAGAGTTTATGATTTGGGACTTGGGGATCTTTTTGCTAGTTTCGGTAATGACGGTGACTCTTTGTGTAGAGGGGTATTTGTTTACCATCGCGTCATTTAACGGCTGCGTATATAACTTTCCCGGGTTGATATGTTTTTGGAATGTTTATATTTTTGTTTTCTTGGCTGATCTTTTTCTGTTAATTTTATTAATTTCGGTAAGGTCCCCGTTCACTTAAGCTTACAAATCAATAAGATTTTGGTAATTGATTCTTTGGCTTCTTCTGAAAAATACATCACTGGGCCTTCTCTTAGTAACCGAATGGATGGAATTGTTGTATCGATCTACGTCTACTTCAACGATTTCTTACATTGTATGATCTTCAAGCACCTCGTTATTTCTAATATCGTCGAATGTACATTTTCTATAGTTCCATTAACCCCGCTTTTTTGAGGATGAGTCAGGTAGGTTATGTCAAGTGCCTTAATGTACATAATTTGAAATGATGGGAATGATAAAGATGCTCTCGTTATAAGTTACGATTAGTTGAGGCACTGAAAAGTAGTGAAGAATCTTAATAATTGTTTTTCTTAAATACAGTGCCGACAGGTTGTAAATTTTTCCTGGTCTCTTTCGAAAATATCCATATGCATTATTTCAGTGGCGCAAGTAGGAATCGGTGTTTCCTGAAGTTCTGGTTTTGGCGGATGTCTGTCATATTTATTTGAGTTGCAGATTCCATAGTGGTTTATAAATTTTCTTTTTTTTTTGATTTTGTTCTCCTCATTACGCAAATCTTCGACTAATCTCCGTGTTATTCTAAACTTGAGTTTAAAAAAAGGCATTTTTAGATATTTCCTGAAGGAGTGGAATAAATGCTTTGGGAATCTTTACTCCATTTACCACGTTCGAATTTAGTTTTGCCTTTAGGGCATTGCTCAAGGATTCCCCAGTTATTTTCCGGAAGCGGTGGTAATGTTTCCCAAATGATGGAATGGGGTTCCTCGTATGCGAACAATTCTCGTCCTTCTGAGATAACCAGCTGATTCGTAAAAACATTTAAAGCAGCTTCACAATGTTGCAATAGGTCTGAACTGTGCATGATTTGTAAATCGGATGTTGATAAAATATTGGGTTCTGACCTGAGTCTTGATAAGGCGTCGGCCGCGAGATACGTTTTCCTGGCTTGTAGACTAATTCATATTTGTATTCTTTTATTCTCGCAATCCATCTCTTCAGCTTGGCGTTTGCTTTACGGTTGCTCAAAGAAAAAGTCGGTGGGTGATGGTCTGGAAATGTAAGTTATTGGTCTGTCTCTACCGAACACATAAGGTAGTGTTTGAAGAATCTGTTGTTAATATAAAGGATTTCTGGAAATCAGTAAATGTTGGAATTTCGGAATTGTCAAGAATTCTTTTAAATTTTCAAATTTTATTTTATTTTATTTATTTTTCTTTCCTTTATTCTTAAAATAGTCAAGTTAATTAAATAAAGTGTGTGTATGATATCGCAACAAAATAAATCAATAAAACATTAGCATTGTTATAAGAATAGGTAGTAGCATTAGTATTTAATATAGAAATAGAGATAGATGCCACTTAATATAGTGTATACAATGCAGGTATTGTGAGTTTTCAGTTTATTATATTATTTCAAATTGTAGAAGCAAAAGAATAGTAGGAAAAGTAAGATCTACATACATACATTTATATTTATTTGTTGGGTTCATTTCATTTTTAATGTAAGTAGGACAACAAAACTTCAATTTCATTATGGTCAAAATGTAATGCCTCCTGGTGCAGGCTATCGATGAAGGAGACCTGTTAAATAGCTTATAGGACACGACAGAGTAGAAATTTCTAAAGTGAGTGGTACGAAATGATGGAATATTTACAAAATTATTCAAGTTGCTTCGCAGAGTGTGGACATCACAGTTCAGGCCTTAGAGATAACCACCTCTCATAAAGAATATTTTTGAGACTTTGTAATAATACAGATATCTAACTGGCAGAATTTGTTGAGACCTTAACAACTCAATACAATAAGCTGATCGGTATACACCACAAATATTTCTCATGGCACACTTTTGTAGAACCAGCAAAGGTTGTTTTTTCTCTTTGTGAACACCCCCCCCAACAATTTATGCCTAAATGCAACTTAGAATAAAAAAATCCAAAATACCCTGTGCGCAAAGTTTTAAGTTTTTAAGTTTGAGAAGGTACAAATTACGAACAGAGGAACACAGGTGTTGCTTCAAATTCAAAATGTGACTAGATCAGCTCATATTTTGGTCTATTACCACACCAAGATATTTAAAATCTTTGAAAACTTTTACTTCAAAAATTCAGAGTAACAATTTTTTGTCATATCGAAAACCTCTTTAGTTTCGAAATCAGGAGATGAGCAGTTTGTAAGTTTATATCTGCTGCATCCTACGCCAAGAAACTACATTTTCGTATCTGATGAATATTGTATTTTTAAATTGACCAAACATTAGTTTGGTTTTATTGCTTACTTTTATATATATATCAAAGTTTAAATCGGTTACGAGATTCAGTGGATTAGTTGAGATGTATGCGATACCAACATCACCTGCAAAGGCAGTTGGCTTACCTTAAGATGGCAAACTGAAAAGTGAGTTTAAAAAGACAAGGAATAAGATGGTTCCAAGAACTGATCCTTGTGGTACAACTAGATTGATCACCGCTGCATTGCTAAGCACGTACCCACCCTTCACTTTTTGCATTCTATCTTTTAAATAGGAAATACTAAGGAAAACCATATAATTTGTTCAGGAGAATTATATGGTCAACCATATAAAACGCTTTGGTAATGTTTACGAACAATTTCAAGTTTTTTTTAAAATAAAGTTCGAGATACTATGTTCAATGCAGGCATATGAGTTCTTAAGTGACTTAATTAAGCATAAGACTTCTGGCCAATTGGCCTGCATTGGCCAATTGCTCTCACGTTTTGCTTAACGTTAGCGAAAAAATCAATAAATTTATTTGTGACTTCGTTAGATTGATCAACGACATCGCCATTTATGATTAAGGAGAACTTTTTAGAAACATACGTAGCTTTTGAGTTTGTTATTGCATTTCTCACTTTCCATTCTCTTTTGGGGTCGCCTTGCGAAACGAGTAAACATCTTTGATAATAGCTATCACGACACTTATTTATGAGATTGTTTAGATTCTTACATAAGCCTTTATACCGGTTTTTTCATCGAGTATTTAATGGATGTTTCTGACAAGTTTGCCCAGTTTGGTCTTCAGTTTTATTTTTTTGAGTATCCAGCGATTAATTCATGACAATAAAAAAAAGCGTGCTATTGGGTTTATTTTTACAAATTCACCAAACCTTCAAATGATCTTATAGCAACAATCTTTCCCTTGTCTACTTTTCTTAGCAAAATTTGAGATTTTTGAAACCACATATACATATGTAAATACGATATATATAATTTTTTTCAGTCTTAAATTTTTTGACTTCCATAAATAAAGCTCGAGTATAGCGTGTAAAACAATCATTTATAAATATTCTGTTCTTGATGGCCAGAAAAGAATAGAGATAAATCCATCATTTACACCACTATCCTCTTCTTTTCCATTACTTTTTGTTTTATGGTTGGACACATAGCTTCACATAACAATGCTGGATATGTTCAACAGGTATATGAACATCTAGCGTACTTTGAAATAATTTTTACACATACTCTAGCGCATTGCTGTTATTAACATAAGGAAATCTCTATTACGTTCTCTAAAAGTTTCTGTTCTCTCCAATTCAGTTTGCTTTCAAGAGCGGAGATCCTTTTTTTCAGTAATTTGTTTTCGTCTTTCAGCTTTTCAAGAAAACTTACTATGTCACAGTTAATTTCTTTTCTGCTGAGCATTTCCTCCTACAACAATTGCAGGGTGACGTTGGCCTTCTGGAGCAGTGTCTAATAACAGTCGCTGTTGTGTGTTGCGTTGCAGTTCACTAGAGCAATTTTCATCGGCTCGCGGCGCAGAAAGACTTTGTGGGTGGTTTTTTGTTCGCCGTTTTTTCAATGCAGCTATTCCCACTTTCTGCACTTTCCGATGAAGAGCAGAGCATTTGTCACATCGATAATGTACACCTTCATTTTCCACACATAGGCAGTAAAAAAAATATATTACAGTCTGTGCATCGGATTTTTGAGTCACAATTACAATCTGTTTTCTAATTGCAAACAGAGCAAACCATTTTTGATTTAATTTTCATTAGATTTTTAGTAAAAACAATATAAAGAGAGAGCACCCCACAGCACTCTTAGTTTAACACGCCTATTCACTTCACTTACAGGTAACAAGATGATTTCCACTGAATTTTAACCTTTTTTGACGCATTGGCCTTTACTTGGGCCTTCTTCCCTCTTGTAAGATTCGTTAATGACTTTGCAATCCTGGCAAAGTCGATTATGAATCGTCTGTAGTAGGAGTTGAGCCCAAGAAATTATTTTGGTTCTTTGAGGTTTTCGGTTGGTTTTAGTTTGCGGATGGGTTCCACTTTCTTTATATCGGGCTTATACCTTTGTTAATTATAAGGTTCCCCAAAAATTCGGTTCCTCGTTTAAGAAATCGTGTTTTCTCCAGGTTTACTCTGAGGTTTGCCGTTTCTAACGCGGATAACACCGTTTCGACGTTCTTAAGGTGTTCTTTATTTTTGCCATTTTTTTTTATCTCGTCGATGTAGATATAACATATTAGACCGATGTAAGATTTCAGAATGTCATCTATAGTTCTTTGGAAGATAGCCCGAATGATAGCCTAGTGGACTCATACTTCCCATTGTTCTACTACTTCGTGATGTCTGCTTACTTTATTCGTATTTGGTAGAGGCCCTAGGTTAGGTCAAACGTTGTAAAAAACTCTGTTTTTCAAGGACTAGCTATCTTGTTATTTATATCAGGAATATAGTATATGTCTGATATTGTGACTGTGGCGTCTGACTTCTTTTGTATTATCCATGGCGGAGAATTGTACGGGCTCTTTGATGGACTTATAATTCTTTCTTGCAACATCTTTTGAATCTGGAATTCCACTTACGGATACGGATAGGATTTCTGCTCTTATGTTGGTATCTATGAGGTCAGCATCACTGATTGAGCCAAATACTTTCTTTTGTCCGCTAATTATGTTATAAAGGGGTTTGCTTGTCTCATTGGATATATATATATATATATATTGTTATGTTATTGGCTTGAACCGATTTCTTTTCCTCCAGAGAGATTCGGATACCTGGTTTTATTATTAAAATGTTGTTTTAACTGTCTACGATTGCCTCTAAATGTTTGAGTGTGTCGCCACCAATAATACCTTGAAATGTTTTTAAGCGAGGTAAGATATTGAAGTCCAAGATGGAGTCATTTCCTACATTTTTAAAAAAATGGATCAGAAATTTTTCTATCAATTCGAATTTCACCTCCGGCTGATTGAATTTTGAATAGTTTGTTAGTCGGTTTTGTGTTGGTAGCAAGTCCCGGTTTCCGGATATCTTATAGGATATGCTAGAGACTTACCTATCATAAAATTTACTTCAGTGATCTCTTCCTCCAGCGCTTCTGTCGTGTTTTCAAGTAGAGGATCTGTTTCTTCGAGCTCTTGTTCATATTTCTCGAAGGTTCCTAGTCTTATTATGTGCTCGGTTATTGCCACCTGTGTTCGGATTTGGCCGGTTAATATAATTGGACTGTTTCGTTTGTATAGACAGCTCAACGGACATTGGTGTTTCGGGTTTTGGCGCTGTTGATGTTGGTTGCCGAAATTAAGCTTGACGATGTTGATTTTATGTTCAAGTTCCGGACCTCTAAGCATGAGGCATTAGCAGGCTCGGTCTCTTTTCTATTTTTCCACCTAGCCTTGAATTTATGTCTGCATCTTTTTACATTTCGTTTATAATTAACATATCCGCAATAAAACTAATTTAGTTCTGGTCTTTCTCATTTCTAGCATTTTCACGTTATAATCCTTTCCAAGATAAATCGTCGCACTAGCGGTCTATCCGTCGGGTGTTATAATTAACGCGACAGCGCCTTTTTAAATTCTAATTTTAATTTCACACGATCTCAGAGGTCCATGTGGTACCATCTTTTGAAACCAAATGTCCACCAGACCATGCTTAAGCATTTTTGGAAACAAAAAATTCAGATTTCAGTTCATATTTTCCTTATTTTTAAAGAGTTTCGACCAGATGATGCAGCCAGCCTATAGACCGCACAAAAAAGTGCATTTTTTGTTGTGCATCGGTGGATCACCTCTAGATTTTTTCCCTCAAAATTTGATACAATTTCTCTTATTAAACAAAGCCATTAAAAGAGAAGTAAGCCCCATCACTGAAAAAAATCTGATGGTAAACATTTAAACAACTTTCAAATTTAGAATTCTTCCGCAAAATCTTCTAAAAAGGCGGTGAAATCAGGCCAAGTTGATGCGTGCAATGACGAATCGATAAATTTGGGTCTTTCTAAACGGGGGCGCCAATATTTTCATCAGTACGCACTCTGTGGCTTCCTTGCTTTTAATCCAGAAGAGTAAATGTAGTGCGTAATTTTATAATTGTTTTGAGAATAACCGTTCCATTAGGTGGATTATGTTGACTGTAAAATTGGCAAACGCTTTATAAATATTTTTTACTGAAGTTTCGAAATAGCTTCAAAACACTAGGCAACTTTACTAGGACGTTAGTTTTTTCATGATTATTTGTCATTAATAGATACTCGTACAATACTGAATAAGAGGTTGTCACTATTTGTCTGATTAAGTATTAGCTGTCTAGACGTTGCCATATTCGAAAAGAAAACCTTAAAAAACACATTATGTGTAGTGTATATATATATATAATAAGAACTCTGCCCTCCAAAGCTTTAACCGTAGCACCCGTCTCTCTTTGAGTGCTCATCATTATATCCTCATGCCCACTTTGGGACGTACTACGAAATATCATGATTCATTTCTAAGCCGTACAACTTGATTATGGAATGCTCTCCCAAGCTCTCTATTTCCTATTTGTTATAACTTGAAACTACCTTATTTAGTTATTCTTAGCATTAACTACCTTATTTTTATATATATTTCGAATATGTCTATACCTAGTTCAATTTGTTTCGGAATTATCATATATTGCCATTATAAAGGCGATGTTTTTTAATCCGTTGTAAATCCGAAGGAAACGAAGCGTATTCAACAGATTTATTGATTACCTTTTCCATAGACATTTTTGCGCAACATTTTCAAATTTTTTTATCTAATAATGTTATATGTTCCTTAAAATCGTTTACATGGTACAAGTCTGAGAAGCCTGTACCTACTCATTAAATGTTTATCAAATCGTTCTTTTTAGTATTTTAACACGGTCCATTATTTTATCTAATTCGCTTACTGTTGCACAAAACAGTTCACTTTAATTAGAGTCCTTTTATTACTGTCGTTTACTATGAGATCAATATTGAAATCTCTTATAATGATTAAACGTTCCTTATTGTCCATAGGTTCCAAAAACCAACCTGCATAAAGACTTATACAATCATTCACCTGCGAACTTGGTGATCTATACACTACAACAAACGATCACCTTTGAACATAAATCCCGACGTAAGCTTTCAATACCCATGCAAAGTAATCAATTTTTGCTAAAACCTTTATTTCATGTTGTGTCCCCCGCTTTATATATATTATAACGCCAAACGTGTGTCCTGAGTATGAAGTACAAAATAAATAAAATAAATAAGTCGCGCGACAGCCCCGTGTGGGCCAGGACCTAGCATCTTGCACCCATTTGTTTTTCTCACTTTATGAGCTTTTACACTCCTGAGCAAGGACCTAATGTTTATTGCCGGCTCTCATAGGCAGAATTTGATTTTCGGAGGTTTGCTATTGTCCGCCGAAAAGGTTATGACGATTTTGAAAAATTTGTTGGTGTGCTCCTAACGGGATTCGAAACCAAGTAGGTGACGTGACAGCCAGTGAGTCAACCATCACGCCATCGCCACCACCTACAATGAAGTACAATGAAGTTAATTTAAAACTCAGATTCTTCAATATGGTTGGAACAATAATTCGACTTCACTCTTATTTCACAACAAACTTGGAATATTTAAATAATATTGTATGCTTGTGCTATATTTTCGCCTTAAAAAATAGTTGCTATATGTATCGTTTTTTTTAATATTATTGTAATTTTCGGCTTATAAGCTTTACATATATAATCAAATGCATGGTGGTTCACGTCAAGATTCAATTTCAGTTCCTAATTATTTCTCATACAATTTACACATCTCAGACAATCAGATTTACGTTCGCTCTTGCAATCCATACTTACATGACTGAAGCCCAGAAATTTTTCACATAAATTGCTTCCATTACAGGACATTTATTTTCACATTCAAACCAATCACATTCAAACTCTGTCTTCTTATTTTTATTTTTCCACATACCCTTAAATTTATGTTCGCATCTTTTAGCATTTCATTTTCATTCAATTTATCCGTAATAAAGCTATTTTTAATTCTGGTCTTTCTCATGCTAGAAGTTCACGTTATAATCCTTTCCAAGTTTTTCCTTTACATTATCCTTCAGCGTTTCCAATAATTGTACATTCTTGCACGATATGTTTATACCTGGCACTTGTACACCCGAATGGCAAGGATCTACACTTGATTTTAATTCTGATTTTGTCTTATCTGCATTCTAATTATTTTTCGGCTCTACTTCAACTTTCGCATTTCTTTTTAGCTCACTTGCATTTGTGTTCCTCTCACGTTTTTCAATTCTTTAACCTTAATGTTTTAACGTCTTAATGAAACTAGTTTCTCACCACACTTTTCACATAATATTACCAGAAAATCTTTTTGCTGCAGTGCATCTAACATCATAGTTAGAAAGTTTAGCTGAAAAATATTACCATAGCCACCTTGGCCAAGTTCTGTCCCAGCATCACGTCTACTCTTTTTACAAGAGCCGCACTTCAAATCCATAGCTCATATAACAACTTGAAACATAAACTACTGTACAGTTTATCAAACCAAGTAACCCAGTTCAAATAAAAATGAGAAATTTAAAGTCAGATTTTTTCGTTCACAAAATTGTAAAAATTGAAATCGCACGCGTGTTGTTCATTTTTTGTGGAATATTTTTTGATAACTTTTGTACGCTCTTCGGGACAAGAACATGGGGGGTTCATGTTTGCCTAGATCGTGTTTTCGAAAGTTCGCTTGCCAGGCAGTCTAATTCCTGTGCATAAAATCTTGGTAGATAAGGCTAACCAGGGTGTTCAAAGAAGTGCGTGAATATATTGATCCATGCTGGTTGTCATTTCAAAAGCTGTTTTTGGGACAGCTTTTGTTTGCCTCCAGAAAAAGAACGTCTATCTCTTCCTGTTCCTGTTCCAAGTGCAATAAAATGTGATAAATCGTCGCACTATCGGTCTATCCGTTGGGTGTTAGTTAACTCAAGAGTGCCCATTTGAAATTCGGGAGTGCGCGAGTGTTTAGTAAACGAAAAGTATTTGGAGATCTATGCGGACAACTAAGACTAAATTATTCTTCAAAAGGTGAGTGTGTTTTTTTTTTTTTTTTCCACTATGCAATACATTTATTATAGAAGGTTGTCAAGCAAGTAAGCACTTTAAAGTAAACAAAAATCTTGAATATCCTGACAAACCTTTTCAGCAAATCATTGCTGCACTAGCTTCCTAACCTTATGTAGATGAAGCCATCTTTCGCTTTACATCTACAGAATGCGGTGCATAATATGTGCAATTCATAACCCACAGTATTGTTAAGTCTTAACCTTTTGGCGAAGAAAACATTTTGTCAAAAATCAAAAGAAACTGGTCGGTATTTAAAAAACCGTGGACGGCAATTGGTTTTCAGGGTAAAAATGCTTACTACAGAAGTTTTGAATTGGAAGTCTTGAGTTTCTTGCTTTTAACACTTGACCTATGCAATGCTCTGTTGGTAGTTTTTCGAGTTGAGTTGCCTGTCGCTGCAAAGATTCATACACAGCATATGATTACATGTGCTCTTAATACTGTACATGTCGTCATGCGCTAACAAAAGTTAATTTGTTTCAAGGTGGATTCGCTTGTTATTCTGAATTGTATTGAATTGATATTGAATAAATCACTGCATGATTAAGGTCCTTTAGGCTAGTCTTTGGTAGCGATATAACATAAAGTAAGAGAGATTCTTTCTGTAGGATGATGGGTTACGCGTATTCTGTTAATTCTATTTCGTTACTATAAGGAAGGGTTTCTATTTGAGAGAGTACTTCCTGAATTCCTTCTTTCTTCAGTAGATTAGTGTTAACAATTCCTTTTTTCGCTAGTTGTTCATCTTTGATTATTGCTAGTTTGTTGTATAATAACTGTTCATATATTTGTCTACAGTGATGCTGTCTATTCTCTTGATGACCTTGTTGTAAGTTTTGAGAATCGCTTGTGTAACAGTTGTCAGGTGCTTGTTCATTTTGTAACAGCCATTGTTATTTTCGGTGATGACGGTTTGTGTTTTCAATAAATTGTCCCAATCTGTCGCATCTGGTGTGCCTGCTATTCACTTCCACGCTGATACAAGCCAATTTATTGGTCTCACTTTCCTTCGGTTCACTCCATTTAGCTGTCTCAACAATCATTCGGCTTGTTGAATCTAGTGAAGCAATTGCGGTCAGAGAATACTGCTCTTATCTGTTTGGCCTCCTGTCAAGCTTATTAGTTCGTTTATGACATCTTCATAGCTCGTCAGGTTGATAATGTGAAATTTCTACTGATGATCTTTCCATTCCCTGGATTCATGGTGAATACTGGTGTATTGTATAATAGTCGAATACGTTGACGATGCCGAATGACAGCTCTTGAATCGAATTAAAATTAAAGGACAAACAGATTTACTCAGAAGAGTTTATGATTTGGGACTTGGGGATCTTTTTGCTAGTTTCGGTAATGACGGTGACTCTTTGTGTAGAGGGGTATTTGTTTACCATCGCGTCATTTAACGGCTGCGTATATAACTTTCCCGGGTTGATATGTTTTTGGAATGTTTATATTTTTGTTTTCTTGGCTGATCTTTTTCTGTTAACTTTTATTAATTTCGGTAAGGTCCTCGTTCACTTAAGCTTACAAATCAATAAGATTTTGGTAATTGATTCTTTGGCTTCTTCTGAAAAATACATCACTGGGCCTTCTCTTAGTAACCGAATGGATGGAATTGTTGTATCGATCATCTTCAAGCACCTCGTTATTTCTAATATCGTCGAATGTACATTTTCTATAGTTCCATTAACCCCGCTTTTTTGAGGAGGAGTCAGGTAGGTTTTTATGTCAAGTGCCTTAATGTACATAATTTGAAATGATGGGAATGATAAAGATGCTCTCGTTTTAAGTTACGATTAGTTGAAGCACTGAAAAGTAGTGAAGAATCTTAATAATTTTTTTTCTTAAATACAGTGCCGACAGGTTGTAAATTTTTCCTGGTCTCTTTCGAAAATATCCATATGCATTATTTCAGTGGCGCAAGTAGGAATCGGTGTTTCCTGAAGTTCAGGTTTTGGCGGATGTCTGTCATATTTATTTGAATTGCAGATTCCATAGTGGTTTATAAATTTTTTATCAAATTGTTCATTTTCGAGAAAAATAATTTTTCCAGTATTTGTTCCTTATTCTCCCAGTAGTTCCGATGTGCTCTGTTGTGCTCTTCTTGAATGATTCTGATTTTGTTCTCCTCATTACGCAAATCTTCGACTAATCTCCGTGTTATTCTAAACTTGAGTTAAAAAAAAAAAGCATTTTTAGATATTTCCTGAAGGAGTGGAATAAATGCTTTGGGAATCTTTACTCCATTTACCACGTTCGAATTTAGTTTTGCCTTTAGGGCATTGCTCAAGGATTCCCCAGTTATTTTCCGGAAGCGGTGGTAATGTTTCCCAAATGATGGAATGGGGTTCCTCGTATGCGAACAATTCTCGTCCTTCTGAGATAACCAGCTGATTCGTAAAAACATTTAAAGCAGCTTCACAATGTTGCAATAGGTCTGAACTGTGCATGATTTGTAAATCGGATGTTGATAAAATATTGGCTTCTGACCTGAGTCTTGATAAGGCGTCGGCCGCGAGATAAGTTTTCCTGTCTTGTAGACTAATTCATATTTGTATTCTTTTATTCTCGCAATCCATCTCTTCAGCTTGGCATTTGCTTTACGGTTGCTCAAAGAAAAAGTCGGTGGGTGATGGTCTGGAGATGTAAGTTATTGGTCTGTCTCTACCGAACACATAAGGTAGTGTTTGAAGAATCTGTTGTTAATATAAAGGATTTCTGGAAATCAGTAAATGTTGGAATTTCGGAATTGTCAAGAATTCTTTTAAATTTTCAAATTTTATTTTATTTTATTTATTTTTCTTTCCTTTATTCTTAAAATAGTCAAGTTAATTAAATAAAGTGTGTGTATGATATCGCAACAAAATAAATCAATAAAACATTAGCATTGTTATAAGAATAGGTAGTAGCATTAGTATTTAATATAGAAATAGAGATAGATGCCACTTAATATAGTGTATACAATGCAGGTATTGTGAGTTTTCAGTTTATTATATTATTTCAAATTGTAGAAGCAAAAGAATAGTAGGAAAAGTAAGATCTACATACATACATTTATATTTATTTGTTGGGTTCATTTCATTTTTAAAGTAAGTAGGACAACAAAACTTCAATTTCATTATGGTCAAAATGTAATGCCTCCTGGTGCAGGCTATCGATGAAGGAGACCTGTTAAATAGCTTATAGGACACGACAGAGTAGAAATTTCTAAAGTGAGTGGTACGAAATGATGGAATATTTACAAAATTATTCAAGTTGCTTCGCAGAGTGTGGACATCACAGTTCAGGCCTTAGAGATAACCACCTCTAATAAAGAATATTTTTGAGACTTTGTAATAATACAGATATCTAACTGGCAGAATTTGTTGAGACCTAAACAACTCAATACAATAAGCTGATCGGTATACACCACAAATATTTCTCATGGCACACTTTTGTAGAACCAGCAAAGGTTGTTTTTTCTCTTTGTGAACACCCCCCCAACAATTTATGCCAAAATGCAACTTAGAATAAAAAAATCCAAAATACCCTGTGCGCAAAGTTTTAAGTTTTTAAGTTTGAGAAGGTACAAGTTACGAACAGAGGAACACAGGTGTTGCTTCAAATTCAAAATGTGACTAGATCAGCTCATATTTTGGTCTATTACCACACCAAGATATTTAAAATCTTTGAAAACTTTTACTTCAAAAATTCAGAGTAACAATTTTTTGTCATATCGAAAACCTCTTTAGTTTCGAAATCAGGAGATGAGCAGTTTGTAAGTTTATATCTGCTGCATCCTACGCCAAGAAACTACATTTTCGTATCTGATGAATATTGTATTTTTGAATTGACCAAACATTAGTTTGGTTTTATTGCTTACTTTTATATATATATCAAAGTTTAAATCGGTTACGAGATTCAGTGGATTAGTTGAGATGTATGCGATACCAACATCATCTGCAAAGGCAGTTGGCTTACCTTAAGATGGCAAACTGAAAAGTGAGTTTAAATAGACAAGGAATAAGATGGGTCGAAGAACTGATCCTTGTGGTACAACTAGATTGGTCGACGCCGCATTGCTAAGCACGTTCCCACCCTTCACTTTTTGCATTCTATCTTTTAAATAGGAAATACTAAGGAATGCCATATAATTTGTTCAGGAGAATTATATGGTCAACCATATAAAACGCTTTGGTAATGTCTACGAACAATTTCAAGTTTTTTTTAAAATAAAGTTCGAGATACTATGTTCAATGCAGGCATATGAGTTCTTAAGTGACTTAATTAAGCAAAAGACTTCTGGCCAATTGGCCTGCATTGGCCAATTGCTCTCACATTTTGCTTAACGTTAGCGAAAACATCAATAAATTTATTTGTGACTTCGTTAGATTGATCAACGACATCGCCATTTATGATTAAGGAGAACTTTTTAGAAACATACGTAACTTTTGAGTTTGTTATTGCATTTCTCACTTTCCATTCTCTTTTGGGGTCGCCTTGCGAAACGAGTAAACATCTTTGATAATAGCTATCACGACACTTATTTATGAGATTGTTTAGATTCTTACATAAGCCTTTATATCGGTTTTTTAATCGAGTATTTAATGGATGTTTCTGACAAGTTTGCCCAGTTTGGTCTTCAGTTTTATTTTTTTGAGTATCCAGCGATTAATTCATGACAATAAAAAAAAGCGTGCTATTGGGTTTATTTTTACAAATTCACCAAACCTTCAAATGACCTTATAGCAACAATCTTTCCCTTATCTACTTTTCTTAGCAAAATTTGAGATTTTTGAAACCACATATACATATGTAAATACGATATATATAATTTTTTTCAGTCTTAAATTTTTTGACTTCCATAAATAAAGCTCGAGTATAGCGTGTAAAACAATCATTTATAAATATTCTGTTCTTGATGGCCAGAAAAGAATAGAGATAAATCCATCATTTACACCACTATCCTCTTCTTTTTCATTACTTTTTGTTTTATGGTTGGACACATAGCTTCACATAACAATGCTGGATATGTTCAACAGGTATATGAACATCTAGCGTACTTTGAAATAATTTTTACACATACTCTAGCGCATTGCTGTTATTAACATAAGGAAATCTTTATTACGTTCTTTAAAAGTTTCTGTTCTCTCCAATTCAGTTTGCTTTCAAGAGCGGAGATCCTTTTTTTCAGTAATTTGTTTTCGTCTTTCAGCTTTTCAAGAAAACTTACTATGTCACAGTTAATTTCTTTTCTGCTGAGCATTTCCTCCTACAACAATTGCAGGGTGACGTTGGCCTTCTGGAGCAGTGTCTGATAACAGTCGCTGTTGTGTGTTGCGTTGCAGTTCACTAGAGCAATTTTCATCGGCTCGCGGCGCAGAAAGACTTTGTGGGTGGTTTTTTGTTCGCCGTTTTTTCAATGCAGCTATTCCCACTTTCTGCACTTTCCGATGAAGAGCAGAGCATTTGTCACATCGATAATGTACACCTTCATTTTCCACACATAGGCAGTAAAAAAAATATATTACAGTCTGTGCATCGGATTTTTGAGTCACAATAACAATCTGTTTTCTAATTGCAAACAGAGCAAACCATTTTTGATTTAATTTTGATTAGATTTTTAGTAAAAACAATATAAAGAGAGAGCACCCCACAGCACTCTTAGTATAACACGCCTATTCACTTCACTTACAAGTTACAAGATGATTTCCACTAAATTTTAACATTTTTTGACGCATTGGCCTTTACTTGGGCCTTCTTCCCTCTTGTAAGATTCGTTAATGGCTTTGCAATCCTGGCAACGTCAATTATGAATCATCTGTAGTAGGAGTTGAGCCCAAGAAATTCTTTTGGTACTTTAAGGTATTCGGGTGGTTTAAGTTTGGGGATGGCTTCGCTTTTCTTCCTATCGGGTTTTATACCTTTGTATAAGGTACCCCAAAAATTCGGTTCCTCGTTTAAGAAATTGTGTTTTCTCTACATTGTCGATGTATACATAACATATTAGGCCGATGTAAGATTTCAGAATGTCATCTATAGATCTTTGGAAAATAGCCCGAACGATAGCATAGTGAACTCATACTTCCCATTCTTCTACTACTTCGAGATGTCTGCTTCCTTTATTCGTATTTGGTAGAGGCTCAAGGTTAGGTCAAACGTTGTAAAAAAAAACTCTTCTTTTCAAAGACTAGCTATCTTTTCAATCTGCAATTCCACTTCCGGCTTCCGATTTACTGGATACGGATAGGACTTCTACTCTTATATTGGTATCTACGAGCTCATCACAACTGATTGGGCTAAGTACTTTGTTTTGTCTGCTTATTATGTTTTCAAGAGGTTTTTTTGTCTCACTGGATATATATATACAGATATCCGTTCTTAATTTCGATGTTATTGGCTTGAAACGATTTCTTTTCCTCCAGAGAGATTCGGATACTTGGTTTTATTAATAAAATGTTATTTTTCCTGTCTACGATTGCCTTTAAATGTTTGAGTGTGTCACCACCAATAATACCTTGAAATGTTTTTAAGCGAGGTAAGATATAGAAGTCCAAGATGGAGTCATTTCCTACATTTTTGAAAAAATGAATCAGAGATTTTTCTATCAATTCGAATTTCACCTCCGGCTGATTGAATTTTGAATGTTTTGTTAGTCGGTTTTGTGTTGGTAGCAAGTCCGGGTTTCCGGATTACAAATTTCAAAACAGAACCACTTTTGGCCAAAAAATTCTTATAGGATATGCTAGAGTGTTACCCATCATAAAATTTACTTCAGTGATCTTTTGCTCCAGCGCTTCTGTCGTGTTTTCAAGTAGATGATCTGTTTCTTCGACCTCTTGTTCATATTCCTCGAAGGTTCTTATTATGTGTTCGGATTTGGCCGATTAATATAATTGGCCTGTTTCGTTTGTATAGACAGGTCAACGGACATTGGTGGTTCGGGTTTTGGCGCTGTTGATGTTGATTGCCGAAATTAAGTTTGACGATGTTGATTTTATGTTCAAGTTCCGGACTTCTAAGCATGAGGCAATAGCAGACTCTGTCTTGTTTTTATTTTTCTACATAGCTTTAAATTTATGTCTGCATCTATTGGCATTTCGTTTTTATTTAATTTATCCGCAATAAAACTAATTTTAATTTTGGTCTTTCTCGTTTCTAACACTTTCACGTTATAATCCTTTCCAAGCTTTTCCTTTACATTATCCTTTAGCATATCCAATGACTTTTTACTTTCGCATGATACTAGTACCTCGCCACTGTTAAATTTTGTTATACCCGACACTTGTATAACCGAATGATAGGGATCTACACTTGATTATAATTCGGATTTTGTCATATCTGCACTGTGATTTCTTTTTATTCAATTGATCGGCTCTTCTGCCCTCTCCACCCATTCTAAAGACACTGCGACTGAATTGACGATCCACAATTGCTCTGTTTCAACACTCTCTACTGCGCCCGCCCCTATGAATAATTCAACTACATCACTTAAGCTTACTATGCCGATATCCTCATCTTGCTTTGATCACGCTCGCTCTGTTTCATCACCTCCCACTGTAACCAAGAATGCACCGATATCAGTTCAGCGTAACGTATCATTCGCAAAATTGTGAAAATTGAAATCGCTGACGTGTTATTCATTGTTTGTGGAATATTTTTTGAAAATTTTTTTCCTTTTTGGACCGCATGTATATTCGTTTCGAGTCTAATTCCTGTGCATAAAATATTGGTTAGGTTATCTAGGGTGTTCAAAGAAGTGCGTGAACATATTGACCCATGTCCTTTATGAAAAAAGCTCATTGTCATTTCAAAGCCTCTTTTCGGGAAAGTTTTTGCTAGGGGTCGCTATATATAGCCTCCAAAAAGAGAACATATTCCTCTTCCTCTTCCTGTTCCTGTTACGAGCGCGGTAATATGTGATAAATCGTCGCACTAGCGGACTATCCGTCGGGTGTTTTAATTAACGCGACAGTGCCTTTTTGAAATTCGATATTTCAATTTCACACAATCTTAGAGGTGCATGTGGTGCCATTCTTTGACACCAAATGTCCACCAGACCACGCTTAAGCACTTTTTGAAACAAAAAATCTTTAATTTTGTGTTTGTACCAGCGCCATTTATAGTGAAGTTCAGATTTTCCTTAGTTTTAAAGAGTTTCGACCGGATGATGCAGCCAGCCTATAAACCGCACAAAATAGTGCATTTTTTGGTGTCCATCGGTGGATCACCTTTAGATGTTTTTCCTCAAAATTTGATACAATTTCTCTTATTAAACAAAGCCATTAAAAGAGAAGTAAACCCTATCACTGAACAAAATCTGACGGTAAACATTTAATCGACTTTCAACGGCAAAAAATCTAAGGATTCTTCCGCAAAATCTTCTAAAAAGGCGGTGAAATCAGGCCAAGTTGATGCGTGTAATGACGAATCGATAAATTTGGGTCTTTCTAAACGGGGGCGCCAATATTTTCATCAGTACGCACTCTGTGGCTTCCTTGCTTTTAATCCAGAAGAGTAAATGTAGTGCGTAATTTTATAATTGTTTTGAGAATAACCGTTCCATTAGGTGGATTATGTTGACTGTAAAATTGGCAAACGCTTTATAAATATTTTTTATTGAAGTTTCGAAATAGCTTCAAAACACTAGGCAACTTTACTAGGACGTTAGTTTTTTCATGATTATTTGTCATTAATAGATACTCGTACAATACTGAATAAGAGGTTGTCACTATTTGTCTGATTAAGTATTAGCTGTCTAGACGTTGCCATATTCGAAAAAAAAACCTTAAAAAACACATTATGTGTAGTGTATATATATATATATAATGAGAACTCTGCCCTCCAAAGCTTTAACCGTAGCACCCGTCTCTCTTTGAGTGCTCATCATTATATCCTCATGCCCACTTTGGGACGTACTACGAAATATCGTGATTCATTTCTAAGCCGTACAACTTGATTATGGAATGCTCTCCCAAGCTCTCTATTTCCTATTTGTTATAACTTGAAACTACCTTATTTAGTTATTCTTAGCATTAACTACCTTATTTTTATATATATTTCGAATATGTCTATACCTAGTTCAATTTGTTTCGGAATTATCATATATTGCCATTATAAAGGCGATGTTTTTTAATCCGTTGTAAATCCGAAGGAAACGAAGCGTATTCAACAGATTTATTGATTACCTTTTCCATAGACATTTTTGCGCAACATTTTCAAATTTTTTTATCTAATAATGTTATATGTTCCTTAAAATCGTTTACATGGTACAAGTCTGAGAAGCCTGTACCTACTCATTAAATGTTTATCAAATCGTTCTTTTTAGTATTTTAACACGGTCCATTATTTTATCTAATTCGCTTACTGTTGCACAAAACAGTTCACTTTAATTAGAGTCCTTTTATTACTGTCGTTTACTATGAGATCAATATTGAAATCTCTTATAATGATTAAACGTTCCTTATTGTCCATAGGTTCCAAAAACCAACCTGCATAAAGACTTATACAATCATTCACCTGCGAACTTGGTGATCTATACACTACAACAAACGATCACCTTTGAACATAAATCCCGACGTAAGCTTTCAATACCCATGCAAAGTAATCAATTTTTGCTAAAACCTTTATTTCATGTTGTGTCCCCCGCTTTATATATATTATAACGCCAAACGTGTGTCCTGAGTATGAAGTACAAAATAAATAAAATAAATAAGTCGCGCGACAGCCCCGTGTGGGCCAGGACCTAGCATCTTGCACCCATTTGTTTTTCTCACTTTATGAGCTTTTACACTCCTGAGCAAGGACCTAATGTTTATTGCCGGCTCTCATAGGCAGAATTTGATTTTCGGAGGTTTGCTATTGTCCGCCGAAAAGGTTATGACGATTTTGAAAAATTTGCTGTTGTGCTCCTACTGGGTTTCGAAACCAAGTAGGTGACGTGACAGCCATTGAGTTAACCATCACGCCATCAATGAAGTTCAATGAAGTTAATTTCAAACTCAGATTCTTCAATATCGTTGTAACAATAATTCGACTTCACTCTTATTTCACAACAAACTTGGAATATTTAAATAATATTGTATGCTTGTGCTATATTTTCGCCTTAAAAAATAGTTGCTATATGTATCGTTTTTTTTAATATTATTGTAATTTTCGGCTTATAAGCTTTACATATATAATCAAATGCATGGTGGTTCACGTCAAGATTCAATTTCAGTTCCTAATTATTTCTCATACAATTTACACATCTCAGACAATCAGATTTACGTTCGCTCTTGCAATCCATACTTACATGACTGAAGCCCAGAAATTTTTCACATAAATTGCTTCCATTACAGGACATTTATTTTCACATTCAAACCAATCACATTCAAACTCTGTCTTCTTATTTCTATTTTTCCACATACCCTTAAATTTATGTTCGCATCTTTTAGCATTTCATTTTCATTCAATTTATCCGTAATAAAGCTATTTTTAATTCTGGTCTTTCTCATGCTAGAAGTTCACGTTATAATCCTTTCCAAGTTTTTCCTTTACATTATCCTTCAGCGTTTCCAATAATTGTACATTCTTGCACGATATGTTTATACCTGGCACTTGTATACCCGAATGGCAAGGATCTACACTTGATTTTAATTCTGATTTTGTCTTATCTGCATTCTAATTATTTTTCGGCTCTACTTCAACTTTCGCATTTCTTTTTAGCTCACTTGCATTTGTGTTCCTCTCACGTTTTTCAATTCTTTAACCTTAATGTTTTAACGTCTTAATGAAACTAGTTTCTCACCACACTTTTCACATAATATTACCAGAAACTCTTTTTGCTGCAGTGCCGAAACATCATAGTTAGAAAGTTTAGCTGAAAAATATTACCATAGCCACCTTGGCCAAGTTCTGTACCAGCATCACGTCTACTCTTTTTACAAGAGCCGCACTTCAAATCCATAGCTCATATAACAACTTGAAACATAAACTACTGTACAGTTTATCAAACCAAGTAACCCAGTTCAAATAAAAATGAGAAATTTAAAGTCAGATTTTTTCGTTCACAAAATTGTAAAAATTGAAATCGCACGCGTGTTGTTCATTTTTTGTGGAATATTTTTTGATAACTTTTGTACGCTCTTCGGGACAGTGTCTATATTATGTTTCCACATGGGGGGTTCACATTTGCCTAGATCGTGTTTTCGAAAGTTCGCTTGCCAGGCAGTCTAATTCCTGTGCATAAAATCTTGGTAGATAAGGCTAACTAGGGTGTTCAAAGAAGTGCGTGAATGTCACGCTGGTTGTCATTTCAAAAGCTGTTTTTGGGACAGCTTTTGTTTGCCTCCAGAAAGAGAACGTCTATCTCTTCCTGTTCCTGTTCCAAGTGCAATAAAATGTGATAAATCGTCGCACTAGCGGTCCATCCGTTGGGTGTTTCAGTTAACTCAAGAGTGCCCGTTTGAAATTCGGAAGTGCGCGAGTGTTTAGTGAACGAAAAGTATTTGGAGATCTATGCGGACAACTAAGACTAAACTATTCTTCAAAAGGTGAGTGTATTTTTTTTTTCCACTATGCAATACATTTATTATAGAAGGTTGTCAAGCAAGTAAGCACTTTAAAGTAAACAAAAATCTTGAATATCCTGACAAACCTTTTCAGCAAATCATTGCTGCACTAGCTTCCTTACCTTATGTAGATGAAGCCATCTTTCGCTTTACATCTACAGAATGAGGTGCATAATATGTGCAATTCATAACCCACAGTATTGATAAGTCTTAACGTTTTGGCGAAGAAAACATTTTGTCCAAAATCAAAAGAAACTGGTCGGTATTTAAAACACCGTGGACGGCAATTGTTTTTCTGGGTAAAAATGCTTACTACACTTGGTACTCTTCAAAACTTGTGTGTGCTAGTTCGGCCAACTGGTCCAGTAAATGGATTTTTAAGGAGATTTGTGAAAAAATTATTTTTCCTGGGACGAATGTTTCTTCTTTAAGTCCAGCTTCAATTAACATTTGAAAATTTGCTTAGTTTCTAAATGTTGCTCAATTATAAATTGTGAATAGATTTTAAATGTAATTGCATCTTGTTCAAAGTTATATTTGTTTGTATTATATGAGGCAAAATCTGGAAGGTTCTAACCTTTCGGTTGGTATAGTTTTTAACGTTGAGGGCTATTGTATCGTTGTCAAATTGAACTACAAACGTTCCACTCATTATCTATGTTTCGTTTTCATGCCTTAAAGTTCCGTTGAAGTTGGTGAGAAAGATTGTGTTCTCTAACAGAAGTTTTGAATTGGAAGTCGCAACTTGCGTTTCTTGCTTTTAACACTTGACTTATGCAATGCTCTGTTGGTAGTTTTTCGAGTTGAGTTGCCTGTAGCTGCAAAGATTCATACACAGCATATGCATAACAGAAGTTAATTTGTTTCAAGCTGGATTCGCTTGTTGTTCTGAATTGTATTGAATTGATATTGAATAAATCACTGCATGATTAAGGTCCTTTAGGCTAGTCTTTGGTAGCGATATAACATAAAGTAAGAGAGATTCTTTCTGTAGGATGATGGGTTACGCGTATTCTGTTAATTCTATTTCGTTACTATAAGGAAGGGTTTCTATTTGAGAGAGTACTACCTGAATTCCTTCTTTCTTCAGCAGATTAGTGTTAACAATTCCTTTTTTCGCTAGTTGTTCATCTTTGCTTGTTGCTAGTTTGTTGTATAATATCTGTCCATATATTTGTCTACACTGATGCTGTATATTCTCTTGATGACCTTGTTGTAAGTTTTGAGAATCGCTTGTGTAACAGTTGTCAGGTACTTGTTTATTTTGTAATAGCCATTGTTATTTTCGGTGATGACGGTTTGTGTTTTTAATAAATTGTCCCAATCTGTCGCATCGGGCGTGGCTGCTATTCACTTCCACGCTGATACAAGCCAATTTATTGGTCTCACTTTCCTTCGGTTCACTCCATTTAGCTGTCTCAACAATCATTCGGCTTGTTGAATTTAGTGAAGCAATTGCGGTCGGAGAATACTGCTCTTATCTGTTTGGCCTCCTGTCAAGCTTATTAGTTCGTTTATGACATCTTCATAGCTCGTCAGGTCGGTAATGGGAAATTTCTACTGATGATCTTGCCATTCCCTGGCTTCATAATGAATACTGGTTTATTGTATAATAGTCGAATATCTTGACGATGCCGAATTTCAGCCCTTGGATCGAACTAAAATTAAAGGACAAACAGATTTACTCAGAAGAGTTTATGATTTGGGACTTGGGAATCTTTTTGCTAGTTTCGGTAATGACGGTGACTCTTTGTGTAGAGGGGTATTTGTTTACCATCGCGTCATTTAACGGCTGCGTATATAACTTTCCCGGGTTGATATGTTTTTGGAATGTTTATAATTTTGTTTTCTTGGCTGATATTTTTCTGTTAACTTTTATTAAATTCGGTAAGGTCCTCGTTCACTTAAGCTTAGAAATCAATAAGATTTTGGTAATTGATTCTTTGGCTTCTTCTGAAAAATACATCACTTGGCCTTCTCTTAGTAACCGAATGGATGGAATTGTTGTATCGATCATCTTCAAGCACCTCGTTATTTCTAATATCGTCGAATGTACATTTTCTATAGTTCCATTAACCCCGCTTTTTTGAGGAGGAGTCAGGTAGGTTTTTATGTCAAGTGCCTTAATGTATATAATTTGAAATGATGGAAATGATAAAGATGCTCTCGTTATAAGTTACGATTAGTTGAGGCACTGAAAAGTAGTGAAGAATCTTAATAATTTTTTTTCTTAAATACAGTGCCGACAGGTTGTAAATTTTTCCTGGTCTCTTTCGAAAATATCCATATGCATTATTTCAGTGGCGCAAGTAGGAATCGGTGTTTCCTGAAGTTCAGGTTTTGGCGGATGTCTGTCATATTTATTTGAGTTGCAGATTCCATAGTGCTTTATGAATTTTTTATCAAATTGTTCATTTTCGAGAAAAATAATTTTTGCAGTATTTGTTCCTTATTCTCCGATGTGCTCTGTTGTGCTCTTCTTGAATGATTCTGATTTTGTTCTCCTCATTACGCAAATCTTCGACTAATCTCCGTGTTATTCTAAACTTGAGTTTAAAAAAAGGCATTTTTAGATATTTCCTGAAGGAGTGGAATAAATGCTTTGCGAATCCTTACTCCATTTACGACGTTCGAATTTAGTTTTGCCTTTAGGGCATTGCTCAAGGATTCCCCAGTTATTTTCCGGAAGCGGTGGTAATGTTTCCCAAATATTGGAATGGGGTTCCTCGTATGCGAACAATTCTCGTCCTTCTGAGATAACCAGCTGATTCGTAAAAACATTTAAAGCAGCTTCACAATGTTGCAATAGGTCTGAACTGTGCATGATCTGTAAGTCGGATGTTGATAAAATATTGGCTTCTGACCTGAGTCTTGATAAGGCGTCGGCCGCGAGATACGTTTTCCTGGCTTGTAGACTAATTCATATTTGTATTCTTTTATTCTCGCAATCCATCTCTTCAGCTTGGCATTTGCTTTACGGTTGCTCAAAGAAAAAGTCGGTGGGTGATGGTGTGGAGATGTAAGCTATTGGTCTGTCTCTACCGAACACATAAGGTAGTGTTTGAAGAATCTGTTGTTAATATAAAGGATTTCTGGAAATCAGTAAATGTTGGAATTTCGGAATTGTCAAGAATTCTTTTATATTTTTAAAGGCCTTTATTTTATTTTATTTATTTCTCTTTCCTTTAATCTTAAAATAATCAAGTTAATTATATAAAGTGTGTGTATGATATCGCAACAAAATAAATCAATAAAACATTAGCATTGTTATAAGAATAGGTAGTAGCATTAGTATTTAATATAGAAATAGAGATAGATGCCACTTAATATAGTGTATACAATGCAGGTATTGTGGGTTTTCAGTTTATTATATTATTTCAAATTGTAGAAGCAAAAGAATAGTAGATCTACATACATACATTTATATTTATTTGTTGGGTTCATTTCATTTTTAAAGTAAGTAGGACAACAAAACTTCAATTTCATTATGGTAAAAATGTAATGCCTCCTGGTGCAGGCTATCGATGAAGGAGAACTGTTAAATAGCTTATAGGACACGACAGAGTAGAAATTTCTAAAGTGAGTGGTACAAATTGATGGAATATTTACAAAACTATTCAAGTTGCTTCGCAGAGTGTGGACATCACAGTTCAGGCTGTGATATTCTAATAAAGAATATTTGTATATATTTGTAATAATGCAGATATCTAACTGGCAGAATTTGTTGAGACCTAAACAGCTCAATACAATAAGCTGATCGGTATACACCACAAATATTTATCATGGCACACTTTTGTAGAACCAGCAAAGGTTGTTTTTTCTCTTTGTGAACACCCCCCCAACAATTTATGCCAAAATGCAACTAAGAATAAAAAAATCCAAAATACCCTGTGCGCAAAGTTTTAAGTTTTTAAGTTTGAGAAGGTACAAGTTACGAACAGAGGAACACAGGTGTTGCTTCAAATTCAAAATGTGACTAGATCAGCTCATATTTTGGTCTATTACCACACCAAGATATTTAAAATCTTTGAAAACTTTTACTTCAAAAATTCAGAGTAACAATTTTTTGTCATATCGAAAACCTCTTTAGTTTCGAAATCAGGAGATGAGCAGTTTGTAAGTTTATATCTGCTGCATCCTACGCCAAGAAACTACATTTTCGTATCTGATGAATATTGTATTTTTAAATTGACCAAACATTAGTTTGGTTTTATTGCTTACTTTTATATATATATCAAAGTTTAAATCGGTTACGAGATTCAGTGGATTAGTTGAGATGTATGCGATACCAACATCATCTGCAAAGGCAGTTGGCTTACCTTAAGATGGCAAACTGAAAAGTGAGTTTAAATAGACAAGGAATAAGATGGGTCGAAGAACTGATCCTTGTGGTACAACTAGATTGATCACCGCTGCATTGCTAAGCACGTATCCACCCTTCACTTTTTGCATTCTATCTTTTAAATAGGAAATACTAAGGAATGCCATATAATTTGTTCAGGAGAATTATATGGTCAACCATATAAAACGCTTTGGTAATGTCTACGAACAATTTCAAGTTTTTTTTAAAATAAAGTTCGAGATACTATGTTCAATGCAGGCATATGAGTTCTTAAGTGACTTAATTAAGCATAAGACTTCTGGCCAATTGGCCTACATTGGCCAATTGCTCTCACATTTTGCTTAACGTTAGCTAAAAAATCAATAAATTTATTTGTAACTTCTTTAGGTTGATCAACGACATCACCATTTATGATTAAGGAGAACTTGTTAGAAACATACGTAACTTTTGAGTTTGTTACTGCATTTCTCACTTTCCATTCTCTTTTGGGGTCGCCTTGCGAAACGAGTAAACATCTTTGATAATAGCTATCACGACACTTATTTATGAGATTGTTTAGATTCTTACATAAGCCTTTATACCGATTTTTTATTCGAGTATTTAATGGATGTTTCTGACATATTTTGCCCAGTTTGGTTTTCAGTCTTATTTTTTGGAGTGTCCAGCGATTAATCCATGACAATAAAAAAAAGCGTGCTATTGGGTTTATTTTTACAAATTCACCAAACCTTCAAATGATTTTAAAGCAACAATCTTTCCCAATGCTTAATATGCTCAACAGGTATATGAACATCTAGCGTACTTTGAAATAATTTTTACACATACTCTAGCGCATTGCTGTTATTAACATAAGGAAATCTCTATTACGTTCTCCAAAAGTTTCTGTTCTCTCCAATTCAGTTTGCTTTCAAGAGCGGAGATCCTTTTTTTCAGTGATTTGTTTTCGTCTTTCAGCTTTTCAAGAAAACTTACTATGTCACAGTTAATTTCTTTTCTGCTGAGCATTTCCTCCTACAACAATTGCAGGGTGACGTTGGCCTTCTGGAGCAGTGTCTGATAACAGTCGCTGTTGTGTGTTGCGTTGCAGTTCACTAGAGCAATTTTCATCGGCTCGCGGCGCAGAAAGACTTTGTGGGTGGTTTTTTGTTCGCCGTTTTTTCAATGCAGCTATATCCACTTTCTGCACTTTCCGATGAAGAGCAGAGCATTTGTCACATCGATAATGTACACCTTCATTTTCCACACATAGGCAGTAAAAAAAATATATTACAGTCTGTGCATCGGATTTTTGAGTCACAATTACAATCTGTTTTCTAATTGCAAACAGAGCAAACCATTTTTGATTTAATTTTGATTAGATTTTTAGTAAAAACAATATAAAGAGAGAGCACCCCACAGCACACTTAGTTTAACACGCCTATTCACTTCACTTACAAGTTACAAGATGATTTCCACTGAATTTTAACCTTTTTTGACGCATTGGCCTTTACTTGGGCCTTCTTCCCTCTTGTAAGATTCGTTAATGGCTTTGCAATCCTGGCAAAGTCGATTATGAATCGCCTGTAGTAGGAGTTGAGCCCAAGAAATTATTTTAGTTCTTTGAGGTTTTCGGGTGGTTTTAGTTTGCGGATGGGTTCCACTTTCTTTATATCGGGCTTATACCTTTGTTAATTATAAGGTTCCCCAAAAATTCGGTTCCTCGTTTAAGAAATCGTGTTTTCTCCAGGTTTACTCTGAGGTTTGCCGTTTCTAACGCGGATAACACCTTTTCGACGTTCTTAAGGTGTTCTTTATTTTTGCCATTTTTTTTATCTCGTCGATGTAGACATAACATATTAGACCGATGTAAGATTTCAGAATGTCATCTATAGTTCTTTGGAAGATAGCTCGAATGATAGCCTAGTGGACTCATACTTCCCATTGTTCTACTACTTCGAGATGTCTGCTTCCTTTATTCGTATTTGGTAGAGGCCCTAGGTTAGGTCAAACGTTGTAAAAAACTCTGTTTTTCAACGACTAGCTATCTTGTTATTTATATCAGGAATATAGTATATGTCTGATATTGTGACTGTGGCATCTGACTTCTTTTGTATTATCCATGGCGGAGAATTGTACGGGCTCTTTGATGGACTTATAATTCTTTCTTGCAACATCTTTTGAATCTGGAATTCCACTTACGGATACGGATAGGATTTCTGCTCCTATGTTGGTATCTATGAGGTCATCATCACTGATTGAGCCAAATACTTTCTTTTGTCCGCTAATTATGTTATAAAGAGGTTTGCTTGTCTCATTGGATATATATATATATATAGATATTAGTTCTTAATTTCGATGTTATTGGCTTGAACCGATTTCTTTTCCTCCAGAGAGATTCGTATACCTGGTCTAATTATTAAAATGTTGTTTTAACTGTCTACGATTGCCTCTTAATGTTTGAGTGTGTCACCACCAATAATACCTTGAAATGTTTTTAAGCGAGGTAAAATATAGAAGTCCAAGATGGAGTCATTTCCTACATTTTTGAAAAAATGAATCAGAGATTTTTTTATCAATTCGAATTTCGCCTCCGGCTGATAGAATTTTGAATAGTTTGTTAGTCGGTTTTGCGTTGGTAGCAAGTCCCGGTTTCCAGATATCTTATAGGATATGCTAGAGAGTTACCTATCATAAAATTTACTTCAGTGACCTCTTCCTCCAGCGCTTCTGTCGTGTTTTCAAGTAGAGGATCTGTTTCTTCGACCTCTTGTTCATATTCCTAGAAGGTTCCTAGTCTTATTATGTGCTCGGTTATTGTCACCTGTGCTCGGATTTGGCAGGTTAATATAATTGGACTGTTTCGTTTGTATAGACAGGTCAACGGACATTGGTGTTTCGGGTTTTGGCGCTGTTGATGTTGGTTGCCGAAATTAAGCTTGACGATGTTGATTTTATGTTCAAGTCCCGGACCTCTAAGCATGAGGCATTAGCAGGCTCGGTCTCTTTTTTATTTTTCCACCTAGCCTTGAATTTATGTCTGCATCTTTTTACATTTCGGTTTTAATCAACATATCCGCAATAAAACTAATTTAGTTCTGGTCTTTCTCATTTCTAGCATTTTCAAGTTATAATCCTTTCCAAGATAAATCGTCGCACTAGCGGTCTATCCGTCGGGTGTTATAATTAACGCGACAGCGCCTTTTTAAATTCTAATTTCAATTTCACACGATCTCAGAGGTCCATGTGGTACCATCTTTTGAAACCAAATGTCCACCAGACCATGCTTAAGCATTTTTGGAAACAAAAAATTCAGATTTCAGTTCATATTTTCCTTATTTTTAAAGAGTTTCGACCAGATGATGCAGCCAGCCTATAGACCGCACAAAAAAGTGCATTTTTTGTTGTGCATCGGTGGATCACCTCTAGATTTTTTCCCTCAAAATTTGATACAATTTCTCTTATTAAACAAAGCCATTAAAAGAGAAGTAAGCCCTATCACTGAAAAAAATCTGATGGTAAACATTTAAACGACTTTCAAATTTAAGGATTCTTCCGCAAAATCTTCTACAAAGTCGGTGAAGTCAGGCCATATTGTTGCGTCCAATGACGAATCGATAAATTTGGATCTTTCTAAACGGGGGCGCCATTATTTTCATCAGTACGCACTCTGTGGCTTCCTTGCTTTTAATCCAGAAGAGTAAATGTAGTGCGTAATTTTATAATTGTTTTGAGAATAACCGTTCCATTAGGTGGATTATGTTGACTGTAAAATTGGCAAACGCTTTATAAATATTTTTTACTGAAGTTTCGAAATAGCTTCGATACAATAGGCAACTTTACTCGGGCGTTAGTTTTTTCATGATTATTTGTCAGTAATAGATACTCGTACAATACTGAATAAGGGGATGGCACTATCTGTCTGATTAAGTATTAGCTGTCTAGACGTTGCCATATTCGAAAAAAACCTTTACAAAAAACACTACTCTAATGTGTAGTGTATAGATATATATATCTATATTTTAACCGTAACACCCGTCTCTCTATGAGTGCTAATCAGTATATCCTCAAGCCCACGTACTGCGAAATATCGTGATTAATTTCTAAGCCGTACAACTTGATTATGGAATGCTCTGCCAAGCTCTCTATTTCCTATTTGTTATAACTTGAAACTACCTTATTTAGTTATTCTTAGCATTAACTACCTTATTTTTATATATATTTCGAATATGTCTATACCTAGTTCAATTTGTTTCGGAGTTATCATATATTGCCATTATAAAGGCGATGTTTTTTAATCCGTTGTAAATCCGAAGGAAACGAAGCGTATTCAACAGATTTATTGATTACCTTTTCTATAGACATTTTCGCGCAACATTTTTAAATTTTTTTATCTAATAATGTTATATGTTCCTTAAAATCGTTTACATGGTACAAGTCTGAGAAGCCTGTACCTACTCATTAAAAGTTTATCAAATTGTTCTTTTTAGTATTTTAACACGGTCCATTATTTTATCTAATTCGCTTACTGTTGCACAAAACAGTTCACTTTAATTAGAGTCCTTTTATTACTGTCGCTTACTATAAGATCAATATTGAAATCTCTTATAATGATTAAACGTTCCTTATTGTCCATAGGTTCCAAAAACCAACCTGCATAAAGACTTATACAATCATTCACCTGCGAACTTGGTGATCTATACACTACAACAAACGACCACCTTTGAACATAAATTCAGACGTAATCTTTCAATACCCATGCAAAGTAATCAATTTTTGTTAAAACCTTTATTTCATGTCGTGTCCCCCGCTTTATATATATTATAACGCCAAACGTGTGTCCTGAGTATGAAGTACAAAATAAATAAAATAAATAAGTCGCGCGACAGCCCCGTGTGGGCCAGGACCTAGCATCTTGCACCCATTTGTTTTTCTCACTTTATGAGCTTTTACACTACTGAGCAAGGACCTAATGTTTATTGCCGGCTCTCATAGGCAGAATTTGATTTTCCGCCGAAAAGGTTATGACGATTTTGAAAAATTTGCTGTTGTGCTCCTACCGGGATTCGAAACCTGGTAGGTGACGTGACAGAAATTGAGTTAACCATCACGACATCGCCACCACCTACAATGAAGTACAATGAAGTTAATTTCAAACTCAGATTCTTCAATATCGTTGTAACAATAATGCGACTTCACTCTTATTTCACAACAAACCTGGAATATTTAAATAATATTGTATGCTTGTGCTATATTTTCGCCTTAAAAAATAGTTGCTATATGTATCGTTTTTTTTAATATTATTGTAATTTTCGGCTTATAAGCTTTACATTTATAATCAAATGCATGGTGGTTCACGTTAAGATTCAATTTCAGTTCCTAATTATTTCTCATACAATTTACACATCTCAGACAATCAGATTTACGTTCTCTCTTGCAATCCATACTTACATGACTGAAGCCCAGAAATTTTTCACATAAATTGCTTCCATTACAGGACATTTATTTCAGCCCACGCTTATTTTACCTGCTTTATTTATTTCGTTTAAAATTTTCACATTCAAACCACATACCCTTAAATTTATGTCCGCATCTTTTAGCATTTCATTTTCATTCAATTTATCCGTAATAAAGCTATTTTTAATTCTGGTCTTTCTCATGCTAGAAGTTCACGTTATAATCCTTTCCAAGTTTTTCCTTTACATTATCCTTCAGCGTTTCCAATAATTGTACATTCTCGCACGATATGTTTATACCTGGCACTTGTATACCCGAATGGCAAGGATCTACACTTGATTTTAATTCTGATTTTGTCTTATCTGCATTCTAATTATTTTTCGGCTCTACTTCAACTTTCGCGATTCTTTTTAGCTCACTTGCATTTGTGTTCTTCTCACGTTTTTCAACTCATTAACCTTAATGTTTTAACGTCTTAATGAAACTAGTTTCTCACCACACTTTTCACATAATATTACCAGAAACTCTTTTTGCTGTAGTGCATCTAACATCATAGTTAGAAAGTTTAGCTGAAAAATATTACCATAGCCACCTTGGCCAAGTTCTGTCCCAGCATCACGTCTACTCTTTTTACAAGAGCCGCACTTCAAATCCATAGCTCATATAACAACTTGAAACATAAACTACTGTACAGTTTATCAAACCAAGTAACCCAGTTCAAATAAAAATGAGAAATTTAAAGTCAGATTTTTTCGTTCACAAAATTGTAAAAATTGAAATCGCACGCGTGTTGTTCATTTTTTGTGGAATATTTTTTGATAACTTTTGTACGCTCTTCGGGACAGTGTCTATATTATGTTTCCACATGGGGGGTTCATGTTTGCCTAGATCGTGTTTTCGAAAGTTCGCTTGCCAGGCAGTCTAATCCCTGTGCATAAAATCTTGGTAGATAAGGCTAACTAGGGTGTTCAAAGAAGTGCGTGAATATATTGATCCATGCTGGTTGTCATTTCAAAAGCTGTTTTTGGGACAGCTTTTGTTTGCCTCCAGAAAAAGAACGTCTATCTCTTCCTGTTCCTGTTCCAAGTGCAATAAAATGTGATAAATCGTCGCACTATCGGTCTATCCGTTGGGTGTTAGTTAACTCAAGAGTGCCCATTTGAAATTCGGGAGTGCGCGAGTGTTTAGTAAACGAAAAGTATTTGGAGATCTATGCGGACAACTAAGACTAAATTATTCTTCAAAAGGTGAGTGTATTTTTTTTTTTTTTTTCCACTATGCAATACATTTATTATAGAAGGTTGTCAAGCAAGTAAGCACTTTAAAGTAAACAAAAATCTTGAATATCCTGACAAACCTTTTCAGCAAATCATTGCTGCACTAGCTTCCTAACCTTATGTAGATGAAGCCATCTTTCGCTTTACATCTACAGAATGCGGTGCATAATATGTGCAATTCATAACCCACAGTATTGTTAAGTCTTAACCTTTTGGCGAAGAAAACATTTTGTCAAAAATCAAAAGAAACTGGTCGGTATTTAAAACACCCTGGACGGCAATTGGTTTTCAGGGTAAAAATGCTTACTACAGAAGTTTTGAATTGGAAGTCTTGAGTTTCTTGCTTTTAACACTTGACCTATGCAATGCTCTGTTGGTAGTTTTTCGAGTTGAGTTGACTGTCGCTGCAAAGATTCATACACAGCATATGATTACATGTGCTCTTAATACTGTACATGTCGTCATGAGCTAACAGAAGTTAATTTGTTTCAAGGTGGATTCGCTTGTTATTCTGAATTGTATTGAATTGATATTGAATAAATCACTGCATGATTAAGGTCCTTTAGGCTAGTCATCCTCTTTCTGTAGGTTGATGGGTTACGCGTATTCTGTTAATTCTATTTCGTTACTTTAAGGAAGGGTTTCTATTTGAGAGAGTACTTCCTGAATTTCTTCTTTCTTCAGCAGATTAGTGTTAACAATTCCTTTTTTCGCTAGTTGTTCATCTTTGATTGTTGTTAGTTTGTTGTATTATATCTGTTCATATATTTGTCTACACTGATGCTGTCTATTCTCTTGATGACCTTGTTGTAAGTTTTGAGAATTGCTTGTGTAACAGTTGTCAGGTGCTTGTTTATTTTGTAATAGCCATTGTTATTTTCGGTGATGACGGTTTGTTTTTTCAATAAATTGTCCCAATCGGTCGCATCGGGTGTGCCTGCTATTCACTTCCACGCTGATACAAGCCAATTTATTGGTCTCACTTTCCTTCGGTTTACTCCATTTAGCTGTCTCAACAACTATTCGGCTTGTTGAATCTGGTGAAGCAATTGCGGTTGGAGAATACTGCTCTTGTCTGTTTGGCCTCCTGTCAAGCTTATTAGTTCGTTTATGACATCTTCATAGCTCGTCAGGTCGGCAATGTGAAATTTCTACTGATGATCTTGCCATTCCCTGGATTCATGGTGAATACTGGTGTATTGTATAATAGTCGAATACGTTGACGATGTTGAATGACAGCCCTTGAATCGAATTAAAATTAAAGGACAAACAGATTTACTCAGAAGAGTTTATGATTTGGGACTTGGGGATCTTTTCCCTAGTTTCGGTAATGACGGTGACTCTTTGTGTAGAGCGATATTTTTTTACCATCGCGTCATTTGACGGCTGCGTATATAACTTTCCCGGGTTGATATGTTTTTGGAATGTTTATATTTTTGTTCTCTTGGCTAATCTTCTTTTTCTGTTTACTTTTAATAATTTCGGTAAGGTCCTCGTTCACTTAAGCTTAGAAATCAATAAGATTTTGGTAATTGATTCTTTGGCTTCTTCTGAAAGATACATCACTCGGCCTTCTCTTAGTAACCGAATGGATGGAATGGTTGTATCGATCATCTTCAAGCACCTCGTTATTTCTAATATCGTCGAATATACATTTTCTATCGTTCCATTAACCCCGCTTTTTGGAGGATGAGTCAGGTAGGTTTTTATGTCAAGTGCCTTAATGTACATAACTTGAAATGATGGGAATGATAAAGATGCTCTCGTTATAAGTTACGATTAGTTGAAGCACTGAAAAGTAGTGAAGAATCTTAATAATTTTTTTTCTTAAATACAGTGCCGACAGGTTGTAAATTTTTCCTGGTCTCTTTCGAAAATATCCATATGCATTATTTCAGTGGCGCAGGTAGGAATCGATGTTTCCTGAAGTTCAAGTTTTGGCGGATGTCTGTCATATTTATTTGAGTTGCAGATTCCATAGTGCTTTATGAATTTTTTATCAAATTGTTCATTTTCGAGAAAAATAATTTTTCCAGTATTTGTTCCTTATTCTCCCAGTAGTTCCGATGTGCTCTGTTGTGCTCTTCTTGAATGATTCTGATTAATCTTCGACTAATCTCCGTGTTATTCTAAACTTGAGTAAAAAAAAAGCATTTTTTTAAATATTTCCTGAAGGAGTGGAATAAATGCTTTGGGAATCTTTACTCCATTTACCACGTTCGAATTTAGTTTTGCCTTTAGGGCATTGCTCAAGGATTCCCCAGTTATTTTCCGGAAGCGGTGGTAATATTTCCCAAATGATGGAATGGGGTTCCTCGTATGCGAACAATTCTCGTCCTTCTGAGATAACCAGCTGATTCGTAAAAACATTTAAAGCAGCTTCACAATGTTGCAATAGGTCTGAACTGTGCATGATCTGTAAATCGGATGTTGATAAAATATTGGCTTCTGACCTGAGTCTGGATAAGGCGTCGGCCGCGAGATACGTTTTCCTGGCTTGTAGACTAATTCATATTTGTATTCTTTTATTCTCGCAATCCATCTCTTCAGCTTGGCATTTGCTTTACGGTTGCTCAAAGAAAAAGTCGGTGGGTGATGGTGTGGAGATGTAAGCTATTGGTCTGTCTCTACCGAACACATAAGGTAGTGTTTGAAGAATCTGTTGTTAATATAAAGGATTTCTGGAAATCAGTAAATGTTGGAATTTCGGAATTGTCAAGAATTCTTTTATATTTTTAAATGCCTTTATTTTATTTTATTTATTTCTCTTTCCTTTAATCTTAAAATAATCAAGTTATTTATATAAAGTGTGTGTATGATATCGCAACAAAATAAATCAATAAAACATTAGCATTGTTATAAGAATAGGTAGTAGCATTAGTATTTAATATAAAAATAGAGATAGAGGCCACTTAATATAGTGTATACAATGCAGGTATTGTGGGTTTTCAGACTATTATATTATTTCAAATTGTAGAAGCAAAAGAATAGTAGGAAAAGTAAGATCTACATACATACATTTATATTTATTTGTTGGGTTCATTTCATTTTTAAAGTAAGTAGGACAACAAAACTTCAATTTTATTATGGTCAAAATGTAATGCCTCCTGGTGCAGGCTATCGATGAAGGAGACCTGTTAAATAGCTTATAGGACACGACAGAGTAGAAATTTCTAAAGTGAGTGGTACGAAATGATGAAATATTTACAAAACTATTCAAGTTGCTTCGCAGAGTGTGGACATCACAGTTCAGGCTGTGATATTCTAATAAAGAATATTTGTATATATTTGTAATAATGCAGATATCTAACTGGCAGAATTTGTTGAGACCTAAACAGCTCAATACAATAAGCTGATCGGTATACACCACAAATATTTATCATGGCACACTTTTGTAGAACCAGCAAAGGTTGTTTTTTCTCTTTGTGAACACCCCCCCAACAATTTATGCCAAAATGCAACTTAGAATAAAAAAATCCAAAATACCCTGTGCGCAAAGTTTTAAGTTTTTAAGTTTGAGAAGGTACAAGTTACGAACAGAGGAACACAGGTGTTGCTTCAAATTCAAAATGTGACTAGATCAGCTCATATTTTGGTCTATTACCACACCAAGATATTTAAAATCTTTAAAAACTTTTACTTCAAAAATTCAGAGTAACAATTTTTTGTCATACCGAAAACCTCTTTAGTTTCGAAATCAGGAGATGAGCAGTTTGTAAGTTTATATCTGCTGCATCCTACGCCATGAAACTACATTTTGGTATCTGATGAATATTGTATTTTTAAATTGACCAAACATTAGTTTGGTTTTATTGCTTACTTTTATATCTATATCAAAGTTTATATCGGCTACGAGATTCAGTGGATTAGTTGAGATGTATGCGATACCAACATCATCTGCAAAGGCAGTTGGCTTACCTTAAGATGGCAAACTGAAAAGTGAGTTTAAATAGACAAGGAATAAGATGGTTCCAAGAACTGATCCTTGTGGTACAACTAGATTGATCACCGCTGCATTGCTAAGCACGTACCCACCCTTCACTTTTTGCATTCTATCTTTTAAATAGGAAATACTAAGGAAAACCATATAATTTGTTCAGGAGGATTATATGGTCAACCATATAAAACGCTTTGGTAATGTTTACGAACAATTTCAAGTTTTTTTTAAAATAAAGTTCGAGATACTATGTTCAATGCAGGCATATGAGTTCTTAAGTGACTTAATTAAGCATAAGACTTCTGGCCAATTGGCCTGCATTGGCCAATTGCTCTCACATTTTGCTTAACGTTAGCGAAAAAATCAATAAATTTATTTGTGACTTCGTTAGATTGATCAACGACATCGCCATTTATGATTAAGGAGAACTTTTTAGAAACATACGTAACTTTTGAGTTTGTTATTGCATTTCTCACTTTCCATTCTCTTTTGGGGTCGCCTTGCGAAACGAGTAAACATCTTTGATAATAGCTATCACGACACTTATTTATGAGATTGTTTAGATTCTTACATAAGCCTTTATATCGGTTTTTTAATCGAGTATTTAATGGATGTTTCTGACAAGTTTGCCCAGTTTGGTCTTCAGTTTTATTTTTTTGAGTATCCAGCGATTAATTCATGACAATAAAAAAAAGCGTGCTATTGGGTTTATTTTTACAAATTCACCAAACCTTCAAATGATCTTATAGCAACAATCTTTCCCTTGTCTACTTTTCTTAGCAAAATTTGAGATTTTTGAAACCACATATACATATGTAAATACGATATATATAATTTTTTTCAGTCTTAAATTTTTTGACTTCCATAAATAAAGCTCGAGTATAGCGTGTAAAACAATCATTTATAAATATTCTGTTCTTGATGGCCAGAAAAAATAGAGATAAATCCATCATTTTCACCACTATTCTCTACTTTTTCATTACTTTTTCTTTTATGGTTGGACTTCTTCTCCCTATCCGCTTCACATAGCAATGCTGGATATGTTCAACAGGTATATGAACATCTAGCGTACTTTGAAATAATTTTTACACATATTCTAGCGCATTGCTGTTATGAACATAAGGAAATCTCTATTACAATCTCCACAAGTTTCTGTTCTCTCCAATTCAGTTTGCTTTCAAGAGCGGAGATCCTTTTTTTCTCATACAACAATTGCAGGGTGACGTTGGCCTTCTGGAGCAGTGTCTGATAACAGTCGCTGTTGTGTGTTGCGTTGCAGTTCACTAGAGCAATTTTCATCGGCTCGCGGCGCAGAAAGACTTCGTGGGTGGTTTTTTGTTCGCCGTTTTTTCAATGCAGCTATTCCCACTTTCTGCACTTTCCGATGAAGAGCAGAGCATTTGTCACATCGATAATGTACACCTTCATTTTCCACACATAGGCAGTAAAAAAAATATATTACAGTCTGTGCATCGGATTTTTGAGTCACAATTACAATCTGTTTTCTAATTGCAAACAGAGCAAACCATTTTTGATTTAATTTTGATTAGATTTTTAGTAAAAACAATATAAAGAGAGAGCACCCCACAGCACTCTTAGTTTAACACGCCTATTCACTTCACTTACAAGTTACAAGATGATTTCTACTGAATTTTAACCTTTTTTGACGCATTGGCCTTTACTTGGGCCTACTCCCCTCTGGTAAGATTCTTCAATGGCTTTGCAATCCTGGCAAAGTCGATTATGAATCGTCTGTAGTAGGAGTTGAGCCCAAGAAATTATTTTAGTTCTTTGAGGTTTTCGGGTGGTTTTAGTTTGCGGATGGGTTCCACTTTCTTTATATCGGGCTTATACCTTTGTTAATTATAAGGTTCCCCAAAAATTTGGTTCCTCGTTTAAGAAATCTTGTTTTCTCCAGGTTTACTCTGAGGTTTGCCGTTTCTAACGCGGATAACACCGTTTCGACGTTCTTAAGGTGTTCGTTATTTTTGCCATTTTTTTTTTTATCTCGTCGATGTAGACATAACATATTAGACCGATGTAAGATTTCAGAATGTCATCTATAGTTCTTTGGAAGATGGCTCGAATGATAGCCTAGTGGACTCATACTTCCCATTGTTCTACTACTTCAAGATGTCTGCTTCCTTTATTCGTATTTAGTAGAGGCCCTAGGTTAGGTCAAACGTTGTAAAACTCTGTAAACTCTGTTTTTCAAGGACTAGCTATCTTGTTATTTATATCAGGAATATAGTATATGTCTGATATTGTGACTGTGGCTGACTTCTTTTGTATTATCCATGGCGGAGAATTGTACGGACTCTTTGATGGCCTTATAATTCTTTCTTGCAAGATCTTTTGAATCTGCAATTCCACTTCCGGATACGGATAGGATTTCTGCTCTTATGTTGGTATCTATGAGGTCATCATCACTGATTGAGCCAAATACTTTCTTTTGTCCGCTAATTATGTTATAAAGAGGTTTGCTTGTATCATTGGATATATATATATATATATTGTTATGTTATTGACTTGAACCGATTTCTTTTCCTCCAAAGAGATTCGGATACCTGGTTTTATTATTAAAATGTTGTTTTAACTGTCTACGATTGCCTCTAAATGTTTGAGTGTGTCACCACCAATAATACCTTGAAATGTTTTTAAGCGAAGTAAGGTATAAAAGTCCAAGATGGAGTCATTTCCTACATTTTTGAAAAAATGAATCAGAGATTTTTCTATCAATTCGAATTTCACCTCCGGCTGATTGAATTTTGAATAGTTTGTTAGTCGGTTTTGTGTTGGTAGCAAGTCCCGGTTTCCAGATATCTTATAGGATATGCTAGAGAGTTACCTATCATAAAATTTACTTCAGTGACCTCTTCCTCCAGCGCTTCTGTCGTGTTTTCAAGTAGAGGATCTGTTTCTTCGAGCTCTTGTTCATATTTCTCGAAGGTTCCTAGTCTTATTATGTGCTCGGTTATTGCCACCTGTGTTCAGATTTGGCCGGTTAATATAATTGGACTGTTTCGTTTGTATAGACAGGTCAACGGACATTGGTGTTTCGGGTTTTGGCGCTGTTGATGTTAATTGCCGAAATTAAGCTTGACGATGTTGAATTAATGTTCAAGTTCCGGACCTCTAAGCATGAGGCATTAGCAGGCTCGGTCTCTTTTTTATTTTTCCACCTAGCCTTGAATCAATGTCTGCATCTTTTTGCATTTCGGTTTTAATCAACATATCCGCAATAAAACTAATTTAGTTCTGTTCTTTCTCATTTCTAGCATTTTCAAGTTATAATCCTTTCCAAGATAAATCGTCGCACTAGCGGTCTATCCGTCGGGTGTTATAATTAACGCGACAGCGCCTTTTTAAATTCTAATTTCAATTTCACACGATCTCAGAGGTCCATGTGGTACCATCTTTTGAAACCAAATGTCCACCAGACCATGCTTAAGCATTTTTGGAAACAAAAAATTCAGATTTCAGTTCATATTTTCCTTATTTTTAAAGAGTTTCGACCAGATGATGCAGCCAGCCTATAGACCGCACAAAAAAGTGCATTTTTTGTTGTGCATCGGTGGATCACCTCTAGATTTTTTCCCTCAAAATTTGATACAATTTCTCTTATTAAACAAAGCCATTAAAAGAGAAGTAAGCCCTATCATTGAAAAAAATCTGATGGTAAACATTTAAACGACTTTCAAATTTAAGGATTCTTCCGCAAAATCTTCTACAAAGTCGTTGAAGTCAGGCCATATTGTTGCGTCCAATGACGAATCGATAAATTTGGATCTTTCTAAACGGGGGCGCCATTATTTTCATCAGTACGCACTCTGTGGCTTCCTTGCTTTTAATCCAGTAGAGTAAATGTAGTGCGTAGTTTTATAATTGTTTTGAGAATAACCGTTCCATTAGGGGGATTATGTTGACTGTAAAATTGGCAAACGTTTTATAAATATTTTTTACTGAAGTTTCGAAATAGCTTCAAAACACTAGGCAACTTTACTAGGACGTTAGTTTTTTCATGATTATTTGTCATTAATAGATACTCGTACAATACTGAATAAGAGGTTGTCACTATTTGTCTGATTAAGTATAAGCTGTCTAGACGTTGCCATATTCGAAAAAAAAACCTTAAAAAACACATTTTGTGTAGTGTATATATATATATAATAAGAACTCTGCCCTCCAAAGCTTTAACCGTAGCACCCGTCTCTCTTTGAGTGCTCATCATTATATCCTCATGCCCACTTTGGGACGTACTACGAAATATCGTGATTCATTTCTAAGCCGTACAACTTGATTATGGAATGCTCTGCCAAGCTCTCTATTTCCTATTTGTTATAACTTGAAACTACCTCATTTAGTTATTCTTAGCATTAACTACCTTATTTTTATACATATTTCGAATATGTCTATACCTAGTTCAATTTGTTTCGGAATTTTCATATATTGCCATTATAAAGGCGATGTTTTTTAATCCGTTGTAAATCCGAAGGAAACGAAGCGTATTCAACAGATTTATTGATTACCTTTTCCATAGACATTTTCGCGCAACATTTTAAATTTTTTATCGAATAATGTTATATGTTCCTTAAAATCGTTTACATGGTACAAGTCTGAGAAGCCTGTACCTACTCATTAAATGTTTATCAAATTGTTCTTTTTAGTATTTTAACACGGTCCATTATTTTATCTAATTCGCTTACTGTTGCACAAAACAGTTCACTTTAATTAGAGTCCTTTTATTACTGTCGCTTACTATAAGATCAATATTGAAATCTCTTATAATGATTAAACGTTCCTTATTGTCCATAGGTTCCAAAAACCAACCTGCATAAAGACTTATACAATCATTCACCTGCGAACTTGGTGATCTATACACTACAACAAACGACCACCTTTGAACATAAATTCAGACGTAATCTTTCAATACCCATGCAAAGTAATCAATTTTTGTTAAAACCTTTATTTCATGTCGTGTCCCCCGCTTTATATATATTATAACGCCAAACGTGTGTCCTGAGTATGAAGTACAAAATAAATAAAATAAATAAGTCGCGCGACAGCACCGTGTGGGCCAGGACCTAGCATCTTGCACCCATTTGTTTTTCTCACTTTATGAGCTTTTACACTACTGAGCAAGGACCTAATGTTTATTGCCGGCTCTCATAGGCAGAATTTGATTTTCCGCCGAAAAGGTTATGACGATTTTGAAAAATTTGCTGTTGTGCTCCTACCGGGATTCGAAACCTGGTAGGTGACGTGACAGAAATTGAGTTAACCATCACGACATCGCCACCACCTACAATGAAGTACAATGAAGTTAATTTCAAACTCAGATTCTTCAATATCGTTGTAACAATAATTCGACTTCACTCTTATTTCACAACAAACCTGGAATATTTAAATAATATTGTATGCTTGTGCTATATTTTCGCCTTAAAAAATAGTTGCTATATGTATCGTTTTTTTTAATATTATTGTAATTTTCGGCTTATAAGCTTTACATTTATAATCAAATGCATGGTGGTTCACGTTAAGATTCAATTTCAGTTCCTAATTATTTCTCATACAATTTACACATCTCAGACAATCAGATTTACGTTCTCTCTTGCAATCCATACTTACATGACTGAAGCCCAGAAATTTTTCACATAAATTGCTTCCATTACAGGACATTTATTTCAGCCCACGCTTATTTTACCTGCTTTATTTATTTCGTTTAAAATTTTCACATTCAAACCACATACCCTTAAATTTATGTCCGCATCTTTTAGCATTTCATCTTCATTCAATTTATCCGTAATAAAGCTATTTTTAATTCTGGTCTTTCTCATGCTAGAAGTTCACGTTATAATCCTTTCCAAGTTTTTCCTTTACATTATCCTTCAGCGTTTCCAATAATTGTACATTCTCGCACGATATGTTTATACCTGGCACTTGTATACCCGAATGGCAAGGATCTACACTTGATTTTAATTCTGATTTTGTCTTATCTGCATTCTAATTATTTTTCGGCTCTACTTCAACTTTCGCATTTCTTTTTAGCTCACTTGCATTTGTGTTCTTCTCACGTTTTTCAACTCATTAACCTTAATGTTTTAACGTCTTAATGAAACTAGTTTCTCACCACACTTTTCACATAATATTACCAGAAACTCTTTTTGCTGTAGTGCATCTAACATCATAGTTAGAAAGTTTAGCTGAAAAATATTACCATAGCCACCTTGGCCAAGTTCTGTCCCAGCATCACGTCTACTCTTTTTACAAGAGCCGCACTTCAAATCCATAGCTCATATAACAACTTGAAACATAAACTACTGTACAGTTTATCAAACCAAGTAACCCAGTTCAAATAAAAATGAGAAATTTAAAGTCAGATTTTTTCGTTCACAAAATTGTAAAAATTGAAATCGCACGCGTGTTGTTCATTTTTTGTGGAATATTTTTTGATAACTTTTGTACGCTCTTCGGGACAGTGTCTATATTATGTTTCCACATGGGGGGTTCATGTTTGCCTAGATCGTGTTTTCAAAAGTTCGCTTGCCAGGCAGTCTAATTCCTGTGCATAAAATCTTGGTAGATAAGGCTAACTAGGGTGTTTAAAGAAGTGCGTGAATGTCACGCTGGTTGTCATTTCAAAAGTTTTTGGGACAGCTTTTGTTTGCCTCCAGAAAGAGAACGTCTATCTCTTCCTGTTCCTGTTCCAAGTGCAATAAAATGTGATAAATCGTCGCACTAGCGGTCTATCCGTTGGGTGTTTCAGTTAACTCAAGAGTGCCCATTTCAAATACGGGAGTGCGCGAGTGTTTAGTGAACGAAAAGTATTTGGAGATCTATGCGGACAATTAAGACTAAATTATTCTTCAATAGGTGAGTGTATTTTTTTTTCCACTATGCAATACATTTATTATACAAGGTTGTCAAGCAAGTAAGCACTTTAAAGTAAACAATAGTCGATATTTAAAATACCGTGGACGGCAATCGGTTTTCAGGGTAAGTTGGGCAACAAAATGCTTACTACACTTCGTACTCTTTAGAACTTGTGTGTGCTAGTACGGCCAACTGGTCCAGTAAATGGATTTTTAAGGAGATTTGTGGAAAAATTATTTTTCCTGGGACGAATGTCTCTTCTTTAATTCCAACTTCAATTAACATTTCAAAATTTGCTTAGTTTCTAAATGTTGCTCAATTATAAATTGTGAATAGATTTTAAATGTAGTTGCATCTTGTTCAAAGTTATATTTGTTTGTATTATATGAGGCAAAATCTGGAAGGTTCTAACCTTTCGGTTGGTATAGTTTTTAACGTTGAGGGCTATTGTATCGTTGTCAAATTGAACTACAAACCTTCCACTCATTATCTATCTTTCGTTTTCATGCCTTAAAGTTCCGTTGAAGTTGGTGAGAAAGATTGTGTTCTCTAACAGAAGTTTTGAATTGGAAGTCGCAACTTGCGTTTCTTGCTTTTAACACTTGACCTATGCAATGCTCTGTTGGTAGTTTTTCGAGTTGAGTTGACTGTCGCTGCAAAGATTCATACACAGCATATGATTACATGTGCTCTTAATACTGTACATGTCGTCATGAGCTAACAGAAGTTAATTTGTTTCAAGGTGGATTCGCTTGTTGTTCTGAATTGTATTGAATTGATATTGAATAAATCACTGCATGATTAAGGTCCTTTAGGCTAGTCATCCTCTTTCTGTAGGTTGATGGGTTACGCGTATTCTGTTAATTCTATTTCGTTACTATAAGGAAGGGTTTCTATTTGAGAGAGCACTTCCTCAATTCCTTCTTTCTTCAGCAGATTAGTGTTAACAATTCCTTTTTTCGCTAGTTGTTCATCTCTGATTGTTGTTAGTTTGTTGTATAATATCTGTTCATATATTTGTCTACACTGATGCTGTCTATTCTCTTGATGACCTTGTTGTAAGTTTTGAGAATTGCTTGTGTAACAGTTGTCCGGTGCTTGTTTATTTTGTAATAGCCATTGTTATTTTCGGTGATGACGGTTTGTGTTTTCAATAAATTGTCCCAATCGGTCGCATCGGGTGTGCCTGCTATTCACTTCCACGCTGATACAAGCCAATTTATTGGTCTCACTTTCCTTCGGTTTACTCCGTTTAGCTGTCTCAACAATCATTCGGCTTGTTGAATCTGGTGAAGCAATTGCGGTCGGAGAATACTGCTCTTGTCTGTTTGGCCTCCTGTCAAGCTTATTAGTTCGTTTATGACATCTTCATAGCTCGTCAGGTCGGTAATGTGAAATTTCTACTGATGATCTTGCCATTCCCTGGATTCATGGTGAATACTGGTGTATTGTATAATAGTCGAATACGTTGACGATGCCGAATGACAGCCCTTGAATCGAATTAAAATTAAAGGACAAACAGATTTACTCAGAAGAGTTTATGATTTGGGACTTGGGGATCTTTTCCCTAGTTTCGGTGATGACGATGATTCTTTGTGTAGAGCGATATTTGTTTACCATCGCGTCATTTTACGGCTGCGTATATAACTTTCCCGGGTTGATATGTTTTTGGAATGTTTATATTTTTGTTCTCTTGGCTGATCTTCTTTTTCTGAAGAAAGAGAAAAGTAGTGAAGAATCTTAATAATTTTTTTTCTTAAATACAGTGCCGACAGGTTGTAAATTTTTCCTGGTCTCTTTCGAAAATATCCATATGCATTATTTCAGTGGCGCAGGTAGGAATCGGTGTTTCCTGAAGTTCAAGTTTTGGCGGATGTCTGTCATATTTATTTGAGTTGCAGATTCCATAGTGCTTTATGAATTTTTTATCAAATTGTTCATTTTCGAGAAAAATAATTTTTCCAGTATTTGTTCCTTATTCTCCCAGTAGTTTCGATGTGCTCTGTTGTGCTCTTCTTGAATGATTCTGATTTTGTTCTCCTCATTACGCAAATCTTCGACTAATCTCCGTGTTATTCTAAACTTGAGTAAAAAAAAAGCATTTTCTTAAATATTTCCTGAAGGAGTGGAATAAATGCTTTGGGAATCTTTACTCAATTTACCACGTTCGGATTTTGTTTTGCCTTTAGGGCATTGCTCAAAGATTCCGGAGTTATTTTCCGGAAGAGGAGGTAATGTTTCCCAAATGTTGCAATGGGGTTCCTCGTATGCGAACAATTCTCGTCCTTCTGAGATAACCAGCTGATTCGTAAAAACATTTAAAGCAGCTTCACAATGTTGCAATAGGTCTGAACTGTGCATGATCTGTAAATCGGATGTTGATAAAATATTGGCTTCTGACCTGAGTCTGGATAAGGCGTCGGCCGCGAGATACGTTTTCCTGGCTTGTAGACTAATTCATATTTGTATTCTTTTATTCTCGCAATCCATCTCTTCAGCTTGGCATTTGCTTTACGGTTGCTCAAAGAAAAATGTAATGCTCTGGAGATGTAAGTTATTGGTCTGTCTCTACCGAACACATAACGTAGTGTTTGAATAATCTGCTGTTAATATAAAGGATTTCTGGAAATCAGTAAATGTTGGAATTTTGGAATTGTCAAGAATTCTTTTAAATTTTTAAAGGCCTTTATTTTATTTTATTTATTTCTCTTTCCTTTAATCTTAAAATAATCAAGTTAATTATATAAAGTGTGTGTATGATATCGCAACAAAATAAATCAATAAAACATTAGCATTGTTATAAGAATAGGTAGTAGCATTAGTATTTAATATAAAAATAGAGATAGAGGCCACTTAATATAGTGTATACAATGCAGGTATTGTGGGTTTTCAGACTATTATATTATTTCAAATTGTAGAAGCAAAAGAATAGTAGGAAAAGTAAGATCTACATACATACATTTATATTTATTTGTTGGGTTCATTTCATTTTTAAAGTAAGTAGGACAACAAAACTTCAATTTTATTATGGTCAAAATGTAATGCCTCCTGGTGCAGGCTATCGATGAAGGAGACCTGTTAAATAGCTTATAGGACACGACAGAGTAGAAATTTCTAAAGTGAGTGGTACGAAATGATGGAATATTTACAAAATTATTTAAGTTGCTTCGCAGAGTGTGGACATCACAGTTCAGGCTTTAAAAATAACCACCTCTAATAAAGAATATTTTTGAGACTTTGTAATAATACAGATATCTAACTGGCAGAATTTGTTGAGACCTAAACAACTCAATACAATAAGCTGATCGGTAAACACCACAAATATTTCTCATGGCACACTTTTGTTGAACCAGTTCTCTTTGTGAACACCCCCCAACAATTTATGCCAAATTGCAACTTAGAATAAAAAAATCCAAAATACCCTGTGCGCAAAGTTTTAAGTTTTTAAGTTTGAGAAGGTACAAGTTACGAACAGAGGAACACAGGTGTTGCTTCAAATTCAAAATGTGACTAGATCAGCTCATATTTTGGTCTATTACCACACCAAGATATTTAAAATCTTTGAAAACTTTTACTTCAAAAATTCAGAGTAACAATTTTTTGTCATATCGAAAACCTCTTTAGTTTCGAAATCAGGAGATGAGCAGTTTGTAAGTTTATATCTGCTGCATCCTACGCCAAGAAACTACATTTTGGTATCTGATGAATATTGTATTTTTAAATTGACCAAACATTAGTTTGGTTTTATTGCTTACTTTTATATATATATCAAAGTTTAAATCGGTTACGAGATTCAGTGGATTAGTTGAGATATATGCGATACCAACATCATCTGCAAAGGCAGTTGGCTTACCTTAAAATGGCAAACTGAAAAGTGAATTTAAATAGACAAGGAATAAGATGGGTCCAAGAACTGATCCTTGTTGTACAACTAAATTGATTACCGCTGCATTGCTAAGCACGTTCCCACTCTTCACTTTCTGCATTCTATCTTTTAAATAGGAAATACTAAGGAATACCATGTAATTTGTTCAGGAGAATTATATGGTCAACCATATAAAACGCTTTGGTAATGTCTACGAACAATTTGAAGTTTTTTTTAAAATAAAGTTCGAGATACTATGTTCAATGCAGGTATATGAGTTCTTAAGTGACTTAATTAAGCATAAGACTTCTGGCCAATTGGCCTGAATTGCTCTTACATTTTGCTCAACGGTAGCTAAAAAATCAATAAATTTATTTGTAACTTCGTTAGGCTGATCAACGACATCACCATTTATGATTAAGGAGAACTTGTTAGAAACATACGTAACTTTTGAGTTTGTTATTGCATTTCTCACTTTCCATTCTCTTTTGGGGTCGCCTTGCGAAACGAGTAAACATCTTTGATAATAGCTATCACGACACTTATTTATGAGATTGTTTAGATTCTTACATAAGCCTTTATACCGATTTTTTAATCGAGTATTTAATGGATGTTTCTGACAAGTTTGCCCAGTTTGGTTTTCAGTTTTATTTTTTTGAGTATCCAGCGATTAATCCATGACAATAAAAAAAAGCGTGCTATTGGGTTTATTTTTACAAATTCTACAAATTGTCTACTTTTCTTAGCAAAATTTGAGATTTTTAAAACCACATATACATATGTAAATACGATATATATAATTTTTTTCAGTCTTAAATTTTTTGACTTCCATAAATAAAGCTCGAGTATAGCATGTAAAACAATCATTTATAAATATTCTGTTCTTGATGGCCAGAAAAAATAGAGATAAATCCATCATTTTCACCACTATCCTCTTCTTTTTCATTACTTTTTGATTTATGGTTGGACTTCTTCTCCCTATCCGCTTCACATAGCAATGCTGGATATGTTCAACAGGTATATGAACATCTAGCGTACTTTGAAATAATTTTTACACACACTCTAGCGCATTGCTGTTATTAACATAAGGAAATCTCTATTACGTTCTCTAAAAGTTTCTGTTCTCTCCAATTCAGTTTGCTTTCAAGAGCGGAGATACTTTTTTTCAGTAATTTGTTTTCGTCTTTCAGCTTTTCAAGAAAACTTACTATGTCACAGTTAATTTCTTTTCTGCTGAGCATTTCCTCCTACAACAATTGCAGGGTGACGTTGGCCTTCTGGAGCAGTGTCTGATAACAGTCGCTGTTGTGTGTTGCGTTGCAGTTCACTAGAGTAATTTTCATCGGGTCGCGGCGCAGAAAGACTTTGTGGGTGGTTTTTTGTTCGCCGTTTTTTCAGTGCAGCTATATCCACTTTCTGCACTTTCCAATAAAAAGCAGAGCATTTTTTTGGTAAAAACAATATAAAGAGAGAGCACCCCACAGCACTCATAGTTTAACACGCCTATTCACTTCACTTACAAGTTACAAGATGATTACCACAGCATTTAACTGAATTTCAACCTTTTTTGACGCATTGGCCTTTACTTGGGCCTTCTCCCCTCTTGTAAGATTCGTCAATGGCTTTGCAATCCTAGCAAAGTCAATTATGAAACGTCTGTGGTAGGAGTTGAGCCCAAGAAATCCTTTTAGTTCTTTGAGGTTTTCGGGTGGTTTTAGTTTGCGGATGGGTTCCACTTTCTTCATATCGGGCTTATACCTTTGTTAATTATATGGTTCCCCAAAAATTCGGTTCCTCGTTTAAGAAATCGTGTTTTCTCCAGGTTTACCCTGAGGTTTGCCGTTTCTAACGCGGATAACACCTTTTCGACGTTCTTAAGGTGTTCTTTATTTTTGGCATTTTTTTTTTTTTTTTTTATCTCGTCGATGTAGACATAACATATTAGACCGATGTAAGATTTCAGAATGTCATCTATAGCTCGAATGATAGCCTAGTGGACTCATACTTCCCATTGTTCTACTACTTCGAGATGTCTGCTTACTTTATTCGTATTTGGTAGAGGCCCTAGGTTAGGTCAAACGTTGTAAAAAACTCTGTTTTTCAACGACTAGCTATCTTGTTATTTATATCAGGAATATAGTATATGTCTGATATTGTGACTGTGGCGTCAGACTTCTTTTGTATTATCCATGGCGGAGAATTGTACGGGCTCTTTGATGGCCTTATAATTCTTTCTTGCAACACCTTTTGAATCTGCTATTCCACTTACGGATACGGATAGGATTTCTGCTCCTATGTTGGTATCTATGAGGTCATCATCACTGATTGAGCCAAATACTTTCTTTTGTCCGCTAATTATGTTATAAAGAGGTTTGCTTGTCTCATTGGATATATATATATATATATATTGTTATGTTATTGGCTTGAACCGATTTCTTTTCCTCCAGAGAGATTCGGATACCTGGTTTTATTATTAAAATGTTGTTTTAACTTTCTACGATTGCCTCTAAATGTTTGAGTGTGTCACCACCAATAATACCTTGAAATGTTTTTAAGCGAGGTAAGATATAGAAGCCCAAGATGGAGTCATTTCCTACATTTTTGAAAAAATGAATCAGAGATTTTCTACCAATTCGAATTTCACCTCCGGCTGATTGAATTTTGAATGGTTTGTTAGTCGGTTTTGTGTTGGTAGCAAGTCCCGGTTTCCGGATATCTTATAGGATATGCCAGAGAGTTATCTATCATAAAATTTACTTCAGTGATCTCTTCCTCCAGCGCTTCTGTCGTGTTTTCAAGTAGAGAATCTGTTTCTTCGACCTCTTGTTCATATTCCTCGAAGGTTCCTAGTCTTATTATGTGCTCGGTTATTGTCACCTGTGTTCGGATTTGGCCGGTTAATATAATTGGACTGTTTTGTTTGTATAGACAGGTCAACGGACATTGGTGTTTCGGGTTTTGGCGCTGTTGATGTTGGTTGCCGAAATTAAGCTTGACGATATTGATTTTATGTTCAAGTTCCGGACCTCTAAGCATGAGGTATTAGCAGGCTCGGTCTCTTTTTATTTTTCAACCTAGCCCTGAATTTATGTCTGCATCTTTTTGCATTTCGTTTTTAATCAACATATCCGCGATAAAACTAATTTAGTTCTGGTCTTTCTCATTTCTAGCATTTTCAAGTTATAATCCTTTCCAAGATAAATCGCCGCACTAGCGGTCTATCCGCCTTTTTAAATTCTAATTTCAATTTCACACGATCTCAGAATTCCATGTGGTACCATCTTTTGAAACCAAATGTCCACCAGACCATGCTTAAGCATTTTTGGAAACAAAAAATTCAGATTTCAGTTCATATTTTCCTTATTTTAAAAGAGTTTCGACCAGAAGTGCATTTTTTGTTGTGCATCGGTGGATCACCTCTAGATTTTTTCCCTCAAAATTTGATACAATTTCTCTTATTAAACAAAGCCATTAAAAGAGAAGTAAACCCTATCACTGAAAAAAATCTGATGGTAAACATTTAAGCGACTTTCAAATTTAACGATTCTTCCGCAAAATCTTCTACAAAGTCGGTGAAGTCAGGCCATATTTTTGCGTCCAATGTCGAATCGATAAATATGGATCTTTCTAAACGGGGGCGCCATTATTTTCATCAGTACGCACTCTGTCGCTTCCTTGCTTTTAATCCAAAAGAGTAAATGTAGTGCGTAATTTTATAATTGTTTTCAGAATAACCGTTCCATTAGGTGGATTATGTTGACTGTAAAATTGGCAAACGCTTTATAAATATTTTTTACTGAAGTTTCGAAATAGCTTCGATACACTAGGCAACTTTACTCGGGCGTTAGTTTTTTCATGATTATTTGTCAGTAATAGATACTCGTCCAATACTGAATAAGAGATGTCACTGTCTGATTAAGTATTAGCTGTCTAGACCTTGCCATATTCGAAAAAAACCCTTACAAAAAACACTACTTCAATGTGCAGTGCTCATCAGTATATCCTCAAGCCCACTTTGGGACGTACTACGAAATATTGTGATTCATTTCTAAGCCGTACAGCTTGATTATGGAATGCCCTGCCAAGCTCTCTATTTTCTATTTGTTATAACTTGAAACTACCTTATTTAGTTATTCTTAGCATTAACTACCTTATTTTTATATACATTTTGAATATGTCTATACCTAGTTCAATTTGTTTCGGAATTATCATATATAGCCATTATAAATACGATGTTTTTTAATCCGTTGTAAATCCGAAGGAAACGAAGCGTATTCAACAGATTTATTGCTTACCTTTTCCATAGACATTTTCGCGCAACATTTTTAAATTTTTTTATCGAACAATGTTATATGTTCCTTAAAATCGTTTACATGGTACAAGTCTGAGAAGCCTGTACCTACTCATTAAATGTTTATCAAATTGTTCTTTTGAGTATTTTAACACGGTCCGTTATTTTATATAATTCGCTTACTGTTGCACAAAGCAGTTCACTTTACTAGGACATAATCAATTAGAGTCCTTTTATTACTGTCGTTTACTATGAGATCAATATTTAAATCTCTCATAATGATTAAACATTCCTCATTGTCCATAGGTTCTAAAAACCAACCTGCATAAAGTCTTATACAATCATTCATCTGCGAGCTTGGTGATCTATACACTACAACAAACGACCACCTTTGAACATAAATCCAGACGTAATCTTTCAATACCCATGCAAAGTAATCAATTTTTGTTAAAACCTTTATTTCATATCGTGTCCCCCGCTTTATATATATTATAACGCCAAACGTGTGTTCTGAGTTTGAAGTACAAAATAAATAAGTCGCGCGACAGCCCGATGTGGGCCAGGGCCTAGCATCTTGCACTCGTTTGCTTTTCTCACTTTATGAGTTTTTACACTCCTGAGCAAGGACGTACTGTTTATTGCCGGCTCTCATAGGCAGAATCTGACTTTCGGAGGTTTGCCATTGTCCGCCGAAAAGGTGATGACGATTTTGAAAAATTTGCTGGTGTGCTCCTACCGGGATTCGAAAACTGGTAGGTGACGTGACAGCCATTGAGTTAATTATCACGACATCGCCACCACCTACAATGAAGTACAATGAAGTTAATTTCAAACTCAGATTCTTCAATATCGTTGCAACAATAATTCGACTTCACTCTTATTTCACAACAAACTTGGAATATTGAAATAATATTGTATGCTTGTGCTATATTTTCGCCTTAAAAAATAGTTGCTATATGTATCGTTTTTTTTAATATTATTGTAATTTTCGGCTTATAAGCTTTACATTTATAATCAAATGCATGGTGGTTCACGTTAAGATTCAATTTCAGTTCCTAATTATTTCTCATACAATTTACACATCTCATACAATCAGATTTACGTTCTCTCTTGCAATCCATACTTACATGACTGAAGCCCAGAAATTTTTCACATAAATTGCTTCCATTACAGGACATTTATTTCAGCCCACGCTTATTTTACCTGCTTTATTTATTTCGTTTAAAATTTTCACATTCAAACCACATACCCTTAAATTTATGTCCGCATCTTTTAGCATTTCATTTTCATTCAATTAATTCTGGTTTTTCTCATGCTAGAAGTTCACGTTATAATCCTTTCCAAGCTTTTCCTTTACATTATCCTTTAGCGTTTCCAATAATTGTACATTCTCGCACGATACTAATACCTCGCCACTGTTAAATCTGTTTATACCTGTCACTTGTATACCCGAATGGCAAGCATCTACACTTGATTTTAATTCTGATTTTGTCTTATCTGCATTCTAATTATTTTTCGGCTCTACTTCAACTTTCGCATTTCTTTTTAGCTCACTTGCATTTGTGTTCTTCTCACGTTTTTCAATTCATTAACCTGAATGTTTTAATGAAACTAGTTTCTCACCACACTTTTCACATAATATTACCAGAAACTCTTTTTGCTGCAGTGCATCTAACATCATAGTTAGAAAGTTTAGCTGAAAAATATTACCATAGCCACCTTGGCCAAGTTCTGTCCCAGCATCACGTCTACTCTTTTTACAAGAGCCGCACTTCAAATCCATAGCTCATATAACAACTTGAAACATAAACTACTGTACAGTTTATCAAACCAAGTAACCCAGTTCAAATAAAAATGAGAAATTTAAAGTCAGATTTTTTCGTTCACAAAATTGTAAAAATTGAAATCGCACGCGTGTTGTTCATTTTTTGTGGAATATTTTTTGATAACTTTTGTACGCTCTTCGGGACAGTGTCTATATTATGTTTCCACATGGGGGGTTCATGTTTGCCTAGATCGTGTTTTCGAAAGTTCGCTTGCCAGGCAGTCTAAATCCTGTGCATAAAATCTTGGTAGATAAGGCTAACTAGGGTGTTTAAAGAAGTGCGTGAATGTCACGCTGGTTGGGACAGCTTTTATTTGCCTCCAGAAAGAGAACGTCTATCTCTTCCTGTTCCTGTTCCAAGTGCAATAAAATGTGATAAATCGTCGCACTCTCGGTCTATACGTTTGGTGTTTCAGTTAACTCAAGAGTGCCCATTTGAAATTCGGGAGTGCGCGAGTGTTTAGTGAACGAAAAGTATTTGGAGATCTATGCGGACAATTAAGACTAAATTATTCTTCAATAGGTGAGTGTATTTTTTTTTCCACTATGCAATACATTTATTATACAAGGTTGTCAAGCAAGTAAGCACTTTAAAGTAAACAATATTCTTGAATATCCTGACAAACCTTTTCAGCAAATCATTGCTGCACTAGCTTCCTAACCTTATGTAGATGAAGCCATCTTTCGCTTTACATCTACAGAATGCGGTGCATAATATGTGCAATTCATAACCCACAGTATTGTTAAGTCTTAACCTTTTGGCGAAGACAACGTTTTGTTAAAAAGCACAAGAAACTGGTCGGTATTTAAAATACCGTGGACGGCAATCGGTTTTCAGGGTAAAAATGCTTACTACACTTGGTAATTGGTACTCTTCAAAACTTGTGTGTGCTAGTACGGCCAACTGGTCCAGTAAATGGATTTTTAAGGAGATTTGTGGAAAAATTATTTTTCCTGGGACGAATGTCTCTTCTTTAATTCCAACTTCAATTAACATTTCAAAATTTGTTTAGTTTCTAAATGTTGCTCAATTATAAATTGTGAATAGATTTTAAATGTAGTTGCATCTTGTTCAAAGTTATATTTGTTTGTATTATATGAGGCAAAATCTGGAAGGTTCTAACCTTTCGGTTGGTATAGTTTTTAACGTTGAGGGCTATTGTATCGTTGTCAAATTGAACTACAAACCTTCCACTCATTATCTATCTTTCGTTTTCATGCCTTAAAGTTCCGTTGAAGTTGGTGAGAAAGATTGTGTTCTCTAACAGAAGTTTTGAATTGGAAGTCGCAACTTGCGTTTCTTGCTTTTAACACTTGACCTATGCAATGCTCTGTTGGTAGTTTTTCGAGTTGAGTTGACTGTCGCTGCAAAGATTCATACACAGCATATGATTACATGTGCTCTTAATACTGTACATGTCGTCATGAGCTAACAGAAGTTAATTTGTTTCAAGGTGGATTCGCTTGTTATTCTGAATTGTATTGAATTGATATTGAATAAATCACTGCATGATTAAGGTCCTTTAGGCTAGTTTTTGGTAGCTATGTAACATAGAGTAAGAGAGATTCTTTTTGTAGGATGATGGGTTACGCGTATTCTGTTAATTCTATTTCGTTACTATAAGGAAGGGTTTCTATTTGAGAGAGTACTTCCTGAATTCCTTCTTTCTCCATCTTTGATTGTTGTTAGTTTGTTGTATAATATCTGTTCATATATTTGTCTACACTGATGCTGTCTATTCTCTTGATGACCTTGTTGTAAGTTTTGAGAATTGCTTGTGTAACAGTTGTCAGGTGCTTGTTCATTTTGTAACAGCCATTGTTATTTTCGGTGATGACGGTTTGTGTGTTTAATAAATTGTCCCAATCTGTCGCATCGGGTGTGGCTGCTATTCACTTCCACGCTGATACAAGCCAATTTATTGGTCTCACTTTCCTTCGGTTCACTCCATTTAGATGTCTCAACAATCATTCGGCTTGTTGAATCTGGTGAAGCAATTGCGGTCGGAGAATACTGCTCTTATCTGTTTGGCCTCCTGTCAAGCTTATTAGTTCGTTTATGACATCTTCATAGCTCGTCAGGTCGATAGTGTGAAATGTCTACTGATGATCTTGCCATTCCCTGGCTTCATGGTGAATACTGGTGTATTGTATAATAGTCGAATACGTTTGCGATGCCGAATGTCAGCCCTTTAATCGAACTAAAATTAAAGGACAAACAGATTTACTCAGAAGAGTTTATGATTTGGGACTTGGGAATCTTTTTGCTGGTTTCGGTAATGACGGTGACTCTTTGTGTAGAGGGGTATTTGTTTACCATCGCGTCATTTGACGGCTGCGTTGATATGTTTTTGGAATGTTTATATTATTGTTTTCTTGGCTAATCTTCTTTTTCTGTTTACTTTTAATAATTTCGGTAAGGTCCTCGTTCACTTAAGCTTAGAAATCAATAAGATTTTGGTAATTGATTCTTTGGCTTCTTCCGAAAAATACATCACTAGGCCTTCTCTTAGTAACCGAATGGATGGAATTGTTGTATCGATCATCTTCAAGCACCTCGTTATTTCTAATATCGTCGAATGTACAATTTCTATAGTTCCATTAACCCCGCTTTTTTGAGGAGGAGTCAGGTAGGTTTTTATGTCAAGTGCCTTAATGTACATAATTTGAAATGATGGGAATGATAAAGATGCTCTCGTTATAAGTTACGATTAGTTGAGGCACTGAAAAGTAGTGAAGAATCTTAATAATTTTTTTTCTTAAATACAGTGCCGACAGGTTGTAAATTTTTCCTGGTCTCTTTCGAAAATATCCATATGCATTATTTCAGTGGCGCAAGTAGGAATCGGTGTTTCCTGAAGTTCAGGTTTTGGCGGATGTCTGTCATATTTATTTGAGTTGCAGATTCCATAGTGTTTTATGAATTTTTTATCAAATTGTTCATTTTCGAGAAAAATAATTTTTCCAGTATTTGTTTCTTATTCTCCCAGTAGTTCCGATGTGCTCTGTTGTGCTCTCCTTGAATGATTCTGATTTTGTTCTCCTCATTACGCAAATCTTCGACTAATCTCCGTGTTATTCTAAACTTGAGTTAAAAAAAAAAGCATTTTTTTAAATATTTCCTGAAGGAGTGGAATAAATGCTTTGGGAATCTTTACTCCATTTACCACGTTCGGATTTTGTTTTGCCTTTAGGGCATTGCTCAAAGATTCCGCAGTTATTTTCCGAAAGCGGAGGTAATGTTTCCCAAATGTTGCAATGGAGTTCCCCGTATGCGAACAATTCTCGTCCTTCTGAGATAACCAGCTGATTCGTAAAAACATTTAAAGCAGCTTCACAATGTTGCAATAGGTCTGAACTGTGCATGATCTGTAAATCGGATGTTGATAAAATATTGGCTTCTGACCTGAGTCTCGATAAGGCGTCGGCCACGAGATACGTTTTCCTGGCTTGTAGACTAATTCATATTTGTATTATTTTATTTTCGCAATCCATCTCTTCAGCTTGGCATTTGCTTTACGGTTGCTCAAAGAAAAATTCAGTGGGTGATGTTCTGGAGATGTAAGTTATTGGTCTGTCTCTACCGAACACATAACGTAGTGTTTGAAGCATCTGTTGTTAATATAAAGGATTTCTGGAAATCAGTAAATGTTGGAATTTGGATATGTCAAGAATTCTTTTAAATTTTCAAATTTTATTTTGTTTTATTTATTTTTCTTTCCTTTATTCTTAAAATAGTCAAGTTAATTAAATAAAGTGTGTGTATGATATCGCAACAAAATAAATCAATAAAACATTAGCATTGTTATAAGAATAGGTAGTAGCATTAGTATTTAATATAGAAATAGAGATAGATGCCACTTAATATAGTGTATACAATGCAGGTATTGTGGGTTTTCAGTTTATTATATTATTTCAAATTGTAGAAGCAAAAGAATAGTCGATCTACATACATACATTTATATTTATTTGTTGGGTTCATTTCATTTTTAAAGTAAGTAGGACAACAAAACTTCAATTTCATTATGGTAAAAATGTAATGCCTCCTGGTGCAGGCTATCGATGAAGGAGAACTGTTAAATAGCTTATAGGACACGACAGAGTAGAAATTTCTAAAGTGAGTGGTACGAAATGATGGAATATTTACAAAATTATTCAAGTTGCTTCGCAGAGTGTGGACATCACAGTTCAGGCTGTGATATTCTAATAAAGAATATTTGTATATATTTGTAATAAGGCAGATATCTAACTGGCAGAATTTGTTGAGACCTAAACAGCTCAATACAATAAGCTGATCGGTATACACCACAAATATTTCTCATGGCACACTTTTGTAGAACCAGCAAAGGTTGTTTTTTCTCTTTGTGAACACCCCCCCAACAATTTATGCCAAAATGCAACTTAGAATAAAAAAATCCAAAATACCCTGTGCGCAAAGTTTTAAGTTTTTAATTTTGAGAAGGTACAAGTTACGAACAGAGGAACACAGGTGTTGCTTCAAATTCAAAATGTGACTAGATCAGCTCATATTTTGGTCTATTACCACACCAAGATATTTAAAATCTTTAAAAACTTTTACTTCAAAAATTCAGAGTAACAATTTTTTGTCATATCGAAAACCTCTTTAGTTTCGAAATCAGGAGATGAGCAGTTTGTAAGTTTATATCTTACATTTTGGTATCTGATGAATATTGTATTTTTAAATTGACCAAACATTAGTTTGGTTTAGCTTACTTTTATATATATATCAAAGTTTATATCGGTTACGAGATTCAGTGGATTAGTTGAGATATATGCGATACCAACATCATCTGCAAAGGCAGTTGGCTTACCTGAAAATGGCAAACTGAAAAGTGAATTTAAATAGACAAGGAATAAGATGGGTCCAAGAACTGATCCTTGTTGTACAACTAAATTGATTACCGCTGCATTGCTAAGCACGTTCCCACCCTTCACTTTCTGCATTCTATCTTTTAAATAGGAAATACTAAGGAATACCATATAATTTGTTCAGGAGAATTATATGGTCAACCATATAAAACGCTTTGGTAATGTCTACGAACAATTTGAAGTTTTTTTTAAAATTAAGTTCGAGATACTATGTTCAATGCAGGTATATGAGTTCTTAAGTGACTTAATTAAGCATAAGACTTCTGGCCAATTGGCTGAATTGCTCTTACATTTTGCTCAACGGTAGCTAAAAAATCAATAAATTTATTTGTAACTTCGATAGGTTGATCAACGACATCACCATTTATGATTAAGGAGAACTTGTTAGAAACATACGTAACTTTTGAGTTTGTTATTGCATTTCTCACTTTCCATTCTCTTTTGGGGTCGCCTTGCGAAACGAGTAAACATCTTTGATAATAGCTATCACGACACTTATTTATGAGATTGTTTAGATTCTTACATAAGCCTTTATACCGATTTTTTAATCGAGTATTTAATGGATGTTTCTGACAAGTTTGCCCAGTTTGGTTTTCAGTTTTATTTTTTTGAGTATCCAGCGATTAATCCATGACAATAAAAAAAAGCGTGCTATTGGGTTTATTTTTACAAATTCTACAAATTGTCTACTTTTCTTAGCAAAATTTGAGATTTTTGAAACCACATATACATATGTAAATACGATATATATAATTTTTTTCAGTCTTAAATTTTTTGACTTCCATAAATAAAGCTCGAGTATAGCGTGTAAAACAATCATTTATAATTATTCTGTTCTAGATGGCCAGAAAAAATAGAGATAAATCCATCATTTTCACCACTATCCTCTTCTTTTTCATTACTTTTTGATTTATGGTTGGACTTCTTCTCCCTATCCGCTTCACATAGCAATGCTGGATATGTTCAACAGGTATATGAACATCTAGCGTACTTTGAAATAATTTTTACACACACTCTAGCGCATTGCTGTTATTAACATAAGGAAATCTCTATTACGTTCTCTAAAAGTTTCTGTTCTCTCCAATTCAGTTTGCTTTCAAGAGCGGAGATACTTTTTTTCAGTAATTTGTTTTCGTCTTTCAGCTTTTCAAGAAAACTTACTATGTCACAGTTAATTTCTTTTCTGCTGAGCATTTCCTCCTACAACAATTGCAGGGTGACGTTGGCCTTCTGGAGCAGTGTCTGATAACAGTCGCTGTTGTGTGTTGCGTTGCAGTTCACTAGAGTAATTTTCATCGGCTCGCGGCGCAGAAAGACTTTGTGGGTGGTTTTTTGTTCACCGTTTTTTCAATGCAGCTATACCCACTTTCTGCACTTTCCGATGAAGAGCAGAGCATTTGTCACATCGATAATGTACACCTTCATTTTTCACACATAGGCAGTGGAAAAAAAATTTTACAGTCTGTGCATCGGATTTTTGAGTCACAATTACAATCTTTTTTCTAATTGCAAACAGAGCAAACCATTTTTGATTTAATTTTAATTAGATTTTTAGTAAAAACAATATAAAGAGAAAGCACACCACAGAACTCTTAGTTTAACACGCCTATTCACTTCACTTACAAGTTACAAGATAATTTCCACAGCAGATGATTTCCACTAAATTTTAACCTTTTTTGACGCATTGGCCTTTACTTGAGCCTTCTCCCCTCTTGTAAGATTCGTCAATGGCTTTGCAAACCTAGCAAAGTCGATTATGAATAGTCTGTAGTAGGAGATGAGCCCAAGAAATTATTTTAGTTCTTTGAGGTTTTCGGGTGGTTTTAGTTTGCGGATGGGTTCCACATTCTTCATATCGGGCTTATACCTTTGTTAATTATAAGGTACCCCAAAAATTCGGTTCCTCGTTTAAGAAATCGTGTTTTCTCCAGGTTTACTCTGAGGTTTGCCGTTTCCAACGCGGATAACTCCGTTTCGACGTTTTTAAGGTGTTCTCTATTTTTGCCATTTTTTTTTTTTATCTCGTCGTTGTAGACATAACATATTAGACCGATGTAAGATTTCAGAATGTCATCTATAGTTCTTTGGAAGATAGCTCGAATGATAGCCTAGTGGACTCATACTTCCCATTGTTCTACTACTTCGAGATGTCTGCTTACTTTATTCGTATTTGGTAGAGGCCCTTGGTTAGGTCAAACGTTGTAAAAAACTCTGTTTTTCAACGACTAGCTATTTTGTTATTTATATCAGGAATATAGTATATGTCTGATATTATGACTGTGGCGTCAGACTTCTTTTGTATTATCCATGGCGGAGAATTGTACGGGCTCTTTGATGGCCTTATAATTCTTTCTTGCAACATCTTTTGAATCTGCAATTCCACTTACGGATACGGATAGGATTTCTGCTCTTATGTTGGTATCTATGAGGTCATCATCACTGATTGAGCCAAACACTTTCTTTTGTCCGCTAATTATGTTATAAAGAGGTATGCTTGTCTCATTGGATATATATATATATATATATATATATATATATATATATTGTTATGTTATTGGCTTGAACCGATTTCTTTTCCTCCAGAGAGATTCGGATACCTGGTTTTATTATTAAAATGTTGTTTTAACTGTCTACGATTGCCTCTAAATGTTTGAGTGTGTCACCACCAATAATACCTTGAAATGTTTTTAAGTGAGGTAAGATATAGGAGTCCAAGATGGAGTCATTTCCTACATTTTTGAAAAAATGAATCAGAGATTTTTCTATCAATTCGAATTTCACCTCCGGCTGATTGAATTTTGAATAGTTTGTTAGTCGGTTTTGTGTTGGTAGCAAGTCCCGGTTTCCGGATATCTTATAGGATATGCCAGAGAGTTATCTATCATAAAATTTACTTCAGTGATCTCTTCCTCCAGCGCTTCTGTCGTGTTTTCAAGTAGAGAATCTGTTTCTTCGACCTCTTGTTCATATTCCGCGAAGGTTCCTAGTCTTATTATGTGCTCGGTTATTGTCACCTGTGTTCGGATTTGGCCGGTTAATATAATTGGACTGTTTGGTTTGTATAGACAGGTCAACGGACATTTGTGTTTCGGGTTTTGGCGCTGTTGATGTTGGTTGCCGAAATTAAGCTTGACGATGTTGATTTTATGTTCAAGTTCCGGACCAAAAAATCTGATGGTAAACATTTAAACGACTTTCAAATTTAAGGATTCTTCCGCAAAATCTTCTACAAAGTCGGTGAAGTCAGGCCATATTGTTGCGTCCAATGACGAATCGATAAATTTGGATCTTTCTAAACGGGGGCGCCATTATTTTCATCAGTACGCACTCTGTGGCTTCCTTGCTTTTAATCCAGAAGAGTAAATGTAGTGCGTAATTTTATAATTGTTTTGAGAATAACCGTTCCATTAGGTGGATTATGTTGACTGTAAAATTGGCAAACGCTTTATAAATATTTTTTACTGAAGTTTCGAAATAGCTTCGATACACTAGGCAACTTTACTCGGGCGTTAGTTTTTTCATGATTATTTGTCAGTAGTAGATACTCGTACAATACTGAATAAGAGGATGTCACTATCTGTCTGATTAAGTATTAGCTATCTAGACCTTGCCATATTCGAAAAAAACCCTTACAAAAAACACTACTCTAATGTGTAGTGCTCATCAGTATATCCTCAAGCCCACTTTGGGACGTACTACGAAATATTGTGATTCATTTCTAAGCCGTACAGCTTGATTATGGAATGCCCTGCCAAGCTCTCTATTTTCTATTTGTTATAACTTGAAACTACCTTATTTAGTTATTCTTGGCATTAACTACCTTATTTTTATAAATATTTCGAATATGTCTATACCTAGTTCAATTGGTTTCGGAATTATCGTATATTGCCATTATAAATACGATGTTTTTTAATCCTTTGTAAGTCCGAAGGAAACGAAGCGTATTCAACAGATTTATTGCTTACCTTTTCCATAGACATTTTCGCGCAACATTTTTAAATTTTTTTATCGAACAATGTTATATGTTCCTTAAAATCGTTTACATGGTACAAGTCTGAGAAGCCTGTACCTACTCATTAAATGTTTATCAAATTGTTCTTTTGAGTATTTTAACACGGTCCGTTATTTTATATAATTCGCTTACTGTTGCACAAAGCAGTTCACTTTACTAGGACATAATCAATTAGAGTCCTTTTATTACTGTCGTTTACTATGAGATCAATATTTAAATCTCTCATAATGATTAAACATTCCTCATTGTCAATAGGTTCTAAAAACCAACCTGCATAAAGTCTTATACAATCATTCATCTGCGAGCTTGGTGATCTATACACTACAACAAACGACCACCTTTGAACATAAATCCAGACGTAATCTTTCAATACCCATGCAAAGTAATCAATTTTTGTTAAAACCTTTATTTCATATCGTGTCCCCCGCTTTATATATATTATAACGCCAAACGTGTGTTCTGAGTTTGAAGTACAAAATAAATAAGTCGCGCGACAGCCCGGTGTGGGCCAGGGCCTAGCATCTTGCACTCGTTTGCTTTTCTCACTTTATGAGTTTTTACACTCCTGAGCAAGGACGTACTGTTTATTGCCGGCTCTCATAGGCAAAATTTGACTTTCGGAGGTTTGCCATTGTCCGCCGAAAAGGTGATGACGATTTTGAAAAATTTGCTGGTGTGCTCCTACCGGGATTCGAAAACTGGTAGGTGACGTGACAGCCATTGAGTTAATTATCACGACATCGCCACCACCTACAATGAAGTACAATGAAGTTAATTTCAAACTCAGATTCTTCAATATCGTTGCAACAATAATTCGACTTCACTCTTATTTCACAACAAACTTGGAATATTGAAATAATATTGTATGCTTGTGCTATATTTTCGCCTTAAAAAATAGTTGCTATATGTATCGTTTTTTTTAATATTATTGTAATTTTCGGCTTATAAGCTTTACATTTATAATCAAATGCATGGTGGTTCACGTTAAGATTCAATTTCAGTTCCTAATTATTTCTCATACAATTTACACATCTCATACAATTAGATTTACGTTCTCTCTTGCAATCCATACTTACATGACTGAAGCCCAGAAATTTTTCACATAAATTGCTTCCATTACAGGACATTTATTTCAGCCCACGCTTATTTTACCTGCTTTATTTATTTCGTTTAAAATTTTCACATTCAAACCACATACCCTTAAATTTATGTCCGCATCTTTTAGCATTTCATTTTCATTCAATTTATCCGTAATAAAGCTATTTTTAATTCTGGTCTTTCTCATGCTAGAAGTTCACGTTATAATCCTTTCCAAGTTTTTCCTTTACATTATCCTTCAGCGTTTCCAATAATTGTACATTCTCGCACGATACTAATACCTCGCCACTGTTAAATCTGTTTATACCTGGCACTTGTCTACCCGAATGGCAAGGATTTACACTTGATTTTAATTCTGATTTTGTCTTATCTGCATTCTGATTATTTTTCGGCTCTACTTCAACTTTCGCATTTCTTTTAACTCAATTGCATATGTGTTCCTCTCACGTTTTTTAATTCATTAACTTTAATTTCTTAACGTCTTAATAAAACTAGTTTCTCACTACACTAATATTACCAGAAATTCTTTTTGCTACAGTGCCGAAACATCATAGTAAGAAACTTTAGCTGAAAAATATTACCATAGCCACCTTGGCCAAGTTCTGTCCCAGCATCACGTCTACTCTTTTAACAAGAGCCGCACTTCAAATCCATAGCTCATATAACAACTTGAAACATAAACTACTGTACAGTTTATCAAACCAAGTAACCCAGTTCAAATAAAAATGAGAAATTTAAAGTCAGATTTTTTCGTTCACAGAATTGTGAACGTCTATGTCTTCCTGTTCCTGTTCCAAGTGCAATAAAATGTGATAAATCGTCGCACTAGCGGTCTATCCGTTGGGTGTTTCAGTTAACTCAAGAGTGCCCATTTCAAATACGGGAGTGCGCGAGTGTTTCGTGAACGAAAAGTATTTGGAGATCTATGCGGACAACTAAGACCAAATTATTCTTCTAAAGGTGAGTGTATTTTTTTTCCGCCATGTAATACATTTATTATACAAGGTTGCCAAGCAAGTAAACACTTTAGGGTAAGCAAGAATCTTGAATATCCTGACAAACCTTTTCAGCAAATCATTGCTGCACTAGCTTCCTTACCTAATGTAGATGAAGCCATCTTTCGCTTTACATCTACAGAATGCGGTGCATAATATGTGCAATTCATAACCCACAGTATTGTTTAGTCTTAACCTTTTGGCGAAGACAACATTTTGTCAAAAATCAAAAGAAACTGGTCAGTATTTAAAATACCGTGGACGGCAATCGGTTTTCAGGGTAAAAATGCTTACTACACTTGGTACTTGGTACTCTTCAAAACTTGTGTGTGCTAGTACGGCCAACTGGTTCAGTAAATGGCTTTTTAAGGAGATTTGTGAAAAAGTTATTTTTCCTGAGACGAATGGCTCTTCTTTAAGTCCAACTTCAATTAACATTTGAATATTTACTTAGTTTCTTAATGTTGCTCAACTATAAATTGTGAATAGATTTTAAATGTATTTGCATCTTGTTCAAAGCTAGTTGGTTGTATTATAGGAGGTAAAATCTGGAAGGTTTTAACTTCTCGGTTGTATCGTTTTCAAATTAAACTACAAACGTTCCACTCATTATCTAAGATTCGTTTTCAGGCCTAAGAGTTCCGTTGAAGTTGGTAAGAAAGATTGTGTTCTCTAACAGAAGTTTTGAGTTGGAAGTCGCAACTTGGGTTTCTTCCTTTTAAAACGTGACTTATGCAATGCTCTGTTGGTAGTTTTTCGAGTTGAGTTGTCTGTCGCTGCAAAGATTCATACCCTGCATATGATTACATGTGCTCATAAAACTGTACATGTTCATTTGTTTCAAGGTGGATTCGCTTGTTGTTCTGAATTTTATTGAATTGATATTGAATTGATATTGAATTGATCATTAAATGATTAAAGTCCTTTAGGCTAGTTTTTGATACCGATATAACATAAAGTAAGAGAGAGTTTTTCTATGGTATGATGGGTTGCGCGTATTCTGTCAATTCTATTTCGTTACTATAAGAAGTTCACGTTATAGTCCTTTCCTAACTTTTCTTCTGTTTTATCCTTTAGCGTTCCCAGTAATTGTACATTCTCGCAAGTACTTTATACCTCGCATTATTATATTTTTTTATACCTGGCATTCTTATACCCGAATGACAAGGATCTACACGTGGTTTTAATTCTGGTCTTGTCTTATCTGCATTCTGATTATTTATTTTCCGCTTATAAGCTTTACACTCATTCAAATGCTTGGTGGTTCACGTCAAGATTTAATTTCAGTTCCTAATTATTTCTCATACAATTGACACATGATTGAGGCCCAGACATTTTGCTCATAAATTGCTTCCGTTACAGGACATTTATTTCAGCCAACGCTTATTTTACCTCCTTCTTATTTTTATTTTTCCACATACCCTTAAATTTATGTCCGCATCTTTTAGCATTTCATTTTCATTCAATTTATCCGTAGTAAAGTTATTTTTCATTCTGGTCTTTCTCATGCTAGAAGATCACGTTTTAATCCTTTCCTAGCTTTTCCTTTACATTATAGTTATGGAATCAAATGCCAGTTTGTTTAAAAAAAAAAAAAAAAAAAAACTTTATTTTCTTCAACTTCCACTTAAAAACTAAACTAACATATCGTTTGTTACCTATACTTATAGTTACACTTTTGCAAACGTAATTGTATTTTGTTGGGAAAAGAATTTGGATTTTGTTGGCTTATTAATTGATTCCAAGCGCATGTGCTGATCCTGCACTATTGAGTGCAATTTGTGCTCATGTTGTATGCGTGATCTTTCACCTGAGTAAGCAGACAGGTAATGAATATTTGCTGATTGTGATTTTGAGGATGGTGATGTAACGGAAAAAAGGGCTAAGTGGCGGCTTCTACCATTCATTGCCTTTATCAATGAATATTTGTAGAGCGGGATTGTGTTGAGTGGGTAGTAACGGGAATAAGGGGAAGTGGTGGCTTCTGCCATTCAATGACAATATCGTTGGTTAGATCGCCAAGAGGTGGTAGGGAGACTAGCGAGATTAAAAGGTAGTGGGCTCTGAGACATAACTCCTCCCCGCATACGATTCTGCTCCGAAGAGTCAATGTTCTGAACTTTTATTTTTATATATGTGTGATCTTTATTTTTCCTTTTAAAAATAATGATTACTAGTGCAATTATGCTTAGACATATTGTTACAGAGTTTGCATATACATTTTTAATGATTTTATTATTATTCTGTAAAATTTTTCATATGACTATTGGGGTATCATTACAACGAATATTATTTCACTATTATAACTTAACTCTTTATATATGTTAATTTCACAATTGTTATATTAAGTTTCCTAATTTCTTCTGGCAGTAATAGATCTCTTCCTAAAATTTCTAATGGACTTGCCAGCAAATTTTCTTTGACTCTTCCTACCTGTTCCTTCAGAAGTTGGATGTCATATTGTATTTGAAATACCTGCTGCATATATGCGATTTATCAGAACTCTCTGTTGATAGCATTTCCTAAATTTTGTAACTGTCCTTTGATCTCAAATTGCTGTCTGTTAATATGTCTTGTAATGTTTTTAAGAGCTTCATCGAAATGGTAATTATTGTTGATTTGTTCATTTAGTCCATTAATTAGGTTATGACTACTTTTTTCGTTAACTTCTCAACTTTTTCTTATTTCTTGTTCATCGTCATAGTCCATTTGTTCCTACCAGGTGCCAAAATTTTAAAGTTATGCATTAAGGTAGGGTATTCATTTTTATTATTTAATTTGTTGATGTTGTATTCAATAATGTCTAAGTTCTCAGTCCACGATGTTAGGTTAAAACAGTGAAGTTGTTTCGCGTAGCCTTTTATTACTTGAATCTGTTCGTCTCTTATTGTTCGTTCGTCTCTAAAGTCTCGATCGTCAATTTTCTGTTCTTGTATGATGATCATTGATAATGTAAATTAAAAATATTTTCTGAAATATTAAATATATTGTTAATCTTGTAAAACTTGCTACCTTTTTCATCTATAACGTGGTCTTTATCTAAAATATCTAGGTCTGTTTTCTTATGTATGGATTTAAGTTTATTCTTATCTCTATTTTTTAAATATATGTATTCCTGACTATCTGTAAAATCTATATCGTTTCTATATCGTTTCTATTTCGATTATGTTTTTTAATGTAATTTTCCTTATTTTTCTTAACTATTTCTATAATTTTAACATAATCATCGCTAGAAATGGTGCCATTAAGAAAGTCAATTGGTCTTTGTTTAGTTGTCGAATGTATCGTTTTATTGTAAATTGTTACGGCTTTTAAAACCTTGTTGCGAAACCTGTCTTTGTTGCTTTTGTCAGCTGTAAATGTACGAATATGTATATTCAACGTAGAATGAAACCTTTCCATGTCAGAATTTCCGGTTTTATTATAAGGTGTAGTAATATGTAGCTCGACGTCATTTTGTTTTAAAAATTCCTTTATTAAGATTGAAGAGAAACCGCTTTCACTGTGTACAACTATTTTCTGAGGAATTCCCAGGGAAGCGAAACTACATTGTAAGGTTTTAAGGAGGGCCATCCATGTATTTATGTTTTATTTCCTGAACTGTGTGTTTTGTGAATTTGTCGATCATCGTAACGTATATTAAGTTAATATTTGCATACCAGATGTCGATATGTAGAATCTGGTTAGGTTTTTCTGGGATAGCGGTTAACTGTAGAGGGATTTTATTTGAAATTCGTTCGTATTTGGCTTTATTGCATGTTTCGCATTTATTTATAATATTCTGGATTTTGTCCTTAAGTTTATGTTTACGTTTCGTTAATGCCTCTATGGTTCAAAAGCTTATGTGTGTTTATAATTACTTTTGCTAGTTTTTCCTCGTCAGTAATGTCGCCTAGAAATTTACTGCATTTTATTGTTTTAAGTAATCGATTTTTAGTGAAATATTTGCTATATATGTCCTGAAACTTTGCAAATAAATGGTGGTAATTTGGAAATATAGCTACAATTCCTTTAGGTGGAATAAATTTAATAAATCTAATTTAATTTTCTTTGAATTCTTTTAATTCTATAACAAGTCTCCTTTTGCCAAATTCTGTATATATTTTATGTGTATTTATCGAGTCTGAGTTATTGAGAATGATTTGAGATTTGTAAATATTAACTGGTGTCTGGACAATCGGGATATATTCGTCACTATCTTCGTTAGCACAGTGGATTGTGGCAATGGCAGATTGGTCGTCGAGATTTATTTTTTCTGCGCTTGTAGTTCTGTTGACTTTGTTAAGGTCTTCCAAATTCGTTACATTTTCGCTGTAATGAATTCCTATCCTTGACAATCCATCTGCAACTTGGTTGTCTTTACGTTTTACATACTCTATGTCGAAGTTATACTCTCCTAATTTGATTTTCCACCTTTGAAGCTTAGCGTTTCGTTCCTTCAATGAACTGAGCCAGACTAATGGTCGGTGGTCTGTTCTTATGGTAAACTTACTGCCATAGAGATAAGGCCTAAAACATTTTGTAGCCCATACAATCGCCAACAATTCCTTTTCGATGGTGGAGTACCTAGTCTCATGATCATTTAATGTACGGCTAGCGTAGCTAACTGGATGGTTTTCTTGTGTCAAGACGGCTCCCAAAGCATGGTTGGATGCGTCTATTGTAAGTGTAATTTTTTTGTTAAAATTTGGGTACTTCAGGATGGGATCTGATATTATAAGTGCTTTTAAATTTTCAGAGCTCTCAATATATTCGGGACTATTCACATCAATTTTTGCATCTTTTTTTAGGAAAGCTGTCATAGGTTTTGCCACCTTTGAATAGTCCTTAATGAACTTTCTGTAGTACCCAGTAATGCCCAAAAAGGATTTGATTTGTTTCGTTGTTTTTGGGATTGTATAGTTTTTTATGGCCATTATTTTAGGGTTTGGTTTAACGCCTTCGGTTGTTACAATATGGCCTAAGAATTCAGTCTCTTTTTTCAGAAACTCACTTTTGTCCAGTTGGACTTTGAGATTGACTTTAAATCTTTGAAAATTTTTTTTAAGATATGCAAGGTGTTCCTCAAGACTGGTAGAAAACACAATGATGTCGCCCATGTAGACGAGGCAAACTTTTCCAATGAATTCTGCCAGAACGTCATTCATTAAACGCTGAAAAGTGGATGGTGCGTTTTTTAAGCCAAACGGCATTCGAATAAATTCGTAATGGCCGTCGCTCGTTGAGAGCGCCGTTTTCATTATGTCGCTTTCATTTATTTCTATCAGGTGGAACCCTTTGGCAATATCCAATGTTGTGAAATAATTGGATTTTCCTAATTTATCAAAGATGTCGTCTATGTTTGGGATGGGGAAGTTGTCGTCGATTGAAACTTCGTTGAGTTTCCTGTAGTCGATAACCATTCTCCATTTTTCCTTCACAGATGCGTCCCTCTTTTTTGGAACGATCCAGATTGGTGCCGAGTAGGGCGACTTGCTTGGGCGTATAATACCCTGCTGGAGCATTTCATTTATTTGTCTTTTGACTTCATTTTTGTGTACCTCCGGGTATCTATATGTTTTTGTGTATATTAGTATTTCGTTCAACGTTTTTATATGATGCTTAATCGCATTTGTGAACGTCAAATCGCTACCTTCTTGATAGAAAATTGATGAGTATTGAGAGACGAGGCGAGTTATTCCCCTTTTCTCTTCCTCATTCAAGTGATCGATTCTGATTTGTTCAGAGATCTGGTCATTGCTGGTTTCCGTATGATATATTTCCAAAGCTGGTATTTGTTTTTTGTAATTTTCATTCGTTACTTCTTCTTCAGCCTTGTTGAAATATAACGGGATTTTCGTTTTATCAACAATAAGAAGCCTACTCTTGAAACCGAGCATTGCTTCTAATGGCAATAATATGTTATTTCCGAGTAAACCATAGAAAGTACCGTGAAAATTAAATTCCAGAAATTCCGCGGTTCTATTCGGTTTTTTGAATTCTTTAAATAAAGGAATTCTGACTTTTGAATTTATATATAATGGTGTACTTGTAGTCAAAATGTTGACTAGTTTTGTAACTTAATTTGCCATTTAGGGTGGCATACCCCTTTTTTCTAAGAACACTTTCTGAACCGGTGTCAATAAGTATTCTTAAATCATAGCTGTTGGTTTTGACAACTATATAGGGTAATTTTCGGGAGGATAACAGTCGCCTGTTATTTTTATAATTAGTTTGCCTATAATCCTGACCGTAATATGCATATCCTGTCTCGTGCAGGATTTGCATCGCCTCTTCTAAGTTATTAGGATTCCTACAATATAGCTGTCCCTTCATGGGCTCTGGTAATTTACTAATATAAATGTTCAAAGCGGCTTTGCAGTTTTGTTCCAGTTCGGAACTATTGGCACCTCTATCTATTTTAGTTTTACTATTGAGACGTCTAAAAACTACTTTTATGTCGTTATAGAATTCCTGACAGTTTATTTTGAATTGTACACCCCTTATATCATCGTAAAGCTGTTCTACTGATTTCCTATCCCCGAAGTATTGGAAGAATACTTTCTTTGTCTCATGCCAGTTCTTGACACTGTTGTTGATTTCAATTGCCTCTCTAGCTTTGCCTACTAACTTGCTTTTTATGATGTCAAAGAAAATAAGCTGACTTGTCTCGTCGTATTTACTGAGAGTTGGAAAAATTCTATCTACTAGGTCAATAAAACTATGAAGATTGTTCCTACTACCATCGTAAGGAGGTAAATTACTTTAATATTTAATTAGGTCAATGCTTAAAGCTAGGGGGCTTACTGTTGCTGGGTCCTGTTTCGCCATTTCTAAATGTCTTCTTTCCTTAAGCAGGATTTGTCGTTTGATTCTCCTTAATTTTTAGATTTATTGCTATTATTTTATTATCATTTTATTTTCTCACTTTAATTATTCAGCTTTCTACTTTATTATTGATTTTGATCCTTTAAACGGATCTTTTCACCTTATTTTAATTTTTTTTTTTTTTTTTTTATTTATTTCACTTTTAGCGGCGTTTTCGTCCTTAAACGGATCTTTTCACCTTTTTTATTTATTTCTCCTTGAACGGAGTTACATTTTATTCCTCCTTGATCGGAGGACCGACTGCGCCAGCTATAGAAGCAAAAAGCGGTTTTTTTAAAAAAAAAACTTTATTGTATCCGACTTCCATTTAAAACTAAACCAGCATATCAATTGTTACCTATTCTTATACCTACACTTTTGCAAACGTAATGATTATTACGTGGGAAATGAATTTGTCTGCTCTTGGCTTGTCACTTGATTCCAAGCGCGTGTACTGATTGTGTACTATGAAGTGAAAAGTGTGCATATGGGCTATGCCTGATCATTCACTTAAGTAAGCAGACAGGTAATGCATATTTGAATGGTGGGATTGGGAAGATGGCGTAGTAACGGGAAAAAGGTGGAGGTGGCGGCTTCTGCCATTCAATGCCTCCATCATTGGGTAGATTGGCAAGAGGAGGTGGGGAGACTAACGGGATTAAAAGGGAGTGATCTCTGAGACGTAACTGTCACAACTTGCCTTTCTTGCTTTTAACACTTGACTTATGCAATGCTCTGTTGGTAGTTTTTCGAGTTGAGTTGAAGATTCATACACAGCATGTGATTACATGTGCTCTTAATACTGTACATGTCGTCATGAGCTAACAGAAGTTAATTTGTTTCAAGGTGGATTTGCTTGTTATTCTGAATTGTATTGAATTGATATTGAATAAATCACTGCATGATTAAGGTCCATTAGGCTAGTTTTTGGTAGCGATATAACATAAAGTAAGAGAGATTCTTTCTGTAGGATGATGGGTTACGCGTATTCTGTTAATTCTATTTCGTTACTATAAGGAAGGGTTTCTATTTGAGAGAGTACTTCCTGAATTCCTTCTTTCTTCAGCAGATTAGTGTTAACAATTCCTTTTTTCGCTAGTTGTTCATCTTTGATTGTTGTTAGTTTGTTGTATAATATCTGTTCATATATTTGTCTACACTGATGCTGTCTATTCTCTTGATGACCTTGTTGTAAGTTTTGAGAATTGCTTGTGTAACAGTTGTCAGGTGCTTGTTCATTTTGTAATAGCCATTGTTATTTTCGGTGATGACGGTTTGTGTTTTCAATAAATTGTCCCAATCTGTCGCATCTGGTGTGCCTGCTATTCACTTCCACGCTGATACAAGCCAATTTATTGGTCTCACTTTCCTTCGGTTTACTCCATTTAGCTGTCTCAACAATCATTCGGCTTGTTGAATCTGGTGAAGCAATTGCGGTCGGAGAATACTGCTCTTATCTGTTTGGCCTCCTGTCAAGATTATTAGTTCGTTTATGACATCTTCATAGCTCGTCAGGTCGATAATGTGAAATTTCTACTGATGATCTTGCCATTCCCTGGGTTCATGGTGAATACTGGTGTATTGTATAATAGTCGAATACCTTGACGATGCCGAATGTCAGCCCTTGAATCGAACTAAAATTAAAGGACAAACAGATTTACTGAGAAGAGTTTATGATTTGGGACTTGGGAATCTTTTTGCTGGTTTCGGTAATGACGGTGACTCTTTGTGTAGAGGGGTATTTGTTTACCATCGCGTCATTTGACGGCTGCGTATATAACTTTCCCGGGTTGATATGTTTTTGGAATGTTTATATTTTTGTTTTTTTGGCTGATCTTTTTCTGTTAACTTTTAATAATTTCGGTAAGGTCCTCGTTCACTTAAGCTTAGAAATCAATAAGATTTTGGTAATTGATTCTTTGGCTTATTCCGAAAAATACATCACTAGGCCTTCTCTTAGTAACCGAATGGATGGAATTGTTGTATGGATCTACGTTTACTTCAACGATTTCTTACATTGTATGATCTTCAAGCACCTCGTTATTTCTAATATCGTCAAATGTACATTTTCTATAGTTCCATTAACCCCGCTTTTTTGAGGATGAGTCAGGTAGGTTTTTATGTCAAGTGCTCTAATGTACATAACTTGAAATGATGGGAATGATATAGATGCTCTCGTTATAAGTTACGATTAGTTGAGGCACAGAAAAGTAGTGAAGAATCTTAATAATTTTTTTTCTTAAATACAGTGCCGACAGGTTGTAAATTTTTCCTCGTCTCTTTCGAAAATATCCATATGCATTATTTCAGTGGCGCAAGTAGGAATCGGTGTTTCCTGAAGTTCAGGTTTTGGCGGATGTCTGTCATATTTATTTGAGTTGCAGATTCCATAGTGGTTTATAAATTTTTTATCAAATTGTTCATTTTCGAGAAAAATAATTTTTCCAGTATTTGTTCCTTATTCTCCCAGTAGTTCCGATGTGCTCTGTTGTGCTCTTCTTGAATGATTCTGATTTTGTTCTTCTCATTACGCAAATCTTCGACTAATCTCCGTGTTATTCTGAACTTGAGTTAAAAAAAAAAAAGCATTTTTAGATATTTCCTGAAGGAGTGGAATAAATGCTTTGGGAATCTTTACTCCATTTACGACGTTCGAATTTAGTTTTGCCTTTAGGGCATTGCTCAAGGATTCCCCAGTTATTTTCCGGAAGCGGTGGTAATGTTTCCCAAATGTTGGAATGGGGTTCCTCGTATGCGAACAATTCTCGTCCTTCTGAGATAACCAGCTGATTCGTAAAAACATTTAAAGCAGCTTCACAATGTTGCAATAGGTCTGAACTGTGCATGATCTGTAAGTCGGATGTTGATAAAATATTGGCTTCTGACCTGATTCTGGATAAGGCGTCGGCCGCGAGATACGTTTTCCTGGCTTGTAGACTAATTCATATTTGTATTCTTTTATTCTCGCAATCCATCTCTTCAGCTTGGCATTTGCTTTACGGTTGCTCAAAGAAAAAGTCGGTGGGTGATGGTCTGGAGATGTAAGTTATTGGTCTGTCTCTACCGAACAAATAAGGTAGTGTTTGAAGCATCTGTTGTTAATATAAAGGATTTCTGGAAATCAGTAAATGTTGGAATTTTTGAATTGTCAAGAATTCTTTTAAACTTTCAAATTTTATTTTATTTTATTTATTTTTCTTTCCTTTATTCTTAAAATAGTCAAGTTAATTAAATAAAGTGTGTGTATGATATCGCAACAAAATAAATCAATAAAACATTAGCATTGTTATAAGAATAGGTAGTAGCATTAGTATTTAATATAGAAATAAAGATAGATGCCACTTAATATAGTGTATACAATGCAGGTATTGTGGGTTTTCAGTTTATTATATTATTTCAAATTGTAGAAGCAAAAGAATAGTAGGAAAAGTAAGATCTACATACATACATTTATATTTATTTGTTGGGTTCATTTCATTTTTAAAGTAAGTAGGACAACAAAACTTCAATTTCATTATGGTCAAAATGTAATGCCTCCTGGTGCAGGCTATCGATGAAGGAGACCTGTTAAATAGCTTATAGGACACGACAGAGTAGAAATTTCTAAAGTGAGTGGTACGAAATGATGGAATATTTACAAAATTATTCAAGTTGCTTCGCAGAGTGTGGACATCACAGTTCAGGCTGTGATATTCTAATAAAGAATATTTGTATATATTTGTAATAATGCAGATATCTAACTGGCAGAATTTGTTGAGACCTAAACAGCTCAATACAATAAGCTGATCGGTATACACCACAAATATTTCTCATGGCACACTTTTGTAGAACCAGCAAAGGTTGTTTTTTCTCTTTGTGAACACCCCCCCAACAATTTATGCCAAAATACAACTTAGAATAAAAAAATCCAAAATACCCTGTGCGCAAAGTTTTAAGTTTTTAAGTTTGAGAAGGTACAAGTTACGAACAGAGGAACACAGGTGTTGCTTCAAATTCAAAATGTGACTAGATCAGCTCATATTTTGGTCTATTACCACACCAAGATATTTAAAATCTTTGAAAACTTTTACTTCAAAAATTCAGAGTAACAATTTTTTGTCATATCGAAAACCTCTTCAGTTTCGAAATCAGGCGATGAGCAGTTTGTAAGTTTATATCTGCTGCATCCTACGCCATGAAACTACATTTTCGTATCTGATGAATATTGTATTTTTAAATTGACCAAACATTAGTTTGGTTTTATTGCTTACTTTTATATATATATCAAAGTTTAAATCGGTTACGAGATTCAGTGGATTAGTTGAGATGTATGCGATACCAACATCATCTGCAAAGGCAGTTGGCTTACCTTAAGATGGCAAACTGAAAAGTGAGTTTAAATAGACAAGGAATAAGATGGGTCCAAGAACTGATCCTTGTGGTACAACTAGATTGGTCGACGCCGCATTGCTAAGCACGTTCCCACCCTTCACTTTCTGCATTCTATCTTTTAAATAGGAAATACTAAGGAATACCATATAATTTGTTCAGGAGAATTATATGGTCAACCATATAAAACGCTTTGGTAATGTTTACGAACAATTTCAAGTTTTTTTTAAAATAAACTTCGAGATACTATGTTCAATGCAGGCATATGAGTTCTTAAGTGACTTAATTAAGCATAAGACTTCTGGCCAATTGGCCTGCATTGGCCAATTGCTCTCACATTTTGCTTAACGTTAGCGAAAAAATCAATAAATTTATTTGTGACTTCGTTAGATTGATCAACGACATCGCCATTTATGATTAAGGAGAACTTGTTAGAAACATACGTAACTTTTGAATTTGTTATTGCATTTCTCACTTTCCATTCTCTTTTGGGGGCGCCTTGCGAAACGAGTAAACATCTTTGATAATAGCTATCACGACACTTATTTATGAGATTGTTTAGATTCTTACATAAGCCTTTATACCGATTTGTTATTCGAGTATTTAATGGATGTTTCTGACATATTTTGCCCAGTTTGGTTTTAAGTCTTATTTTTTTGAGTATCCAGCGATTAATCCATGACAATAAAAAAAAGCGTGCTATTGGGTTTATTTTTACAAATTCACCAAACCTTCAAATGATCTTACAGCAACAATCTTTCCCTTGTCTACTTTTCTTAACAAAATTTGAGATTTTTGAGACCACATATACATATGTAAATACGATATATATAATTTTTTTCAGTCTTAAATTTTTTGACTTCCATAAATAAAGCTCGAGTAAAGCGTGTAAAACAATCATTTATAAATATTCTGTTCTTGATGGCCAGAAAAAATAGAGATAAATCCATCATTTTCACCACTATCCTCTTCTTTTTCATTACTTTTTGTTTTATGGTTGGACTTCTTCTCCCTATCCGCTTCACATAGCAATGCTGGATATGTTCAACAGGTATATGAACATCTAGCGTACTTTGAAATAATTTTTACACATACTCTAGCGCATTGCTGTTATTAACATAAGGAAATCTCTTATACGTTCTCCAAAAGTTTCTGTTCTCTCCAATTCAGTTTGCTTTCAAGAGCGGAGATCCTTTTTTTCAGTAATTTGTTTTCGTCTTTCAGCTTTTCAAGAAAACTTACTATGTCACAGTTAATTTCTTTTCTGCTGAACATTTCCTCATACAACAATTGCAGGGTGACGTTGGCCTTCTGGAGCAGTGTCTGATAACAGTCGCTGTTGTGTGTTGCGTTGCAGTTCACTAGAGTAATTTTCATCGGCTCGCGGCGCAGAAAGACTGTGGGTGGTTTTTTGTTCGCCGTTTTTTCAATGGAGCTATTCCCACTTTCTGCACTTTCCGATGAAGAGCAGAGCATTTGTCACATCGATAATGCACACCTTCATTTTTCACACGTAGGCAGTGAATAAAAATATTACAGTCTGTGCATCGGATTTTTGAGTCACAATTACAATCTGTTTTCTAATTGCAAACAGAGTAAACCATTTTTGATTTAATTTTAATTAGATTTTTAGTAAAAATAATATAAAGAGAAAGCACCCCACAGCACTCTTTGTTTGACACACCTATTCACTTCACTTACAAGTTACAAGATGATTTCCACAGCATTTAACTGAATTTTAACCTTTTTTGACGCATTGGCCTTTACTTGGGCCTTCTCCCCTCTTGTAAGATTCGTTAATGGCTTTGCGATCCTGGCAAAGTCGATTATGAATCGTCTGTAGTAGGAGTTGAGCCCAAGAAATTATTTTAGTTCTTTGAGGTTTTCGGGAGGTTTTAGTTTGCGGATGGGTTCCACTTTCTTCATATCGGGCTAATACCTTTGTTAATTATAAGGCACCCCAAAAATTCTGTTCCTCGTTTAAGAAACAGTGTTTTCTTCAGGCTTACTCTGAGGTTTGCCGTTTCCAACGCGGATAACACCGTTTCGACGTTCTTAAGGTGTTCTTTATTTTTGCCATTTTTTTTTTATCTTGTCGATGTAGACATAACATATTAGACCGATGTAAGATTTCAGAATGTCATCTATAGTTCTTTGAAAGATAGCCCGAATGATAGCTTAGTGGACTCATACTTCACATTCTTCTACTACTTCGAGATGTCTGCTTCCTTTATTCGTATTTGGTAGAGGCCCTAGGTTAGGTCAAACGTCAACGACTAGCTATCTTGTTATTTATATCAGCAATATAGTATATGTCTGATATTGTGACTGTGGCGTCTGACTTCTTTTGTATTATCCATGGCGGAGAATTGTACGGACTCTTTGATGGCCTTATAATTCTTTCTTGCAACATCTTTTGAATCTGCAATTCCACTTACGGATACGGATAGAATTTCTGCTCTTATGTTGGTATCTATGAGGTCATCATCACTGATTGAGCCAAATACTTTCTTTTGTCCACTAATTATGTTATAAAGAGGTTTGCTTGTCTCATTGGATATATATATATATAGATATCCGTTCTTAATTTCGATGTTATTGACTTGAACCGATTTCTCTTCCTCCAGAGAGATTCGGATACCTGGTTTTATTATTAAAATGTTGTTTTTCCTGTCTACGATTGCCTCTAAATGTTTGAGTGTGTCACCACCAATAATACCTTGAAATGTTTTTAAGCGAGGTAAGATATAGAAGTCCAAGATGGAGTCATTTCCTACATTCTTGAAAAATGGATGAGAGATTTTTCTTTGAATTCGAATTTCACCTCCGGCTGATTGAATTTTGAATAGTTTGTCAGTCGGTTTTGTGTTGGTAGCAAGTCCCGGTTTCCGGATATCTTATAGGATATGCTATTTTGTTACCTATCATAAAATTTACTTTAGTGATCTCTTCCTCCAGTGGTTCTGTCGTGTATTCAAGTAGAGGATCTGTTTCTAGAGGATCTGTTTCTTCGACTTCTAGTTCATATTCCTCGAAGTACTCTTCTATTTACTGTGTTTCCGTGTTGAAGAGCCTTTGCCGCTTGGGTGAATAGTTGTCCGAGCGGTTCCTGGTCTTATTATGTGCTTGGTTATTTTCATATGTGCTCGGATTTAGCCGATTAATATACTTGGCCTGTTTCATTTGCATAGACAGGTCAACGGACATTGGTATTTCGGGTTTTGGCGCGGTTGGGCGCTGTGGTTGGGGATAATTCCCTAGTGGTCCTGGGGATTGAGTTTGAATTTATGATGTTGATTGGCGAAATTAAGTAAACATTTAAACGACTTTCAAATTTAAGGATTCTTCCGCAAAATCTTCTACAAAGTCGGTGAAGTCAGGCCATGTTGTTGCGTCCAATGACGAATCGATAAATTTGGATCTTTCTAAACGGGGGCGCCATTATTTTCATCAGTACGCACTCTGTGGCTTCCTTGCTTTTAATCCAGTAGAGTAAATGTAGTGCGTAATTTTATATTTGTTTTGAGAATAACCATTCCATTAGGTGGATTATGTTGACTGTAAAATTGGCAAAAAATTATAAATATTTTTTACTGAAGTTTTGAAATAGCTTCGATACTTTACTCGGGCGTTAGTTTTTTCATGATTATTTGTCAGTAATAGATACTTGTACAATACTGAATAAGAGGATGTCACTATCTGTCTGATTAAGTATTAGCTGTCTAGACGTTGCCATATTGGAAAAAAACCTTACAAAAAACACTACTCTATGTGTAGTATATATATATATATATATATATATAATAAGAACTCTGCCCTCCAAAGCTTTAACCGTAGCACCCGTCTCTCTTTGAGTGCTCATCATTATATCCTCAAGCCCACTTTGGGACGTACTACGGAATATCGTGATTCATTTCTAAGCCGTACAACTTGATTATGGAATGCTCTGCCAAGCACTCTATTTTCTATTTGTTATAACTTGAAACTACCTTATTTAGTTATTCTTAGCATTAACTACCTTATTTTTATATATATTTCGAATATGTCTATACCTAGTTCAATTTGTTTCGGAATTATCATATATCGCCATTATAAAGGCGATGTTTTTTAATCCGTTGTAAATCCGAAGAAAACGAAGCGTATTCAACAGATTTATTGATTACCTTTTCCATAGACATTTTCGCGCAACATTTTTAAATCTTTTTATCGAATAATGTTATATGTTCCTTAAAATTGTTTACATGGTACAAGTCTGAGAAGCCTGTACCTACTCATTTAATGTTTATCAAATTGTTCTTGTGAGTATTTTAACATGGTCCGTTATTTTATCTTATTCGCTTACTGTTACACAAAGCAGTTCACTTTACTAGTACATAATCAATTAGAGTCCTTTTATTACTGTCGTTTACTATGAGATCAATATTCAAATCTCTCATAATGATTAAACATTCCTCATTGTCCATAGGTTCTAAAAACCAACCTGCATAAAGTCTTATACAATCATTCATCTGCGAGCTTGGTGATCTATACACTACAACAAACGACCACCTTTGAACATAAATCCCGACGTAAGCTTTCAATACCCATGCAAAGTAATCAATTTTTGTTAAAACCTTTATTTCATGTCTTGTCCCCAGTTTTATATATATTATAACGCCAAACGTGTGTCCTGAGTTTGAAGTACAAAATAAATAAATCGCGCGACAGCCCGGTGTGGGCCAGGGCCTAGCATCTTGCACTCGTTTGCTTTTCTCACTTTATCAGTTTTTACACTCCTGAGCAAGGACTGTTTATTGTCTCATAAGCAGAATTTGTCTTTCGGAGGCTTGCCATTGTCCACCGGAAAGGTGATGACGATTTTGAAAAATTTGCTGGTGTGCTCCTACCGGGATTCGAAAACTGGTAGGTGACGTGACAGCCATTGAGTTAACCATCACGACATCGCCACCACCTACAATAAAGTACAATGAAGTTAATTTCAAACTCAGATTCTTCAATATCGTTGTAACAATAATTCGACTTCACTCTTATTTCACAAAAAACTTGGAATATTTAAATAATATTGTATGCTTGTGCTATATTTTCGCCTTAAAAAATAGTTGCTATATGTATCGTTTTTTTTAATATTATTGTAATTTTCGGCTTATAAGCTTTACATTTATAATCAAATGCATGGTGGTTCACGTTAAGATTCAATTTCAGTTCCTAATTATTTCTCATACAATTTACACATCTCAGACAATCAGATTTACGTTCTCTCTTGCAATCCATACTTACATGACTGAAGCCCAGAAATTTTTCACATAAATTGCTTTCATTACAGGATATTTATTTCAGCCAACGCTTATTTTACCTGCTTTATGTATTTCGTTTAAAATTTTAACATTCAAACAAATCGCATTCAAACCAGTCATATTCAGACTCTGTCTTCTTATTTTTATTTTTCCACATACCCTTAAATTTATGTCCGCATCTTTTAGCATTTCATTTTCATTCAATTTATCCGTAATAAAGCTATTTTTAATTCTGTTCTTTCTCATGCTAGAAGTTTACGTTATAATCCTTTCCAAGCTTTTCCTTTACATTATCCTTCAGCGTTTCCAATAATTGTACATTCTCGCACGATACTAATACCTCGCCACTGTTAAATCTGTTTATACCTGGCACTTGTCTACCCGAATGGCAAGGATTTACACTTGATTTTAATTCTGATTTTGTCTTATCTGCATTCTGATTATTTTTCGGCTCTACTTCAACTTTCGCATTTCTTTTAACTCAATTGCATATGTGTTCCTCTCACGTTTTTTAATTCATTAACTTTAATTTCTTAACGTCTTAATAAAACTAGTTTCTCACTACACTAATATTACCAGAAATTCTTTTTGCTACAGTGCCGAAGCATCATAGTCAGAAAGTTTAGTTGGAATATATTACCATAGCCACCTTGTTTAAGTTCTGTCTCAACATGACGTCTTCTCTTTTTACAGGAGCCGCACTTCAAA